>OX465281.1:37575565-38775565 GCA_949987705.1 Thereva unica
GAATCTGGGTATAATTATGTACTCAGCAACGCAAATAGAAAACAAATATCGTGCGCTGGAGCGGCGTTTTAAAGAGGTGAAAATAAACAACAAGCGCACAGGAAGGGCTAGGCTTACTTTCCCGTACGAAAAGTACAGTTACCTTTTAGCAATATACTTTCTTTTATTAACCCTTAACTATCTTTTAGAGAACTGTCCGAAATGCTCCAGGACAACGCTGCTGTTAATACGGAGCATTTGTTAAGTGATGCCGATATAGATAATAGCTTGATTGACGAAAATACCGTGGAATCTGAAACTTCAAATCGTAGTAAGTAAATTGATGAATTTGTATATCAATTATTCAATTTTTATTTTTACTAAAGGTTTTGCAAGTACATCAAGACCTTCCTCGGCAAGGAAGAGGAAAATTTCCGTGGCGGACCAATTAGAAGCTTTAAATAAGCAGCGGAAGGAGGAAGCAGCTGAAACCAAAACATATAGAGAAGAGGTGCTGACAATGTTAAAAGAAGCTGCAAAAGAAAAAAGTGCCCGCGATGAAAAAAAAGACAACTTTTAGAAGAAAAAAATGAATTACTAAAAACTTTAATTCTTTCGTTACATAGAAAATAATTAAAACTACAACTTTTTGAAGAAAAAAATGAATTTATAAAAACTTTTATTTTGTTGAATTTCTTTTTATAAAAACTTTTATTTTGTTGAATTTCTTTTGTTAAATAGAAAATAATTAATTTAAACCTTCAAATAAATTTATTTAATTTTGCAATATCCAAGCTATTTCATTCAAGCGATTTACGTGAAGAGGAATTTGATACCATTGTATCGAAATACACGGATGTGGAATTTAGGAAACATTTTAGAATTTCCCCAAAACTTTTTAGCGCTATATCAACAGAATTCGGAAAATCGGAAATATACTCGATATTGAGGGATGACAAAAAACCTCCGCAGAAAAGCACATCCTAGTATTCCTGGGGTTTGCTGGTCATGAAGCTGCTTGCTTCAGAGATATCGGAGACCGTTTCGATTTGTCCATTTCGACAGTATCGGCGATAATAACGAGAGCAACCGTATTTTTAAGCAACTCTTCGCCGCAAGTCATTAAATGGCATAACGATGTAGCAAAACAAGAAACTGCGGAATAGGCTTACAGCCTGGTATGCAGTCCGAGTGTTCCGTGAAGATCTAAAAATATAAAGAAAGCATCGAAAACAACATATATATACGTAACAACTTATCTAAATTTCTCCGTCCATCCTAACAAAATGCTCCAATTACCTACTGACCTAAATTTTGGATGAATATTGACGTGACATTTGACATTTATCATCGCAGGCGCCACCAACATCATAAATAAAAAGTACCGAGATTATGTCTCCAACAAAGGTTTTTGTATTCACTAAAAAGGGAGACAGAAAATCAACAACTACACGAGTGGCTGTATGTATCGATATTTTTTATTCAAAAAACGGGAAGAAAAACGGGGACTGAAGAAAAATTATTCGAGAAAAGGAAGTCAGGAAATCCAGAAGTGAAATCGATCCGTAAATCAGAAGTCAATTTGAATTTGTATAATAGTTTTGTCGAGAAAAACGCGATTTGAAATCTTGTTAGAAGTTTAAAATAAATTATAACGAATACGAAATTTTGAGTTTCATTAAAAGAAATCTTGAACTTTGAACCCACACCGAGCGAAAATTACGCTTGCCTTTTGGGCATTTAAAATCTCCACGAAAAATAGTCTTGGAGAAAAGTGTAGATTAAAAATTGGAGACATTTCGGAAGTGACAGCTGCCAAAATAACCACAAGAACACGAACACGATCAGAAATTTGATTTTATTATTTTTTTGCAAATATGGATATAATTAATGATGAAATATTGGATGAAATTATAATTGGAGCATCAACCACTTTGCACAATTTAATAACGAAGTCATTAAAAAAGCCGACTTCAAGCAGGGTTATTCCATATCTGAAGGAGCGTAAACATAAGGGCAGATTTGGCTCAGATGTATTTTTAAATAAAAATAGAAAGTAAATTGTAGTTTAAAATATAATAAATTGCAGTTTTCAGAAAAGAAATCAGAAACAAAAATTTTTCATGAAAATTTCCACATGAGTGTAGAGGACTTTGAAAATTTATTTCAATTGGTTGAACCATATTTGTTGCCAAATAAACATACAAGGCCATATCAAAAAGTTCATCCTCCATGTTTAAGAAACTCAATTTCCGAGCCAAAATAAGAAATTTTTCAATATTTCCTGTCACGGGGGTGGGGGGTTTTTGAGGGGTTGAAACCATCCCCACATGCATATGAACCTTAGATTCGTGATCAGCGACCCCGAAAACCCCCGGGATATGATTTCCGTGGCAAAATAATAAATTTTTCAATATTTTCTGTAACTGGGGGGATTTTAAGGGGTTGAAACCACCCCTACATGTATATGAACCTCGGATTCGTAATCAGCGACCCCGAAACCCGCGAGAAACGACTTCCGAGGCAAAATAATGCATTTTTAATATTCCCTCACACCAAGGGTACTTTTAGGGGTTGAAACCACCCCTGCATACAAATGGACCTTGGATTCGCGATCAGCGACCACCAAACCCCCCGAGAGACGATTTTCGAGGCAAAATAATAAATTTTTCAATATTTTGTATCACTGGGGGTGGAGGGGTTTTAAGGGGTTGAAACCACCCCTACATGTATGAACCTCGGATTCGTGATCAACGACCCTTAAACCCCCGGGAATACGATTTCCGTGGCAAAATAATAATTTTTTCTGTTTTTTTTGGGGGGGGGGGGGGTGGTGGGTTATTTTTAGGGGTTGAAATCACCCTTACGTGTATATGAACCTCGGATTCGTAATCAGCGACCCCGAAAATCCCCGAGAAACGATTTCCGAGGCAAAATAATGCATTTTTAATATTCCCTCAAACCAAGGGTACTTTTAGGGGTTGAAACCACCCCTGCATACAAATGGACCTCGGATTCGTGATCAGCGACCCCCAAACCCCCCCCCCCCCAGGAGACGATTTTCGAGGCCAAATATATAAATTTTACAAAGATTTTCCGTAATGCAATCCATGGGGGTGCTTTGGAGGGCTAAAACCACCCTAATTTATTCATTTTTCGAGGTAATGTAAGGGATAGTGGTGATGAATGTTCCTGAACGTCTACAGAATACGGGAAAAAAAGAATTTTTGAAATCGGTGCTGTTCCACAACTTTTCCACATTTTACAGTTTTTTCCGGCTTATTCACTGGGCTATAGTGTAAATGGGAATGTTGAAAGGGAAATTTTGAAAATGTTGACTCTGCAGTTTCACTTTGGTTTAAGCAAATCAGATCAAAGGGATGTGCAATAACAGGGCCAATGATTCTTGATCAGGCAAAGAAGTTTGCTCTGCAGATGAATGTCGATTTCGAACCGAATCCAGGGGGTCCATTCTGGTTCGGTGCAGTGTAAACGTGAAAAAAAAGTTTGCACTTGACGTTTTACACTCCCTTTTCACTTTATCACTGCACTGAACCTGAAAAAACGATTCTCGTTGCCTTCGTGAAAACTTAATGCTGAATGAAGGCTGAATTGAATTTTTAAACTGTCAAGTGTCAGTTTATCCAATTCAAACTAAAATTTTTTGAAAGCAGTTAAGAATGCCGTCGTATATTATCCAGTTAATAATTAGAAATACAAATTGTAACATCAGAAGGTAATTTTATTTATAATTACAATATAGTAAAGTGAAAATATTAGCTAAAAAATTTGTTTTAAGGCGAAATATGAGAATTATACGACGAGGTTTACGTGACTCTCAGAATCCTTTTGAAATTCTTCCAGATGAATATTTTATGAATCTGTACCGTTTTCCCAAGCATTTATGTTGGGAATTAATAAAAGAACTACGTCCATATATGTCAACATCCTACAAAATACATGGGCTTGATTCATGTATCAAAATTCTGAGTGCTTTGCGCTTTTTTGCAACAGGAAGCTACCAACGCGTAATAGGGCAGTATAATTTATCATCATTATCACAGACATCTGTTAGCCGTTGTATAACTGAAATATCCAAATCTCTTAACAGAATAGCTCACTATCATGTAAAGTTCCCTGGTACAGAAGACTATTCAGATATCAAGAGAAAATTCTTTGAAATGGAATCATTTCCTAGTATAATTGGTTTAGTTGATGGAACACATATCAAAATAATGACACCAAATAAGGAAATAAAACATATATATTATTGCAGAAAAGGGGGTCATTCGAAAAACGTTCAAATAGTTTGTGACGCTGTGTTAGAAGTTGAAGTTCCCAACACTATACTTGTGCTATAATTCCTGTTAGAGTATAAGAATGAATTATATTAGTATAAGAATTATATTAGTATATGAATTATAAATGATATTAGAAACGAGTTCAGTTCTGTGAATAAACTCAATGTATATAGACCGAATGTGTTTTAGAAGTAACAAAGGTTATGGGCCCAGGTCCCATGCGGTTTGAAAATTTTTAAATTAAAAGAAAAAAAATTATATTTTAATTTCTTTTTGAGCAATCGAGTCCATCATTAGTTCGTCTCTATACCAGATAGAAAAGCTGGATGATGATAACTACGATAACTGGAAGAATATAACATGATAGAAACGAGAAAATGCAATACACCACTCGATCCAGGACAACAATTTAAAAGATGCTTAGAGTGCTCCAACTGCTCCAAAGTTGACCCGAAATTATACCAATCGCTCGTTGGCTCGTTAACCTACCTTGGAATATCCACTCGGCCTGATATCTTCCACTCAGTCAATAAATTGGCACAATTTAATGTGAGGCCACACAAGGAACATCTGAATGCAGTCAAGCACATTTTGAGGTATTTGAATCATTCTAAGGATTTCAAACTTACTTTCAGGTCTACTGGCGAGCCATTACATGGGTACGCAGATGCTGATTGGGGTAGTAGCTGCGATGACCGAAAATCATACACTGGATTTTGTTTTATTCTAGCTGGCGGAGTGGTTTCTTGGGAGTCCCGAAAACAAGCATCTGTTGCATTGAGCAGCACAGAAGCTGAGTACATGGCGCTGGCATCTGCATCAAAGGAAGCTGTTTTCTTACGGAACCTTTTAAATGAGATTGGAGCTAGCAGGTTCATAGAAGACCCAACCGAGTTAAACGGCGATAACCTCAGCGCCCTGCAGTTAGTCAAAAATCCAACATATCACGCACGAAGTAAACACATCGATATTCGGTATCACTATGTACGTGAGGTATACCAGAAATCATTAATCACATTGAAGTACGTCCCCACTGGTGTTATGATCGCTGATATCCTGACTAAGAATCTAAGTAAACTAAAACATAATAAATTAACAAATATGTTAGGACTTTATTAAAAGCACTTGTATAGCTTTGAGGGGAAGATTGTTAGAAGTTGAAGTTCCCAACACTATACTTGTGCTATAATTCCTGTTAGAGTATAAGAATGAATTATATTATTATAGTATAAGAATTATATTAGTATATGAATTATAAATGATATTAGAAACGAGTTCAGTTCTGTGAATAAACTCAATGTATATAGACTAACGTGACCATGTGATCCGATTTTCTCGGATTTGATCCGATTTTTCGAGGCCTAGATCCGAGCGATCCGATTTTTCCTTCTCGTCAAGAAAAAAAATATGCTGTGGCATTTTGGCCCATTACTCGACATTCGTGTTTTTGGCGCTGTCGGCAATTGATTTGACAGTTGTGTAAAGGGCGAGCAATTCTTTGAACCATAATCGCCGGGCAATAGTAATGGAGCAATTCAAGCAATTTAGGGCAACGGCAACGGCTCCATTATAGTTGCCCGGCGTATTTTGTTCAAAAAATTGCTCGTGTAAGCGCACCTTAAGTGGCATGTAATCGCAGTATTTTGCGCGTCACTTTTTCGTTTGACATTTGAATGTACTGATCGGCTGTACATTTGTGAATCTTTGTTTTTGATTGGGCCTTTGTTTCGTTTCTTCATTTTTTTAAAAAGTTTTCTACAAAATGCCTCCGAAAAAAAAGAAGTGCGTTTTCAACGATGAATATAAAAAAAGTTATCCGTTCTTAGAAAAAGCAAATAGTGAAAATGATTCTATGGTTCGATGTAAGAAATGTAATTCGGAGTTTTCTGTTGGAAGTGGGGCTCACGACATTGAAAAGCATTTGGAAACATCAAAACATCAAAAGGCGATTCTTGCAAGCGTGAAAAATAAATCCATAACCAATTTTTTTACTAATCCGACGAACGCAGATTTGAATATCGCAGCAATGGAAGGTGTGTGGGCCTACCACACAGTAGCTGAAAACCATAGTTTCAGGTGGGGAAAATTGGTAAAAAATAGATGTTTTTGGACGCAAGAATTGTTTACTTCGCATTTCAGATCGAACGACTGCGCATCAAATCTATTCAGACGATGTTTTGATGTCAATAAATTCTCGTGTGCCCGAACCAAATGCGAATCGATCATAATCAATGTTTTTGCTCCTCACGCAATTAATTTGTTGAAACAAGAATTGGAGAAAGCACGATACATTTGTCTTTCAACTGACGCATCGAATCATTCTTCGACAAAACTATTCCCCGTTGTTATACGTTATTTTTCGTCTACGGAAGGCGTCAAAGTAAAAGTTATTCAATTGACAGATGAAAAAGGGGAAAAATCCGATCACATTCTCAATCTTTTACTAAAAGTATTGGATGATTTCAAACTGCAAGCCAAACTGGTTGCATTCTGTGCTGACAATGCACCTGTGAATTTCGGAAATCTCAAACGAACTGGTGCCGAAAATGTTCTTTCGAAATTGAAATTAAGGAAGCCGAACATCATGGGGATTGGTTGTGCCGCGCACATAGTGTTTAATCACGGACCTTCAATTGCTCAAACAGAACAATTAATCGTTCGTAATTAATACCCACCGTGTTAATGCTGAAATAAAAATATTCCACTTTGGATGGGTAGTAAAAATGATAAAACGTGCCAGTTAGTGTATCAAGCTTGTCTTTATTTCATTAAAAATATGTGTTAAAACGACAATAAAACGTATAATAATTTTAAGAAAATATAAATGTATTGGGAAAAAAAATTGCTCCAACGTGGTCTCACGCGCTTGTAGTGGATTAGAAATTATGCAGACGTCGTCAGCCAGCAACCAGAAAACGTATACAAAAATCCGTATGACCTCTTGGGCATGAATTTCCTTAACGTTTCTGGTATACCGAACTCGATGCACGTACTGTACCTTAAAGTTGCAGATGATATAGAAACAGGTATAACCGTGACGGAATCTCCTGTTTCACTACTATCTGTTTGTTGGAAATTATTAATTAAAAATTTTAGATATCTGTTGCAGATGTTAAAAAACACTCATGGCCCAATTGGCATTTAGTGCTTTCTTACTATCTGTATTGTTTTCTAGAGCACCTGAGATCACGTTGGCACTAAATGCATACCATGATCGCGTGTCTGAAGCTGGAACAAGAGAGAGGCTGAGCCTTGTAAAGGCGCTGTTTATATAACTCTTTTGGCGGAAGTACTACACCGTCATTTTGTATAATTTCATAATCTTCATGTAATTTTTATATATATGCCTTCTACTGGCATAATTCACTTTTTAAAAAATTATTCTTTATTTTTCATTCATTTTTTATCAATAAATTCTCCATTATTTACATTTTTTTATATTTTGTTATTTTGTTTTTAGTATCAAAATTATTTTTAGTACAAAATGGCTATGGGAAATCGCATCGTCCATTTTTTCGAAAATATCGCTTTCTCTTTCATTTCCTCCTTCTTTTTACCTCTCGCTCTCTCTTATTATTCATATGGGAAAATTTATTTATTTTCATAACTTTTAATTCGGTTAAAATCTCGCCATTCTAGTACCACCATTACAATCTACGTCAAATTCTACATCGATTTGATATGTAATATCATGTCTGTCGGTGAAGTTTGACGTTTACGCGAAATGGACACTTTCGCGAAATCGCGGTCATTAATTTCGCGGCATTCACCTGAATTGCGTAAATTCAGGGACGCGTTTTGTGTTTTTGTGAATAACCAGTGGTTGTGTTAGGTGGTGGTGCAAAAACTTTGTGTAAGTTCGTGTTATTTTTGTTATATTTTATAAACACGAAAAAATCGGGTTATGTTTGTTTATGTTCTTATAACATAAGTTTTGCCTATGTTTTGCCTCGTTATGTGCAACATAAGGTGGACTATGTGTTCTTTGTTCGTTTTTGTATCAATATGTTGCATGTGATGTGGTTTATTTATGTTATTTGTCCTCTTTTTTACGTATTTTAAGAATTGACATTTGTTGTTGTTGTTTTATGTGTAATTTTTATGTTCTACTTTGGGGCTCATCGCCCTTGAGTTTTTATGTTTATATGGGCAAAGGATAACTCATATTAATATAAATTCATACAGTTCCCTGTTAATATTATTTATTCAATTTCAGGTACAGGTATTTAATAATGATTTGTAATTTCTTTTAGGTTTTAAAGTTCAGGTGAGTATTTATGTATCTTGCTCATGTTTTTTTTCATAATTATTAATGGTTTTTTTTATTGCAGATTCCTCATCAATTTAGCTTATTTCTAATAGTATATTTTAGTTCATAATGTTAATTTATTTAAGTTCTTCGTTTGTATTTATGTATATTTGTTTTATATTTAAGTAATTATAGTTCTTAATTTAAGTTATTTGTTTATATTTAAGTATTTGTAGTTCTTAATTCAGTTATTTATTTATATTTATTTAGAATGTATGTTTTTAATTGTCTTGTCTTTATGTAGTATTTAGTTTTTTATCTTTAAATACATTAATTTATTTTTCAGTATTTAGTTGTCTATTTTTTTTTATTCTAGTTATTTTTCTTATTTGTTTTTTGATTATCTGTGCTGAACATACTCCGCCCCGTTGAACGGTCACGTTCAAAATTGTTCATCTTGCTGATGCCACGTTTATGGTGGTGATGGAACACCACTCGTCCGTCGGCCTTTACTTGAAGGCGCACTTGGTAGCGATCTGGCAAATTGATCGTTTTCTCCTTCTTCTTGGTTTGGCGTACACTGTGGAAGTCTATGCGCTGAAGTACGCTCCTTGGAAGATACAGGCTCTCCCCCTCGCGGGTGATGAATCGCTGAAAACAATTGTGCGCTCGGGACTCCAATTCCGTGAGGGTTGTGGTAGGTCTCAGTTTTTCTAAATTATAGGTGAATCTGCCATTGACGATGGCAGGTTTTTCTAATATAGGTACGACTGGCCTTCCCTTGTCGAAGCTGGGGCGTGGACATGTCATCTTTGGAGTTGATGAAGCTGGAGGTGACGGGCTGGAAAAGTCCGTCATGATTTCGCAGTCCAAATCCAAAAATGGGCTGCCTGGTGATTGTAAAAAGCTGTCCTCAACTGCGGCCAGGTCTTCTTCCGTGTAATCGTATTGGGATGTCTGCAAGGAACTTTAATGTTAGGGACACGATTGTCAAGGCAATGGTGGGGCAAGACTGCACGGTGGAGTTACGGAACAACACATTAAACAAAACAACACACACGATGACGCTCCTTCCTGGAGTTAATGCTTCGGTTCGGGCATTGAATCGTCGATGGGTATACGGCAAATTTTTGTGATGGGTCGTTGGAACACATTATCTTTAGTGCGTAGTTGCACTACACGTGTTAAGCCATCGTAACCTGGAAAAACCCTTTCGACTATTGCAAGAGGCCAATGTGTTGGAGCCATGGTTTCCTGTTTAACGAGAACTAGGTCTCCAATCTGAATATTCACTTGTTCCAGCTGCCATTTTGGTCTGTGCTGAAGCTGATTTAAATAGTCTTTGGTCCATTTGTCCCAAAATCTTTTAACTGCGCCTTGTAGACGTTGCCATCGTCCAGAAAATGATATGGTTTCGTTGTGCGGTGGCTCGGGCACGGCATTAAGCGCTTGTCCGATTAAAAAATGGCCAGGTGTTAATACAAATGGGTCGTCAGGGTCATTTCGCACGTAACAAAGTGGTCGAGAATTTAGACACGCTTCCACCTGTGTCAAGATAGTGGTATATTCTTCAAAGGTATAAGTCTCCTTTCCCAATGTTCTTCGTAGATGGTGTTTGACGGATTTAACTCCTGCTTCCCAGAGGCCTCCGAAATGTGGGGCGGCTGGCGGATTGAAGTGCCACGTGACTTGATCCGAAGCAAGGTATCGCGCAGTTTCTGGGCTGGCTTGGTCTATTGCTTGTCTTAACTCTCTGTCAAGTATGGTTTTAGCTCCCATGAAGTTGCTGCCACAATCAGAGTAAATATTTTTGCATAATCCTCTTCTAGCCACGAATCTTTTAAAGGCCGCTATGAATGCCGGAGTAGATAAATCTGACACAAGCTCTAAGTGTATCGCCCGTGTAGCTAAGCAGACTATGACACATATATATGCCTTTTGGAGTTTGGCATTCCGAATCGTAGACGTTTTAATGGTAATTGGACCGGCATAATCAATTCCGATGTTTGTGAACGGCTTCGAGATGGTGACTCTAGGTGTTGGTAGCTGTCCCATGAGTTGTGTCATGGTTTCTCCTCGGTATCTTATGCACGTAACGCATTTTCGAATTTCACTAGTAATAACTCTCCTGGCATCCAAGATCCAATACTTAAGACGACTGGTGGCTAACACAAGTGAAGTACCTCCATGGAGTGTTCCTAGATGTATCTGCCTTATGATTAGCCTTGTTACCAGGTGCCTTTGGGGTAGAATGATAGGATGCTTTGCATTGTATGATATTGTGGCGTTAACTAGCCGTCCACCTACTCGCAGTATGTTATTATTGTCCATAAATGGGGATAATTTATATAGGCGACTGTTAGCGGATAATAGTTTCTTGTTTTGTAGATTGTTGTATTCTAGCGGGAA
This sequence comes from Thereva unica, assembly GCA_949987705.1. Lineage (NCBI taxonomy): Eukaryota > Metazoa > Arthropoda > Insecta > Diptera > Therevidae > Thereva > Thereva unica. The sequence goes on from OX465281.1 coordinate 37,586,504, forward strand.
TTCTGCTTGTTGTACTAGCCGTAATATTACTCTTTCTGATTCTGCCCATTCAACTGATGATAAGTAATTTAGTCGTTTAGTCTTGGTATTACGACAATTATACGCAAAGCGTAGTATGAGCGCAATGATGGATGTGAGCCGTGTCATATTAGAGTATCGGAGTAAAATGCTATCATCCACTTGCGCGAGAAAGTTAATTACAGTTGACTTTTTTGCTTCTAAATTGGTTTGTTCACTTGTAGATTTCGTTTTAGGCCACTCCCTTGGGTCATTGATTAACCAACTCGGTCCATGCCACCACAGTTGCGAGGTTAGTAATTTGGATACTGGTACACCCCTGGAAGCTAAATCTGCTGGATTGTCGCTAGTTGGGATATGCCTCCACTGATCGTGTCGAATGACTTCCTGTATTTCCACTACCCGATTGGCTACGTATGTCTTCCATTTAGACGGGTGTTCTCGAATCCATTGAAGAGCTATCGTTGAGTCTGTCCACGCAAATGTTGGTAGGTGGCACAATTGCATGTTTTCCATTGTGTTTTTCAACAATCTGGCTAAAATGACTGCACCATTTAGTTCCAGCCTAGGGATAGTGATTGGTTTGGTAGGGGCGACCCTAGTTTTTGATGTGAGTAGTATTGACGTGATTGGTCCGCTGTTTGACTCTACCCTCAAGTACACAACGGCCGCGTAGGCTCTGGCAGATGCATCGCAAAATCCGTGTATCTGCATGCTTGCCCGTTTTGAGAAATTAATCCACCTTGGGATTTGCAGAGTGTTGAGGTCCTGCAATTCTGCTTTGAATGTTTTCCATTGGTGTTCAATCTGGGTTGGTACTTCCTGATCCCATGAAAAACCGGTCATCCATAAGGATTGCATTAATACCTTAGCGTTGATGATCACTGGTGCCAGCCATCCTAGTGGATCGTATAATGATGCAGTGTCCGACAGAATATTTCTTTTTGTGGTTGTATGATGTTCCCGCAGTGGATTAATATTGAAGGTAAAGTAATCGGGTCCAGGATGCCATTTGATGCCTAATGTTTTGACTGACTCGTCCTTAGTGAGTTCCAAAGTAGGTTTCAGTTCCCGATCCTCCAAAGGTATAGTAGTTAGTAACTCTGGCTCATTGCTGGCCCATTTTCTCAGCTTGAATCCCCCTGCACTTGTAATGTTAAGTAGCTCGTTTTGCAGTATTTTGGCTTCTTGAATGTTGTCTGCGCCCGTTAGCAAGTCGTCTACGTAAAAATTAGTATAGATTGCTTCGGCCGCTAAGGGCCAGGTTCCCTTCTCGTCCTCAGCTAGCTGCTGTAAAGTGCGGATGGCTAAGAATGGAGCGCATGCTGTGCCAAAAGTCACTGTTTTCAATTTATAATCTTGCTGTTCCTTTGATTCGGGATGTTGCCACAAAATCCGCTGATATGTTTGGTGATCTGGATGAACTTCGATCATTCTGTACATTTTCTCAATGTCAGCATTCATGGCTATTCTAAACTTTCTCCAATTAAGCAAAGTAGAATAGAGTTTAGGCTGTAGTGTTGGCCCAGTTAAAAGTTGCTCATTTAGAGATTTTCCATTACTGGTTTTGGCGGAAGCATCAAAGACCACACGTAATTTTGTTGTTGTACTATCTTTAAAAACTGCATGGTGTGGTATATAGTAATGGGCTTCATTGTCCTTGGGAGGGCTTACCGGAACCATATGTCCCAGTTCGATGTATTCGTTCAAACATTTTCGGTACTCTTCCTCTAGTTGAGGTTTCTTGGTAAATTGTTGTTGAAGTGTGGTATATCTTTTTACTGCTTGGGTTCTTGAAGTCCCAAGTACTGGAAGCGTATTATTAATAAATGGAAGTGTAACTTGGTATCTTCCACTGGGAAGTCTTAGGTGAGTAGTTTCGAAGATTTGTTGGCATAAGTTATTATCTTCCGATAGCAATGTAGTTGTAGGTACTTCTTCTATTTCCCAAAAACGTTTGATTTGATTTTCTAGGCTAATATCTTGTGTTGTGGCGATGCATGTTGTAGTTTGGTTGCTAAACATAGATATTGGTCCCATTAGGATCCATCCAAATATCGTATTTATAGCGACTGGATCTATTTCAGCTCCACGTCGTATGCCGTCTCGCAAGATTGTTGTATAGATTCTTGCCCCTAGCAGCATGTCGATTCCTCCGGTTTTCCAAAAGGTTGGGTCTGCCAGTTGGAGATTTTGTAGGTGTTTCCACTTTGGTCTTCGAAGTATTCTTGCGGGCAATGGGTCGGTAATTGTATCAATCACTAGGAAGTTGTCAACGATTGGGATAGGGGTTGCAGTCCTTCCCTCCAATGTGAGCTTCACTTGGTTCTGTGCAATACCTGCTTGACTTGTGTTTAAGCCTGTAATTTGTATATTTGTATAATTGGTTTTAGCACCTAGTCGCTTGCATGCGGCTGTAGTTATGAACGATGACTCTGAGCCAGGGTCAACGAGGCATCGTAAAATCTCCTTCTTGCCCTTATTTGCATGTACAACTACCAATGCGGTAGCTAGTAGGGCTTGATGGTTTTTTATCGCTAAAAAACTTTGTACCTTGGGTTTGGAGGTAGTGGTGGAGGATTGCATTTCCTCGTGTATCGTAGAATGGTTAGGTGCTACATATCCTTGTAAATGATCTTCCTTGAAATCTAGTGATTCAGGTTTCTCTTGTTTTAAGGTGGTATGCAACGACGGAGAGTGACTTGGTGTGATTTCCCCGTGTGAGTAGTCCTCCTTGGATAATGATGATCCAGAAGTCTTTCGGTTAGTAGTATATTGCAATGTCGGAGACTGGTTTGGGATGGTTGCTCCTTGTGAATAATTTTCCTTGGATGATGTCGATCCAGGGCTCTCTTGCTTAACGTCTTGATGTATCGTGGTATGGTGGCGCTGTTTGCATTTCCAGCATCTATATTTGCTGGGACAGTCCTTGGTGCTATGATGGCTTGCAAGGCAATTTAAGCAGTGGCCGTTTGTTTGTAAGATCCTCCGTCTTGCTTCAGGAGTCATGGCATGGTACTGCTTGCAAGTGGCCACGAAGTGCTTAGCATGGCATGCTGGGCAACAGTTTGCCTTTCTGGTATGATGTGCGTGTGACACCCTTTGAGGGGCTGATGGTCTAGCGTGCGATGGTGGCTTGGTGGTAATAGTATCCGCAATAGACGCGAGAATTCTCAGTCTTGTGTTTAGAAATGTCCGAAAGGTTGCAAGGCTCGGCAATGTTTGGGATGGTCCTAACTCTTCTTCCCATAACTTCAACGTGGCAAAAGGTAACTTTTGTACCAAGATGTAAATTAATATGGCGTCCCAAGAAGTTGTATCCACCTCTAAACTCTTAAGCTGTTGTAAACATTCAGCAGTGGTGTCGATGAGTACCTTAAGTGCATTTGCAGTTTCCGTCGCCAATTTAGGCATATTCAAAAACGTTTTTAGTTGGTGGTTGACTAGAATCCTTTTATTTTCGTATCGTTCGCGTAATTTGGCCCAAGCTGGTTCATAAGCATCGTTTGTAATTGGCACATGTCGTATAAGGGCCTCAGCATCGCCAGTCAAGCATTCTTTAAGATAATGAAGCTTCTGCACAGGTTGCAATTTTCGATTGTGATGGACTAGGGACACGAATATATCGTGAAAAGATCGCCACAAATCAAAGTTGCCATTATATTTAGGAAGACTTATCCTTGGCAATTGGATATCTTGCTGTGACGACGTCGTGACTATAGTTGGTATGACAGGAGGCGGTAACATGGTACTTGGAGTTTGTCTCTTTAGCCCATCTACCAGTTCCCCCATATATTCATAGTATTTAATTTCTACGTCACTGTATTTATCGGACTCGAAATAATCCCCCACATTAGCGTTGGAATCTTGTAAAATTGCGTCGTTAATCGCTATATCATTTGTTTGGAACTGCGTCCAAATTTTGTCTAGTCCCGCAATCCTTGATTCATAAAATCCCTGAGTTCGTTTTACTATGGCAGTTTTTTTGCAATTCTCAATGAATTTGTCCAATTGGAGCTGTAGGGTTTGCTGCTGGTTACATAATTGCTGTAGCGAAGTCATTTTACCGGCACGTAGGAAATTAGTACCCGAAATGAACTAAAAACAAGCTTGAGCACGCCGTACACGTATATCTCGGTGGAACCTCCAAATGTTTAATCACGGACCTTCAATTGCTCAAACAGAACAATTAATCGTTCGTAATTAATACCCACCGTGTTAATGCTGAAATAAAAATATTCCACTTTGGATGGGTAGTAAAAATGATAAAACGTGCCAGTTAGTGTATCAAGCTTGTCTTTATTTCATTAAAAATATGTGTTAAAACGACAATAAAACGTATAATAATTTTAAGAAAATATAAATGTATTGGGAAAAAAAATTGCTCCAACGTGGTCTCACGCGCTTGTAGTGGATTAGAAATTATGCAGACGTCGTCAGCCAGCAACCAGAAAACGTATACAAAAATCCGTATGACCTCTTGGGCATGAATTTCCTTAACGTTTCTGGTATACCGAACTCGATGCACGTACTGTACCTTAAAGTTGCAGATGATATAGAAACAGGTATAACCGTGACGGAATCTCCTGTTTCACTACTATCTGTTTGTTGGAAATTATTAATTAAAAATTTTAGATATCTGTTGCAGATGTTAAAAAACACTCATGGCCCAATTGGCATTTAGTGCTTTCTTACTATCTGTATTGTTTTCTAGAGCACCTGAGATCACGTTGGCACTAAATGCATACCATGATCGCGTGTCTGAAGCTGGAACAAGAGAGAGGCTGAGCCTTGTAAAGGCGCTGTTTATATAACTCTTTTGGCGGAAGTACTACACCGTCATTTTGTATAATTTCATAATCTTCATGTAATTTTTATATATATGCCTTCTACTGGCATAATTCACTTTTTAAAAAATTATTCTTTATTTTTCATTCATTTTTTATCAATAAATTCTCCATTATTTACATTTTTTTATATTTTGTTATTTTGTTTTTAGTATCAAAATTATTTTTAGTACAAAATGGCTATGGGAAATCGCATCGTCCATTTTTTCGAAAATATCGCTTTCTCTTTCATTTCCTCCTTCTTTTTACCTCTCGCTCTCTCTTATTATTCATATGGGAAAATTTATTTATTTTCATAACTTTTAATTCGGTTAAAATCTCGCCATTCTAGTACCACCATTACAATCTACGTCAAATTCTACATCGATTTGATATGTAATATCATGTCTGTCGGTGAAGTTTGACGTTTACGCGAAATGGACACTTTCGCGAAATCGCGGTCATTAATTTCGCGGCATTCACCTGAATTGCGTAAATTCAGGGACGCGTTTTGTGTTTTTGTGAATAACCAGTGGTTGTGTTAGGTGGTGGTGCAAAAACTTTGTGTAAGTTCGTGTTATTTTTGTTATATTTTATAAACACGAAAAAATCGGGTTATGTTTGTTTATGTTCTTATAACATAAGTTTTGCCTATGTTTTGCCTCGTTATGTGCAACATAAGGTGGACTATGTGTTCTTTGTTCGTTTTTGTATCAATATGTTGCATGTGATGTGGTTTATTTATGTTATTTGTCCTCTTTTTTACGTATTTTAAGAATTGACATTTGTTGTTGTTGTTTTATGTGTAATTTTTATGTTCTACTTTGGGGCTCATCGCCCTTGAGTTTTTATGTTTATATGGGCAAAGGATAACTCATATTAATATAAATTCATACAGTTCCCTGTTAATATTATTTATTCAATTTCAGGTACAGGTATTTAATAATGATTTGTAATTTCTTTTAGGTTTTAAAGTTCAGGTGAGTATTTATGTATCTTGCTCATGTTTTTTTTCATAATTATTAATGGTTTTTTTTATTGCAGATTCCTCATCAATTTAGCTTATTTCTAATAGTATATTTTAGTTCATAATGTTAATTTATTTAAGTTCTTCGTTTGTATTTATGTATATTTGTTTTATATTTAAGTAATTATAGTTCTTAATTTAAGTTATTTGTTTATATTTAAGTATTTGTAGTTCTTAATTCAGTTATTTATTTATATTTATTTAGAATGTATGTTTTTAATTGTCTTGTCTTTATGTAGTATTTAGTTTTTTATCTTTAAATACATTAATTTATTTTTCAGTATTTAGTTGTCTATTTTTTTTTATTCTAGTTATTTTTCTTATTTGTTTTTTGATTATCTGTGCTGAACACATAGTCCATAATGCAATGAGAAATGCATGCGATGGATTGGATCTAGAAGTGGAGGGTACAGTGGTCAAAATATTCACTCATTTCTACATTCACACAGTTCGAACTGAAGAATTGAAAAACATTTGCGAAACTACTGATGAAGAATACAGCCAACTACTCGGCTACAGCAAAACTCGCTTTATTGCTCTACGTGGCGCAATGGAAAAAATAATAAAAATGTTCGGCCCACTTAAAAAATACTTCAGCGAAATTCTGAACCCGGTTAAAGTTCCGAAGCTTATTCAAGGTTTTTTTTCCAACCCTTTATCGAAACTTTGGTTCATCTTTATAAAAGATCAGGTAATTTCGATCGCATTTGCCTTCATATGAAAAGTGTGAATTTTCATATCAGTTTTATTTAAATGAAGGCTCAGATTTTCGAAGATGTCATCAAGAAAATTGAAGGAGATGATGTGTCAGCGATTGCAATCTATGGGGCTTTACAAGATCTCATGAAAAACATGAAATCAGCGAACCAGCATAACTTTTTCTCAGCTGCTGTAAAATCTGAAATGGAAGACTTGCAAAAAAATGGCCATAGGTTGAACGAATTTAGAGGTGCAGCTATGGATTTTCGCGGTAATTGATGTTTTTTTTTACGGCCAAATAAACGTTTAGATTTTTTTTGCAGGAAACTGCTACGATTATCTGAAAATGTGGAGTGAGCAGCTGAGTTATGTTGAACATTTTCAATGGGTTTTGTTGACAAATGAGCTCAAATGGGAAGTTATTGAAAAATCGATGCAATTCCTAACAGAAAATGGACATTGGGACATGCCCGGTGACCGTTCATCGGAATTTTTTGAACAGTACATTTACATCAAAGAAATCATAACCGGAGAAAAAATCGAAGAATGGGCTACAAAGAAAGTTCCTGTCGACAAACGATGGACTGAATGTTTTCAATATATGCTCAAGAAAGAAGCACCTTTTGAATGTATTTCTGCTCTGGTTGAATATGCGCTCTCATTAGCTGGAACATCAGCGCCGGTTGAACGAATTTTCTCGACTATCAATAAAATTTGGACAACGGAGAAAACTCGTCTCCATGTGAATACATTGAAATCAATTCTGTTTGTGAAGCATAACCTCGATTTCAGTTGTATCGAATTCTTCAGTTATTTAAAAGACCATAAGGAACTTCTTCGACAGATTTCGAATCAACAAAAATATATGAATACGCCAACCGATCGAAGATTACAATGAAATCGAATGTTTATTATAAACTTGCTTTTGTATGAATACAAAATAAAGAAGTTCTAAATTTCATTTTTTTACATTATTTGTAGCTCCGATTTTTACTAAAAATTTTGTATGGAGATCCGACTTTAGGCAAAAAACTGTTGACCTTTTTTTTAGAGATCCGATTTTTCCCGGAAAATATCTGGTCACGTTAATATAGACCGAATGTGTTTTAGAAGTAACACGCTGACTATATTATTTTAAGTGTCACTCCTCGTTTTGGAGGAACGGCACACGATGCATACGTTTGGAAATGTTCGAAGGTACAAAAAGTTCTACAGGATAGATATTCGGCAGGTAGCAGAAATTTTTGGCTACTTGGGGATAGTGGATATCCATTACAGCCATGGTTGATGACGCCAATTGAAAATGCAACTTCAGAAGCCGAAGAAAGATATAATGTTGCTCATAAAAAAAACAAGAAATCACGTTGAAAGATGTATTGGGATACTTAAAAGTAGGTTTCGTTGTTTATCTAAACAAAGAACATTATGCTACAGTCTGGAAAAAGCAGGCCTAATAATAAATGCATGTATTGTACTCCATAATTACTTGATGAGAGCCAAAGTGCCGATGCTTGCTGAAGAAATTGAGGATTTTAATGCACGTCCAGATGTGTCGGAACATGATATACATGTTATTTATATATTAAAATAGGAGCCGTGGAAATGGGTTCTACGAACAAGGTCGCAGAAGCGCATATTAGAGAAGCTTTCCAAGCCACAAAGAAAAAGCATTTTAAAAAAATTTGCTTGGACAAGAAAAAAGAAATCAATACAAACTAATATTTAAAACTCTTTTTTATGTATTATTGAACTGAATTTGTTTTTATTATTTATACTATTATTTATTTTAGTTTTATGTATTATTATTATATTTATATTATTAATGTAGGATTGATTACACTCAAATTCAATAATAGGTTTTTATTATAAATTCAAGTTTAACAGTTCGAGTTTTAACAATTCAATTAAGTTCAAATTTTTCAATTATTATTAGACAAATTACTATTTAATTATAAATTCAAGTGAGTTTACAACTTATCAACTTAACTTCTGACTACTTCGACTTCTATTTATGGACTGACTTTACTATTCCGTTGGAAATATCGGCTTCGGCCGATTTGCATTCGATCATCACAATGGTTACTACTACGATAACTGGGGTCTACATCCGGCCATTCTGCAGTTCGTTCGGCCCGAACGAAACACCCTCGTCGTTGGATGAATTTGGAGAACGCCAAGGTTTCATCATATCACAGCTTGTAGTTGTTACTTTCGGACCTTCTCCATCTGTTAATTTTTTGACTGTATAACGTCCAAACCTGCCTCTGCTTACCACCTCGTAAGGACCTAAAAAATCAGAACAAACTTTCGAACCTACATTAAATTGTGTTTTTTTAATAGCGACTAAGTCTCCATTTTCATACTCTCTCTCTGGTTTTCGTGACCTGTTGAAGCTCTTGCGATTTTCTGCTTGGATTTCGCTAATTTGTTGGCGTACGTCTAACCGCATTTTGTTCCTTTCATTGTCATAATCGGCAAGTGATGCTTCTTTTACTGCATCTTGTATATTTAAATCCTCCTTTTTATTCATTTTAGTACCAAAAAGAACTTCGAATGGGGTTCTTTGTATCGATCTTTGAAAACTGCTATTTATGGCTATTTGCACTTTAGGAACAAGTTTATACCACTTTTGTGGCGATTCAATTGTTAGTTTCTTCAGCACTTCAATGATGATCCGATTTATGCGCTCTATTTGCCCGTTACCCCTTGGTACGCCAGTAGTTATCAATACATGATCTATTCCTTCCTCCGCACAAAATTCCTTAAAAGCTGTTGCTGTAAAAGCTGAACCTCTATCTGTGATTATCCTTCGTGGGTTGCCGAAGTACTGCTGCTGGCCCATCAACTTACGTATAACTTCTTCGCTGGTTAATGTTTTTGTTGGGTAAATCCACACATATTTCGAGAAACTATCTATTATTGTCAACATGTACTTATATTGTTTAGTAGTTTCATCCATAGGCCCTACGTGATCCAGATGCATAGTATCAAATGGCTTTTCACCTTTGTCTATGGAATGTAAAAATCCTTCCTGTTTGCCTGCTTTTCTAGAGGCCAATATACATTTCACACAATTGTCTCTACATCTTTGTACCTTGCTTAGTACATTGGGAATATAGAATTCTTGGTTAATCAACTGAATTGTTTTCTGTGTTGCAAAATGTCCTTCGTTGTGTTTCATTTGAATTATTTCGCACTCCATATTTCGAGGAACTACTAAAAGTTTCTTACCGTCCACATATTTAAATAGTAAATCTTTCTCAATGAAAAAGTCTTCATAATTTTTCTCTTTCAAAATTTCTTTAATCGCATTTATGTAATCGTCCTTTTCTTGTGCCTTCTGCATTCTTACTACTAACTCTGTACTAATTGTGTATACAACAGGGTACCTGCTCAAAGAGTCGACATGTATCATTTTCCTACCTGCTCTGTGTTCGGTCTCAAAATGAAATTCTTGCATGTAAAGGATCCATCTTGACACTGCTGCTGGAAGATCTTTTTTCTCTTTTGTTTGGCGGAATGCTAGACAATCTGTAATTATTTTGAATCTTGTTCCTAAAATATAAATTCGAAATTTTTTAAGAGCTAAATAAATAGCCATAACTTCAAGAATGTAACTATGATACTTCTCTTCTGCCGGTAAGTTCTTTCTGCTGAAGTAATACACTGGGTGGAGCTGATTATCTTTACCGGTTTGCCAGAGCACTGCTACACAACCGAATTTACTGGCGTCCGTATGAATTTCTGTGTAGGCTCCTTGCCTGTATATATTCAAAACAGGTTTATTGGTCAGTGCCATCTTCAACTTTTCAATTGCTTCTATCTCTTCGGCTTGAATTTTAAAACGATTATCCTTTTTTAACAGGTTTGTAAGCGGCCGAGCAATTAAAGAGTAGTTTTGAATAAATCTCCTGAAAGCGCCTGTTAGTCCAAGGAAAGATTGAAGATCTTTTATAGTCTTAGGTTCGGGAAAGTTCTTAACTGCTTTTATTTTTTCTTCAGAAGGTCTGATTGTACCTCGATGGATGATATGTCCTAAGAATTCTATTGACTGTTTCAGAAATTTACATTTTTTCCAATTTATCTGAAGTCCATATTTTGCTGCTACTTCTAAAACTGTGTTTAACTTACGTAAATGTTCTTCTTTTCCTTTAGAATATATTATCAGGTCATCCATATATGTTTCAACCACCCGCTTTGCAACTAAATCTCTAAAAATGAAATGTATGAAACGACAGAAAACCGCTGGAGCATTCGTTAAACCAAATGGAATTCGCTTAAATTCAAAATGACCGTCTTCTACCACAAACGCCGTATATTGCCTGCTTGTTTCTTCCATTGGTACATGAAAGTATCCATTTTTCAGATCTAAAGTTGTAAAAAACACTGCTTCGGATAATTTTTCAAGAACGTCTTCCATAACCGGCATTATGAATGGTTCCTTGATTGTTACTTCATTTAATCTTCTAAAATCGATGCATATACGATGTGAGCCGTCTTTTTTCTTAACTACTACAACATTACTAGCAAATTGTGACTTTGAGGGTTGTATTATATCGTCCTTTAACCACTCTTCCACTTGCTTTTTCACAACCTCTTTTTCTATTACTGGAAGTCTACGCGGTCGTGAAAATATAGGAGCTTCGTCATTTAAGATTATAGACATTTTTATTGGGTGTTCTATAACGCGACATGTTTTATAATTGGAAATCATGTTACCTACTGTGTTTTTAAATTCTGGCGGAACATCTATCTCAGTCTGATCATCTATACAAATACTCATAATTGACGCTACTTCATCTTGTTTTTGTTCTTCTCTTTCATAAAAAGTGATCTTGTTCCTATCAATTACTACTCTAACTTGACAAATTATGTCATTCCCTATTATACATGGATATCGTATCGCAGCATTAGGTACAACATTTAAATTTGCTTTAAATTCTACATTATCGATAGAAACTGTAGTTTTGCAATACCCGATGGATTGCGATTTGCCTAAGCCGAAACCTGGAAATTTAATAGAGTTTTTAATCAACAATACATTCTTAAGATTTTCAAAAGTGTCTTTTCTAATTAAACTCAATTCGCTGCCCGTATCAATCAACGCATTAAATTCGTCATCGTTTATTTTAATAATTTTTGTATTTTGGGTTCCTATGCAATTTGTTTCCTTCTTAATATTTTGCGGACAGTTATTTGATAAATGCCCACTACCATTACATTTAAAACATTTCGTGTTCATTTTGCAGTCTTTTCTTTTGTGATCAACTGAACCGCAATTGAAACAATGGAGTTTGGCTGAATTAGAATTTGGTTTTGGCGCGAAATGAAAATGTCTGTTATTCGATGTTCTGCTTCTATTTTTTATTCGTTCGTAGATGTCTAATTTTTCCTTTAAATCATTAATACTTGTTGCAGTATTTAGAATCATTTTATTTTCTTCTCGATCGACTATTCCCATAATAATAAAATTGATTAATGAAGATTCATCGACGTCAGCCAAGGAAGCGATTTCCTGCATTTTGTATATGTATTCTCTGTATGTTTCTGTATTTCTTTTACTGCGTTTTTGTAATTGCATATAAACGTCGGCTTTGCACACTTTTTTTCCGAATTCTTGTATTAATTTATATTTTAAAGTCGTATATGAACCGCAATGTATTGTTCTAGCAAACATTTTCGCACTGCCCGTTAGTAATCTCTTTGTATATATAAATTTTTCTATCGCATTCCAATTTAACATTGAGGCAACTTCATCAAATTCTTCAAACCATTTGTTTACCGTAATACTTTTGTCACCGCTAAATGGTGGAATTAAATTTTCGATATCCCTTACCTTAAATTCCAATTTGCTTCTTGTGTCGTTTTCAATTATGTTAGGTGAAGATTCTCTTGACCGCGTGTCTGCGTTATCCTTACGCGAGTTACCTGCAGCTGCTGCATTACCTAATACCGCTCCTTCTAGTCTCGCTACTAATTCAGCTTTCACACCTTTGGTTTCCAAACCCCGCTTTGTTAGCTCCAACTTTAATGCCCGGTTTCACAGTGTCGGTTTAAGCTTTCGCTCAGCTGAACCTGAACAGTTAGTTTAAGCTTTAGCTCAATTCGAAATCGTTTCACAGTTTGTTTTTGTGCTCAGTTCAGCTAAACTTAGTTCATTGAATTTTGTAGGCCACTGTGGTCGAGTCAGTTGTCATATTTTGTGAAATTTTTGCTCTTGGTAAATGAATTATGTGATTTTTAACTGTTTATGTTTATATGTATGTAAGAATTTGTGAAAAAAATAAGGCTCTCTTGCATTTGTCTACCAAAGTAAATAATAGACAGGTGCCTCTACAGTTTTCTCATATCGTTATGTCCCCCTTTTTTGGTATTTTGACTCAAATACCTTCCGTCCACCCCCGGAAAGGTATAAGTTTTCGGTATTAATTATTGGGTTGGATGTGTCGCAGCTGCTATAAGACTATGAGGTACATTTTCAGCAGGGCGGTAAAGCAAATATGTCGCGATCTTTGGAGTAGCACACTGCAGCCTTTTATCCGCACTCTGCACGGCATGCTTTTTAGTAGAATGTTTTCTTCTTTTTACAATTGGTATGAAATCTCCTTACACGAATAATACACGAATAACTATGTAATAGTATTCTTCATCAGTAGCATCAATAATATCATCTAAATCACCATCCATTGTCCTTAATTAATCGCAACTCCAAAAATTAATTAATTTAAACAAGCCGGAATAGAATCAAACAACCAAAGCAATCACTTCTCACACAAAATTGACATTTCTCAACGATAAGCCTCACGGCTTAAAGTTAAGCGCTCAAATTTGGCAGCTTAAGCTAACGCGATATTTGAGCTCAATTTAAGAGAAAAACCTCCACTGTGGAACACCAAAAACATTTAAGCGGAAGCTTAACTCAATTTCGAGGTTTAAGCTTTCACTGTGGAATCGGGCATAATTGTTCAACTGTTAGGTCACTAAACATTTTTTGTTTACTTTTTTATTCGACACTTTTCGTTTAATTTGTAAAGGCTTGAAGCGGTTGAGCCCCCAAATGTAGGATTGATTACACTCAAATTCAATAATAGGTTTTTATTATAAATTCAAGTTTAACAGTTCGAGTTTTAACAATTCAATTAAGTTCAAATTTTTCAATTATTATTAGACAAATTACTATTTAATTATAAATTCAAGTGAGTTTACAACTTATCAACTTATCAACTTAACTTCTGACTACTTCGACTTCTATTTATGGACTGACTTTACTATTCCGTTGGAAATATCGGCTTCGGCCGATTTTCATTCGATCATCCCAATGGTTACTACTACGATAACTGGGGTCTACATTAATATTTATTCTTTAAAATGAAGAATCTTTTATTTTGATAAAATATACACTCTAATTGAAATAGCTGTCTTTTATTTCCATTGAAGTACTTCAAAACAAACTAGTTCCCCAAGTAGTTCAAAATGAACTAGTTCTCCAACTAGTTCAAATTGAGTTATTTCTCTAAGTATTTCAAAATGCACTAGTTCTCCAATTGGTTCAAAATGAATTAGCTCTAGAAGTATTTCGAAGTAAAGCAGGAAGGGACAATTGACTCCATCGTAGGACAACGCTGTACAAAAGTAGTGAGTTGTTTTCATGTAAAAGGTATCTAAGTGGGAACTAGTACTCCCTCCTTAGAAAGTAGTTATTCTACCAGTCTTCGAACTAGTCAACTTTCCTACTGGGATACTTCTATCAAATACAGAGACAGCTGAAAATTGCGAATAAAGAGTGATGTCTATTTGCAGTTTGGGTCCAAACCTCCATTAACAATACTGCATAAGAACAAGAGATTGCAGTTTGCAGAAAACCATCTTTCTTGGAGGAAGCGTTGGAGAAAAATTGAAATGTGTAAAAACTAATAAAGGTACGGACCAAGCCCAAGAAGAAAGTGATAAAATAAGCAGTGGTGAATCATCGAAAGTTCGGCGTCGCGTTAATAAACGGCGCCGCAAAATCAAAATGATGTCCAGCCTTACGACGCAGCGAACGAAAAATTCAAAGCCAAAAGAATATCCAACGGCATCGGAAAGCCCGGTTATATGCACCGTAATTATGACGGATACTGACGATGAATTATCGTCATATGATACAGTCCCAGGCAAATATAAAGGCCTGGGAAATAGCTTCAGAGAAATGGCCACCGAAACCAAAGACGACGAGGCCAGACTACAGAAAATGATTGAAGAGCTGAAGGGAAAAAAATTTCCTAGCCTACCGAAACCCAAAATAGCGCCAACAGAACAACCCTATTAGCACAGAATATTCTTGAATATTATATAATATTCGTCGAATATTCATAGAATATTATCAATAATATTAAAATAATATTCTCACAACATTCTAGGAATGATCTATGTCCTCCTAAATAAATATTTTGTGAATATTTATTTAATATTAGAAAAATATATTTCTAATATTTAAAGAATATTATGGGAACATTTAAAAATATTAAAAAAAAATAAATTAATATTTTTTTAACATTTTTTAATATTTTTGAAATATTGAAACAATGTTGCTGAAATGCATGTGCTGAAACAACGCACATGCAAATGTGAGACCACGTTCTTATTGCATTCATTATATAATAAAAAAAATTAGAATTTTAACAAAAGTTCAGGTTTTATTACAAGCACTTTTTTATGAAATTAATGATTATATATACAATTAACATTATACATAATATACATCATTAATATATTTGTGATCATTACTCATAACTTATGATTATTACTTACATAAATATTTTAAAATTGTTGAAATTACATGCAATTCTCTTATCAGTTCTAATATAAGTGCTGTTGGGATATTTACATTCTTTCAGAGACGCGTTCGTTGTGTAACAACGGCAATACAACATATTTTGTCTTGTATGGTAGAAGAAACATTTTGTTTTTTATTTTATCAATGGACCACATTTCCTCTTCAGAAAGATGTGAAACTACATGAATATCAAGCAGTGAAGATTCGCACGGAATTTCGTACAGATTTTCTTTTAGTTTGAACTTTTTACCACACAGAATTGTTTGTTGAGCAAGACGATCGTAAGAAAAATTTTTTATCAGGACGACATCGCCATTCGTTAACAAACAACAGTTGTCGTTAGTACTTTGAACTTTGAAGCGAAAATTTTTTGACATAGCTTCAGTATACGAAGGTCCTATTTGTTTGTTTGGTAGAATACAATGACCAATGTTTGACGCAAGATTTATTTCAATTTCCTCTGTTAAAACAATGTCATTTTCTTTATAACATTGAACTTCATTGCATCTGTTATAAAGTTGTTGCAATGGATGGCCATATTTTTTTATCAATTTTTTCAAAAACTGGAAGAAGTTTTCGTATTTGAACGCGCTGTACTGATCTAACGTCCCGTTCCGTCTTACATCTTCCACAATATGAATTAATGCATGTACATTGTACGAAACAAAACATTCGTGATACAAAGTGGCCATCGCAGGTACATACTCCTTCAACAGTTTCTCTGCATAATCTATGTGTTGGATATAATCTTTGCTGCTCAAAATTCGTATAGAAACATGTAAAACGATGAAATGATTATAAATGTCTTCGTGCAAAAAATCTTGAAAAACTACTGGACCAACGTACAGCAGGAGTAATCTATACTCGGTTGCTTTAAAACGTTTGACTAACTGTAACGAGCGTGGCTTGCGTGAAAATTCACTCGGAACAAACGCTTTGCAATTTTCCAAAAGATCACTTAACCGTTTTACTTGATTTGCACTCAAACAAAATGCATGCTTAGTGTTACTTAGCCACAAAAAAAGAAGTTTACGCATATTTCCTAAGCATATTAGATGCATATATTCGAGTGGTATTTGTTTTACGATGTTAAAATTAGGTAGTTCTGTTAAAATAGTATCGCCTACATGATGTTCAGGATCGACTTTATCACGAAAATCTTGATCAGTGCGGGATCTTTTACTACAATCTGGTTTCTTGTACTTGACTGTGAAGTTAAAATTTGTTAGAAAAGTCAAAAATGGATGATGGTAAGTGTTAATTTCATTTAATGTAGCATTTCGTAATTTTCGTTTTTGTTTACTAATTGTTAGAATCATCAAATTTTTTTATCGTCTCAATGAAAACAACTTTAATTTGTAATTTTTGGTGTTTTACCACCAACAAAAAGCAATATTGATTTTGAAATTTTGTTTACAGAGAACCACAACGGAGACAAGAATGAGTGTGACACAAGATATTACATTTTGGAGTTGGAGGACGGCATCGTTGCAGTCCCGAAAAAATGGCTATCAGAAAACAAGAAACACATTTTTTGGCCAAAAGAAGACGACGAAAAAAAAGTCATGCGGCTGATTAGCAGGGAAGCTGATCCAAATGAAGAAACGTGGTGGACGTTTGACGTGAAAGATATATTTGGCACAGCTGGTATTTTGTCATATTTTAGAAATGAATCTTGCGGATTTTTCAAATTCGACAATCTTTTTTATTTTGAAACTCCTGTTCAACTTTTTTAACTTCCTGTTTCAATTTTTACACTCAACTCTCTCAAATGATCTCATCGGGACATTTTCCTAAACGATTTTCGCTACATTATAGAAAAAATTGATTTTACATTTGCGGTCGTGACATTTGAGAGATTTCAGTGAAACTGCAAAAAAATCGTATAATTTAATGAAAACAATGTTCTACAACCCTTTTTATCCAATTATATCTTCATGGATATTTCTGAAATTCTCAATTTTCAAGATTTTTATATTACCTAACATTTTATGCACACATGTAAACTGATATTATTCGTCTTTTCAAAACAAATCTAATTACAATGTAAATGAAATTCAAAAATAGAAATTTATATCATGCAAAAAACCTATTTTTTGCATGATTTTTTGTTGTTTTGATTTTTTATCAAAACAACAAAAAATCATGCAAAAAATAGGTTTTTTGCATGATATAAAAAACAAAGGGTTATCTAATCTGAATAAAATAAAAATGTTTCAGTCACGTGGCAAAGGGCTATCGAGAAAGTTAAATTGGCTCAACTAATATCAGACGTTGATACATGTTCTGACGCAGAAAAGGAGAAAAAAAAAGCCGAAACCTGAGAAAAAAACGTCCGTTCTCAGACGATGAGTCAGAGCCAGAAGAAATCACCAAGACACTCGAAAAAGTTCCAAAAAAGACCAAATTAACGCCTCCTGTGTATTCCCGACCTGCGACTTTCGAAACCTCAAGCTCCAAACCAAAAACTCCGCAAAGTCAAAAAAGTTTCACCTCACCTTTGAATCAAAGCGACGAAGAAGAAGGTGCGGATCTCTCGAAGGATCTACATTCTCAAAACAACTCGACCTCATCTATAAACCCAGGCAGCGTTGAAGAGGTTGCGGACGATGGGTTTGATTCAGAAAATAAAGATCCAGCGACAGGAGGACACTACCATGCCAAATCAATGATTAGCCAAATAAACAAGTTCGCAAGTTCTTCTGCAACGCTCAAGGTTGCCGGCGAAGGGAACATAGAAACAGGTATATATTAACCCCAATATTATTCCCCTTAATATATTATCCCTTAAAATATTGTACATGCTTTCAAAATCGATTTTTTAATTTCTCTACAATTTTTTTATAATTAATCAAACTTTTTCGTTTATGGTAAAATTGTTCATCACTAAAAGAACCTGGAAAATATGAAATCCATATGAAAATTTGTTTATAACAAATTTTATTGCAAAAAATAAAAAATTTCATCACCAATTTTTCATCAAAATATCATTATTTAGGTCATTTTAATTATAATACACATGGAAAAAAATGGTTTCAAACCTTAGAAAAAGAGAATGACTAAAGGGGTTATACTTGATATTTGATTCGACTACGAACAGAACTTTTCATATTCAACTTAAGAGTTTGCCACTATAGAAGTTGACCGCTTGGTTATAAAAAAATTTTTCTTTACTCAATAGGAGAACTCCTATTCCCCTATTTTTTTTTTTCCTAAAAAAAATACAATACCTTACTCGAGGGAGAACAGTCGATTCTCCTACCTAGTAATATATTGAAATACTTTGAATACTTTGAAATACATTATCATGTTTAGGGTGTACAAAGAAAACTCCTAAGTAGTTTTATAATGAAATAAACAAATAAATTACAACTTTATGTTTTCTTTTTAATTGTTTCAATGCAATAAATTTGAATTATCAATTCAAAAAGGTACTTCAAATTCTTCAACTTTTTTAAATGCATTTCAAGTTCAACGTTTTTATTTATATACAAAATTATTCACATTATTCAAATTCAATTTTTTCATTTTATCATTATTTTTTTAACTTCTTGGCGTTTTGTTTTACTTTCAGACGACATCAGACACAAGCGTTTTGTGACCAGATCTCTAGTAGATCTCACCAATCGAATGAGAAGAATAGAATCGTTTTTGAAACATCAAAATTTGCAAGTTCAACCTGCTGCCCAAGACGATTCTGTTGAAATTGACGTTTTTGGATCAGGTGATTTTCCTATGAAGAGTGTTGCAGTTGTTAAACGCATCGATGGCAGATTGAAAACCGATAGCGATTTTAGAAAGGCTTTAGTAAGTACAAATCTTTCATTTCTGTGCTTTTAAAGGTGGGTTGTCTCATTCGACGAGAATGTCAGTTTTTCCTCAAATTTTGTACACTATTTAATTTTATCATTCTACACCTACTGTTAAAATTAGAGATCTATTGACTACTTTGAAAAGAAGATATTTAAGATTAAAGTTTGCATATTTTCTACAGACTTACAGCCGACGCGAAAAATAAGGTTACGAAGCTTGAATATCAATCAACTGCAGGCGAACAACATGTCAGATATTTTTCAAAAACTGATAACATTTGATTAAATTAATGAGAATTCTAATTAGCTTGACAAAATTCATTTTCACTAAACGTTTCGGAGATATAACTCGATATATTTACACATTTTCCAGTTCTCATTGATACGCTCGACTACGATTGGTCGACTGATACCGTCGCGTTTAAAAGATCGAGGAAATCGTTATTTCGCATTTCATAATAAAGACAATTTATTGTTTAAAAAACAAGGGATTGTGGCAAGGGATTTTACTAAATGATTATATTAATTAATTATACTCTTAATTGTCATGTAAAATGCAAATTTTCATAACAAACAAACTTTTGAATTTGACTACACGCAGAATCGTATACACGGCTGACTCGTGTATCGGAAAAGACTGAGTCTGGCACTGTTTTTGCACAAGCCTGAGCCTTTTGCACACAAGCGTGGGCCTTGTGTGAGAAGTCACGTGATTGTCACGTGATTGTCACGAGTCAGCCGTGTATACGATTCTGCGTGTATCATCGACATCCCACCTTAAACACTGTAAAAATTTATTATTTTTAACAAATGAACAATCGTCAAACTTAACATAATTCATTTTGCAGAAAACGGCATTAAGTTTGAAAGGACATAAATTGTTGAACAAAACTGTCACTACTATAATGAAAACTTTGATGACTGATGAGGCTGCAAGCAGGTATAGTTGGACTGGACAAAAAGGACACAAAGAGAAATTCGAAACTCTTCATGTATGGAAAGTTATATTAGGTGAATTTTGAAATTATTTTGTTTGCAAAACAAGTTTTTGCATGTAATACAAAACAATAAATATTACCTATTCAATACAAAATATTTCTGTTTCAGATGCTGTTCGCATGAAATTCCCGAAAGCCGATGAAGATGATGTAAGCAACCCTTTGAAAGTATGGTTAGCCCACGGTCCAGAACGTTTATCAAAGAAGAATAAGGAACAGGATGAAGTGTAAAAATAAAGTCGAGATTAGCTTTGCTGTACTTAGCTTTGCCTTAGTAAAAATCACTTAAATTAAGTTTTTTCATTTGTAATAACAATTTCGAGTCAAGTTTGCATTTATAACTAAATATTTTTATTGTATTATGTAAAATTATAACGTAAAATAAAAATATACGAAAAATAATTAAAAAATATTATTTTAATATTATCCGCATAATACATTGTTGATAAGTTGTATATATAATAAATATTATAAGTATATTTAAATAACATTATTTAAACATTTAAAAATGATCTGAAAATATTAAAAAATATCATTGTGCGATTTCGATTTCATATGAAAAATAAACTAAAATATTTATAAATAACAAATAATATTTAATAATATACATCGAATATTTTTCGAATATTCTCACAATATTTTTTTGGTAGGACATAGAACATTCAAGGGACATTATAGGCATATTTTTCGAGTATTATTTAAATATTTTTAAATATAATTCGAACATTCGTAGAATGTTCCTAGAATATTATGTGCTAATAGGGAACAAAAGACGAAACAGCAAAACCCCGCAGCAGCAGCAACAAAAACAACATTATGAACAAAATAAGCAGCAAACCCAGCAGCACCAGAAACAACAACAACAACAAAAGGAAAAAATTCCGCCAATTAACATTTTCCACCAGAAGCCGGTGGATACACTTAGGTTAGTCAAGCAAGTGCTTAAGCACAATAATTTCTTTATTAAAAGGTTGAGTGGAATTAAACACGCGTTAGTTTTAAGCAATTTAGAAGATTTTAAAAAAATGAATGCGATTCTAGAAAGGGCGAATACGCAATTTTTCACTTTCACCACAAAAAATGAAAAAGTGCAAAGCGTCCTTTTAAAAGGACTTGATGCGGATGCTGACCCGCAAGAGTTCCTGAACGACCTACAGTCGTTAAATATAGAAAAATTTGAACTTCACAGCCGTTAAACGTTTTAGTACGGCGCGCCCGCGTTCCTCTGAGAGGCAGTTGCCGATTTTTCTTGCCCAATTGAATCCCGACAGTCGGCTGGACAATTTAAAACTAATCAAATATGTAAATTTCCATGTCGTCACATGGGAAAAAATAAATAAAAAAGCTGGTATTCTCCAATGCATGAGATGCCAAAGGTTCGGTCACGCCGCAGCTAACTGCCAAATGGCATTTAGATGCGTGAAATGTGACAATAACCACATTCAAGGTGAATGCTCCCTGGGTAAAGAAAATGTCGCGGACAAAAACAAGCTGTATTATGTACTCTGCAAATCTAATGGACATCCTGCTAATTATAGAGGTTGCCCTAAATATGCAGAACTCAAACAACGCATCAAGGCGCGAAAAGACTAGTTAGAGAATGAATGAACAAGGCAGAAAAACGAAATGCTCAACAATTTCGTTGTCCCTGGAACGTCCATCGCCCAAATAACAGGAGTCCAGTCAACAAAATAACAAGCTCCAAAAGCTGCACCTGCAGCGAGCTCTGGAGGCAGTGAACTGAAGGCGAGCAAACAGCTCGTTTAGATCTAGATCTTTCTTTCGTGAGAAAGTTTGACTGATGAATATTTATGTTGTTGTTGTTGTGTAGGAAAGTTTACTAGCAGAGCTAGTGAACCCTGCAACAGGGTTTCTTACTGGTCCAGCCTTGCAGCTATATAGACCACGATTCAGGATTAGCGATAAGTTTGTGGCGGTCAGATGAAGAAACTCTCTCTCTGTGTCATGTCAGTCCCGTACTACCTGACCAAGTAGAGGGCCTATGTCAAGTTAACTTAATTTCTATCTTAAGAATAACAGCTTATACTGATAGTCCAAAGTCCCTGGGCCATTTTTTTTAGTGATTAGTAACGAGCTGAAATTTCGTGAGTAGCTGCCTTTTAGGAAGACGCCCAACTTTTCTCTCTGCGAAGATTCTCAATGTGGTGTCTAATGAAACGGGCGGGCGTAAAACATGTCGGTTTGGTGATTGCAAAAATTTTATTAGTAACAATTTGTTTGTTAGTTAAATCAAGAGATAATGTAATAAAGAAATCAAAAAACCGTTTGTCCTACAAAAATGATGGTGCAACCAAAGGGTCGCCCACCCGCAACA
This sequence comes from Thereva unica, assembly GCA_949987705.1. Taxonomy (NCBI): domain Eukaryota; kingdom Metazoa; phylum Arthropoda; class Insecta; order Diptera; family Therevidae; genus Thereva; species Thereva unica. The sequence goes on from OX465281.1 coordinate 37,609,034, forward strand.
TGTGCAAATAACGAGGTCATAAATAATTATTAGTAACAAGCTGATTTTTTCAGTGTTGGTTAGTATTTGTGCCTATAATAAGACGGCCACATTGTCCTCCAAATTAGGTGGTGCGATTTCCCAGTCCGACGCTCTGCAATTGTTAGTTTCATGGAAGAATTTTTATCATTAGTAACAGCATCATTCTTGTATTTTTCTTTAGGGAATTAAGTATAGAACACGTTATTACTGCTGTCCTACAAAAAAGGTGGTGCATATTGATAAAATATAACTTAAACCTACTTTAGCTTAAGTTGTTAGTATGTAAGATATGTAAAAAAATTTCCCTAAATGCAGTAAGGAATAAATATGCGCTGTTTTGCAAATCAATAATTAATAAAATATATATTCATATAAAAATAGAAATATTTCAGTCGACGACGTTACTGGTGGTACTTTCCCACAAAATGCAAATTTTAAACACGCCAATGTGGGTAGGGTACAATGCCAAAATTTTAAAAGATAATAGCCGAATTCAAAAAGTTGAGTACCTAACACAAATTAATAATACGCCTACGGATCCAGCGGTTGTAAAAGAGACCATGCGAAGAAGTTTACAAATCGCATCTGAATGCGGGAAAAACTATTTCAGCGTGACATATGATTTAGCTATGGCTAAGATTGCATTGCGAATACAAAGTGCAGAGGACGAATTTGAAAAACTTTTCATTAACTTCGGACCTTTCCGTATAATGTTGTCCTTCTTCAAAGCTATCGGAAAATTTATAAGGGGATCTGGTTTAACAAATATTCTCATCGATAGCGAAATTTTAGCCAGTGGCTCAGTTAGTTCGTTTTTAAGTGGGAAGCATTTTAATCGGTGTAAGAAAATACTATTTGAAAAAGGTTACAAATGTAAAAATGGTAACGAACAAGTTTAAAAAAAAAAGTGGGATACGATTCATCGAGCTTACCGCCAACGAAACAAGAGTTGTTACAGCAAATTTAAAGAACGCAGTACATTAGTAGTATATGGTGTAATGCCCACATGCGTAGTCCCACCGATAAATTGCCAGAAAATAATGGATGGATGAAAGTTGATGGCAAGTTCCTATATTATTGGTTCGACGGTCCTCAAAGTCCATCAATGGAAGAAATATCTTCTAACTCCCAAGGTGCCCTATTATTGTAGATTATTTCCAAAATAATTAATTGCTTTAATTAATTTATTACAGACACAGAAATAACATATGATAGTTGTCAAGAAGACGAAGATCGTGATAGTATTGTAGATAGCCAAGAGTTGGAATCTGATGAAGATTAATTGTATTAAATTCTTAATATCTGAATAAATATTATTTTTTTGTCATGTTACCAAAATATCAATAGGCATATTTCTTTTGACTTTTCGAAAGAATATAATGTTTTGCATAAAAATGTTTTCTGATAACTTTCCCACATTTTGAAATTATCTTTTCTTGTAGGACAAGCGATACGCACCAACATTTTTGTAGGACACTGTTGTAGTTAGGTTAAACGCACACTAATCTTTTAAGTGACGTCCTTATCCTACAGTTACTAATGATAAAAATTCTTCCATGAAACTAACAATTGCAGAGCGTAGGACTGGGAAATCGCACCACCTAATTTGGAGGACAATGTGGCCGCCTTATTATAGGCACAAATACTAACCAACACTGTAAAAATCAGCTTGTTACTAATAATTATTTATGACCTCGATATTTGCACATGTTGCGGGTGGGCGACCCTTTGGTTGCATCATCATTTTCGTAGGACAAACGGTTTTTTGATTTCTTTATTACATTATCTCTTGATTTAACTAACAAACAAATTGTTACTAATAAAATTTTTGCAATCACCAAACCGACATGTTTTACGCCCTCCCGTTTCATTAGACACCACATTGAGAATCTTCGCAGAGAGAAAAGTTGGGCGTCTTCCTAAAAGGAAGCTACTCACGAAATTTCATCTCGTTACTAATCACTAAAAAAAATGGCCCAGGGACTTTGGACTATGATACATAGATAAGAAAAAAACCAATACATTAAGTAAAAACATTTTGGCAATTCAAGACTCCACGGCTGGACATGATAGTAAAAAGTGCAAGATAGACATAAAAGGAAGCAAGTGATAGAAAATGAATCTCATCTGGAATTTAAATCAAATAGATATGTTGGTCTCCGCAAGAAAACTCGCAAGGATCGAAACTTTCACTGTGTCAAAAGGCGCAAGGATTGTTAGAAGTCTGTTCGACTGAGTCAGAATAGGATACTTAGATCTAATTTGTTTATATTTAATACACTTTAATATAATGTGTTCGGCGTCATTGTTTGAATTGCACAAGTTACACACTGGGTTGTCCTTAATTTTCCAAGAGGTTAATCTCACATCGTCATAAGTGTGTCCCACAAGGATTCTGTTGATCATTCGGAAGATTCTAGGGGGAAGGGATAGCTTTGAAAACCAAGGAGAGGCGGGAAGTGTAGGGAAAATGGTGGAGAAGAATCTCCCCTTTTCCAGAGATGCAGAGTGGTACCTTCTACTCCATTCTTAAAATATTTTAGATTTAACATTTAAAATGAGGTCTCTGGTGCTTAGTTTATGTGGGAAAATCTGACCATCAGTGATGGCTTCACTGGCCAAAGTATCAGCTCTCTCGTTTTCGGGAATACCACAGTGGGAAGGCACCCACACAAATTTAACGCATTCCAACCTACTTGCGGTGAAGACAATGGACAGGACAAGATGATTGTCACGTTTTGTATCTTTTAGGGCGAGACAGCTATTGAGGCTGTCTGTCAGAATAATAACTTTTTTTTGATTTTCAGATACGGCAATTTTTAAGGCCAACTCAATGGCGGAAAGTTCCGCAGACAAAGTTGACATTAACCAAAAAGTTCTGAACCTTCTATCTTCTAAGGGACCTTGAAAGTGGATTCCTAAACCAACTGTGCTATTTGCAATGGAAGCATCCGTGGCGATTACAAGCGAGTCAGATGAAAAGGTGTCTCTTTTTTCTTTCATGATAGAGTTTATGGTGGATTTGGCAATTTGGGTTTTGTTTCCCAGCCCGTGTAAAAATTTAAGGTCAAAAGATAGGTTAGAGCAGCTAACAGGAGTGTCAATAGTAGGATGAAGAAGATCAAATAGTTCTTTATATTTTACAAAAATTTTATCAAAGGGAGAAGAGGGTGAGGTAAGATCAAGAAGGCTCCTAAAATGTTTATTGACGGTGAAAATACGTAATAAGTCTTTGGTGGTAATTAAATCGGCCCTCAGATCGGTAGGGATTTCATGGGCAAGAGCATATATCGTGTGAACAGGGGTGGAGTGTGTAAGGCCTAAACATTTCCTCAGGAAGTCATTTGTGATGGTGGTGAACTTTTTCTCAAGGGTTCGTGATTCTTGAAAGGACAAGGATCTGGCATATTCCAGCTTTGATCTTATCAGAGATCTATAGAGTAGCATTGTAGTAGCAGGAGCAGCGCCAAATTTTTTCCGACTCAGAATCGAAATTATTCTATTATTGCTGTTCATTGTCTCTAAGGCATTGTTGAGATGTAGCCTGCTCTTGAGATTACTCGTAAAGGTAAAACCTATAAATTTCAAACTTCTAACATTATGGACCAAAACGTTCCCCACGGTAATGTTGATGTTTTTGGAGGAGCCAAGGAGCATTACCTTGGATTTGCTTAAGTTGACATTTAACTTCTTTTTGAGAACCGAGTCATTAAAGGCATTTAAGGCTAATTGTAGTTTAGATTCAACTACCAGAGGTGAGTCACCAGCAGCGATGATGCAGAAATCATCTGCGAATTGGAAGATGTCCACGTCCCAGATTGTGGTCACATGAAGAGAGGCAGTATAAAGGTTGAATAGGATGGGGCTTAGAGAGCTGCCTTGAGGTAGCCCCCCAGAGACTCTCACAGAAGTATTATGAAGTGTAAGGATCCTATTGGAGAAAAATGTTGTCATCCATTGAATGTACGGGAGGGGAATATTGAAGCCTAAAAGAGTGGAGTATAAGAGGGTAAGATCAACTCTGTCATAGACGTTGTCTAGGTCCAAGACTAACAGGGCCACGAACTTATGTTTTTTCCTTAGGTAGGAGATAGTTTGTTGGATGGAGCCTAGACAAGTGGAAGCTGATCTCCCTTTCCTATAGGCATAAGAGTTAACAGGCAGATGATTGTTGGATTCAATTAAGTTGTTGATATGGTTTTTGATGAGAATGTTAATTAACTTCATAGGGACACAAATTAGGGAGATGGGTCTGTAGCTGGATATAGACACCGGGTTTTTGCCACTTTTTAGCAGGGGAATGATTTTGATTATAAGCCACTCCAAGGGTATGCTGCCGGAATTAAAGGTGTTATTTAAAAAGGATGTTAGCGCCTTAATTCCACTGGAAGAAAGATTCTTGATCATTTGAAAGGTGATTTTGTCGTGACCAGGGGCCGATTTAGAGCACTTGTCTTTAAGAATGTCTAGCAGGTCAGAGACCGACCAGTTAGGGGTGGGGTTAAGGGAGGTTGGGGTGAGATCAGGGACAAAGGAGGGGATAGTTATTTTGCTGCACAAGTGATCCAGGTACCTGTTCGAGTCTTCCCCATATGCTAAAACCCTCACCTCTTCTGATTCTCAGTCACCTTAAGAATTTTCACAAGTTAACAAATATCTCCTACCATAGCACAGCCCACGTCTGCTGTTTTCCTTTCTTCATCTGCCCCCTGATTCTTAAACTGGATAAAATCTGAAATTCCCACGCGCTCCACCGACTTAAACTTGGGTCACTTTTGCAATTTCTTCCCTTGTTTCTTCTTTCTAAAGTACAGTACGCCCTGCATCCGAGCTCTCGTACGACAAATACTCTGCTGTGTCTGCCTTGCAGCCGCCGACTGACCCCTCTTCAGTTGTTTTACAAGTCAGTCAACCTATCGCCTCCTCAGTGCCGAGCTGTCTCCGTTTTGTACCCCTTCCCACCTCCCTCCTTTAAACCCCCTTTTGTCACCCTTATCCTTATAGCTTATCCTAGTTATCTCTCATCTTCTTCCTTATCACAAGATCTCCATCACTTCTCTTAATTTATAAAGTCACATCTCAATATATTCAAGCTATTCTCCTTGTCCAGCTCTTTTCGTCCAATTTCTTTCCCCTGTTGCTCTTTAGCTCTTTTACACGTCCCTACCTCTTTAAAATCCGCTCCCCCTTCTCAGTTTTACTATGGAGAAGAAAAAAAAAGCCAGCATTGTTGCTGATCAAAGAAGGAGGGTCAGCTCGGTGGCTGTAACGAGATCGTCCAATAGGATGGGTGTTGCACCTTCGGAGGTTGGCGCAAAGTCTTCCACAGTCAGGGAAGTGAAAGCTAAAAAGAGCTCTCCCTCTACAAATCCTCCCGAAGTAAAAACCAGCCCGTCATCTAGCTCATCAAACTCTTCTTCAACACTAACTGGCAACTCCACCTTAAAGCCGGGAATACACATGCCAGTAAAACGGGTAAGTACCTTGCATGCGTGAAGATGGAATATGCCAATAGATGATACAGCGGCGATAAATTTTCACTTCCTAGGTACAGGCTAGGTGATATTCCTGTAGGGAACTAGTAAGTGCAAATTTATGACCGTTGTATCATCTATTAGCATATTCCATTATCACGCATGCAAGCTACTTACCCGTTTTACTGGCATGTGTATTCCCGGCTTAATGGACACGTCATCCCACAGCAAGGCTCCAGAAATTGAGGCAAGATCCTCTCTCACCCCCCCGGTGTCTGATGCTCCTCACTCAGTCTCCCCTCCACCTTCTTGTCAGACTGTAGATGAACAATATAGCGGAATCCTATATGATAACGAGGATGAGGGTCCTTTTTCGGTCATAATTCAAGCAGTTCAAACGGAGGGTGTAACTCTTAAAAGCATCAATCCTTTAAGGTTGGGCAAACTTCTACAAACTGTTCAAGGAGTAGAAAAACTCATCAAAATTAATCCCAGTAAATTTAAAGCAATCTTTAAGAGAACCTCGGAGGCAAACGCTTTCCTAATTAACAATCCGCTAGCCCCAGTTTTTAGAACTTTTGTTCCCCTAAATTCTATCGCCACTCCCTTATTAATACATGGTATTGACCAGGATATGAAGGAGGACGAACTGAGGGAGGACTTTGAAAAGTGTAATCCCTCCTTCAAGTTCCTAAAGGTTTTTCGTATCATGTGGAAAAATTTGGAATCTGACACTCCCTGCCTTTTCAGAACTAATAAAATCAAAATTTAAATAAGGGGAAACAAAGTCCCGGACAAATTGATATTACATTTCAATGTGTTGAAGGTCAACAAATTTGTCCCCTCTCCAGTGAGATGCTTTAGATGCCAGAGGTTTGGGCATGTGGGAAAGACATGCAAATCTACAAAGGGAGCATGTGGTAGATGTGCCAACGCAATATGTGAAGAGGGAAGAAATTGCAACAATAAAGTTTTATGTGTTAACTGTGGTGGTTCTCATCCGTCGTATGATAAATTGTGTCCTAGGTGGCTCAAAGAAAAAGAGATAACCAAAATCATGCGACTGGGAAACCATAACAGGCATGATGCGTGGAGGATACTTAATGCGAGGAAAAGAACCCAAATTTCACAGACACATCACCAGAAGCTTGGTATCGCAGCAGAAATACCTTCTTCCACTGTTTCAGATACTCAACCTCCCCCACTCTTTGCTAATGTGCTAAAGCACCCCCCACATAAGGCAAGGCAGGAAAGTAGACCTCGACCAATCTCACTTTTACCTCACAATAATTCCCTTGTCGATCTTGTCCGCAACTTTGAGAGAGAATCAGAGAAGTTGTCTCTCAAAATGTTTGACAATGTTACTCAGAGAAACCAAATCTCCGAGATAACTAGAAACGCATTGAAGAATTTAATTATGGAATGGATAAATAAAACGGGTGCCGGCTCTAGGGGTGTTCGACCTGTTCCGTCGAACAGGGCGCCGAGAAATAAGGGGCGCAAAGAAATGACAAAACAAAATTTTGACATGAATATGTCTTATCCCTGGAGTCTATTTGAAAGAATGTGCGGAGACGAAAATCGTTACCATGACTCATTATTGTTTAGCATACTTTTAGGATAAATTTTTGTTTTTTGCTGTTTTTGTTGTTTTTGTTGCTTTTGCTGTTTTTGTTGTTTTTGTGGTTTTTGCTGTTTTTGTTGGTTTGGTTGTTTTTGTTGTTTTTGTTGCTTTTGCTGTTTTTGTTTTTTTTGCTGTTTTTGTTGTTTTTGTTGCTTTTGCTGTTTTTGTTTTTTTGCTGTTTTTGTTGTTTTTGCTGTTTTTGTTGTTTTTTTTGCTTTTGTTGTTTTTGTTGTTTTTGTTGCTTTTGCTGTTTTTGTTGTTTTTGCTGTTTTTGTTGTTTTTGCTGTTTTTGTTGTTTTTGCTGTTTTTGTTGGTTTTGTGTTATTTGTTGTTTTTGCTGTTTTTGTTGGTTTGGTTGTTTTTGTTGTTTTTGTTGTTTTTATTGGTTTGGTCGTTTTTGTTGATTTTGCTGTTTTTGTTGTTTTTGTTGCTTTTGCTGTTTTTGTTGTTTTTGCTGTTTTTGTTGGTTTTGTTGTTTTTGTTGTTTTGCTGTTTTTGCTCTTTTTGCTGCTTTTGTTGTATTTGTTGGTTTTGTTGTTTTTGCTGTTTTTGTTGTTTTTGCTGTTTTTGTTGGTTTTGTTGTTTTTGTTGTTTTTGCTGTTTTTGTTGGTTTTGTTGTTTTGTTCTCTTTGTTGTTTTTGTTGTTTTTGCTGTTTTTGTTGTTTTTGTTGTTTTTGCTGTTTTTGTTGGTTTTGTTGTTTTTGCTGTTTTTGTTGTTTTTGCTGTTTTTGCTGTTTTTGTTGTTTTTGTTGTTTTATTTGTTTTTGTTGTTTTTGTTGTTTTTGTTGTTTTTGCTGTTTTTGTTGTTTTTGCTGGTTTGCTGTTTTTGTTGTTTTTGCTGTTTTTGGGGTTTTTGCTGTTTTTGTTGTTTTTGCTGTTTTGTTGTTTTTGTTGTTTTTGCTGTTTTTGTTTTTTTTTTGCTGTTTTTGTTGTTTTTGTTGCTTTTGCTGTTTTTGTTTTTTTGCTGTTTTTGTTGTTTTTGCTGTTTTTGTTGTTTTTGTTGCTTTTGTTGTTTTTGTTGTTTTTGTTGTTTTTGTTGTTTTTGTTGCTTTTGCTGTTTTTGTTGTTTTTGCTGTTTTTGTTGTTTTTGCTGTTTTTGTTGTTTTTGCTGTTTTTGTTGGTTTTGTGTTATTTGTTGTTTTTGTTGTTTTTGCTGTTTTTGTTGGTTTGGTTGTTTTTGTTGTTTTTGTTGTTTTTATTGGTTTGGTTCGTTTTTGTTGATTTTGCTGTTTTTGTTGTTTTTGTTGCTTTTGCTGTTTTTGTTGTTTTTGCTGTTTTTGTTGGTTTTGTTGTTTTTGTTGTTTTGCTGTTTTTGCTCTTTTTGCTGCTTTTGTTGTTTTTGTTGGTTTTGTTGTTTTTGTTGTTTTTGCTGTTTTTGTTGGTTTTGTTGTTTTTGTTGTTTTTGCTGCTTTTGTTGGTTTTGTTGTTTTGTTCTCTTTGTTGTTTTCGTTGTTTTTGCTGTTTTTGTTGTTTTTGTTGTTTTTGCTGTTTTTGTTGGTTTTGTTGTTTATGCTGTTTTTGTTGTTTTTGCTGTTTTTGCTGTTTTTGTTGTTTTTGTTGTTTTATTTGTTTTTGTTGTTTTTGGTGTTTTTGTTGTTTTTGCTGTTTTTGTTGTTTTTGCTGTTTTTGTTGTTTTTGCTGGTTTGCTGTTTTTGTTGTTTTTGCTGTTTTTGTGGTTTTTGCTGTTTTTGTTGTTTTTGCTGTTTTGTTGTTTTTGTTGTTTTTGCTGTTTTTGTTGTTTTTGTTGTATTTGTTGTTTTTGCTGTTTTGTTGTTTTTGTTGTTTTTGTTGTTTTTGCTGTTTTTGTTGTTTTTATTGTTTTTGTTGTTTTTGGTTTTTGACATGAATATGTATTATCCTTGGGGTCTATTCATGTCTACTGTGCCATCGAGAAGCCATGGCACTTTTTTTTTTTTTTATAGTGTTGTATCAATTTTTAATTCATAAATATTTCGCGCCCTTTTTTTAACGTACGCACAGTATGCCTGTTGATGATTTCTCCCCTTTCAGTCGCCCCACCCTCCCCTTTTGAATATACTCGTAGCAAGTGGGGACAGCGGCAAGAATATAAGAAAAGGAGTGTCAACGTTCGTGTGTAGTGTTAATGTGTTAGGCTGCGGTTACTGAACACGCTAGTAATGCTAGCACTAGCTAGTATTAGCTAGCGCTAGCAAATATAATACATGTAAACAGTGCGTGGTGGTTAAGAACGCACTCGAGCGCTAGCGCTAGCTAGTACCTCCTAGCGCTAGTCATATTCTGCAATCGATTGAAACATTGATACTAGCGCGAGTGTTTCAAAAGTAAGTAACTCACATTTTGCTTTGCTAAAGTACTTAGTAAAGATGGATTGCGAAAAATTAATTTTAGAAGTGCAAAAGAGACGTCCATTATGGGACATGAAAATTAAAGGTTACAGCGACCGAAATTTGACTGACTGATGAAATGAAAGTCACAAGTAAGTAGATATTCAATGTTTTATTTTTACTTCTTATTTCATCATTATATGAAATATTTATCGGTTAGAAAGAAAGGAAAAATATATTATTTCTTAGAAACAAAATAAGACTTATATAAATTACACAGAGTAGTTGCTTGGAATTTTTTTTCTGTATTTATTGCATGTGTTTTCACTTTTCGTTTAAAAAAAAGTCTATGTTTTAATAATAAACTTTTAGATGCCATCATTTCCTCTGTTAAATATAAAGCCATGGTGATTTTCACAAGTCAACACACAACTACTGAACGAGCTTGCTTCAGCTAGCTTTAATAATAACCACACACCTAGAGCGAGCTCGCGCCAGCGATACTAGCGCTTGCTAACGCTAGCATTACTAGCGTGTTCAGTAACCGCAGCCTTATGCATTGTGGAACGCGCGTGGCACAAGAAAATATTTCGAGCCCGAGATCCAAACGCCGGCGTCAAGCGTCCCTCGCTCATTTTCTCGCCGACTTTCGTAGTAACAGGACGTGCACAGACGTGTTTCCCTTCATTCACGATATTACGAGTGACACCGTAGTTAGTACGCCATCATTAATTTCTTACATTATATTCTTTGGATCCACGTAATTATTACGGTAAGTGAAGCACACATATTTCGAAATTGTTTTCGCTTGTTTTGAGCGATTATTTGTGTACACTTTTCCACTGTTAGATTTCATTTGCGGAATACATCTTTCATTTTTCTCGAGGGTGAATAGCTCGACAAAATACCACGAGCAGAAAATAATTGAATAAATGGGTTTGGGTTCAGCGCCCTGCGAATGACGCAGATCCTTTACAATAAGTGCATGTCATTTATGCTTAATTGATGCAAATGTGTGCATTTCTCGAGCTCGAGATGGGCGGTTTTTCTGCAGAGTATTATACGTTTGTAGGTTAGAAACCATGTGACAGCTACTGCAATATGATATACCCGTTTGTAGTTTAAGTGGTGCGGCAAATCAGGGGCAAGTGCAAATCGTAAATTGGGATTTCGAGGGTTTTTTCATAGTAACTTTACAATGCATAATTCTTTGCGGGAAATTCGAATTATTGTATTCCGCAAACACTTTTCAATGGATCGTATTTAATTGATAGATCAATTATATTCTATAAAATTTTCATTTGCAGTTTTTTTAACATGAGTAGACCCTCCGGTGCAGAGTTCAGAAAAAGAAAAGCTGAAAAAAATGCTCGATTTGAAAGTGTTATCCAAAAATGTAAAAAATTGGGTAATTATTTTTCGTCGTCGAGTGGAGGGTCAACTTGTGGAACGCCTAATTGCGATCCTGATTTTAAATCCAAAGATAGCGTGGAATCTTCTCTTTCGGATACAGGCGACGAATTGGTAAATTAAATTAATATAATATTTAATATTTTTTAAATAAATGATGTAAGTGCTACTTCGAAAAATAGAGTGAAACAATAACTACTGATATGAGAAGAAATTGTAGCATTCTTACACATATTATTAATTTTTACAGTGCATTCCAAGTGACACGATTGAGAAAAATTCCGACAAAGATGAAAATCTTAATGAAGTTGATGTCTCCAATAATTCGGTGACAGAAAAATTGGACCTCTCAGATCCAGCTTCCTGGCCCAAGACCCTAAATACTCATACAATTGACCACCTCATCAGTCTAGGGCCTCAGCAAATCAAACTCGACAAATATCCCAGCGATGTTCATGGCCGTCATTTTTCGGACTGTCATTATAATCGCGTGCTTTTGAACGGTGAAAAGATTTTGCGTAAGTGGTTGCTGTACTCTAAGAGTACAAATCGCATTTTTTGCTTTTGCTGTCTATATTTCGACCAAGCATCGAAGAGTCGGTTAGCAAACGAAGGATACAATGACTGGTTTCATTTGTCGTCAGCACTTCGAAGTCATGAAACGGGACCGAATCACATGAATTCTTATCGGATTTGGGTAGAAACTGCGTCAAGACTTCAAAACGGCGAGACTATTGATAAAGCGGAACAATTATTGGTCGAGAAAGAATCTGAACGTTGGAGGAATGTTTTAACAAGGCTCATGAATATTATTTTATATCTTGCGGAAAACAATATGGCGTTTCGTGGTTCCTCTGACAAACTTTACACAAAAAATAATGGAAAATATTTGGGTCTTGTTCAATTATTGGCAACTTTCGATCCAGTCATGCAATATCATATCGGTCGAGTTTTAGACGAAAAATCAGGTATTCATTACTGTGGGAAAAATATCATGAATGAACTCATTCATCTTCTGGCTAAAAATGTCACTTCCCAAATTGTATCAGCAGTTCAAAATTCAAAATATTTCTCAATAATCGCTGATTGCACGCCAGATGTTAGTCACGTAGAACAATTGTCATTGACACTGAGATATGTTGATTTGGACAGTAATGATAGTAGAGTCGAAATTTGCGAAAGATTTTTGGGGTTCACGCCGATTGACGATTCAACCGGGAGCGGACTCACTAACGTTATGACCGAATGTTTACAGAAAAATGAGCTTGAAATAAAATCTTGTCGTGGTCAGGGATATGATAATGGGGCAAACATGAAGGGCCAGCACCAAGGGGTTCAGAAAAGAATTCTTGATATCAATCCCTTAGCATTTTTCGTGCCTTGTGGATGTCATAGTCTCAATTTAGTATTGTGCGATGCAGCAAAATCCTCTGTGATAAACATTTCATTTTTCGGAATTTTAGGAAGACTCTACTCTTTATTTGCCGCTTCGACACATCGTTGGGAAATTTTAACCAAACATTTAAAAAATTTTGTTCTGAAACGTCTGTGTGATACACGGTGGGAAGCAAAAGTTTCAAGCGTTAAATCTGTTCGCTTTCAAATTGGTGAAGTTCACGACGCACTTTTTGATCTTGCTGAACAAGAAAAATATTATAATCCTGATATTTCTCATGAGGCAACCACTATTATCGAACAACTTGAAAAGTTTGATTTTCTCGTTTCTCTTGTTATTTGGTATGATATACTTTTCCAAGTCCACATTGTCAGTAAATCAATGCAAGGCAAAAATCTTGATCTTTGTGAGGCCGTGAAATTGATCAAAGCATGTACTGATTTCTTACGAGAATATAAAAGAACTGGTTTCGAAAAAGCTGTTGCATCTGCTGCAGAACTCGCTCAAATTTTAGAAGTTGAAGCGGAATTTAAAATGAAAAAAAGAGTTCGATATGTGAAAAAAAAACTTTGATTACGAAAGTCGCGATGAACCCATTGGGCGAAAAACTCCAAAAAAGCAGTTTGAAATAGATTTTTTCAACCCCTTGATGGACTGTGCTATAAATTCTGTGCAGGAGAGATTCAAGCAACTCGATGCTCATGCTGCTATTTGGGGTTTCTTGTACGACATTCAGAAGTTGCCAGCAAAAGAACAGCTCGAAAAAGATTGCTACAATTTGCAGAAAGCTTTAACCGCGGACACAGAAACTGATGTAGATGGCAAGGTTTTGTGTCACGAACTTCTTAGTATTAAAAAATTTTTGCCAGTAATGAAAGAAACGAATCCACTTAGTATTTTGAATTTCATCAAAAACAAACGGCTTGAAGACTTGTACCCTAATATATGGATCGCACTCAGAATTTTGTTGACTATGCCAGTTTCTGTGGCCAGCGGTGAAAGGAGTTTCTCGAAATTGAAATTAATCAAAACATTTTTACGATCGACAATAACACAGGAAAATATGAACGCTTTAGCGGTTCTTTCAATCGAGAATGAACTGGCGCGAAGCATCAATTTAGTAGAAATTATAAAAGTATTCGCTTCTGCAAAAGTCAGGCGCGTGGTTTTATGAAGTCATGAACTCATTAAAAAAAACCTATTTCGATATTCTATTGATTATATTATGGATGAACAAAGGTGTAGTAGTCAGTAGATCTCATCATTAAGTCATGTGCAATGAATAAATTTTTGTAATACGAACTCACTAGTTTGATTTATTACACCTCTACCTAATTTTTGGAAAAAAAAAACCTGACACTTTCATGAGTGTTTCCCATGTTTGTACAGTTATGACTGTATATGCATTTCAACATAATTCACAATATGGTAGCGGGGGGGCGTAATCGAAGCACTCTCGAACAGGGCGCAATTATCACACGAGTCGGAGGGCACAATCTCAATTGATAAATCAGCAGAATGTTAAAGATCCTTTTACTTAACGTTCAAAGCTTGACAAAGAATCTTGACGAAATTGAGTTTTTCTTAAATTTAAACAATATTGACATTTTTGTTGCGGTCGAGACTTGGTTACTGCCATCCGTCCAAGTCAAACTCCGCAACTTCAACATAATAAGAAAAGATCGACACGATGGCTATGGAGGTACAGCCATCTTTATAAAAAAAATATTACCTTCAAAGAATTGAAATTCCATAACATGCTCAACTCATGTTCCATCACTACCACAAACTTAGATGTCAACTTCTCGATTTTCTCCATTTATGCGGAGGTCAAGTCAAGTAACACTCTTTTTAGAAAATCTATCTCCAAATTATTAGATGTAGCCAATAATTATCAACGATCAATTATTCTGGGCGATTTTAATGCTAGAAACATTCTGTGGGGTGATAGCATAACCAACAGACGAGGCCAAATCCTGGCAAATCTCATGTCCTGCTCGAATTTTTCCAATCATAACAATGGTATGCCAACTTGCATTCCGAGATCCGCAAACTCATCAAATTCGGTCATTGATCTCATCTTTTCAAATTTCTCAGATCTTAGTTTTTCTTCTACTCCTAAATTTGTCTCTCTATGTGGGAGTCCTCACATTCCGATAATTACTGAATTAAAGACTATAAAAGTGGTGGAGCTCTCAAATCAAAAAGTCTCTATCTCTAAAGTGATAGATAATTTGAGAAAGCTCGAACTTGCGGAAACTGATTACCCTCACATTTTGGATAAAATCTCTGGTATTATAGATCAAGCGACCGTAAAAATTTTTGGAAGACATACCTCCTTCATCCCAAAGCCGTGGTGGGATGCTGAACTTCTTAAACTTTTTCGTCTCAAATCTGCTGCTCTGGCAAAATACAATAAGTTCAGAAACATGTATGATCTTCTCGAACATAACAAATTAAATGCTCTCTTTATCAGGGCCAAAAAAGGCAAAAAGAAATTCCTGGACCAACTTCATAAACGATCTTTGTCATCGTACTCAGATTGGCAAATTTTGGAATGTCATAAAACGCTTTAAAGGTAGACAGCACAACAGCGAGTTTCTAGCGAATGATTTACCTGCTGATGAATATTTATTGTTTCTCGTCAAACAAATTAGTTTTAGAATGTCAAAATTGATGATTCTAATACCAGAGACACACTTGTGGTATAGTAATTACAATATGAGCAATATTGCAATATACTTCAGGTGTGTCTCTATATACTGAGAAAAAATCTCGGTATACACTCAGTATACTCAACATTGAAACTCAATATCCCAATTGAGAAAAACTTCGTGGTATAGCTCAGTATACCCTAGATTTAAACCGAAGAATAGTCTGGGCATAACCCAAAATGATAATTTCGAACAGAATTTTAATTCTTCAATTTTGGCAGCACTACCTATCAAAGATTTTTATGTCAGTTGAAGGAGTTAGTTGTTTATCCTTTCCTGTTGTAAATGACAACCAAAACAACTCAGTATACTGATGCAAGTGTGTCTTCAAATTTTTATATTGCAATATGGCAATATTGCAATATCCCCATCTCAATTGCTATACCATAAGTCTGTCTCCGGTATAAGCCACTACATCATTGTTATAATTTCCCAAAGTAGATAAACAAACAATTCGTAAACCTCGCGGTTGACCTTTGACCGGTTATATCGCTGGCATAAAACGACATGGTGCCATTTGAAAGATATTTTTATTGTCTGTATTTTTGCTATTTACTACATTTTCATATGAGCAACCGTTAAGGAGATTAAAAAAAAATTGCGTTATCAATTATTTAAGGCACGTGAAGTGCGAACTTTAACGTTGGATTGCTCGCAAACTATACATTCGGGAATGACGACCAAGGGCTCATTATAAAGGTAATTACTAGCACTATAAGTTTGGTAAGCCTGGCCTCTCGCAACAAATGTGCCGTTCGCTGCAAAAGCGGGGCAAAACCACAATTATAAAAACTAGAGGTTGATCCGCCTTGGAGCCACATCCCCTGCTAAAAAACAAAGCAACTCCAGCGACATGGTAAGCGACATTAACCCACCCAAATTAATATCTTACGAGTTAATCACAAAAAACTGCATTCAACCTCAACCACACGAACAAGTTCGAACTTTGAGCGGCCATAACTTTGAGCCAAATTAACTTACAGACCTCTTTAAGGGCCCATTTTGTAGATAATTATCCTCTAACGCCTTTGTATTGATCATTTTCAGCTATCATTGCACACAAACGAGTTATTTATTATAAACCATCTCTTCCTCTTTTCCAAGATGGCGGCTTTTCCCAATACACTGCGACCCCACAAATTTGGTTTTATCATTGTCAAATGAACCCGAACAGATTCCAAAAAAAAAAAATTTCGTACATCATGAAATGCAATTTCATTCCTTTTTTTTTAACTAATTGCATATAATAGACTGAGATGGATTTATCAAATTTTTAAACAAATAGAAAATAAAAAGT
The DNA here is from genome assembly GCA_949987705.1 of Thereva unica. NCBI lineage: Eukaryota > Metazoa > Arthropoda > Insecta > Diptera > Therevidae > Thereva > Thereva unica. The sequence goes on from OX465281.1 coordinate 37,625,276, forward strand.
AAAATTTTTCATGGTAATTTCGATCAACCTGACTATCGATGGCACAATCTGACGCTGAGTTAAAATCCTGCAACTATCCTAGCATTGTTTTCTGACAACATCATGACATTGTGCATTGATATTATAAATAATAATTTTAAATAATTCATTATTATATAAATTTTAATATTCTATTGTATTTGTTCATAAAAAATATTGAAATATGTACTTTATAAAATAAGAAGTAACCAAAAAAAAATATACATAATTCAAACAAAAATAATAAAACGAATGAATGTTTAAATTATAATGAAATATAAAAAACAAAACTAAGAATTTCCTTCTTAAAAAGCGATTTCATCATTATAAGTATAAAATATTCCAGCACTACTAATTATATATATTTATAATATCTAAAATTGCATATAATTCTCCACTTACCTCAACACTACATTTTGCTTATTACCATCTAGTAATTGAATTCAAATTAAGGACAGATGATTATTGCTGGATTAAAACTTGCCCAGACTTTTCTTATATCTTCAAAATATCACAAAAAACTAAAACTTATTATCTCGAGACAAATTGTTGATGATGATAGGAAAACAGAGTGTCTTCTGTTTCTATTATTAATAATTTCCATATTAAATTCGTTTTCCACACCACAAAACAAAACAAATAGTTCAGTTGTTCTTCCTTGATGAATCTTGTATTATAATCTTATTCTTCTGCCTAGTCACTTTAGTAGCTGGCGGTGCACTAAGCTGCAGATGCTTTAGGTTCTCTTCTGGAATTGTTGGATCATGATTCTTCTTTGAATTATGCCCAGCACTAGAGCTACCACCTCCATGGTATCGTGTTAAAACTTGAAACTTAGCAAATAGCTTATTTTTACTCTCGCGATCCTTCTCCTTGATTTTATCTAAAGGTTTGTACTTGGTTAAAGCATCAGGAAGAGGGCAAATATCTAAGTCAGGATGTTTAGCCTTTAATAATTGCTTTGTTGTATGTGCCTTGTACATATCGAGATCAAAATCGGAATCACTAAACTGAGGACTAGTTGGTGGGACATGTGCTAAAGCATTAGCTGGATGAATAATGCGATCGTTAAAGCTGGAGCTGGCGCTCGTTTCTTCAGCCAAATGGCGTAGCATTAAAGTTAGCTTGGTTTCATGTTGACGCTGAAGTAATACTGCATTTCTTTCTCCTTCCAGACGTGCTTGCCGTACCGCATTACTAAGTACACGCTCTCTCCACTCCCAGGCATCACGTTCCCTCTCGAGATTCATTAATTGCACTTCCAGCTTACGGCTCGAGTCCCTTAAATCAATCACCTTCGTAAAGTATTTGTAGAGCAACGTTCGCATTTCTTCTGGTGACAACTTATTAAGCCTAGCCATTAGCATTTGCTCGCCCTTTTCACGCTGTAAACGTTCGTTAGTATCAATCGACTTCCGACCGCAAATTAATTCATTCTTAAACTCAATAGCGGCATCAATTGCTTCGATAGCCTCATCGCATTCCAGTAGTTTTCGTTCTTCATGGTATGAAAGCATCTTCTCCTTCTTTAATTTACGATCAAGACTGCATCGTTGATCAACAAGATGATCTCGAGTTCGGCGCAAATTTCGTATCTCATGCCTAAGCGATTCCTTTTCTTCACCATCCTCAAACTGTTCTAAATTTTGTGACTTTTCTTTAAGCACATGATCTAAGTGAGAAATGCGAGCTTGAACCTGCTTCAAATTTTTCCCCTTCTCTTCAATGTTAACCTTATTATTTTCTTTCTCTTTAAGTGCTTTCAACTCTGACTCTAGCTGATCCTTGACTTTCTTTTCCTTCTTCAAATTTTTCTGCAATCCATCTAGCTGCTTCTTTGATTCATGAACCGACTGCTGCAGTTTCTTAACCTTCTGCCCACTCTCACCAGCAATATGCTTAATAGATGCTAAATCCTGCAGTCTCTGCTCAATGTGAGACGTCAATGCTTTAAGCCTATCAATTTCCCCCTTATCCTTGCCATTAACAACTGCTTTAGATAATTGCTTCTTGGTTTTTTCATACTCAGTTTCTAGCTTGCCCTTCTTCTTATTGAATCTTTGCTTTGCTGTTGTTCTAGTATCGTTATTCTTGATGAGATCAGTAATGAGTTTTTGCTTTAGCGATACTGTATGTTCGAGTTCCTTAATTTGACGTTGTCTAGCTTCAATGTCTGTGATTATTTTACGCAGTTTCTTCTGTACGTTTTCAATTGGAGTATTATGTGGGCGAATTGGGTGGTTTAATTCTGTTGAAGTGTCGATGAAATCCTCTTGAGTTTTTGTAGTCATTTGTTCACGACTGGCGACACGATTGAGCATGGCGATTTCTGCACTACTTAGACTAGCTCCGGGCTGAATTGATCGTCGGCGTCCTGTAATATAGCAGAGAATATATTGTAAGTTTTAGTTTGTGGAATAATATATTTGAAAAGATGAAGTTTTATTTTTTTTATTTTGACTGAAATTACTATTAATAAAACTTTCGAATGTCTTGTACCATATACCAACAATACCAACCCCCTTCGCAACTATCAACAACAAGAGATTGTCCCCACAGGGTTGGATTTAGATTTCTTCTTTTCCATACATCCTCCAAGTCGTCCTCTTTTTGATTCGAATATTCTGGGTAGTGCGGCCAATCGCCATGCCCGAAACGATGGAGGTATGCCCTATTTATACCCACTTCAACTCAGAAATTGCGTAAGGTCATATGTCCCTCTTGGTTTACTTTTCCTCACTTCCTCAGCATAACCATTTATTCAAATGAGAGCGCGGCCTCTAGTGGCAACTAACAGCCCTACTTTCTAGAGCGACCAAAGCTGCCTGGGCAGCGGTAAACACCCCTTTCAATCACGAAACAAGTAAAATTCGTTCAAAACAAGGCCGCTGGAGCAGACGGAACTTATGCCATTGTGCTACAGGAGGGCTGCGTTCTAGACACACATAGTTACATCTCATCTGTCTAGAGGAATGTCAACATCACATTTACACCCAAGCCTGGACGCTTTATTTACACCTTGGGTAAATCTTTCAGACCACTAATGTCCTAGCAGTATGCGTACCAAGCGAGAAAATTCGCTGAGACACATTTCACAATCTGCAGCTCGGTCTGGAATGTGCAAAACTAAAGAAACCAGTGACGCAGGTGGCCTTCTTCTGTATCGAGGGAGCCTTCGACCATACATCGTTTGATACTATACATCGTTTGATAAGTATACGAAGTCTAAGAAGCACTTTTTGCAACTGGATTATCTTTATGCTGAGAACCCGCAAACTAAGGCCGGTATTCATAGTCGATTCTTAAGCATGGACTTAAGAATTTCTTAAATAAGTTCGCCTTATTTGAATAAGGCGTTCTTAAGAAATCATGTATTCACAGTCATTTCTTAAGGTGACGTTTATTAAGCAATTGCTTAAGCATTTCCCTTGTTATTTTCCAGTAATTCCACTATTTATGTCGTCTCCAAGGCAACTTAAGCAATTGCTTATATTTGATTTTTTAATTAAAGTGTGAAAAAATATATTTAGCCCAGTCACTTTATACAAAAAAAAGAGCAAACCTTTGAAATAATGCAACTGGAGGTTTATTAGCGGGATTCTCTTTTATTTTGGGGTCACAAATAATTTCCCAAAAGTCCATAAAGCCAGCTGACCGGCTACTCGAGTTATGGAGGGTCAAAGGTAACGAAAATCAATTTTTCTCAAATATCTCCTAAACTATCGGTTTTATGCAATTTTTGGCTAAGTAAAGATTGTTCGTGAGATGAATCTGCAAAAAAATGTTTTGGACGAAATTTACATAAAACCAATGGTTTTTGAGATATGGGGCTGGGAAAACTCGGGCGCTGCATTCTTTTCCGCACCACCTTTGAAGTATAATGCAAGCAGCGTTTTTACGTGGTATCCCTAGTTCGTAGGTTATAAGATATGAAATATTTTTTTTGATTATCTCTCTATTTCTTCTATCTCTACTTCTTTCATGCTGTCATCTACATCAACACTCATCCCAGAGGAAAATAACGAAATGAGGTTGGCGTCATCATCGTCATGATTTTCGTGACCTTTGACCTCCATAACTCGAGTAGCCGGTAGGCTGGCTTTATGGACTTTTGGTAAATTATGTGTGACCCTGAAATAAAGAGAATTCCGCCGATAAATCTCCAGTTGCATTTTTTCAGAGATTCATGTATAAAGTGACTGGGTTAATTGTAAAATGGATTTGTTTTCGTCGGTAAGTGATATTGATGATATAAGTGACATTGATGATACTGAAGAGGATATTATTAGACACATCCGTAGATGTTTGCGTGACCGACTCAATCCTTTTGAATATTACGATAACACTGAATTTAAAAGACGGTTTAGATTCAATAAAGATTCCGTACGCTACGGTATCCTACCAACAATTCGTGAAGGTCTGTATGTAAAGTTATGGCCGCTCAAAGTTCAACCTTGATCATGTTGTTGGGGTTGAAAGCAGTTGTTTGCGATTAACTCATAAGATATTAATTTGTGTGGGTTAATGCCGGTTGTGTGAGTTAATGCCACTTTAACTTAAAGTGCTAGTAATTACCTTCATAATGAGCCCTTTTTTTTTTTTTTTTTTTTTTTTGTGGCAAGATGAAGCTTAGGAGTCACCCTTTGTACCACTAGTCCGTCATGTCTTACAAGTCATGGTTCAATGTCTAGTAGTAAGCTTGATCTGAAGGAAAAATGAGATAGGATAGGTTGGTAGTCATTCTCGCTTGTATAGTTTGCGAGCAATCCAACGCTAAAGTTCGCACTGCACGTGCCTGAAATAACTGATAACGCCATTTTTGTTGAATATCTCGTTAACGGTTGCTCATATGAAAATGTAGAAAACAGCAGAAATATGGGCATTAAAATATCTTTCAAATCAGCTATTGACCGAAACTCTTTCGTTTCAGGTCCGCGGCATAGCGGGTGAAAAGTCAACCCCGAACGTTACGACACTTCTCAGCGAATAACTCGCTTCCAGACAGTTTCGAGTGTCGGATGAATTAGAATTTTATATAATGCTCGGAATTATCGACTCAACAAACTTGATTTCTTCATTGTCAGATGTACCCGAACAATTTCCAAAAAAAAAAATTTCGTACATCGTAAAATTCAACTACATTTTACTAATTGCACTGGACTATATTGAAAAATCAAATATAAGCAATTGCTTAAGGCACCCTTGACGACTACTTGAAAAATAAATTCATTTTTAGGGTAAATAAGATCGTCGCATTTGCTTAAGCATTTGCTTAAGCATTTGCTTAAGCATTTGCTTAAGCATTTGCTTTATTAAGTTCATGCTTGAGCATTTGCTTAAGGAAATGCTTAAGGAGCGACTGTGAATCGAAACGACACCTTAAGCAATTGCTTAAGCATGAACTTTGAATAAGCACTGACTAAGAATACCGGCCTAATAGTCTCTCATCTTGAGGGGTCCCTGGAGGCCAATATAGGATGTTAACAGTGTCTCTATGGATCCACATGGAGTCTACAACCGAAGCCCATGTACTGGATATAGACCACCATCATAAGCCCAATGGTCATTTACGGTTCTTCAGTGCGGTGGCACAGAATGGAATTTATAAATTCCATAATTAAACAAAGAATGGCCTGCCTTTCCATCACTGCAGCCATTTACAGTTCAATTTGGTACCTACTAGAGAAATAAATACGACGACGGAGATGACATTGAATAGCTGCCTGGGCGCTGGTCTTGGGCTTCTATAAAAGTCAATATTATAGAAGAGATTCCGGAAGCGGAAATGTTATCGAACTGCATGGCACTTAAGATATTAAAATTTGAGGCTCCTTCTGTGCACATACAAGAGAGGCTATCCTGAACTTTTCTAGGTGAACTAGTATTGTCCACAGACAAGCTTCCAACCCCCTGAGGTTGTACAAAGCAACCAATGGCATTGTCTTCCTCTTGAAGGGTTCTTTATGGAGAACACCACGGACACCATGAAGCTATAAATGTGCAGTCATTTCCTTGGCTCTCAAGTAACTGACCCTGAATTGGAGGTAGTACTTCCCAACCCAGAAGGCTGGCGAACAGGATTTTCACTGCGGTAAAATTGAATGGACCTAGAACAACGTGGAGGAGAACTCCACTAACAGAATCCGCAACAACTGGGAGATCATGATCGGAGCTGAGAGCTGTTGCGCAAAACAGAGTCCGCTAGAGCAAAACTGTTTCCGCCCTATGTCCCTTGAGGGATTAAAGGAGCGTAAAGAAGAAGAAAATTGAATGGACCATTGGCGCTTCTGCAGGACTTCATGGCTGCTGGAAAGGACCACATCTTCCCGGATTTCCTTCAGAGAGCCTTGGAAGACATATTACCAATCCTGCTGCCATTATTTCGAGGTAGCTTTGTGCTGGCACATATTCCGGGGTGTTGGAGAGAGACTAGGGCCATTCTTACACGAGGTACCATGCTTCTGGAAGCGAGAGGCTTTTTCGGACAAGAAAAGCGCGCGGATCGTCCTTGCACGCCACTTTCTCTTTTTTAAAGGCTCCACAACCGGGATCCGGTCCTGGCCTCTCGCAACAAATGTGCCGTTCGCTGCAAAAGCGGGGCAAAACCACAATTAAAAAAACTAGAGGTTGACCCGCCTTGGAGCCACATCCCCTGCTAAAAAACAAAGCAACTCCAGAAGTGCACTATAACTGCACTTATAGTGCACTTCTGAGGCCACTCCACTGCAACAGCGATAGATACGACAAATATTACTCCAAAGCAAATCTACCTCCAATACTTCAAAATACGAAGCCACACTTCTTCATTGAACGCCACAAATATTACTCGTACCGTGATAATACTTTTCCCCGGGTGAGATTAATAGCCTCACGACAAGCTTACTTCGAAGGGACTAGCCCGATCGTATTAGCCTATCCGCTCTCATAGGATAGTTACCAGTGGCCACCGATAGGTTATGATCGCACTTCCATCAGTCCGAAATAGTTGCAACACGTGTATGTTATTATGGATATTTTTCCCCCTAATACCCCTTGCCCAAAAATGTCTTTTACAGACATTGAAGGTGCGTTTGGGAACGTTACCTTAGACGCGAGCAATGTTATCCATTTCAGATGGTGCAAAGACTGGGCTGCCTTAGTATCACCGACTGTGGCTATGGAGGCCCTACTGAACCTTCCTCCGCCCCACCTAATAATAAAGAAAGAAGCTCTGGCGTCTACGAAACTGTTCTCTTTTAAGCCAGGAGACCTTCTGGATCATTTATCGATCCCCAAGGAGCTAAGCCTGGAGCCAATGATATCATTGCCTCTCTTCACATCGACAAACCCTTTACCACGTTTATTCGAAGTAGATCAGAAAGGCAAGATGGCATGCCTCTCTCTTAAGAGGACGATCCCAAAACCGATATGACGGCGTATATGATCCAAGGAGCAAAATATCCATAGGTTTGGCTCTGAGTACTACCCCCACTGTTTTTCAAGCTGAGGTACTCGCCATCCAGATGTGCGCTCAGGCTTATTCTAATAGAGCTCCAAATAGCTTTAACATTGTTATTTTTTCGTCAAGCTGGACTGTTGGTTAATAAATCTCACAGGGCCCCGGATTGTCTCCTATCTCTGAAATTCTTCAGCAGAAATAACAATGTTACGCTGATGTGGATTCCGGGCCACGAATGTCACATTGATAATGAAATTGCCGACAGTCAGGCTAGGGTAAAGACAAATTCATCACCTGTGGTTCCGGAACCTTTTTGCAGCTTAACAAAGGGGTTGGCACAATAGACCAAATAAAATAGACCGCAGAGCCGGCCAAGGCGCCCCTAATCAAGAATGAATGATCACACTGAACACTGGGAACCTGCGACTGGACTGGACAAATCGAAACATTTCCTTCCTGTGCCGTCACTGTTTCCGTCCTGTGCCGTCGGGGCCACCATGATTACTGAGCACTGTGTCCTGAATTACCACTTATGTAGATAGGCGGACGAAGGACCCCATTTATAGCTTGCCTAGAGAGGAAGGAGACTGCTCTTCACGTTATCTTTGAGTGCTCCGCGATAGAGAGTAGCAGGGTTACATTGGGACAAACTGCTGAACCAGTTCAAGTGGTCTAGCCTACAAATATAAGGCACAGATGTAGTAAAATATGCCAAGCCCCGTGACCAATGGCCGCGATACTTTTAAAATCACCATAAGAAAGGAAAAAAAGAAGGAAGAGGCTCTTATCACAAGAAATTCGAAACCACAACTCCAAGATATATTACCATTTGTATGAACGACAATCTTCTGAACATCAACCGAAAATTCCCAAAAAAAAAACAAAAATTGACATGAATTTCACCAAGTGAATTCATGTCTGGATTACCTGACGCTTATAGTCAATACTTATGTCCTTTATGGAAAAACATAAATATAAACCAGATATCTAATAAATAAAAATGTTAACAAAAAATACAACATACCTCCCAAAGAACTAGAAGCTCTCCGTTCATCTGGTCGAAAACTTTCGTTGCTTTCCATAACGGCCTTTGGTTGAGTTTTAATAAATTCTTGATACTTATCACGAACTAAACTATCAGTCTTTATTTTGAGCTCATCCATTAAATTCTCAATTTTCTCCTCTAGATCGGGCCTCTGCGATTCCGAATCACTTTCATTGTCAGAATTTTGTTGACACGAAGTCTCCGGATCACTGCCGGTCTCATCAGGCTCCTCAGCTTCCTGTATTGGGCCTAATTGCTTCTGAGATCGAAAATTAACTTCGCTTGAGCTTAAGCATTCTTCGCATTCTTGCTTAAGGAAAAGCCACTCTTCAATTTGTTCCTTATCAATATCAGCAAGGGATTTATTTGCGACTAGTCTGAAATAATAAGGAAGTGTAATGATATAATTGTTTTTAGTAGCTGGAGTTGCATTACTTTGAAAATAATCCTTCTGCATTTGAGACAAGCTTAAGCCACTGTGAAGCTGCAAATTGTAGTCCAAAATTATCAGGATGATCTGGACTAATATCGGGCATAACATCCGGCGAAATTGGTGTGTTATTATCCGAGAATGTATTCATTATAACGAAATTCCGAACGCATTGAGCTTTAAAGGCATACTGTAAATTGTATATGGTTTCATTAACATCGCGCTCCAATGGTGATACACATAGAATGACTAAGGTTTGTGCACGGCCACCAAACGAATCTTTCAGTAATGTAGTAAGCGTTGTTTGATTGTACTGAACGTTATTGTTGTTATAAATTAGCGATGGATCAGTTAAAGTTGTAACAATTCTTTCGAGAGCTTGAAGACCCAGATCTTTAGGGATGCTTGTATGCTGATCCATGCTGTTCATCATGAACATGCGTTCGGTACCGCATAAGTCACTGAAGCTGGCTGTCGACAACCGGTGTTGGATAAGACCATCTTGTGATACCCATTGTTGTTCTAGCGTTATGGTAAACAGGTTGTGTGAGCTTTCCCCTATTCTATTCGACATTCCAATTCGCAGCCAGTGGAAAACATCACTAACGGTATTGCAAAGCACACTGCCGGCTTCTAAAAGATCACGAACCTAGCAAAAAAAAAACACAGGTGTGGTTTAGCAGAATCGGAAATGATATTGAAAAAAATTAAAAAGTACCTCTTCCCCGGTTATTTCCACCCATCCTATGCTAATGGCGAAGCTTCTTTCCCGGTGATTCGCCAGCTGTGCGAAAATTTCCCGTACACACCGTTGCACAACTCCCTGCTCGGCCTCGCCATAAACGCAATCAAATCCTGGCCCAAATAATGTGTAACTTTTACCTGTGCCTTTTTGGCCATAAGTAACGACCGAAGCATCGAAACCTTCTAGAAACAAGCTGATGAGCGGATATACTGTCTGATGGTAAACCTGGCTCTGATTGCAGTCAAATGGCAGACAATGCGTTACTGGAAATGAACTGGCACCAACTTGGATTATCCCTGAAGCGATATTATTCAAGCCGTGCGTCGGTGAACAGTTAGGTGCTATCGGAACTGCTTGAACGCAAGGAGCTTCCTCTGTGACACAAGGAAAAATTCTAACCGCGACTTGTATCGGAATTTCCATATTTATCATGTAAACAGCCACACCAGTAATGAATTTCAGGCAATTTTCATTATAAAACACTTTACAGAACAATTGAATTACAGTTTTTTTATATATTTGCTACTTTAGGAGCGATAATTACTGAAAAAGCGGACCCCAAAGTTTTTTCATATATTTCGGACTGTCAAATCGATTTTGATTGATTTTGAGGTTAGATTTTTTATTTGTTTGTTAATTTCGGACAAATAAGCAGCTGTACCGAATTACAGCAGTTGGGTATTCTTAAAAAAAAAAAGACAAATCCGAAAGAGAAAATTATTTATAATATTTTAGTTGTTATAAAGTTATTTTCCATTTGTTATTTAAAAACCGCAAATATAAACTAAGTAATTATTTAACTTTAAATAACAATAAATATTAGTTAAAAAAATGCATTTTCCCATATCACCCATGCACCACGTTTTAGAACGAACGCAACTGCTATAATCATGGAATGCGCAACAATAGTCCTCACCAACTTCACACCATTTAATTAACTAACACACTTCGCTTTTGGTGGCTACTTTGTGGGAAATTCGTGGCTAGTGTTCTTTTGTTTAAGTTTTTTTAAACAATAATCACGTTTAATTAAGTCGTAATACAATAATTTTTTAATAAGCAGTTAATATTTTGTGATTTTATAATGTCGAAAAGGAGAATTGAAGTTGCTGATCCCTATGTAAAAAGGAAAAAGTAAGTTGGCATGTTGAAATGTCAAAAATGCGCCGCTTCCCACTGGAAGTATTTTGTTCCGCCCATATACGTTCCGTCTGCGTTCAATTAATTTTCAACACAAAAATCAGTATTCATGAAATATATTTAAAATAATTCTATTGTTTTAGATAAGTTTTTATTATAAAAAAAAAGAAGATCAACGTTAACATATGGATGGTTACCAAGACCTTTGAGTATATTTATAAACGAAGTTTTATTATAACCTTGGATCCTCGGTGGGTAAACTAGGAAGTGAGTTGAGAGATTTGTTAATGTTTTGCCCTAATTTGGAAACGTGGGGGATGAAGCACAAAACAATAATATTGCAATTGAATTAATCGGAATAATCCTCGATATTTATGAACGAGATGCCTAGAATTAGCAGGGGCTCTGTAATGACGTAAATTGATTTTTCCATTACTTGCGACTAGATGGACTTGTTCCAAAGAAAATTCTATCTAACCTCTATAATCACATGCTTTAAGTGAATTGTTTTCCATATTTTATGTGTAAGTGGAGATGTGCTTGCTGTAACTTAAGTAAGGTATGAATTTGCATTTAAATAAGTAATTGTGCGATGTGTGAAATACTGCACTGTTCTGAGTTCTTTTCACTTAAAGGTCAGGATTTATAAATGCGCGTGTTTTTCTGTTATATATTTACATATGTTATATTTGTTAAGGAATCCTAGATGTTTTCTATGTAAGTCTCTGAGAAAGCTATATTTGATGTGCGTATCCACTAACATTTTACTACTGTGTGAATTTCATTGATTTGTGTAATTTGGCAGCGTTTTGCAATTGTACTCGTGAAAAAGTTTACATAAAGATTCGCGTATGTTAAGAGTGCTTTTAGATGCTGTCTGTCTATTTAGATACTGGATCTTATCTCCTATTTTAAGCTTGAAAATATTTTCCAATCCATGGGAGAAAGTTTCTATATACACAGTGCCCGATGCTACCCAGAGCCGGATAATCGTAGCAGAAATATCGCACTGTTCTGTCATTGCCCTTGGGCGGCATCTTCAGTCTTTCGAGTATTGGCGTATGATGTTTAATTCATACATCTCCACCTATGGAAAGTAATTGTAGCAAGTTATACTAGTGGTGAGGGAACAACCACCTTTTAGAGTTTCCCTAAGGTATCTCTACGGCTTAACCGGTTAATAACAGGGCATCAAAGTTCCGCTTGGGTCGGATCTTCCCCTAACGAACGGATAGTACTCCTTTGTGGCATCAAATCTGGATTGGCGGCAATTACCCAGCAAAACGTAAACATGGCAAAGCACTACTCACAATTGGATAAAAGAGTCACCGAGATTGAATCCAAGCTGGTGAATTTTGATTGTGGTCCCCTAAACATAGAAACCAAAACATCAACTATGCCGCTATCCGTATCACCAGGAACATGCATGCAGGAATGCATTTATTCATTCCCCATTCTTCTAAATCTGTGAAGGCTAGGGCCAACAGATGGTTTATCGGGATTGTGTGAATGCAATTAAAAATGAAGAAGCCACCTTTCGAGGTTACAAGAACTTTCCGAGTGAATCGCTCTGTGAAGAGTAGATAAAACTAAGAAATTCCTGTAAAGCTACTATCAGGAATCCCAAAAATTCATTTAACAGAAATTTGAGAAGTAAACTCCTTCGTGCAACATCTAGCAGCAAAAATTTCTGGTCCTTGGTAAGCTCCATCAAGAAAAATTTCACACATCCAGAACTGCTTCATTCATCCACGATGAGAAGGTGATAACAGACAGCAAATCCAAGGCCGATTTTTTAGCATCTTTGTTTGCATCAAATTCTTCTTTACCCGAAACTGATACGCTACCCCCGGTTCTCGAGCACAATGCTCATTTAATGAACTCGGTTTTCTTCAGGACTCGCGAGGTGTACAGGTGCCTCAAGGATCTCGATGCTAACAAATCCACTGGGCCCGATAATATACCCCCTATCGTCTTAAAACAATTCGTCTCACCTTTGGCTAAACTTCTGCGCCAACTTTATGCCCTATAATACTTCTCCGGAGTTTACCAAGACTCTTGGAAAATTGCCCATGTTCAGCCCATACCGAAAAAAGGTGACTCCAGCCTTAGCGTGGTTAGATAAAGTACGAAGAGGCTCTCAAACAGAAGGATCCGAATCAGGGACATCGCCTAATGCTCAAAAAGCTGGTCTATAACTACCAGAAGGAGCTCTTCCCTGGCTGGAAGGTACAGGGTTACTCTTCAGTCACAGAAACACCGAGGGTAACAGTCACAGAAACATCGAGGAAGGCAGATGGTTTGGCCAGGCTGGGGATAACTCTAGCAAGCACACCGATGGAGATTGTACAGAAGCCTCTATGCGTGCTAAAGAAAGACATCTCTACGTACCTATCTTGCAACAGCTGGCTCCAAATGGGAGAGCCAATCATCATGTGCCAAGTCTAGGCAGACTTGGTCTTGTTACAAAAAAACAGAGATGGCAAGACCTCTTGGGGATGCCACGCAAAGATATCGCCAGAAACATGTCGATAATAACGGGACACTGGCCTATTGGGCATCATGCAGCCAGTTTAAAAATTCCGTATAACAACCACTGCCGTAGCTGCGGCGAGAACCAGTCCAATGAGACAACCGAACACTTTATCTGCGGATCTCCGGCTCTGCCAATATCGGATATCGTATATTTGGAAACTTCCCCAGAGTGTAAAATTGGGAGCGCTGCTAGGGGAGCTTATTTTGAGCGCTGCAAATTATGCTCCCAAGGTAGCATCCCTGGAGTTTTCAGAAGTTTTATAGAACGAGCAAAACTGGCAATTATCTTAATGACCATAAATCGTACCACTAGCATACTCAGTAGACCGGCTCTCGTTCGATTACGAAGTGAAACTAGCATTGAACCGTTTCGAAAATCAACACTCGCTCTTCGGAAAAGACGAAAAAACACTTGCAAAGGCGAACAAAAATAAAAGCTTTTCGACACCCGCAGCTTATTCACATATCCACAGGCGTTCATGAATATTATTTATTAAAAAGCTTTTTTTATAATGCTCCTAGAACGCTTTTGAAGGAGCATAAAAAGATATTGGCCTCGATTCCCAGACCCGGCGGCGGGGAAGAGAGTGCGGATTTGACACTTTGCGATTCTCAAATTCGCAGTCCCGAATTGATTTAAATCGAAAATTCGGAGTGAAGACTCACGCGATAATGAAATATACGATGTCGGATTATCTTAGGCGCATTTGTCGTTCAAATCCGCAGAAAATTTGTTGCGGATCACACTTTTACAGCGCGGAAAATGTCAAAAAGAAATTCGGGGTTGCGGATTTGAGAATCGCAAAGTGTCAAATCCGCAACTCACTTCCCCGCCGCCGGTTCTGGGAATCGAGGCCATTGTGATGATTTATGCGCCATCTGTTGGAAGTTGATTGAACTGTTATTTGGTTGGAGCTTGAATTAACGAATTATGTAGCAAACTAAAATTGGGGACTAGAATTGGAACGTACGATAATTGAGGAAGGAAAGAATATTCCACCACGGACTAGAAAATTGGCGAAAGTTCCAGAAATTAGATAAAGGGGGGGCTTGGATATATCAAAGTGGTGGAAAAGGCATTTGGGAGTCAGTTTGATTTGAAAAGCTATTCCATTTCCACTGGGTCTTTTTAAGAGATTTGGGGGATCGAAAATCTCTCCTAGTTTACTGACCTATTTCTTGATTATTGTTGCAAAATGGGGATTCTAAGCGCCAATTGTATCCCAGCCTATGGGTTGGATAGCTGCCATATGCCATTCTAAATCTTCCAGCTCTTGACTGTCTGACCAAAAGGACCTTTACATGATGGTCACGGCGTCTGCATATCAAAGTTATTGCACCGAGCGTTTTCTCCATTGACCCCTTCTCTTGACTGCCATTTTCCTTATCATCTATTCTAGGGCGAGGCTGAAAAGTACTGGGGCAAATCCATCATCTTGCCTAAGACTTTGGCCTTCGAACTATTCTGTAACTGTATTTTGGATATTTACTTTCGCCAGGGATGCTAGTCTCATTTCAAATTCCTGCTATTTCGCTTGTCTTGTTGCTGGCAAAAGCTTGTTTCAAACATAAGTGCAGATCCAGATTGAATTCATATGATTTTTCCTTGCTTTGTTTTATACAAAAAGCTTGATCAATTGTCGCCCATCCTGGTCTGAATCCAGACTGGTAATCAGATAATATATTTTCAACGAAATGCTATTCTATTCGAAATTCTACTGTACATGAAAGAAATGATCTCTGTGCATTTTCCACTACTACTCAACAGCTTAGATTAGTCCTGTAGTACATTCTACAACATAATCGAAAACGTTTTGACGGAATTAAGGGGATTATCTCTGAGCGCTAGTCATGCCGTCGATTTATTTACAAACTTACATAAAGTACAACCCATTCTTATATAATTTCTTTTCAGGGACGAAAAAGGCGACGAAGGTGCTTCTTCATCATCATTAACAAACAACAGTAACAACATTGCAGCAATGGGTGGCACACGTGCTGGTTCTATTAACCCATATACAATGTCGCCATATTCTCAACGGTACTTCAATTTATACAAAAAGCGTATAACGCTACCTGTATTCGAATACCGATCAGATTTTATGCGGCTGCTAAATGACCATCAGTGCATCGTTCTTGTTGGTGAAACAGGTTCAGGCAAAACAACACAAATACCTCAATGGTGCGTAGAATACGCTATGTCAGTTGGAAAGAAGGGGGTTTCATGTACTCAACCACGTCGAGTAGCTGCCATGTCAGTGGCACAGCGTGTATCAGAAGAAATGGATGTTACATTGGGTCAGGAGGTCGGTTATAGTATCCGTTTCGAAGATTGCTCATCGGCCAAAACAATACTGAAATATATGACAGACGGTATGTTGCTTAGAGAAGCAATGTCAGACCCCATGCTGGAAGCTTATCAAGTATGTTATTGTATTGTTTTAGAATAGGCAGAAAAATACTAATAATATTTCTTTATAAATAGGTTATACTTCTCGACGAAGCTCACGAGCGTACACTTGCCACCGATATTCTAATGGGTGTTCTAAAAGAAGTCATTCGTCAACGCAAAGATCTTAAGCTTGTTGTGATGTCAGCCACCCTTGATGCTGGAAAGTTTCAACAGTATTTCGACAATGCACCATTAATGAATGTGCCTGGCAGAACACATCCTGTCGAAATTTTCTACACTTTAGAGCCAGAACGTGATTACTTAGAAGCAGCAATAAGAACCGTTATACAGATACATATGTGTGAAGAAGTCGAGGGAGACATACTGATGTTTTTAACAGGCCAAGAAGAAATTGAGGAGGCTTGCAAGCGAATTAAACGTGAAATTGATAATTTGGGCCCTGAAACTGGGGAATTAAAATGTATACCATTATATTCTACACTTCCTCCTAATTTACAGCAACGTATTTTTGAGCCGGCACCACCGAAAAAGGCAAGTGGTGCAATTGGAAGAAAAGTTGTCGTTTCAACTAATATCGCTGAAACATCATTGACTATTGACGGAGTCGTTTTCGTTATAGATCCTGGTTTTGCCAAGCAAAAAGTTTATAATCCTAGAATACGTGTTGAAAGTTTACTTGTATCTCCAATTAGTAAGGCTTCAGCACAACAGAGAGCTGGTCGTGCTGGACGTACGCGTCCTGGTAAATGTTTCCGACTTTATACAGAAAAGGCATACAAGAATGAAATGCAGGAAAATACTTATCCAGAAATTTTAAGATCCAATTTAGGTACTATTATTACTTTTTCTTAAATTAACCAGCAGAAATTGAATATATTTTTTTAATAACAGGTACCGTTGTATTACAATTAAAGAAGCTTGGTATAGATGACTTGGTTCACTTTGACTTCATGGATCCACCAGCTCCAGAGACATTGATGCGTGCCTTAGAATTGCTTAATTACTTGGCAGCACTAGATGATGATGGAAATTTAACAGATTTAGGTGCAGTAATGTCTGAATTTCCGTTGGATCCACAATTGGCCAAAATGCTTATAGCCAGCTGCAATCACAACTGCTCCAATGAAATTTTGTCAATAACAGCTATGTTGTCGGGTGAGACTTTTATTTACTAACGTTTAAAGTATTAACTCTTAGATCTAGTTTATATTTAATGGTATAATATCATAAAAAAAAGATAAAAGTATTTATTATTTCTTGCTACATTAAAGAAAATAATTTCCTAATTTGGTATTAAACAAAAGTAAACTCAACTTGAAAGTCTCTGATGAAGCAAATCTATTTCTTAAATTCTGTTTTATTATCGTAAAGTAATTTTTATCTAAATTTTATACAAAGAAATCAACAGAGCCTTTAAAGATATATTTCCCAACTTTTAACAATATCAAATCAAAAAAAAAATAGATAAAATGCCAAATTAGATGCAATGAGAATAATTGCCTTTTTATTGGCTTATAAAAAAAGTGTTTCATGTGCGATCAAATTATTTTTCTTAGGTGTATATCGTAAAATTATGATCATTTATATTTAGATTAAAAGTTATTTTTTAAAGCAGTTTTTAAATTTAACTAATAAAAGCTTCCGCTTTTTCATTACGTTAGAAGCTCTGTTGAACCAGAACACAAAAAGGGAATCCCGATTGAGAATATCCAGCTTTTCACTGGTGTGCTGCCAGTTCCAAACAAATTTCACTGTCAGAAAAGACAAAAGGCCGTTTGTTAGTATAAGCATTTGTTAAGTTAGCGTACACTCCTGCTTTGCTTGAAATACAGTAGTTAATTAATCCCAAGCTAAACGTTCAGCCACACCTGGAACTTTCGTTCCAAATTCCGCGAATAAGTGAATGTGTACGACCGCCTTAAGACAGGAGACATCGCGGAGTCCACACTCAAGCGGTAGTGTCAGATTACTACTAACTAAGCTCACCAACCCTCTTGCATGACGTTTGAGTCCAGACCGGTATGAACCATGAAGGCAAAGGGGTTCCTCAAGGGTGCTTACCAGAGCCGATACAATTAGGCTTACGGATCGATCAGCGACCTATCGTCTATGCTTCCTTTCTAGGCAGCACTCTACAGAGAAGATCCTGCCTCAGGCTCTGGATCTTTAGCCCAGCCTAAAAAAAGAACCACCTAATTTGTAACTCTCATTCTACCGCTTGATCTGCTCACGCCTGTGCTATCTAGCTGCTATCTCAGCTGGCATTTTTTGCCTTGCTCTGCCTTTTTGGGCTTCTTAGTGCTTAAGATTCTGCTGGGTGGTCTTCAGCGCCACTTCCACCATTCTCCACATATCCTCCGACCTCATCATCCGGTCCAGGAAGTTTTCAGATGTTAGCTGCACCCCGATGGCTGCTTCCAGCAGCGTCCTGTGCTTCCCAAACCTCGGCTATTTAAAGAGGACGTGCTCGTCGTCGGGCCAGCAAACAGAGATCATCCGCGTAGTCGAGTTCCCCCATTGTATGCCGCCTGTTCTACTATCTAGAGTGCCGACAAGAATGTCATTTATTTCTATAACAAATAGTAATGGCGAAGGTACTTCCATATAAAACTCCAATTAACCGAGTCGAACGCTTTCTACGAAAGCAAGGTGAAGGGGGTAATTCAGTAGACTGTTCCTATGATTCTCAAGGTGTTAAAATGGTTATGCAAGAGCGGCACTTTCTGAATCCAGCCTGCTGTCTTTTAAGCGTGCGCTCTACTGCCTCTTTTATCCTTTTATCCTTGATGATTATGTGGGACAAGATTTTACCCACAGTAGATAATAGACAGATACCTCTCCAATTGTCACATATTGTTAGGTCTCTTTTATGGTATTTTGACTATGATACCTTCCGCCGATCCTCTAGAAAGGTACAGGTGTTCCATGCTATTTCCAGGATTGGCTGCAGCGCATCTGCTATGGGGTTTGAGTCGACTTTCAACAATTCCGGCGTGATGCCATCCTTTCCATCTGCTTTACCATTGGCCATTACACGAATTGCGGTTACTATTTCTGTTTTGGATGTTGCACGGGTGTTGATTCTTATTGGCTGTGCATTATTGCTGCTTTCTTGAGGTTCCTGGGCAAATGAACCATTCAAGGCGGCGAAGAAGTAATCTCTCCATCTTCGAAGTTGCTCCTCGGCGCTACACACGAGCCCTCCATCGGCACTCTTTTACCTCATGTTTTTTAGTAAAGCGCTTTCCAGAGAGTTGTTTAGTAATTTGGTACAGCACCTTACTGTTGCCTGTGTTTGCCGCGTTTTCCATTTTTTCTGTGAGCTCGTTTATCTGCTGCCTTTTGTCACCCTGGAAGCTTCTTTTTACCTCCCGGTGCAATTGAGAGTATTCCCGTTCATTTTGATGACGTATGTTCGGTCGCTTGTAGAGAATTTTTTTTTGGGGCCCTTCTGCGTTCTATTTTTTGCCAGGTGGTGTCCGAGATCCAGTGTTGCTGATTTCTTTGGGCATAACCGAAGCTTGTTTCCGCTGCTGTTATAATAGAGCCCTTTGTAGTGCTCCACAGCTCTTCAATGTTATTTTCACCAGAAACTCTTTGCTGGCTTAAGGTTTGTTATAGTTTCCCAGGAAATTCTCGCCTTTCAATGCCGCAGAAGGTCTACGTTAAACCGTCTACGGTTTATGGCATCGCGTTGGACGTTTCTGATTACGGCGATTTTGAGGCGAATAGTTGCTACTATCAAATGGTGGTCACTTTCAGTGTCCGCTCCCCTAAAGCTCCTGCCATCCTATAGAATAGTTCTTCATCTACGGCTGATGACCACGTGATCTATCTTTTTTCTCGTTCTACCATCGGGCGATACCCGACCGTCTCTTTGTGTATCTTTTTGTGACTAAAGCAGGTTCCACCTATCATGAGTGTGGTTGGAACTGCAAAAGTCAACGAAAAGCTCATCCTTGCTGACCTGCCTTGATTTCCTATTATGTGTTCAAAGTCGGTGTTGGGGCTGATATGTGCGTTAATGTCTCCCCTTGGAATCGACCTCATTCAGTCGCATATAGAACACGTCTTTGATGTCATCTTCTGCGTCTTCTGTTGGAGCATAGCATTGGACTACCGTAGTATTTCTTAGTCTGGTACGCAGGCGCACGGTAATAATCTTCTCAGAAACTGGTGACCTGCTAATGAGGCTGGACCTGACTTCTTTGGTGAGTATTACGCCAACACCACTCCTACGGCCTTCAGTTTCATTTCTCCCAAAATATAAGAAGGACTCACCGTTTGGACAGATATATTCCCCGCATCAGGCCATCTGATCTCGCTAAGTTCCATGATTTTGATTTTATATCGATTCATCTCGTTGACTTCATCCAGCCGTCCAGCAACCATTTTCTCACATTCCATAACCCGATTCGTGTCCTTGTTCGAAAAGAAAAGGTCGTCATGGTGTTGTCCATCCAGTTCCGAGGCGTTGTTTGCCGATTCGTAGCAATGGTGTTTTTTATGGTTTCGGGTTGGTAACCCTCAGCCCAACCGACTTAATACTCTGCTTTGTGGCGCAGAGAGCTCGCCATTCGCCCGTCTCCCGTTAGCTCCTTCCGAAGAAGTACCCCAGGAGACACCGCGAGGAGGTGGGATTTGCTAACAGAGCTGTTCGTCTGCAATAACTCTTCTCGGGTTTTAATAGAAGTGACCACTACTTTCCAAAAGAAGTAAAGGGACAGGGAGCATAAATCGCAAACCTTTTTTTTCAAGTTTAAGCTCTCTGCCCTTCCTATCTTTCATAAATAGTAATTTAGGACCCAGAGCCCAGTAATCAAGGCCAAAGGATCCTGGCACGCATTTTAAGGCGTCTCAAAAATATTCTGGCCATATTACCAAACGGCACAGAAAATCACTCGCAGTCGTTATTTCTTATATTAGTACATAAATCGTCAGTTTTAGGTAGGTTTTTCGAAGAAATAATAAGTTAGAAGAAACTAGATTATAAATAGAATAAAAAGGAATATTTAGGAATTTACGAAAGTTTTTCAATAAATTTAAAAATAAAACTTAGCAATTTTAGTTTATAACTAAAAGCTATTAGAAAATTTAAAAAAAAAATCAATTAAAATATATAAAATAAAATAATTAGCAAAAAGCAGTTTAAGTTAGTATTATGCTATATCGCACATGAAACTGAACAAAAACATAGTCCTAGGTGTTCTATAAAAGACAAATCAACTATATTTGTGGGACGTGCTGTGCCCCAAAAACTTGTTTAGTCCCCCAGTGTTTCGTGAGGCCAAATGAAGCGAAGAAGGCAGCCGATGAAGCAAAAATGCGTTTTGCCCACATTGATGGGGATCATCTAACACTACTGAATGTATATCATGCTTTCAAGCAAAGTAAGTTTATTATTATTATTATAAATATATAGACTGTTTTTTTTATCTAATAACATTATCTAATCTGCCTTAGGTAACGAGGATCCGAATTGGTGTTATGAAAATTTTATTAACTATAGATCACTCAAATCAGCAGATAATGTCCGACAGCAATTGTCTAGAATTATGGATCGTTTCTGCTTAAAGCGGACAAGTACAGATTTCACATCTAAAGATTATTATATTAATATAAGAAAAGCACTTGTGCAAGGATTCTTTATGCAAGTAGCGCACTTGGAGAGAACTGGACACTATTTAACGATTAAAGATAATCAAATAGTTCAATTACATCCATCCACATGTCTTGATCACAAGCCAGATTGGGTTATATATAATGAATTTGTCCTAACAACAAAGAACTATATAAGGACAGTTACAGATGTTAAACGTAAGTTAAAAAATATATTATTAATATCTTATAAAAAAAAAACAATTTTTATTTTTTAGCGGAATGGCTACTGAAAATTGCACCACAATACTACGATATGAACAATTTCCCACAATGTGAAGCGAAGAGACATTTGGAAACTATTCAATCTAGAATGGATTCGAAACAATATCAACAAGGATTTTAGTTTTAAGTTACCAAGGAAACAATAAGAAAAAAAAACAACAAAACAAAAAGATTAAAGAAAGCGATTCTGTGTTCTACATTTTAAATTCGCTTTTCGAAACAAACAAACAAAAAATATATTCTTATTTTTCTTTTTGTTCTCTTCAATTTTAAGAGGTTTAGATTTAGCTGTTCCAGTTTTTAAAAAGTCTTCTAGGTTTTTTCCTCAAGGGTTATAGGATTTGAAAAGAGTTATTATACACTTAAAAACAAATAGTGCACATTTTGATATTTGAACTTTTCCTTTTCTTTGTTTAATAATATTTAAAAGAAAGTTTGTAATCCTTTGACTTCATCATATTTGCGCGCAGGGTTTTAACAACAATATTAATTATATAAAGACATAAATAACATTTCCACAAATACACCAACAAACACATTTTTTGGGGACATTCAAATTGAATAGATTCTTGATTATTTTTCTTTGGAATTACTTTATAACAATTTAAATTTTTTTGTAATTTTAACAAAAAAACAAATTGTAATTGTGAAAAGGTTTTTTTTTGTTTTGTTATACATCTCAGAGTCACTTTTCTTATTCTAAATTGAAGTTTATTGTGCATTAAAAGTGATTGAAAACGTATATCAGATGTAAAACCAATAAAAAAAGAAACACTGCTCCTAAGAGAATTTTTGTACAAATATTTTTTTATGGTTTTAATATTTGTTTTTTATATTTGAAAATTATTTATTATAGAAAGCTAGAAACTGAGACGGACAATATGAAGAAAATGAGAGTAAATAGAATGAACGATTAATGTAAAAGGATCCCTAAAACAAGCAAGTAACCGTAGAATCCTTTCCAAGTAAATTTTGATTCTTGTGGTACTATCTATAACCCTTGTGCCTCAGCCTACCGAAACCGTTTAAAAAACGGGTAAGAAGTCAAAGAGATTAGTTTAACCAATCGATAGAAATAAACACTATGGTTAAATGAAGTGAGGAAGTGGCGGAAGAAGATGGCGATTCATCTTTCGTTGAACTTTTGGAATTTTGCCAGAATTTGAGAACACATGTCGACTGGAACTTATCCGCAATTGACAACTGTAGTCAGAAAATCAGTATGAAAAAGATTGAACTGTCAACACGGACATGCTCCTATGTAATACTACGATCACGATCGAGCGCTGATTTCGATAATACGTGACGAACGGCGAGAATATGCAGTGGTCGTAGCACGTAAGTTGTTTCAATCGACCTCCTCTTCCAAAAATTCAAGATTTTTGTATGAAGAGGTCGATTGAAATAACTTACTTTCTATCACTCCACAATTTTTTTAGTTAAGAAAGGAAACAAGTGAGAAGAGTGTAATAACAAAGCAAGAGAGGTGAAAGCGAAGAACACCATGGGTATGATCAAACCAGGAGCCAGTTCACGCAATTCGACACTCGACGTCGACATTGACGCTTTATGAAATCGACATTAATATCTACGACGTTGAATTTGAATTCACATAAGTCGAATGTCGTTTTCCCAAAATAATTTCTCCTAAAGGTATGCTAAATCCAATGAAACCGCTGCACTTTTCACATTATCCACAAGGTGGACAAGTTGCACATAATACTAAAACTTCAATAATAGCCGCGTTCCATTGGGAGATTTTTTCTACTCCCGAGTACATGGCCAATGGAACGCGATTTTTGACATAAGAAGTAAACAAGGGTATAATAAAACAATTTATTTTATCTTACCGTATTATATCTATTAATATTATCCACTTTATAATTTTTTAAATTCCACTGTTATTTATTTTATTCACTTTAAACTGTTACTTGTTTTGTTTACTTTAAAAATGCACCTTATAATAATTAATCTGACAGTTTATTTTACTGAAAAAACAAAAAGCCATCTACTTTTAAGTAGCTAAAGCTTGAAAACCTGGCGGAAATTTTATGCGTTTCTACTAGGAGTGAAATCCCCCAAAACAAGAGCAGGGGTAGTTGGAGGTCCTCGGGTGTACTCCGGAGTAGCAAATATCGCCCAATGGAACGCACGTAATGTGAGTAATTAAATTAATTAATTAAACAAATTCATAATAATATTGGAAAATCTCAACTCTTAATTTATTTTTGTACATCTAACTCTGCTTAGAGTAGAGTAGTTATAATTGTTATTTTTCAACTAATAGTTTTTTTTTCTATTGCATTTTGCTCGTTCAGAAATGTAAAAAGTTTTGTGTAAAATTATTTCTGCTCTGCTCTAATTGGCACCACAACTCGTTTTTAATACAACAATAAATAAATTCGACACCAAATCTGGCGTCGAGAAGATTAACGACACTTTAAAAACGACAAAAATAAAACGCCGACTTGCGTGAACCCAAAACGACATTTAGCGCGTCGTTTTCAGTCGACGTCGAATTGCGTGAACTAGCCCCAGGTCTGTGGAATGCCGGTTTAACGCCTTAAGCTATGTATGCTGTTCCTAAGTACGGCGGTCAAGAAAATGTTCCCCATATAATGTGTATGTAAAAAACGCCTAAGTAATCGGTCAAGAAATGCTATAGGAATTTTTGCTCAAGAAATTTCTGTACCTAGTACGCTGTTCGCTCAAGAAAAATGCTAGTACTATTCTGATACATAGATGGATCCTTTTCCTAAGGCGGTTAAGAAAAAATTGGAAAGACCATTTTTTCTTGACCGAAATTTGACATTACGAGATTGAACGGAAAGTAGATTTGGCGTTTTCACTAACGTGATTATTATTTGAAGTGATTACTCAAAAAAAATTCCCGCAATGATGTCAAATGTCAATTTTGAACACGGAAAAAAATCATCGCGTTACTTGTCGAAATTTTCTGTACCGGGGTGAAGAAATAATAAGAGCATTTTTCTTGACCGCCGTACTTAGGAACAGCATACATAGCTTTAACTCCTAGGCTACCGAGTTCAACTAGAATCCATTGAACGCATGAAAAAGGAAACTGTATTGACAGTATTTCTTGGATTTTGACACCCTTTATGATAGTAGTAATACAAGTATGATAAGGCTGCTAGATTCATATGGTGGGTCAATTAGTCTCAGGATGAGCAAATGGCATCCGTAGTCTAGAGTCAGAATATTCGAATGTTATTCAAAGGCACGTATGCCGTCTCCATGGAGCGACACAAGTTTTCGCCTTAACCTTTGCTGCCTAAACACAATGGCCTCGATTCCCAAATCCGGCGGGTCGGAAGTGAGTGCGGATTTGAGACTGCGATTCTCAAATCCGCAACCGCGAATCTTCGACATTTTTCGCGCTTTAAAGGTGTGATCCGCAACAAATTTTCTGCGGATTTGAAACCACAAATGCGCCAAAGATAATCCGACATCGGGTATTTTATTATCGTGTGAGTCTTCACTCCGAATTTTTGATTTAATTGAATCCGCGACTGCGGATTTGAGAATCGCAGTGTCAAATCCGCACACACTTCCGCGCCGCCGGATCTGAGAATCGAGCCCAATTTGAAATTTTCTTGATCCTGTGATCGTTAATAAACATAGAGAGAAAATCGAGGACATGTTCGATAACCAAGATCTCGATTCGATTTCTGCCGATAGATTAAAATTGACATTGGGATTACTCTTACCTCATATTTTTTGTCACGTCACTTTTAAAGTTTTATTCTCATAGTCGAGTGACAAGACAATAAGTTAGAGGATAAAATATCACAAAACTATGTAGTTGAAAAATGGCTAATCAGTTCAATAAATAGAATGTATTTTAGAAAGGCAATTTATCTCAAACTTCTAAAGTAATTTAGAATTATGTACATATATATGTGCTTTGTATAAATAAAGTTTGTTAACGATGAGGGGAGAGGGAATACTTAAGACTTCTTGCAAGAAAACGAGTAACAATAAGGGATAAATTAAATCTTTTGGAGATATCCTGCTTTACGTAATCGAACATTTCATTTTTACAAGCAACTGTATTTATTTTTGAGATTTCAGAACGCAATATAAAAAAAATAATATTCATCATTGGTTCTTCCAATAATATAATTGGCCTACTTTTCGAGAGGATCATACCAGAGAAGTAGTAGTTATGACCTCATTTGTCTATCACAACCAACTTATGTCGAAGGTACGCGGAGAAGTTTCGAATATTTTTGAGAGGGAACTTTGTCCCTCGGTAATAAAATTTCCTTCGACGTACACTATATCAAAAAATGTACGTACACCAAATATTTTTATATATAAATGCGAATTTCACTTACAAAGTAAAATATTTATTTCTTCAACTTTTTACAAAAAATTAAGAAATGATATTCTCAATTAAAAAAAACAAACATAACAACAAAATATTTCCCCATTTCTCAGAAATTCTAATAAAACATGGTCAAAAAATTCTACGTACACCAAAAAATTGCACGTACGATATAGCCAAATATGGTAAAGAGACAATTCTCCTTTATTTTATTGGGTATTCGAATGCACAGTGGTATATACAGTGAATTTTATACCATTTTAAGTTCATTTTCGAAAAGCTGAAGTGTTAATAAGCGAATTTTAACAATTCAAGATACTTTTTTTATACAAAACACAAAAAATGGATAAAGTACACAGTAAAGTACCTATTGGCATTAAAAAGTTAATTGTAAAACTTAAGCAAGATGACAAAAGTTATTTCGAAATATCAGTAATTGTTGGTAGGCCTGGTTCAACTGTGCACACAGTACTAGCAAATTATAAAAAAATCGTTCTTTTGAAATGGCACCTGGTAGAGGACGCAAGAGAGCGTTTTCGACAAACACACAACGCGCAATTGAAAGAATGGTGAAAGCTGACCCCAAAGTAAGTGCTCCGAAGATAGCAGGAGAGTTATAGAAATCTCTCAACATTTCGGTAAGTTCACAAACGGTTCGAAACTTTCTTCATAAGAAAGGTTATAAAGGTTGGGTATCAGCCAAGAAGTCCTTTATATCTAAAAAAAAACGTTAGAAAGCGACTAGCTTACGCTAACGAATTTGTTACTAAGCCGGAAGACTTTTGGAAGACGGTTGTATTTGTGGATGAACCTAAATTTAATATTTTTGGTTCTGATGGGCGAAGATTTTTATGGAGAAAAGAAGGTACCAGGCTCGATAAGAAAGAAGTGACACCAACAGTTAAGCACGGTGGAGGTAGCTTGATGGTATGGGGAGCAATGGGTGCTGGTGGGGTTGGCGATCTAGTATTTATTGAAACAACCATGGATAAGAAAAAATATTTTAACATTTTGAAACATCATTTGAAATCAAGTGCTAAAAAAATTGGAATAGTAAAAGATATAATACTAGTTCAAGCTAACGATCCTAAACATAACACCAAACTAGTGAGAGAATGGTTGCTATATATTATTAAGTCAACACTGCCACATCCTCCCCAGTCACCAGATCTTAATCCCATCGAGGATCTTTGGGATCTTTTAGAACGGCGGCTTCGTGAGCACAGTATTAGCAGCAAAGAGGTTCTTAAAGGTAAAATTGTCGAAGAATGGAGTAAAATCTCAACCAGTGAAACGCAAAAACTTGTTTTTTCAATGAAAAACCGCCTTAAAGAGGTAATCCAACAAAAAGGAGGTCATACATATGGGTACCCATTATTAATAACATATTCTATTATGTTGAACGTGCAATTTTTTGGTGTACGTAGAATTTTTTGACCATGTTTTATTAGAATTTCTGAGAAATGGGGAAATATTTTGTTGTTATGTTTGTTTTTTTAAATTGAGAATATCATTTGTTAATTTTTTGTAAAAAGTTGAAGAAATAAATATTTTACTTTGTAAGTGAAATTTGCATTTATATATAAAAAAATTTGGTGTACGTACAATTTTTTGATATAGTGTATGTAGAGATGGCGCATCTGAACTAGTCATTATCAGTGGACAATGCCCATTTTTTTGTAAACTCCGCTTTACTTTGGCTACATTGTTCGTCCTTAAATTCTCCTTTCTCCATAAAGACAAGAGAAACTCTGGAATCTATATTAATAAAAGAAAGTGTCTGTCCGTCTGTGTGTCTGCTTGTGCGTACCGTCAGGCGTTGGAGCCAAACTAGAAGAGATAGAAATCTGATTTTTTTGTTGATGGGATACCCCAACAGGTGTAAGCTTCCGTTTTTCGAAATTTTAATTAGCTTCTTTTTTTAAATTAATTAGCACGATTTTTCAACATTTTTTTCGTTTTACACCTCTTGCAACTTGATTTTGACCCACTTTCATGTAACTGATCAACCCTATATGTTTTAGTTGTGTGGCGTCAATTCAAATGGCGGCCAACACAAAATAGGGAATGACCTTTTTCTTTACAACGCGCTCGAATAGAAGGGTGTGACAAGCAGAATACTGTTATCTGTGTCACGTCACTCCAAATTCAAAATGGCGGTTTACCCTTTTCCTTACTTCGCTCTCGGTATGGATATCAAGTGAAAATGTATGAAATTGAGTACGAAAGTAGACGTTTTGAATCAAATATGGCGCTCACCACAAAATGGCGGGACATATAGGGCCTTATCATGGTTGGCACTTGAAGTGACAAATGGCGCGGAGACTGAAAAACGGAATCATAATTCTCGAAAAAAAACACATTTGTCGGAAAAAACGAATTCAGACGTATCATAGGTGAAGTTGGCGAACTGTGTACGCCTAAATTGGTTTTATCCGACAAGTGTCAATTTTTTCCGAGAATTATGATTTCGTTTTTCAAGCGCCAACCATGGAAGGCCCATAATAAATTAAAAATAGGAAATAAAAATATGGATTAAAAAGAACTAGAAAATACTCGAAGTTTTTATTGCTCCAGCCAGTAGATGCGAACAAACTACCTTTCGAAATGTAAAAAAACGTAGAACGCTAACGAAAAGTTACAGTGTTAATAAGATAGGTAAAGTATTTATTAGATTTTAAGGGGCACCAAATGATGCACATTTGGGCAGCCCATGTGCTGAAAGTCGAGTCGTCATGACACGACAAGTCGTTTGAGTTGAATCGACTGAAACGTCACTTTCTTCAACTCAAATGACTTGTTGTATTACTTCAGACAAGAATTCGAAGCAATGGGACTTAGAAAGAAAATATTGCAAGTAAATGATAAAGACTATTGTTTTGTGATAAATTTATATTTTTTCCTCATAAATCGCCTATGGATGATTATCATCTGCATGGCTTTAGGCTCTCCTCTAAGGCATGAATAATATATCCAAATTTTAAGCTTTCCGACTTCTTAGAATTCATATCGTCGTTTTTTTTTTAAATTTAACCAACAGTATTTACACATATTTAGGGCCCTATTGTGGAACGAGTCGATTTGACGACTTTGAGTCGACGTTAAAAGTTCATACTGAGAAAGTCGATTTTTATCGATTAAAACATAAATATGAGTCGATTACATTTTTGGCGTCGACTTGACAATTACGTAATCGACTCATGATAATGCTTTTATCGACTAATTTTGACAAAAAACGACTTTCGCAGAAAGAAATTTTAACATCGACTCAAAGTCGTCAAATTGACGATATCCACAATAGGCCCCTTAAAATCTGGTATTTAATTTTTAATAATTTTTCCTTTCACCGGATAGTTCTCTTCCAGTTTTCGTTTCAAATGATCCCTAGTCAGAATGGCTGCTTTATCATACGTTCTTATTGGATGATCAAATGGCTGCTTAAGTGCTTCCTCCGACTCTGCAATTTCTTCATACCAACACTCTGCAAATGTCTCATTGTTTTTTTCTAGAAGATTATGTAATATACAGCAAGCCGACACTATTTCAGGTACAAACTCGCAAGGATTATCGATTTTTTTGCATAAAATTCGCCATCTCGCCTTTAACCGTTTTATTGCTTGCTTAACAACAGCACAGCCCATATTCAAATGATTGTTGAAGGATTGCTGGTCCGGTGTTTTTTGTCCCATGAATCCATTTATTAACCATGGTAGAAGGGGAAATGAAGGATCTCCAATTAGAAGTGGTCGAATTGGCGCTCCATCAATATATTCCAAATACGGTGGTAGATCACTGCAGAACGTCGAGTATATTTGTGTATCCTTAAAAATAGTAGAACCGTTACATGATCCGGGATGTTTAATATTTATGTCACGAAACAAGAATGCAGAGTCAACAACCACCTGTAATATTAGAGATTCCCAACCTTTGCGATTAGCGTAATTGTCATGTTGGTCCTTGGGAACCGATATAGGAATATGAGTCCTGCCAATTGCGCCAATGATCGGTCTCATATGGCATTTCAATTGAAATCCTTCAATTGATTTTCCAAGGTCTTCTATATTTTTGGGAAGTGCAATTTGTTCGCATAGCATTCTTTTGTTAATGGATTTACAAAATCTATAAATGCATTTTGTTACAGTTGATTTGTGCACGCCAAATGCCTTCGAGACTATACGATAGTTGACGCCGGTGGCCAGTTTGAAAATTGCAATTGCTACTATTTTTGGTGCATCTAAGCACGCCATGAATGCATTAGCAGATGGCTTCAAGTCTTCCTCCAATTTATTAACAATCTCGAAGAAGCTATCCTTTTTCATTCGGAAATGCTGAAGCATCTCATCGTCTGGATAATCTCTTGCGACAATATCTTTCCACCATTTACCTTTTCGTGGCAGTCGCGATTGCCTTTGCTTCCTCTCAAGAAGCCGATGTATCAATAAGAATTGCCTAAAATATAGTGTTATTGTTAGTACTTAACAATATTTTGAGGTACTTACTCGTATTGAAAATTTAAAATCCTCCTTTTAAAAGCTCTTCGGGACTCGATCAGTTTTTCCAAAAACAGAATTGAACAATCTGCAATCATTTTCGTGAACTTTATGCTATGTCTTTGCATGTCTGCCATATTTTATTATTAAAATATTAATATAACTTTTGTTAACACTTAATTCCCGCCCCCACAAGGGGATTCCCAAACTTCTAACAAATTAAAAACGAGAAATTAGATGACAGTCGTGTTCTTATGCCTGTTTATACGCTACTCGAAATCTGGAATATCTTAACTTTTGTGATGGTGGGCGTAATTTCTGTCATTTCCCGATTGAATTGGGAATATGTGTCTGTTGCGTGTGTTAGGAATATGCGCACTCGATTAAATTGGGGTTACCGGTTTTGGGGCTTTGGACATGGGCACTTTGTACACTTCAATTCTGGAATAAGTGGGGTTAACTCAAATTAATTTGCTTGAAGTTTTCATTCAACCCTCATATTAGTGTGTGTGTGTGCTACTGCCCATTCCAAATTATTCATGTGTTTACACGATAAACCCATTTGCATCCCAAATTCAAATTAAATAGGAATTCAGGTCAATGTTCAAAATTGTTTCACACCAAAATCGCTCCAAATTTTTTTGAGGTATTCAAGTGATTTTTGAGTGCTGCAATAGTAATTTCAAGGCGAGGAGACATATTTCTCTTATTTGAACGGAATGTAAAATGGAATTTTTTGATATTTGTTTAATTTATTAATTCAATACATGGAATGTACACAAGACTTTCATCTTTTAGAGTAACAAGAAAAAATATACATTACCTAGTTTATAGCAGAAAAATTAAATCGATTTAACTCAAAGTTACATCCAAATTTCAAATTAGCGTATAAACGGGTATTAAATACATTCTTATAACTATTAGTGCGTTTCCATGACAGCTTGAAGCGTACTTCAAGTACAAATGTAAACGCAAGCAGCTCGACTGGAGTCGATCAAAAAGATTTTTGTGATCGGCTCGAGTGCTTGTCATGTAAACCGAGCTTGAAAGCTTGAGTGCTCGAAATTGCGAAAGTTAGGCCTGTAGATGTGTCTAATATTACGTTTATAAGCGGAGTTTCCCTCCGGATGGAAGTTTCGATCCGGAGTGAAACACCGCTTATAAACTGGGAGTGAAACTCCAGAACTTGGATTTTCGCTCCCGAAGAAAAAGCTGGAGTGAAACTTCGATCCCGGTTTATGTTGTGCTTATAAACGCTGACTTGGAGTGAGATTTTTTTCCAAGGGGGGAAAACTTAGTAAAGAAGAAGCTGGGTGTTTTATTTTGCTACAATAGTTTTTTTCTTTATTTTATTGATTTTTTAAATACATTAAATTAAACATTGGGTTTACAATTTGTCTTTGCTATGATTTTAAATTTGAGCTTGGAGCTGTCATTTCAAACCAGAAAGTATTTTGGATTTTCACTCCCATTGCTTATAAACGCATCGGGAGTTTTACTTTGGACTGAAGATCCGGGAGTGAAACTCCGCTTATAAACGTGGTATAAAGGTAATGTGTGGGAATATGAGGAGACAAAAATATTAATGAAGAAATAAAAGCACGATAAAAGGAAGAAATAAAAGAAATATAATAGTAATTTCAAATGACAGCTAAAGAACTCAAGCTCAGTTTAAGCTAATATGCCGCTTCAAGTAGGCAGAGCATATACGCGCTCGAGTTCTTGAGATTTTCAAGCCTTCGAGTACTCAAGCTGTCATGGAAACGTAGTATATGGCTTAAGGCCCATTCAGAAACGGCAGCAGCAGCGGCAGCAAACTGTTCCTATTGGCTAATGGGGGGTGCTACACGGAGACTCAAGAAGTCGGCCGAACTCAGATTTGAGTCTCGTTATTTAATGCTAGACGAGGCTGTCTTCAGCTTAGATAATTCCTCATATATGAAAGCCTTGACTGTGTGTGTAGTAAGCGGCGTTTCTTTATTTTCATTTGCAGAAAGAGAAGAGAAAGATATGTGCATTTGTGTTAGTTTTCACCCAGGGAATTTCTGGATGAAAATTCTTTCGTTAGACGGTGATTAGACTGTTCGTTCCTACGTACGTTCCTCACGAGCTTTTTAGATGAACGGGGAAGTGGAGATGATGAGGGGCTTCATCCCCACTTCCCCGTTCATCTAAAAGCTCGTGAGGAACGTACGTAGGAACGAACAGTCTAATCACCGTCTTAAAGATTCGTCATTCAGATTTTCGAGAGCATAAGTGAGACTTCATTGCAGCAGGATAGTTTGTAATTAATAGCAATGCCAAGATTATTGACACAGTCAACGAAGGAAAAAGGAATATTATTAAGGGATATGTTAGGAATATTGTCCAGGGACATAGTGGGTTGTCTAAGGACGAGAGCTTTAGACTTCTTAGGATTTAATTGAAGGAAATTGGATGAGCTCCACTCATTTATTTGGAACAGGATATTATTAAAATCAGAGATGCAAGATCTAATCTCACTAGGAGGACAAGAGGTATACAACTGGATATCATCAGCATACAAATGGAAGGAACAACGTTAGATAACAAATATGACATCATTAACATATAATGAGAAAAGAAGGGGGCGAAGAGTTGAACCTTGTGGAACCCCCAAAGGTACTGGTAGAAAAGAAGATACAGCGCCATTATGGCGCACACACTGAAGTCGATTAGGCAGAAAAAAAGTCGAATAGCAGAAGAAGAAAAACTATAGAATGTACTAAGTTTGTAGAGCAAAAGTGAGTGCACCATTGAGTCAAACGCTTTGGAGATATCAAAAAGAACTAGTATTGCTATGTCACCCTGATCTAGCACTGAATGAAGATCTGAAGTTACTTTCAATATCGCAATTTCGCCACTGTGTTTTTTACGGAAGCCTGATTGGAACTTAGAAAGGAAGTTATTCGATTCGAGATAGCGCCATACTCCAGCGTTAATCGTTTCCAAAAAACTTCCAGTAGGTAATTGATGGTAGAATGGGGGGTTTTTGCGATTTCTTTTACAAGGAATTAACTGAAAATTGTCATCTTTTATTTTATAAATGGTTAATAGTATTGTCTTACTGGTAAGTATGGTTGATAAACATTAAATTTGTCACCACCGCCTTGGGAGCCTCCATATATGAATGCTCCTCTGTTTAAACATCGGAATGGAAGCAGTCATCTAACCCCTAGCTTCAATTAGGGGTCGTCCGTTAATTATGTTAGATGATTTTGGAATTTTTTCAACTGCCTTGGTAAGATGTCGTCAGGTTGACAAATGTTTTATAGAATTTAGCTATAACTTAGTGGAGAATCATGTTTTACTTAATTTAACCCAGTTTTCTCGCTAACACCGATATATGTATGTATCTCCTTTTTCAATGGGAGAAGACAATTGCAAAGGCTACTTTACACACACGTCATGAATCCACGGCAACAATTTACGCCGTATCCACCTAGAACGGAAAACAAGGAGAGAGAGATATAGGCAAGAAAACCATCCACAATCGCGTTCACGGGTCTCGTGGTTGTTCATGACTTGAGTCTGGAGCCAACTTAACGGCTGACTTAACTCTGAACACTCTAGAGGTACCTTTAAGGCGTCTATTAAAAGTTCATGCAAGCGTCAATCAATTCCATCATTCATATTCAGATAATAACACCAATCATCACCTTAGACAGTAGGTTTCCCGTCAGTCATAAACGGGCAAAATTGACAGCAACAACTATGATCTAATGGTCCCCTAATGGAGGATCTGCTATGGAATGATCACATATTCCAAATCGCCAAACAAGCCTTCCTATTCTTCTCATAATACTAAGCCTCCTTCCGGATCTTAGCGTTAAAGTCACCCAACATCAGATTCTGATGAAATTCGTCCTGTTTTTCTTCAAAAATACAGGCTCTCACTGGTTGGCTGAGAGGCCACAATTTGGGGCTTCAGAGATTTATCGACTACAAAAGCTGCTCCGAAATGACGTGCCTTTGTTGCGTCTCTATGTACCCGAAATCAAAATGTCAAAAAGTACTCTCAGAGAAATCGAATTGAACAAGTAAAAAGTATTTACAATGGGCCTAATGGTGGGCCTAAGTAGGCTCCATAGTGAGGGAGCAGCCATTTCAACCTAACCTGACCTAAAAAGTATTCATTGAGTACTTCTCTTTCGATTCTACTCATGAATATTTACTCGAGCACGTTCCACCGATTCCGTATCTCGAGTTCTGAAATATTGAATATTCTTTGAAACATGGCTCTATCATTCTAAAATACATATCTAGAAGCGTTTCGCCCTCTTTGAAATCTGGTGACTGGTGCAAACCAACTGTAGAACTCCCATTATTTCATGGTATTTATCGATATATGATATAAAGCTACTCTCTTTTCCTGTATCTACTATAAAATATAACAAAATACTTTTCTTTATCTTCATATGTACTTACTTATATACAATACACATTTTTTATTTTTCAATGAAGCGAAAAATAACAAAATTTCTGCCGAATTCAGTTTGCGCCTACCTTTGAGTATGTTAATTCATGCTCTATCATCCCATATAGAAGCGTTCATAGGTTTGCACCACTTATCTACAATAATATTCTACTTGCCTGTTAAATACTATCTAAAGAAGAGCACTTAAAAATATAACGTTATACAAATGTAGCAAGTTCGAAAATTCGAAGATAAGTTGAAGCTCCAATGAAGCTGTCATCGATGTTCGAAAACTATTCCGGGACGGACGGAAGTACCGGTCTGACTGCTGCGATTAGTGATCCTGTTAAAGTAAGAAAAATATCTTTATAATGGCAGAAGTTACAGGATTAAGCAATGCCGAGGCAAAGGAACTATGCAAGCCAGCGGATTCCTTCACCAAGGTAAATATTTTTTTGCAATTTATCCCTGGTCGCAATTTCCATAAGAGGCACTTGATGTTGTGTGATGTCATTGTCCCAAGGCAAAAAATACCTCCAAGATTTGATATCATTTTCCAAGTGCATGTATAATTGCCCTTGAAGTAACCTTATAATATCTGACTATCATATTTTATTAAATTTTATGTAAAATCATGAACTCTAGGATTTCTTATTCCAACAAACCATGTACCGCATTAAAGATCCGAGAAAGTCGCTCCCATTTTACACTGGAGTTCTTGGTATGACACTACTTCAAAAGATGGATTTTGCGGAAGCTAAATTTTCTTTGTATTTCATGGGGTACTTATAATTGTTTCAGGTTTACTTTGAAATAATGAATCTATTATGAACACTTTTAGTTATGAAGATCCCGCAGAAATTCCAGCCAACAACATTGACAGAACCAAGTGGGCATTGTCTCGCAAGGCAACCATAGAGCTTACCCAGTAAGAAATATTTAAATTTATAATATTTGGAAATTATAAACAAACAATTTTATTAGTAATTGGGGCACTGAGACTGACCCCGATCAGAAATACCACACCGGTAACACAGATCCTAGAGGTTTTGGACATATCGGCATTATGGTGCCGGATGTGTATGCAGCTTGCAAAAAGTAAATATATTCTCCTGTAATATTGTTATATGTAATTACTTAAACATGCCACTTGTTTTAGATTTGAAGAGCTGGGAGTTGATTTTGTTAAGCGTCCAGATGATGGCAGGATGAAAGGATTAGCCTTTATTAAGGATCCTGATGGTTATTGGATTGAAATCTTCAATCCCAGTAATGTTTGTAGCTAAGTACTAGACTGATTCCGCAAAAATGACCCGTGTCTTTTTCATATTATTGTGCCTAAACATAAAATTCGCGTCTTGTTCCTTTTCGACTGATATAATCAAAATTCTTAGAATTGTTATCGATTTTTAAAAATGTAAGATGGAAAGATTAAACATATATTCGTATAATATTTGATATTTGTTGTTCTTATTTATTCTCTTCTGAGGTATTTTACATTTTAACTTGTACTGTTTAAATTGCATTAATGGTAAAACATCGATTATTTAGTGTAAAATTTGAGAAAAAAGGGTCAAAAATGTCTTCACTTATAATCTTCGAGATTAAACACAGGATGATCGATTTAGTCCATAGTAAATAAGTTTTTTTTGTGTGAATTCACGGCAAGCTGAGGATACAAGGCCTAGTAGATACCCGGTCTAAATAAAATGATGTCATAACAACCGCTCGGCAGGCGATGTTTTTCAAAACACGACATGGCTATATTATACACATATGTAGTCTATAGTCTGGGTAAATTTCATGACCAGGAATAGTAAGAAATCTTTCTGGGAGATATAAAAGAAAAAGAGGTGGAGAACCGGTATATAGGCTATATGTACATCGGTACCTGCAACTTTCATGAGAACACTAAACAGAATGGATAACCTGTTATATGTAGACACGGCAACAAGTGCCAATTATGTCGTTAAGCAAGTACTAGCTTAGGGCGTAAGGATATCCACGAAGCCAAGGAGGTACTCGCATCCAACAGATTGATAGCAGTGCCAAAGTACCGATGTGCTAATTTAAACTTGGATTTTAAGAGTATAATTTTTATTTGGAAAAACCAAGATTTGGAATCACCGTTTGTACGCACACTGTGATGTCTTTCAGGCCATGGTGCAATGTCTAGTAGTAAGCTTAGTTTGTATGATAGAAGAGAGAGAGAGAGAGAGTGTGTGCTTGCCCGAGTAAATGTCGATGAACCTTGTAGATTGTTGTACCAGTTCGGATACTGACTACGGAATATTATTCCAGGAAGAGGTAAAATTCTTCTTGATGGAAAGCGACCAAGGACCAGAAATTTTATAGTGCCTGCAGTGGTATTGATAATCTTACTTCTCAACTAGTCATCGAATGATGATTTGACTTTCCCGATGATGGAGTTTCCCAATTGAATATACATTCTCACGACGAAGTGACTCAACATCTGTACCCTCTATAGGCGGCTTCTTTAGCTTTGATTGCGTGCATTCATTACCCATTGAACCATCTATTCGGACTAGGCTTTATAGATTTGGTAGAGTGAGTAATGAACAAACGCATTCCCGCCCATATGTTTTTGGACGAACGTAAGGATAAATGAAACCAGTCAAAACACACACGAAGACTTGAACGATCAATGGAACGATAAAAAAAAACGATAAAAGGAACAGCTGAAGATGTTCTAGGCTTCGTGCAACAAGGACGAATGGTAGACTGGTTTGATGAAGAATGCGCCCAGGCGACAATGGACAAAAACTGAGCATATACCAAGTCATGCTTAATAGACACAGAACAAGAAACTCTGAAGAGGATTATAAAGGAAAGAGGTGAGTTGAGAAGAGAATGCTCAAAGCGAAAAAAGGTAGTATTGCTAAGGGCAAATGAGAAAAATAGAGGAATCGGCAAGCCTAAATGATGCAAGAAACTTCTACAAAAGCATAAACCAACAACGGAAATAATTTAAGCCTAGAGTGACAATGTGCAAGAATAAAAGTGAGGAGATATTAAGTAATCAAGACGTAGTATTGGCTAGTGCTAGATGAACGGAGCATGATGGAGATGGAGACGGAAAGAAATGCCTGATGAATGGAACAAGGGCATAGTGGGTCCCTTAGAAAAAAAAAGGAGACCCTCTATCTTGTAGCAACTACAACTAAAGGCCGAAACTCAAGTAATTTGACCCGGTGCGGACACGGAAATGTGGGGACTTACTGGTAAAATTGTACTTGTTTACTTTCTCTCCGTGTGTTGTCCGACACACGGTGCGGATGCGGTGCGGACACGGTGCGGATATGTGTGTCCCGGCCTTAATCCAACATACAAAGTTTTTCCCGTGTACTCTATAACAGACTACAACCATACGTGGAAAGAATATTAGGAGAGTATCAATGCGGTCTTCCAGGTCTTCCTGAAAGATCCATAACAGACCACAGTTATTTGTACTCAAAGAAACCCTAAAAAAGGCCGTTTAATTTAATATAAACATCCACATATTATTCATCGACTACAAATATGCTTCCGATAGTGTGAACCGTAATGAGTTATTTAATGCTATGGAGCAGCTCGGAATACCAAACTGACAAAAATCTCGATGAAAGATGCACGGTGTAGTCAGAATTGATGGTGAATTATCCCCACCCCTCAGAAGAAATAGTGGATCAAGGCAAGGTGACGCACTCTCCTGTTTGTTATTCAACGTGGCCCTAGAAAAAGCAGTAAGAAATGCATCGATTAACACATCAGGGGCCGTATTTGATTTCTCGAGCCGATGAATCGACTCGGCAAAAAAAGCTTCTCGACTTTCTCTAAGGCCCCTGTGCTGAATGTCGTATTTGCTGTCATTCAAACGCGCGGTTCATCGCCACCTTCTTCAACACCCCTTCACACCCCCATAACCCTTAACCTATTCCCCCCCCCCCGTACTAAGATTGCTGCTAGACATTGCACCATAACGTGACAAACGACATGACGGACTGGTAGTACAAAGGGTGATTCCTGAGTTTAGCACTGCCACATAAAAAAAAAATATGAAGTGAAGCTAGTACAACGGTGTGTTGATAGTCGATTCTTGTCGTGTAAAATCGACTGTCATAAACGACAGCTTATTTGGTGTGTTGACAGTCGTTTTTATTGTAATTTTGTTGTCACTTTTGGTCGGGCTGTTTGCGTTAGTGACAAAGATGGAAAATTTGAAAATGACAGTAAAATTTTGACATTTAAACTAGAAAATACATATTTGTTATTGTGTTTAATTTTAAGTTTTTAATAATTTCAGAACAAAAATTAAAAGTTTCATATTTGGCATCACGACCAAATCGACAGATAAGCGCGGCCATACAAAACCATCAAATTGTGGTATTACTCCAAGGGCAGAAAACCACGTATATTTAATTAAAATATAAATTGTTATAAGTTTATTGCATGCATAAATTGAGCTTTTTAATAATCGTCAAACGTCTTTATCGACACGTAAAGAGACGATATCGTGTCGCCAAATGCCAATTTTAGCTTTTTCAACAAAAAAAAAGCTTATACAGAGGCTCTGTCCGTCTGTGACCTTCTTTCATCTCTGAAAGTACTGTCGCTACAGACTTGGACCATATCTCAAATTGTAGCTCTTGATCAAGAGACCTAAAACTGAGGAAATGGTCTGGAAATTCCAACCGAAAGTATATTTAACAACAAAAAAAAGATTTCTAATAAAGTCCATATATCGGTAGCCTAGAGCTAAGGCGCTGGATTGCTACCCCGGGGAACCAAGTTCAATCCTCGGCCGCGCAATGGTGAAATACAATTTTTTTTTACTTCGGTGCAACATGTTTTGATTCTATCACTAAATTATATTATTTAATAATGATACTCAGAAGAACATGAACATTTACTTATGTAATTAAAAGTGAAAAAATATCATTTTCTTGATTTTTTATGGTCATCCAGTCTGAAGTGTTATTCAATAGAAAGAATACTATGAAAAAGCGTAATTAGTGGCTAGTCTCTAGGCACAACATCCTACTAGTTTGTTTGTCGACAGAAGACAATGTCGGTTCGAGAAACCAAGATTCCAAACATTGTTAAAAGTGATCAAAATAAACAGACTACGATGGATTGGTTATATCTAACGAGGTGAATGCTGGAGGAAGCTAAGGCCAACACTAGGCTGTGGAGCTCCTGATGATCCATTCTTTCTTTAGATTGATATTTCTGATTACCTTTTTAACACTCCTGTTTCATCAGTGTATGTCACATTTATTTGGCTCTTATTGCTTTTCTATCCTGTCTCAATTATATGCATATTTTTTGCTGATTTTGGTGTTGGACTAAAAGCTTTCTTTTACTATTTGATTCCTTCAATGATTTTTCTGTGAATTTGTTGTAGTTATCTATTACTGCAGCATCGTCCACTTTTTCGAACAGAGAGTTTGAGTTTTGAATCTAGAATCAAACATATAAATAAGTAAATATTGATGTACATAAAGAAAAGGGGGTTAACTATAGGACAAGAACTAAGAGGCAACCCAAGTATCAAATTTTGTCAAAAGATTTAAATTACATCGCATAAACAAAATAAAAACATAGTTTTCAATTTGCTTCAATATTTTATTTTATTTTTTGTTTTTATTTTTGATTTTTTTTTCTATTTTATTATTTTTAATCATTTTTTTGTGTGTTTTTTTTTCATCAAAGTTTTACACTTTCATATATAAACAAACAAGGAAATAAGATCACTTAAAATAGTAAATAAAATAAGACTTTATATATAATTAAAAGTAGCTTTGATTAGCTACTTGAGAATAGATAAATAAAATACAAAGAGTATTGGCTAATCCAAGTCCGTAGTCCAGTTGAGTTCTGCAAAAGTTGTCATCAGGGGATAATGGGGAGCATTGTAAGGCAATCAGATAGGCAATTCGTAGTATACAGACAAGGCAAAGGGCGCGAAACGAAAAAATTAAATTTACAAAAGATTGTTGCTTGTTTTGATTTTTTTTGTTTTTTTAGAATGTAAGGGTATTTACAAATTATAACAGATTTAATAAATCTTTCTTATTATCATTTTCAAAACTAAATGCTTATAGCGAAATTTTTTTTTGGGGAAGAAAATAAAAAATTAGTTCTTTGTTTTTGTTTTTTTTTAGATGGAAGCGGGTAAAAGGAAGTGAGTAAATATACTTAAAGCGTAGCAAATTCGTGGCAAATCGAGAATCAATTCAGTCGTCATCTGAGTCCGAGGAGCATGATTCGGATAGTTGCAAATCATCGTGGAGTAGCGCAGGAAACGAACCGTTTGGATAAGTTTGCTGTTGCGGCACATGATTTTGCTTGGGTGGTGAATCATCAGCACTATCATCTGAATCTGATCCACTTCCACTTGAATCTGAATCCGAACTAGATTCGGAAGAACTAAGTACACCAATTTCCTATGAAGAAATTTCAAATTCGAGTGTGAGTGAGAAAATATATAAAATATTTAAAATGATTACCTGTTCCAATGCAGCTGCTGCGCTAGCTAGGTTTAATGCCGAAGACGATGACTGCGCTGCTGTTGATGCATTATTGCTACTGGAACTAATATTATAGTGCTGTGTACTATTTTGATTATGATATTGTATCTGTGGTTGATGGAAGTCCGTGTGACTGGTTGACATAGTATTGGTATTCATCATTGAGCTACTACTACTGCTGCTAGCTGCTAGCGTTGGCATCTGTAAACCTATATCGTCATCTACTTCAATCAATGGAATGCTCGGGAGTGTTGCTTGTGCATTGCTTGCATTCCATCTAGAATTACATTTCCTTAATTTTAGTAAGGATAAAAAAAAAACGAAAGAGAAAAAAAATACACAATGGTTAAAAGTACGGACAACCACTTCAGTTACACTTACGCTGGAGCTGCTGTTTGTGGACTTTTATGTGTGGAAGAATATGAAGATGGTGATCCCTGTTGCATAGGTGAATTACGAGGAACAAAACCGACTAAACAAAAAAAAATTGTTACCATATCTCTATAACTATTCAACATTTCTTACTTATATTATTTTTCCGATTACCAGTTGAAACTCTTGTTTTTGATGTCGTCCTCTGTGTATTGTTTTCAAGTTTTTGTGGTGGTGGGATAATTGTTTTGTTAGCCATTTCACTCCTGTTAAAAAGAAAAGAGTTATAAGAAAGAGGGCGTCCAATTTGTCTAATTTGTATATCTTACCTTGTCTTCTTAACTTGTATATTATGATTTAATTTTTCTAAGGTCATAACGCCAGTTTTTCTATCAAAAATTATAAGACATTCTTTTGTATATTTTCTTTGATTTCCCTTAAAAACTGTATGAGGCACACCGGAACTTTCTGTGGATGAAAAAGAGATATTTTTGAATAATCATTATAAAATTCTGTTAGCGACATACTTCTTAAGAATTCTAAATCGCTTACTGACTGCGTTTTGTTTAAAATTTAAAATATGTGTTTTAATAAATTAGATTTCGATAAATATGAAAAGATCAATAAACTAACAAATTTTTCAAGTATTAAGTAAGCCTTTGTCAGTTAGTTAGCTGGATTCTCTTGTTTCAGGAGGCATAACACCCTGGCGAGGCTGTTTCCTGCTAACCCGAGAGTTGTGGCTCAGCCGGCTGCTAAAAAAATGAGCTAATACAACATCCAAGAGTTCAAACGCATCCTCCTCATACATCCTCCAGACTACCTTTAATTTATCATATCGTTTTTCTATCTTCGAGCTAAGCTTACTGCTAGACATTGCACCATGAAGTAAACGACATGACGGAAAGGTGACACACAAGCCAAGACTCTTCTTCCATATAAAAGAAAAAAAACTCGCTCTCTTCTAACGAGTGTTCGAGCAAGAATGAGTTATTTATTCCCCATTTCACCAAGTCTATAAATCCTAGTTCGTAAAGATGGTTTTTAATGGAGATATAAATGTAATTAAAGCTAAGGAAGCCGCATCATTGCATCGTGAGTATATTAATGGTTCTCGATAACTTTCATTAAAGATAATTACACTTCATCACTTTTTTTATAAGGGGCCCATAATAACAATAAGCCAACCCTTCTTTTTTCGACACTGCTATGCTACCCTCCCATAGTCCCCTACCCGTACCTAGAGTTTACAATTTACTTAATGAAAGTTGTCTTTTTTAGGATTGTATAGGTATGTTATATCAAAGATCTTGCGACAATAAATCGACTGTTCTCGATATTACAGCTCTGTGATCCTAGATAATTGCACCACTTGCATATCCATAGCTTTTGATAGAGTGCGGTACCTTTCTCTGTTGACTAAACTCCAAGCTATTCCACCTATAATACATGTCTTGACATATTTTTCGAGATCTTCAGGATATTTGT
Source organism: Thereva unica (assembly GCA_949987705.1). Classification (NCBI taxonomy): domain Eukaryota; kingdom Metazoa; phylum Arthropoda; class Insecta; order Diptera; family Therevidae; genus Thereva; species Thereva unica. The sequence goes on from OX465281.1 coordinate 37,668,586, forward strand.
GCCAACTGTAATTATTTTGTTATTGGTTTTGATGACAAGGTACCCCTAAAATGGACATTTCTATACGTTTCTGGAAATCTAAAAACAATGGTCTGTCTTAGATATTATGGATCATAATTTCTGGGCCATGCGATCCCATTTGACTTTATAAGATCTATCTTTGAAGCATCAAAGGTCTTACCCTTATAAAACAAACTACAGTGCTGCGTAAAAAAAGACCACCTACACTTTATCATGAAACTTTTACTTTCGATGCCTACAGCTTTCGAATGATATGTTGGGCTACATAAATCTAATGTCTAGTTGCTGTAATAATTTCATTAAAATAAAACAATGCAGTATTGCAATATAAATTATAAATGCACTGCAATTATCAAATAATTAAAACTTGTTACATCCTACCATCAAAAGACACAATGAATGTTGGACCGTTCAGATCAGGACAACTTCAGGACGCAAAAAAATGTGAAAAGACGTGTTGGAAGTTCTTTCCTCAAGTTAGTTAAAGAAAATCGAGCCCTGCTCTTTTGGCAGATCTCCATTACGCAAAAGTCTGCTGGTCACATTTGACGAATCCTTTGCGCAAAAGGATAGTTTGATCGGAGCACGACAAAAAAATCCTAACATGCAGACCTGCTCGAGCAAGAGTTTTGTGGCATAGAGGGTAGCACCCACAGGAATCCGCAAACCTGGAACGAATTTTTTTCACAGATGAAAATGAAACCAAGCCAAAGCCATTGAATGTGGTCTTAATTTTTTACGCAGCACTGTACTACAAATTCCAATGGACGTACAATTTTTATAGATAATTTTATTATCTGTTTTACCGGAGTCCTGCTCGACTTGAAGATTACATCACTTACTCAAAGTCTTCATTATTTCCCTTAAAATTTTGCGATTAGCGTTGGGTGGAAAATTTCAATATTGCCGGTCGGGCTTTTAAAATTATTCCTAACTTATGTCAATGTCAAAGGAGGAAGAGATAATCAGAAGGTGCCAGATTGTGATAGCTGCAAAATAGTCTGTTTAGCTTTGGATGATAAGTTATTACGCGCACAACTTGAGTTTTTCCCAGACTATTGCTTCGGAAGTTGAACCATTTTTGTCAAAAATATTGACTGACTATCTAAATCATCTCCACCCATTAACTAAAGATATTTCTTTCTTCGACCATGGCATCGCATAAGCTGCCCCTTTATACAGAACGATTGGCTCTCCGGCCCACAAGCAGACAAAACAAAAGCAGCTTTATTTTTAGCACGACATTATTTCAAAAACAATACAATATGAGAGTTAAGGCTCAAACTGAACCAATACCTACTGTCCGTTTTTAAAAGTTGGAAATTTGACATTTACATAAACTCTCCATGAAACGAATGGAGCGGTAGCCATAACCAAGCGGACGGAACGTAAAATAACAAAGGAAAAACGTGCGGAGCGGACGGAACGGGGTTGGTTCTGTTTGAGCCTTTACGCTTTTTCCTAAAAATAGTTTTGATTCACAAGGAAACGCTTTCTCTGAAGGAGGGCTGCCAATAAATAAAGAACTGCTAATTGGCAAACTATCTGAGCAATTTCTTATTGCTCATAAACAAGTATACGATGCAATGGTATATCATGGAGGAATATAAAAATAGAAATTACTAATAATACTTATTTCCGGCCGGCCAAGTCAAGCTTAAAAGCAGAAAAACATAAAGCTTCAGAGAAACTCAAGAACCTATTGCCAGATTTATAGATCAGGCGGAAGTTGGTGCGGCAACGAATGCCGCGCAATGCGCGAGTTTTCTCAGTCCTATATTTGGAAAACTACTGATTTTACATAAGTTTTATGTAGCACCTTTTTATGCAGATTTATCTCACGATCCGTTGACTTTATGGACTTTTCAGAAATTATTGGTTAAGGTTGCATTTCTCATCTTCGACAACTAATATTATTACAAGCCATTTCCCGCCAAATCCCTCCCAAACCAGTTAGGAGAAATGTGTGGCATTATGGGAATGCCAATTGGCTGGGGCTAATTAATTTCTTCCGAGCCACTGACTGGAATCAGTGTTTCCGAACCAAAAACGTCAACTCTGCCACTATCCGTATCACTAGAATCATACAGGCAGGAATGCATTTGTACATTCCTCATTCTACTAAATCTGTGAAGGCTAGGCCCAACAGATGGTTTAATCAGGAGTGTATGCATGCCATCAGAAACAAAGAAGCCGCCTTTCGAGCTTACAAGAGCTCCCCGAGTGAATCGCTCCGTAAAGAGTATATAAAACTAAGAAATTCCTGTAAAGTCACCATCAGGAACGTCAAAAATTCATTTGACAATAAGTTGAGAAGTAAACTCTTTAATGCAACCTCTGGTAGCAAAAACTTCTGGTCCTTGGTAAGTTCCATAAAGAAGAATTTCACTGCATCTACAACTCCTTCTTTCATTCACGATAAGAAGGTGATAACAGACAGAAAAGCCAAGGCCGATTTATTAGCATCTCTGTTTGCTTCAAATTCTTCGCTATCCGAAACTGATGCGCTACCCCCAGTTCTCGAGCACAATGCTCATTTAATGGACAGGGTTTTCTTCAGGACTCGCGAGGTGTACAGGTGCCTCAAGGAGCTCGATGTCAACAAATCCACTGGACCCGATAATATACCCTCTATCGTCTTAAAACAATGCGCGTCACCTTTAGCTAAACCTCTGCGCAAACTTTTTGCCCTATCATACTCCTCCGGAGTTTACCCAGACTCTTGGAAACTTGCCCATGTTCAGCCAATTCCGAAAAAAGGTGAAGCCAGCGATCCCTTAAACTACCGCCCAATAGCAATTACTTCTATTCTCTCCAAAACCATGGAGACGATAATCAACAAAAAGCTCACGGGATATCTAGAATCCAACCTACTCTTAAACGACAGACAATATGGCTTCCGCCAGAAAAGATCCACTGGCGATCTTTTAGTCTGTCTTACAGAACACCTCAGCCGTAGTCTGCATGGATCTGGCGAGTCTAGTCTGGTTGCTCTAGATATCTCCAAGGCTTTCGATAGAGTTTGGCACTCAGCCCTGTTAGCCAAACTCAAAGCTATTGGAGTCGAGTCACTTCTACAGAAGTGGATCAAGAATTTCCTTTTCGGCCGTTCAATCAAAGTAATATTGGATGGCGTCAAATCCGCATCCCACCCGATCTCGGCGGGTGTCCCCCAGGGGTCAATCTTATCTCCGGCCCTATTCCTTATCTTTATAAATGACCTTCTTTCAATCCCCTCCAACCCACTTCTCAGCTTCGCTGACGACGGTACTTTACGGTACTCGTACAGCTTCGATACAAGGCAGACTCATGCCAGATCCTGTCTTGATGATCGCGAACGTATGTCCAACTCTATCAATAACGACATTGAACTGATTCTAAAGTGGGGAGAGAAGAATCGTGTTGAATTCAACCCCGCCAAAACCAAGTATTGTCTTATCTCCAAAAAGAAGTTCAACACCCCTCCACCCTTGAAAGTGAATGAAGTTCAACTAATGGCCGAACCATCCTTACACATCTTAGGCGTGACATTAGCCAAGGACTTGCGATGGAATGACCACATATTCCAAATCGCCAAACAAGGATCTCAGTGCTTGGGATTTCTTAAGAGGTGTAAGTTCCTCCTCCAGCCATCGGCCCGTGCTGTTATTTACAAATCCTACATTCGGCCTCTTCTCGAATACAACTCCCTCGTTTGGGGCGGCGCTCCAATAACCACCTTGGCATGGTTAGATAAGGTCCAAAAAAAGGCCCTTAAATTAATTGACGACGATACCGCTTGCTCCACCATCGACCCCCTCAGCCACCGTAGGAATGTAGCAGCATTGACAAAATTTTATCGCTACTATCATAGTGACTGTTCCTCCGAGCTAAACGCTCTCCTGCCTCCACGGCATTCTTATACCCGCAACACCAGATTAGCCCACTCGTCTCATTCCCTCCACCTGCAACTCCCCCTTTCACGCACTCAACAAGATATGAATTCGTTTGTTAATAGAACAACTCGGCTGTGGAATAATCTCTCGCAGTCAGTATTTCCGAGCTCCTACAACATCCAAGAGTTCAAACGCAGGGTTCATCACCACCTTCTTCAATTCCCTCCCGTTCCTTTATAACCCCTCCAATCCCCCCCCCCCGTACTAAGCTTACTGCTAGACATTGCACCATGACGTGACAAATGACATGACGGACTAGTAGTACAAAGGGTGATTCCTGAGCTTAGCACTGCCACATAAAAAAAAAAAAAAAAAAAAATACGGATGCGGCTAGAACCTTTCTCCAACTTCATCAGCTAAAGCTGGCGCCATATGTAAAAGAAGGGAGTAAAAAATCGGTGTTTCCATGGGCATTGAGAGGCTCAAATCCTCACAAATGAGTAAGGTCACTCTGTTTGTTTCCACAATTTTATTCCCTTCTGTTATGGCGATGGCTCTACTATACCTAATGAAGAAATTATTTTTGCTAGGTATAGTCCAAACAAGTGTTTTGAGCCATTTACCCAAACCCAGATACAAAAAAAGCTCGATGTATAGATTCCTCATAAGTTGCACACGACAAAACATGATAGACCAAATTAAGATCTGCGGGGCTGCTGCAATCGAATGAAATCATAAACGGCGATGTAAAATAGGTCACGTTCGCCTATCAGAAGCCTGAAAGACTAGACCTAGACTATCTAAACTACTTTCATCTAGATCAAAATTTTACAGCCATCTTGACTTCTTACACGGTACTAATATTATTTTATGCTGAATGCGTTCAATACTCGGGGAATTCCCGTCTTTGCAGCGGGGAATCCCGTGGAATGAATGAGGCGCAAATCATTTACTCTCGTTCGCTAACATTATACGTCGAATAAAGTAACTGAATAACTGGATTGAGCGTTCCATTACCTATAAGGGCTCTATGATAGCTCTTAATCATACTCATTTTCGGAATCTCTTCTAAAACCATCGAGTGCTTCCTGATCGCTACTGACGTTATCTCGGATCTTAAAGTGGCTATATTGGGCACTTGTCGGAAGTGATACAACATCCCTTTTCATCCGAAATCCAGAGGAAAGGCAAATTTAGTATCACTTTCGCTGTTTCACCACTAATACAACCGTGCCACTAGATAGTCTCGGTGCAAATGCTTTTTAGCTGTTTTCTTTATGACCTGAAAGATAGGACGTACTAGTAGTACAAGGAATGATTACTAAGCCTAACCTTTCTTTTAAAATCCATTAAATTTCATTACGAAATCATTTTAATTATAACTTCTTAGACCGAGTGCCTCATGTAACTTTGCCGCCCCGGGCCTCTGGCGGATTCAATCCGTCACTGTATGTACCGATAAAAATAAATCGATGTTTGACCGATTCGCGCACTTAAGGTTTATACTAGAGTTTGTAAGAAAGTTGAACTCTTCCCTACAGCTAGTTTTGTAAACAACTTTTAAAGCCACAACTTTTCATCCCAAAAAATTTAATCGGACTTAGAAAACAATTAAAGTAACCGATTGTAAGTTTACAGATTCATTGCTATTTATGGAGATTTGTAGAAGGTAACCCTGTAACCCTTTTAAAAAGGAATTCGCATTAAAACTAACTAAACGGTTTAGTTTTTTTGCTTGAATATAAGTTTTTACATAAACCTTCAAAGCATAAGAAGAACTTTAAGACGAATCTAAATTTAAATACATTACATTTAATTGAACTCATTGCATTTTTAATTTAAACAATTGCATTCGATTAAGTAGCGATTATCTACATAAAAAATCCCTCAACTACTCAAAATATATCAAAACATTTGCTGTATTAATCTAGTTCATTCGTGACCATCCAAAATGACTTCATGGTTAATGCCTTGGGCAATCATTTAAGGGAATTTGAATTGCTAATTGCTTTTCTGGCTCTCGTTAACATATTTGTCGAATGAGTAAATAATTCATCGAAGTCAATGGCTTACAATGGCCCCCGTAATAAAACTAGTGGTCGTGTTAATTTATCATTTCACAAAAAATTAGTTCGCAATTCAAATAAATTACTAGATCCTTAATGATAGGAAGTGCTAGTGAATGTTATTTCTAATTAGTTCAAGACAAAATATTGTCGAGATCGATATAATAGACAAATATATCTGCGGCATTATAATTAAGATCGGATATTTAAAAGCAGTCAGAATAAATATTTATATCTTTAGAGATACCTTGAGGAGTTATAATTATATTTATCGTTGAATATGGATTGCAATTTTCTAAATCATGCAACGGAATTCAACAGTTACTATATCAGATGTCAATAGAAAAATTCTATAATATTATCCAACCGAGTTCGTTCGTGTACAAACACATTACTGGTTACCTTTTGCCTTTCCCGGTCTTCAAGATAATAATTTTCAAGACCTTTCGGTATACATTGCTTTTTTTTCTGTCAGGTGAATTGACTTTAGAGCAAGTTACATATAACTGGCCACATTCCTGATCTGATCCATACCTGCCATTGTTCAACTCTGTTCCTGTGCCTTATTCATGGTCATAGTGTAACAAACCTTCACAAGAAATTGCAGACGCTTAAACTTAAAGTAGTAGAGTGAAGGAATCAGAGACTTTTTCCTTTATGGAAGCCTGTGATAATCTGGGCTTCTGTTGCGCGTCTATGCAGAGAAGGTGTATTTCCACTTCAGATGGGTTTAGATGAAGGTGTACTTCGCCCTAGGCAGGTTGAGAGTTTAAGTTACATAAAAGCACAATCAAAGGGATAACTTTTCAGTAAAGAAAGAAAAATGAAACTCCTTTTGGATGAAGATTGTGCGCATGTACGAACACGGACTAACAGGATAGTATTTTATGAATACAGTCAACAGCTTTCCCAGCAGTCAGTTGTTGCGAATATCTTTTCCCTTATGTTAGCAATTCACCTCTCCGTTGACGGATTTTGGGATATATACTCGCATTCAAGCTAATAAATTAACTTTTACAGACAGGATTTTCGCATTAGGTCATAAAACAGAACTTGAGATAGGTCTGAACTTCATTTGCGCACGTCCCAGCCACGTTGAACAATAGCAAGACTTGTCTAAAATCAGCCAAAAGCAATATATAAGTAATGCAGTTTATGGGGCCCCGAGCAACTAGTTTAGAACTTCAACAGCTCTTTTGTAAGCCATCAAGCTGTGCCACTATGTTCCGAAATGTTACAAAATACAGACTCAGAATTATTTTGGTTGAGACGTAACTTGAAGATCGAGTTAGCCACCTTGCTACTTCAACAATTATCTGTAATACTAGAGGAAGCAACAGCAATAATCCCCGCTCCTTATTCTGGCAAGTAACATTTTACCCAAAAACGTTTTTCCCGTGACACCAGGAGCTGAAACAATCAAAGTCCACCAACAATAGTTTTATTCTTCTTGATTTAATTTTCGAATATCCACAGCATCAACTTCGATCAGCTGCACAGCATCATAACACAATTCACTATGTATTGAAAATCGCCGACAACGGCACCTCGATGTCGTGAAGGTACTAGAGGTTCAACAGTTTTAGCGGAGAAGAAGAGCGCTTCCACATGGCATTTAATGCGCTTCTTTGAAAGCATGAAGTGCTCGACTGTTCTATTCTACTTCATTGAAATTTTACAAGGGTTTAATGCTTCTTCGGATTCATTGTCGAGTGGTATGTAGGTTAGCGCCCTCGATTTTATTAGCGAGCAGCAAGCCTCGGAATAAAGAATGACGATCATGGCAACGAAAAAGGCAAAATGATTTAAGAATTTCCCCAGGGAAAATTCGAACTCTGTAAAAACTCGAGCTGAACAACATCTAACAGAAGAGCTAGAAGAACTATACCGCCATTCAAGAAATTACCGGTACTCACATATGCATCTAAGACTTGGGTGCTTAGCGAAAAGAACGTCTGAGGCCTGCACCAAATATGACGTATCGTACCGTAACCGTACTTACCTTAACCAACGAACATATGCAAGTTCATTAAGTCAATTTAGGTTGGTGCCATTTGAACGCTCATGTTCGTATGTATGGTTAGGCTAGGTGCACACGTTATTGTATTGCACGTTTTTAGCAGTATTCAATTTTTACCGTACAAACTGCGGGCTGTTCACACGATACATTTTTATTCGTGTAAAAAACGAATAGTCTAAGTTATAATACAGCAATCTCCTTGAGTGTGGCTATAGATGCACGCGAATACATTAAAAGGTCGTTTGGTTTGCTTGATAAGTCGTCGTTCAGATAATGACTATTCGAATCGAGTTTTTCACGGTTTTATCAAATACGAGACGACGTTTCACATGGGACTATTCGATTCGATTTTTCACATAAATGTGGTTTTACCCAGTCATCATTGTCCCAAAAATAAGGCCTTTCTTCCATTAACGAAATAAATAATTCGACTGATATCGGGAAATCGTCTTCCATCTTGAAAAAATTTAAGTGGCAATTAAGATTCGACACACGAGTTCGAAGTTCAGACTAGTTCGAGATTCGGGAAAATTTGGTTGATGTGAACGACGGAATATAAAACTAAGCCCTACTTTATCACGTATTCGATAAAATATAGTTGAGATTTATCGAATCATAGTGACAAGTTCGTATGGTATACGGGAAAACAAATTTCACGAATACGGAATTTTACCGCATGGGCCTAGTGGGAACATATTAATTTAATTATCATTGCCATTGTTCTAAAAAATCCCTTATACGGTATACCAGAAAAATCACCACCTGAACGTTGCCGTCCGGTGAGTATTCGATAAACGTGCTTAGCTGTGACGTATGAACGGTTCTATATTCAATGTACGCGCCACTATTTATTCGGTAACGTTTATCCTGCAAAAAACGTGCAGTACAATGCCGTGTGAACCTAGCCTTACGATATGGCGCGTCACACTCCAGGTTCAGGCTTTAACCGTTCGAGAAGAAAGTCCTTCGGGGAATTGTTGGTCGCTTATGTGAGGGAGGACTTTTCCCGAGGCTGCAATGCCGAGATCTTTTTTTTTATGTGAAAGACTAGAGTCTCAGGAAAGGCCCTTTATACAATTATTGACAATCTATTCTTCGTATAGAGTGCAATGTCGATCAGATGCTCTAGTCGGGGAGAAAGGAATTGCCACAACCTACCCGCGATATTTTTAGTCCACCTACCCCTAACCATGACTATCGCGACTTTGACATCTCATCAACCAACCGATGATATGCGCTTTGGTGGACCGGCGAAGGGCTAAGGAAGTCTATGACAGGAGGAATAAGAAATGTAAAGAGGGAAGAAGAAAGAAAGAAAGTTATGTAGGTGGGAAAGTGGAAAAAGCGAAGGACCGTTGGGGCTGGCCGGGATACGAACCCGGGACCTCTGCGATGGTAGCCAGGGATGCCAAACTGGATGAGATCAGGGGCCGGTTCGTGTATGGCGAACGACGATAACCGAACGAAAAGAAATTGAAGTCGAAAAATTTTGTCGACGAAAATTTTAGCGTTCGCATAGGTCGAAAGAAAATTGTTCGTGTCCTAATGCAAAAACTCGATAACTCAAGAGCTTTCGAGTGCCTTTCGTCAGCTTCAGACGAAAATTTTCAATTTTTTCGACTTACGCGAACCCGAGACGAAAAAAAATTTTCGTTTTCGACATACACGAACCGGCCCCTGCTCAGAGTCGCGACCGGTGAAGAATACAGTTGCAAGACGCCAGAACCGGATCCCGGCTGCAGAGACGTTAAACTAAATTGATTGCGGGGGTTAGACTATTTTTATTTATAAATTTATTTATTTACGATAGCGTTGTGCCATAAATTCAAGACTCCCTCACCGTCAACAATAGCCTTTTTTTTTCAAAAAAATATTTTAAAAATAAATGACTAACAGAAATCGCAACTTTTAAAAATGATAATGAAATTGTCTGAATTATTTCATAATTTATTTACAATTTTTGAGTAAGGCCACAACTGATGACTGAGCAAAATAACATTTCTTTCGCCGCAATTGCATTTTGAAATGACCTTCAAGAAAATAGCTCATGTCTCTCGTAGTGTGAAAAAAAATTGTAAATATTACATTTTGTTTTTCCAAAAAAAACAAAAATTCAAATAACAAAAATATTGCATAAAAAAATTTGTCCACGTTCCATATTTAAATCAGTTATTGTCTTACTGATAATAGAACCTTATCAACTTCCGATTAGTATTTAGATATTTCTAAAGAACTTGTTTTTTGATTGTGGGCTGTGGTAATCAAAAGCACGATATCTGATTTTTAGATGCAGTATAAACATTTAAATTAGCTTAAAATAGAAGCAATAATAATTAGTATTAGGATTGTTTTCATTTGTATCGTGTTTGTCGAGGCTAGAATAGGTGTGGATGCTGGTGATGAGTTTTTGTAGGTGAAGGATTTAATGAGATTTGGGGTTTTTACTTGAACAATATTGTAGTGTTTGAAGTATTTTTATCGTACTTGTTTGGAGTCGTCCATAAATTACGTAAGGTGATTTTTGCGATATGAAACTTAGCACTCATAATCAACAAGAAATTCATTGCGCTAAAATTCGGCGAAGACCTTCCCTGTAGTTCTATATACTACTGGCCTTTTCGCGGGTAGGTGTTACTTGGCCCTTACCCCGCAGTATTCGTTGAGTCGCGCGTTTGGCGGCTAAACAATCGAGGGGCTACTATGGTACCTTCGGGCGTTCACATAACATTTTTTGTGTAGGGTTTAGCCATATCTTAAGGACCCCTTTCACACACAGGTCGACGGCAGGCCGTGGCCTGAAGGTTTTCGCCTTGAAGTCAAGTATCATCACACACCTCCCCGACGCCACGTGCCACCTGGAAGGGGACTGCAGTTCAGGATAACTGGTAAAAATCAATCTGTGGGCATTTGTCGTAAGTTCGTTCCTGAAGATTTGGGAGGTAGAACGTAAGTCGACCTCTTCCTACAAAAATTTTTTTGTATAAAAGAGGTCGACTGAAACAACTAACGTACTACCGCGCCTGAACTTCTATTCAGTTTCAAGCCGTGAATTTACATATTGTCGCGGCGGCGGTGACTGCAGCCGCCTGCGAGAGAATTTTCCTTACATTTAATTTCTCCGCGCCGCCTGCCCATTGTGTCAGTAAATATGGTGATCCGTGTATTTTATAAGTCTTCCAGTCAAAGTAGTATTGGATGGCGTCAAATCCGCATCCCACCCGATCTCTGCGGGGGTCCCTCAGGGGTCAATTTTATCATCGGCCCTATTTCTCATATTTATAAATGACCTTCTTTCAATCCCCTTCAACCCACTTCTCAGCTTCGCTGACGACGGTACTCTACGTTACTCGTACAGCGTCGATACAAGACAGACTCATGCCAGATCCTATCTTGATGATCGCGAACTAATGTCCAAGTCGATTAATAACGACATTAAACTGATTCTAAAGTGGGGAGAGAAGAAACGTGTTGAATTCAACTCCGACAAAACCAAGTACTGTCTTATCTCCAAAAAGTTCAACACCTCTCCACCTTTGAAAGTTGGTGAAGTTCAACTAATGGCCGACCCATCCCTACACATCTTAGGCGTGACATTAGCCAAAGACGCGATGGAATGACCACATATTCCAAATCGCCAAACAAGCATCCCAGTGTTTGGGATTTCTTAAGAGGTGCAAGTTCCTCCTCTAGCCATCGGCCCGTGCTGTTATTTATAAATCCTACATTCGGCCTCTTCTTGAATATAACTCCCTCGTTTGGGGCAGCTCCCCAATAACCACCTTGGCATGGTTAGATAAGGTGCAAAAAAGGGCACTCAAGTTAATTGATGACGACACCGCCTGCTACACAATCGACCCCCTGAGCCACCGTAGGAATGTAGCAGCACTGACAAAATTTTATCGCTACTATCATAGTGACTTTTCATCCGAGTTAAATGCTCTCCTGCCTCCACGGCAATCTTATACCCTCAACACCAGATTAGCCCACACGTCTCATTCCCTTCACCTGCAACTACCCCTTTCACGCACTCAACAAGATATGAATTCGTTTGTTAATAGAACAACTCGACTGTGGAATAATCTCTCGCAGTCAGTATTTCCGAGCTCCTACAACATCCAAGAGTTCAAACGCAGGGTTCATCACCACCGTCTTCAATACCCCCCCGTACCTTTTAACCCTTAACCTATATACCCCCCACCCCTCCCCCGTACTAAGCTTACTGCTAGACATTGCACCATGACGTGACAAATGACATGACGGACTAGTAGTACAAAGGGTGACTCCTGAGCTTAGCACTGCCACATAAAAAAAAAGTCACCAATTTGTTTGTGCCTTTAAAGTTTTCATTGAGACCATGAACATTTTTGCACTTGAATTAACAACCTGGTATGCTAAACTGTCGTCTTCGCCTGTGTGCCTGTAGTGAATCATGACGTCTGACGCCTGACAAGCCGTGGCATAAGATGGCAATAAAATTTTATTTTTCCCTCGAAGTTTTTTTTGTCATTGTTTGACCTTGTCACCTTGCGCCTAGAGCGACCGTTCCGCTTGCTCTACCCTAGGGCCGGCTATGCGGATACCTGAAGTCTTCGGGTGTGTTCCGAAATATAACCCAGTAGGTATACAGGGCAGTGTTAGGGAAGTCATTAATTGATACTATATTTTAGTTGTGGGAAACGCTGTGGCGTGCTGGTAATCACAAAAATATAAGATATTGGAGGCTGCAACAGTTTGTCGTTGTAAAACTTTTATGTGTTTTGCTGTTAATCTCAGCGTAAATGCTTGATTTTACCATTTCTTGCTGGGCAGTATGCTGGATGATATTACGGAAAAGGGCCAACTTTAAGATTGGGTATTTTGTGGCCTTCATCGGGCCGTGCCTGCAGGCCTGGGCTGCCGGCGGCCTGTAAATGAATAGGGGATCTTTAGTGGTTAGTTAATTTAGCCCAGTTTTCTAGCAATTTTACCCTATTTCTTGAGAAAAAAAAAATTGCGTGATATTTGCCGAGATATTTGCCCTTTGAAGGGCTAAAAACAGTGAATTTTGAGGATCTTTTCCCTGTTAAGAGTTCTGAGTTAAGAACCTGTCCAAGGACAAGTCCTGGTAATTGATAGCACAAGATTGTTTTTTACCAGAACATGGATTTTCGGCCCGATTTAACATAGATGGACATTGTCAATACTGTTTTTTTCCGGCTTCCCTGCCAATGATTAGTATTTTTTTATCTAAGATAGATTGTATTAGATGCGTTTGTCCAAGATCAACAAGAGTTTAACTTAATTATTTCAAGGCTAAAACTGCAGTCTTTTTAAAAATCCATCTTAAAAAATTCAAATGAAATTTGGTTGCGATGCATATTTTTCCTTTTTGGAGGACCTAAAAGCTTTAAATTAATAATATTTTTCCTCACCTAAATTTGGCACGGTAACAGTAACTTGGTTATTTGACCCGACATCAACAGTAGCAACACGATTTAAGTCCACACTAGCCGGTTTGAAGTCATCTAAAAAAGGATTACAATTTTATGATTGATGCAACATTTAATCACTATCAATTTATTGATAATTAAGTTCTATAACAATTAAATATCTTACATTTAATAGTATGAAAAGCTGTCTGTGAATTTTGCGGACTAAAAGTCGAGCCCAATTTCAGTTCTCTGACTTCCCGTCCGATATTTAAACGGTCACCCATTTTTGTTTTCGTAGGTAAACTTTTTGCCGTTGATTGACTCAGTTTCTCTGATGTTGACAATTTTATATTTATTAAATATTTGCAGCATATATATTGCAGAAGTATTATTGTTAAAATTACAACATAATCCTTGATCTGTTTATTGCTTAATTGCTCTTTTTTTGTGGTTGCTGTTGCTGTTGTTGACGCAGGCTGCCAAGAGGAAGCACTTTGGAAAGCTAACATATGTCCGACAGCAGGAGAAATTTCATAAGATATGTGTGTGTTGTGTATTTTGTGTTAGTATGTGTTCATTCAGGGGGAATATATGTATATATATATAGATTTTAATTTATAACTAGTTCAGTGTGCGTGAAGGGGAAAACTTTCACAAGACCTAACCTCCAAAGTGTGGATTTGAGGAAAAATTCTTTAGGAAATTTTTTTTAACAAAAAAATTCCTAATCAAATATATTGCACATTTATTAATGGAAGCAATTTCTAAACGTAATATTATAAAATGCTGCCAAAATAGCGTTGAAATTAGCTGAATTTCCCTATGTTAAATAACTTTTTTGACGTTTTTGAGGAGAATCGTCAATGTCGTCGTCTTCGTCACACGAAAATGTCAAAATCTTGCACACATCAACACGGATCTTATATATTTTTTTTTGATTTGAGATTTATTATTAAAATTTTTGTACTAATCAATTGATTGATATTAAAATTAAACTTTTTATCACTTTTCACATCTTGTTTTATGGAATTTTTGATTATTCTTTATAATCTTACACCATTGCTCGTCGACGAGCTGTCACAACTCGCAACACTTTTAACTATCTCGTCTGCGAATACTCGCCTTCCAATGCACACACAAATATAAAGCGAAATATTTCATGCATATGCGAAATGGAAAACTACCACCTGAAAGGAAATTTCCAGGTAGTACATTTCTGTGCGAGATGCGGTTTCATATAAATTGTACCGCTGTATATTTGATGTTATTTTTACAGTAGAATGAAAATGGATGTTTTTCGATAAATTTCTGATTAGGATTTAAACTAATTGTGATGTGATTTCATGGGATCAATGGAGAATATAATTAATAATAAAATCTTCAAATATTAAAATGCCATATAATATAAGATATTAATGCTAAGTTCCAGTACTAAACAAGCATAAGTAAGTATGTTCAGTATCTTCTATGTAAATATAATTGGAGTGGCTGTCTGTGATTTCAAAATAATAAGGAACCTTACTGGAAATTTCTTCCGCTAGGAGCGCCAATGTATTATAACGTAAACATGAAGAGACATTTATCTCCGCCTGTCAGACAGTTCTTGATTATTGTGGTTTTTCGGTTACTCAATGATAAAATCTATATTAATAAAAGAAAGTGTGTGGCTGGCTGGCTGTGGGTATTTTCATAAACGCAGAACTGCCGCAGTACTGCAAAATTCAGCAATTGGTAGTCTGTAGCTGAATTCTGCAGTACTGCGGCAGTTCTGCGTTTATGAAAATACCCTGTGTGTCTGTCAGTCTGTGTGTTTGCTTGTGCGTACAGTCACGCGTTGGAGCCAAACCAGGAGATATAGAAACCAGTTTTTTTGTATATTCATGGGTACCCCAGCAGGTAAATTACCGCAAATTAATTTTTGTAATTTTAATTAGTTTTTTTAAAATTAATTAATTAGTATGTACGATGTTTCACAATTTTTTACGTTCTACGCCTCTTGTAACTTGATTTTGACCCACCTTAGTGTAACCGATCAGCCCTAAATTTTGCCCAGTAAAATACTACTAGCTGTGTAGCGTCATTCCAAATTCAAAATGGCGCAAATACAAAATGGCAGCTAATCCAAAATGGGTGGTTACATTTGTCTTTACAACGCGCTCCGTATGGATATCAAATGAAAGGATGTGACAAGTAGAATTGCTTTAGCTGGGTGGTGTTAATCCAAATTCAATATGGCGGCCAACACAAAATGGGGGGTTACATTTATCTTTACAAGCCACTCGGTATGGTTATCAAATGGAAGGGTATGACGAGTTGTACTGTTAGCTGTGTGGCGTCATTCAAAATAGCGGCAAATACAGCTTGGCTGCCAAAACAAAACGGGGATTACCTTTTTCTTCATAAGGCCCACTGAATGTATCAAGTGAAAGTGTAAGACGAGTACAGTACAGTAAGCTGTGTGACGTCATTATGAATCTGATATGGCGGTCACCTCAAAATGACGGAAGACATATAATGGACTAAAAAAACGCTGTTACTATTACTGCAATATTAATTTTTTGACGTGACCACTTCTTATAAATCGATGAGTATAGGAAGTCATTCGCGCAAATACTACTTAGCGACGGGAACGGGACGGGACATTTTGCGCTAATGACTTCCTCTACTCATCGATTAAAAAGCGTTGTCACGTCAAAAGCAGAAAGCAAACTGTTCAAAAAACTAAAAAAATACGGTGTTTATTTTCAAATGAACTAAAAAGTAAAAAATAATTTTGAATGTAAAGTTTTGTTTGCTATAGCCAGTATATGGGAACAACCTTTCGAAATGTAAAAAGCATGGGGCGCTAACGAAAATTAGGATAGATTAAGGGTCCTAAACATTTTTTTACCTCTTCTGTTCGTCTCAAACCGAAAGCGAAAATAGAAGAAAAGTGCTTTTAGGAGCACCAAATTGTGCATTTTTGGTGCACCAAATTTGGATTTTTGGTGGGTAAATTTGCAAAATTGCTTATTTGTTTGGACCTTTTTTTGGGAACAACAATTTGGAGGGGAGGACGGCACCATGATCGAAGCTCTGCACAGGGCGTCTAATACATGCATAGAAAGATATATGCGGATGATTCTGAATATGTTTGCTAGGTGGCTTTGTGCCCGTAGTTCAAATTTTGCATCATCGAATCCTAAAAAAGTTGTATCATACTCTACAAATTTTTTAATATACGAAATCAATTTTACGGATTTGATATTTTTCAGTACACCTTTTTCATACCACGGGCTACGCATAAATAATCCTTTTTTATTGAAGGGCGTTGCGACGCACGCGGGTTTTTGCTAGTATTCTAATAAATATGCAACAGTGTTGTGAATTTGGATGCAATAATATTACGGGTTCATTTATTTTCTAAAGACCAAAAAGTACGGAGATTCCCTATGGTGTTTTATGGTTATTTACATGATATTAAAACAAAATCACCCATTTTTAATATTTTAGTCTGTCTGTATGTCTGTATATCTGTCTGTCTGTTTGTCCGGGCTAATCACGGAAACAGGTAATCCGATTGGGATGGGACTTTCACTGGAAGATTCAGTATTTTTGCGGGAATGTTTAAGGCTATTTGTATGCACTTTATATTAGCTTCATCTGTATGTAACTTGCATTTTGACCCACTGCCATATAACATATAACCGATCAACTTTAAATATGTATAGTTCGCGTGACAATACAATCTGACCATTTTGTAAAAAAATCGGTTGGCGGTTTCAAGATGGCGGCCGAAGTCCGCCATCAACTTTTTTGAAAAAAAAAAAAAAAAAAAAATTTTTTTTTGAGGTCGCCAAGGAGCAAGGGTGCCAATTACCTAGGAACTTCAAAATCTATGCGCACAAGATGTATTCTGAATATGATTGGCTATGTGTCTGCTGTGCACGTAGTACCAAATTTTTCCGATAAGTGGTGCTCAACCTCGAATTTGAAAAAAAGTTGTTGGTAAAATATTTTTTATTGGCAGGCAGTTAAATTGGTAAGTAACATACAAATTACTCTAAAGCACAATCTTAGTAAAAATTCTTGCTTAACAAGTTGATTTCTTTCCGATACCTAAATAAAGTTGAAAATGTGTGGTCCTCAATAATCCAAACTACACCCCACCCATTCCACTACTCACCCCGAATCATTTCTTACAAAACAGTATGAAACAAAATTATTATTTTTCTCATTTATTTATATTTCTTTATTTATCCATAACGTAGGTTTGCATTATTGCATAATATTTAGTTTAAAATTTGATATATTAAATTAAATGCTCACGTGATGAAGTAGAATCATTTCTCTACAAAAAATTGCAATAAAAATACGTTAAAAAATTACTTTTGGCCATATTTTATAAAATTTGCAGACTACACAAAATCTACGGTAAACGGTGCCACAAAACTACGCATTTAGCACGCAAAAGGTCAAACTGACTAAATTAATTGACAAGCTCCCCGGGGGTTCTCTCAAAGAGAAAGTTCCCTAACTTTGCAGATTCGACGATGGAATTCACTCGTTTAAGCAAATTACAACAAAAACGAGCAAAATTTTGAGCGTCTCGCCATGTTGGGAAACTGGTATTCTGCGGCAAGTTAAGGCTTAGTCACTTCATTATTGTTATTGATTGATTTTTAAAGTACTTTTTCAATTTTAACAATTAAAGACTACAGTTGTTGAATACTATGCTAAAGTAGCAAGAAATAGTGTCCTGAATGAAATAAGTTTAGGTTAGTATTTTTGTAGTGTTAACAATGCTGTAAATAGTACTACTCTACTTAGAGGATTCTTTTGTTACAGTAACCCAAGATCCATGTCGATCAATTTTAAAAGTATTGCTTCAGCTCTTATGAAGTTATGAGACGACAGCAGAAGTAAATTAGACTATGAAATTGAATGTTTCTTGGCTAGGATAAGAGATAAAGATCCAAATATCTTAAAAACAATAAAAATAAGTGGATTCGAAGAATAGGGCACGCTTAACGTAGCTGTTATGACAGTGTAGAAAAAATGAACAAGATTTACCCAGAGATCCAGGGGGCGAAAATAGAAGAAAAAATAAAAGGTCTCCCTGTACGCCTTTGGCTCATCAAGGAATGGCAGCACAGCGGTCTACTCAACGGTAAAGTTGTGCAAAATGGACCTTATGGTACATAACATACATTTGCTAACGCCTTACCTCGCTAAAGTGAAACTTAAGAAAGATGCGTAATTTCTGGGTCTCATACTCGGTAGGAAACTAATGTGGAGGCCGAATGTTTTAGAGAGACCCAATTAGGTCAAAAAGCCCTCTTCTTATGCCAAAGAACCATTGGAGTCAAGTGGGTCCATAAACCCCGCATCGTTCACTGGCTGTATACAACCGTAATCAGACTAATACTTATGCTTGGCATATCAGTATGGTGGACTGCATTGTAGAAGACTACTATCTACCACTACTACTGCTATTACTATCAAAATGTACTTGAGAGTCCAAAGAACAGCTGAGTTGTGCATTAGTGGCATTAGTGGTACGATGAAAAGCACCTGCTCTGGATGTCCTATTGCAGCTTACTTTTTTGGACATACATGCCGAGCAAATGGCAGCGTGGACGGCTACCAGGACAAATGCTTCTCTTGCATGGACTCCAATCTCCATTCAATTATCTATCCTTAGGAGGTTTGGCACCGCTGCGGACAACCCGGGTTACAGGATTACACTACACCTATTTGTAGCTTGCAAAATAGTTTGAATAACATCATTCCGGCCAGATATGACTGGTCAGATAGTGTTATCCCGACTGGTTCATTACGTATCTATACAGAAGGCTCTAAAATTGGGAACAACGTTTTTCGAGGCATTGTATGCAGATGCCTCTCTTCGTCTACCTGACCATAGCAACATTCTTCCAGGTGGAAGTCACTGCGATATGGGAGGCGCTCGAATGGCTGAAAATAAATAATATCTGATAATATATATATGTATGCCATCAGATAGCCAGGCGGCTCTCAAGGCTCTTACTCCTGCCGTTACAATATCCACGACTGTTCTGAACTGCCGCAGGTTTCTGGGTGAGACTGCCATTCAGTTTGATATAACTCTGGGTTGGGTTCCTGGAAACAGGGAAGTTGAGGGAAACTGCAGGGCAGATGAACTACCTAGACAGGGAACCTAGGTGGGAAGGACCCCCCACGCTTTAGCCAGGATCGCTGGATTCTCTAGTCTGCGGGACGGTCTCGCCAGTTATCATCCATTCGGCAAACAAGTCCAAATCACCGTAGTTGATGTTTTTGCATTTCTTCTTTCACCAGTGTTTGCTGATCGCATCTTTGTCGAACTGTCTCGTTTCGAAGGCGATCGTGGAGTGAGACACCGAGGATCTACCTCAAACATCGCATTTGGAAGACCTCGAGCTTCTTAATGTCCGGTTTGAGCAATGTCCACGTTTCAGATCCATAAAGAAGAATCGGAAGGATCAACGTTCAGTGAAAGCGCACTTTTGTTTTGATGGTAATATTTGTTTGTTTCCATATGCACCACTTGCGCGAGGCGAATTTTACCTTGCCTGGCCGATGCGGCTGGGAACGTCGGCCGTCGATGCTACTTTCGTTTTCTCAACCAATTATCCCAAATATTTGAACCTCGAAACCTGTTCGATTTGGGTTCCATCGATCCGTCCATTGTGAGCATTTTGGTCTTTTCTGCATTGATTTTCAACCAGTATGACTGGGCGATGCGGGAAATGTATAAGACGACCATTGCTTCGGCATCCTTGTCGGCGAAGACGGCGCTATCGTCGGTGAACATTGATTTGGTTATGAAGTTGTTGTCGTCGTTTCGAACTCCGAGTCGTCCATCGAATGCTTAACGTGTAATCACGACAATCACGACGTTGAAGAGAAGTTGCGAAGCGACGACTCCCTGTCGGACACCCGTTTGAATCGGGAACTCTTCGGATAAGTCGCTTCGAATACGAATGCTGTTGGTTGAGCCATCAAACGACGCTCTGGATGTCTCTCAATAGCATGTGTTCGGTTTCCAAGACGCCACTAGCTGTTCCAATCGAGGCAATGGATTTGAAATCGATGAAAACGACTACAGTTCGTTTGCCGCAACGAGTTTTTTCATTCATTGGCTGACTCCTAACCTTCTATATAAACAAAAAGAGTTTTCCTACCACAAAGTTAGCCGTTCTAGGTTGATATCTAATAATGAAATTTAATATATTCAATTATTTGTAAACTGATAGTAATAGGGCTAGTTTTAGCTCCCGTATTTACGTTGTAATGGTCCAAACGAAAACTACATCCTTTCTCATCCTGATTAAAAAAATCCTTTTCCTTAATCCTTTCACTTTCAGCCTAAGTCCATTAAACAGAATCGGCATATGCTAAAACTCCATTCAAACTAACTCTAATCCCCTTTTCCCAATTCTTTTTCAATCAGTCCTAAAAAGGAGACGAAATCTCTCGAACAAGATTCGTCTAAGTCAAAAAACTTACCCCGGTCGAAAAAAATCCGTCATTTACCCTGATCAGCTCTGGAACACCAACAAAAGAGCGCATATAAAGCCCCGAATAATGAGATCCTAATCAGGACGTTGTTAGGACCCTTCGCCCTTCCTCGTCGTCTTTTTTGCTGTTGCTGTGTTTTTGTGGAACAACCTAAACTCCTAAAGAGGTTAACGGACCAACTACATACCTATGCCTCGCAGGCCCTCTAATGCCCTTTGTCCCGCTGACAAATAAGCGACAATAAATTCCGAACGGGAGGAACACTTTAATGTGACAAAATCCATTTTTATTGTCCTCTCAAAGATTTTGATAGTCGAGAATTAGGCTCTTCCTGGAATCACAGGAATTGAATGGACACGGTCTAGGGGCATCAGCTGGCTAGCGAGCGGGCAGTGCGTTGACGGAGCATGGTGGCAGCGATGTGGGCTTATTTGGAGGAAATTGATAGAAGACGAAATTCTGATGGATTTCATCCTCAAGAATCCTGGTGGATCTTTGAGACTTTCTGGTGGTTAGTTGCGGATTTTTACGTAATTAACGAAGCGAAATCTGATTCCCAGGATCTGGAGAGAACGTGAGATTTTGGACGGCTAAATTTTCCAGCTGGAATTATGAAGGAGGAGTTTTCGCAGGTCCTTAATTGGCTTCGTTTATGGAAACTTTCGATAAATTAGAAAGCAACTGAAACGGCCATCCCCAAGTTTCGGGTGGCGTGTATATTTTTGGGGATGTTTTATAATTGCGCGTCGTGTGTTGCAAGGCGGTATCTGCTCATTAATTTCCTTCGGTTGCTGGTATATTGGTAACAAAATTGGATTGATTTCGTTTTTTTCTGTTTTACTTTAAGAGTACATTTTAATTTTATCTTTCTTGTCTATTAATACAGGTCTTTTTTAGATAGAGTTATTTTTTGTGAGTTGCCGAGCAGTAGGTTCATTGATGACGATTTTGTCCTTTACAGTTCAATTATAATTTAAAATTATCTTTTCGATTAAATAATTCGGTTCGAGTTCTATTTTTGTTAAGAATCTGTCATCGTGTAGAAGAAAAAGATGGTACGGCTGATTAGTAACGTGGGGTTCGAAAACACCGGTAAGTTGGAATCATAGTCGGGGAGTTCTGTTTATTATTCTATTTAAACGAGCTTTCTAGATAGTAGTATGTGCGAAAACGGTCCCTTGAGGTTGTGTGTGAGTAGAGCAAGCTAATCTGGAATTTCGGGGAAAATATTTTCAGATAGACAGTACATTTATTTCGCCATACAGAAGATAGAGAGGAACGGTCGCTCTATGCGCCAGGCGTATGTATTTCGGCGTCCCGTGCGTGATATTTGAATGCACCCTTAACTTGTTAGACATTTATTTTCGGTAGATTACCTATGTTATTATGCACAAATTATAGAATTACCAGAGTAAAATTAAAGATGGCTTTACAACGGGCGAACACTGGCCGTCTGGGGGCACATTCGGGCTAACGACGGCCACACTCGACCGTAAGATTTAAATGGCCGAGAACTGAGCTGTTCACACGGGCATACGACGGCCAATTTGAACAAAAAAAAGAATTTGCATCAAATGTGCATCTGGTAGTGACCCAGCTCCGGCTAATGCGGCGAGCTCCTCACTCTGACTGACAAGATGGATGTTTTTGTTTTTGCTTTTGTTGATAAATGTAAATATGTTTAGTAAGTTTTTGTGTTGATACTGCTTTCAGGTTAACTATTTTTAATATTGCTTCTCCTGTGATACTTCAGTTGGGACTTCAATTTACTGATCTTCTCTTTTGTTTATCTTCAAATGGCTCTAAGTGCTAGGTGTGGTGCTTGTAACGTGACTTCTGGTGAAATACTCTTGAACATCTTCAAAAAAAGGCAAACGGCTTACGCATAGCTCACTTAAATGCACGCAGTATACTCCATAAAATGGACGAAATACGGAATATGATATCTAATTCAGGTTTGCATGCTTTATGTGTTACTGAAACCTGTCTCCAATCATCGGTTAATGATAAACTTGTGCATTAGCCTGGGTATAAAATCATCGATAGGGTGGATCGAAGGGGTGGCGACGTTGCAATTTTCCTGAGTGACATGTTCGATTTCCGTATAATCAAAAAGAGTAATCAAAATATTGAGTATTTATTTATTGAGTTACGCAATAAACGTGATAAATTACTTTTGGGTTGCATTTACAAGCAATATTTGAGGATGAGTTCTTCAATTCGCTAGAAGATGTTTTACTGGGTGCTCAAGATGTCATTTTGACTGGCGATTTTAATATTGACATGTCTAGGTGTACTCGCCTTAGTGTACATTTCCAGAACAATTTTCGCTCTCTTGGGATGGAAGTACTTAATAGGGAAAAAAATAGAAAGAAAGTAGAAATAAAATTAAGATTGAAGTGGGAGTGATAGAGATAGGAGGGTCATAGATAGTTAGTGAGAAGAAGA
This sequence comes from Thereva unica, assembly GCA_949987705.1. Lineage (NCBI taxonomy): Eukaryota > Metazoa > Arthropoda > Insecta > Diptera > Therevidae > Thereva > Thereva unica. Next base: position 37,691,948 of record OX465281.1, read on the forward strand.
AGATAGAAAAAGAAACGCATGTCTTCTGAATGTTGTGGCTGAGCTCATTCTCTGAATGTAGTTTGGAAGATTATTCCAAATTCTGAGAGTATGCACAAAGATACCGACTCATTATTACTAGATATGTCAGTGGTTAATTGGAGTCCAGTATATAATATTTCTGACATTGATGATAAGGTGAAAACTGTCGCGGATATTATACGCAGCTGTTATGATCGTCATATCCCACTTAAAACCATTCATATAAAAAAACAAAGATGTAGCTGGTGGTCCAATGAGATTAAGACATTGATTAAACGAAGCGATTATTTGTACAGGCTATGGAAGAAATGCAAATTTGTTAGCTCAGAGCTTAGCTACAAAAAACTGCGAAATAGAGTCAATGCAGTAATTAAAAAAGCAAAGCAAGAATACTTCAGCAAGCTTCTTGATGCATCTCTACCCCCTAAAAAGCTATGGAGTAATGTTCGTAACCTAGGAATCGTTAATAGTGTTTCTGCTCCCTCTAAATTTGACGCGAATGTACTGAATATACCTATTTTTCTTCTGTATTTATGCCCAAACGGGCTACTTTTGATATCAGCGAGGTTTTCTTAAACTTATTGCCCCTTCGTGCGTTGCTGTTATCAGCCACGTTCTCAATTCGTGCATTACGCGCTCGTATTTTCCTCGTGATTGGAAAATATCCAAAATTATACCGATTCCTAAAGTGAAAGCGCCCTCTAAAGTCGAAGACTTTAGACCGATTAGCATTTTATCGTGTTTTCTAAAGTACTTGAAAAGCTGATGTGTGAACAAATGCTATCGTACATAAGTGCAGGGAATCTTCTATCTCCAGTACAATCTGGCTTTCGTCCAAACCACAGCTGTATCTACAACTGCATTAGTAAAAGTAATTGATGACATTCGAATAGCGCTTGATACTAATAATATCACAATTTTGACGCTTTTGGACTTTTCCAAGGCTTTTGACACAGTGGACCATGAATTGCTATGCAGGAAACTTTTTGATTACTTTGTGTTTCATCGTACTGCAGTTAGGTTTTTTTAGCTACCTCACTGATCGTCAGCAAACTGTGCAAACAAATGGCAACTCGTCAGAACTAGTCAATGTTACTAGCGGTGTGCCTCAGGGTTCTATTCTTGGACCACTATTATTTTCGTTATTTATAAATGATATTGTAACTTACGTTCACTCTGTTAACATTCATATGTATGCTGATGATGTGCAACTTTATTGCTCAAGCCCCAGCCATACGATTGATGATTGTGTTACCAAAATCAATGGTGACTTGGATAGGTTGGACAAATGGGCGAAAGAGAATAAGCTTAAACTAAATCCCGACAAATCTAAAAGTATTGTCATTTATAAAAGAGTGTTAAATGTGGCGATTTTTCCAAAGATTCACATCAATGGTGTAACGGTTCCATATGTTGATAGAGTTAGGTATCTTGGTGTAATTCTAAATCAAACTCTGTCGTGGAATGATTACATCTTTGATATAGCTTCCAAAATTTACTGTGGTTTACGAACTCTGCGGCATTCTTCGTCTTATGTTCCGCTGCTGACAAAACAAAAAGTAGCTAAATCATTACTTATGCCTCTTATTCAATATGGTATTCCGGGGTTTGGCCGTTTGGATTATGGCTCTATGCGTATCTTATCAAATGCATATGTTAATTTTTATGCACCGAAAATAAATAAATAAATAAATAAATGTATTTTTGAATGTGTTTTATGTGAATTTGATTATTTTCGTTAGGTACAATGGTCTTTTGGATTATATACTTAAAGACTATCGATGCACACGAGAAACAAGTTCGCCAGTCGTCGGTTTGGTTTTTGGGAAGTGTGTGGGTCTATGATTTCTATTTTAGTGGGAAATTTCGTTATTTAAGCCCTCGAAGAATAAAAAACAAGACTAAGGTACAAAATGTTGTATAGTTAATTTATACTTTTTCAGCTTAAGTCTTTGGTTAATTCATGGCAATTGTGATGCCCAGAGGGGTATAAAGTTTTTGTTTAAAGGATTATTTTTTTTGTTGGGTGAGAAGCATATACAACATTTGTTGACGGGCTTGTTCTGTGAATATTCTGTTCCACGAGCATTTCCCTTAATCATTTTTGTACGCCTATTGTATCGAGGTTGATTCTATCAGACAAGGAACTGGTATCGTTTAGGATTTCCAAAGTAAAGCAAGAGATAAGAACTTGCCTCCTATATGGCAGCGGCATGAATTCCAACTTCTTGAATTTGTCCGTGGAGTGCGGTAAACTGCAAAATTCGCACTGGTCGTGTAGGTTTCTCATAGCGAAGAGAAGAAATTCCTTCTAAACTTTTTCCAACCTACAGCTGCTTGCCTGAAATATAGGGTCCCAGATCGGGCACGCATATTCCAGGATTGGGCAGACGAGCGAACAGAAAAGTGTCTGGGGCCAGAACGTTATCGAATTCTTGAGCTCTTCTCTCTATAAAGCCAAGAAGCCTTTGGCCCTGGAGGCAAAATGATCGTAGTGCAAGTTGAAATTTAGTTTATTGTCTAGAATAATGCCTAGATCTACAACTTGATCGACACGGTCTAAGGCCATAAGTTTTTTCAAACACAAGCTTTGTTTACTTCCTGTGCATACCCGGCGTTGTGTCTTCTACTGTGAAAGTGTTATCTTTTAATAACTAAATGAATGAACTTATAACTGGCCCACCCCTAAAATCAGTACTGACGCCAGGTCAAAGAGCGCCAGAATGAATTCCCATAACAGGACCACCTACAAGGCCCGTTGGATATTTCTGAACCCATGTACCAGGGTGACAAATGTGACAAAGAATTTCCAGATTCTTTATTGCCTCATGCCTCATTGAAGGCCGGTTTCAGCTCGAAACTCGCGTTGGAGTACGCTGAGATCACTCCTTCATTAAAAGAAAATTTCCTTAAACTAAAATGAAATCTCCTAAACTGAAATTTCCACCGGAACCGAAAAAAAGCCCGTCTGGATTGTGTCCCAGGCCACAATAACGCGCCAAGGGTGAAGGCCTCAGCCATACCGTTTGCAAAGCCTTCAGAACGGAAGTCCGACGCACCCATACTGAAGCCTAGAACGGCCAAATCAGATTGTCAGATTTGGCGTGCTTAAGATTGACTATCAGGATACCCACCTGACCATGGAACAACTAGTTGCCGTGCAAGGGAATTCTCTGGAGGCAATAGCCGAGTTGGGATAGGGCTCAAAAGAGCCCAGGTTCCTAGGGATTGCTGCGAGCCCGGAGTAGCTGGTCATCGCATGCGCGGACTTCACAATCGTCACAATCACGTGACTTAGATGTGTGATGGGCGAATTACATAGTTTTTTCCGATAAATGTCAGAATTATTATTCCGTTTTTCAGTCCCCGCTCCATTTGTCATTGCAAGCGGCCCAATGATCAGGCCCAATATTATTATTGTCCAGAAAAAGGTGGTGGGTGGGGGTGACGCACAGCGGTTCAGAATCCCGAAAACCTTGTCAAAAGTCTTTTTAGCATCTAAAAGTCGTTTTTTTTAAATGAAATTTCGCACTTGAGGGGTTTTCGAGGGCACTGATTAAGAATCCGCTATCAATTTACCAAAAAACAAAATGGCAGATCCAAAATGGCGGATCCAAAATGGCGGACGATTTTGCTTAATTTTCAGCCAAATTGCATGAAGGGAGTTTTCGAGGGCCGCTGATCCTCAAAAATACTACTACTTATCTTTTAGATTGTTCTTAACGAGAAAAAAAAAATCTTTTCTTTGTAATAAAATATGCGATGGGTGCAGAGTTCTTGAAAAATAAATATCTATTATGAATATGAAGAAAAATTGTTTTGTAAATATTTCCGCTATTTGCAGTTACTTTCTTTTTTATTTTAAACCAGAAATATATACTGGGCAATATGCGACCAATTTCAGTGCTGTACCTTACGGTGCTTTAGACTTATCACCTATTTTATCAGAGTTATCTGAATCGCAGAGCGGTGATACAATTTGAGTTAGGAGCATTTAAAAAAAAGCTTGAAACATATAAAATTACTAGCACGGTACGCCTCGCTGCACCCATACGCCAATAGTAGCCAGAACAGGTACATGGGTCTTGAGACGGCCGCCATGGATCTAACGGTATATTGAGTATACTACATTGATTATTGTATTCTACTTACCCTTTCATTTGATACCCATGCCGAGGGGGCTGTAAAGAAAGTGGTAATCCGCCCTCTTGAGACGGCCGCCATGGATCTAACGGTATATTGAGTATACTATATTGCTTATTGTATTTCAGTTTAGTTTCAATATCATTGTGGCCTACCTACTGTTTTAAAGCTGCGTAAATTTGAACTTGTCATTAAATGGGATGATTCGATTTTACATTTACGAAGTTATAAAACAATAGGTAGGCCATGACACTATTGAAACTAAATTGAAGTGAAAATTCCCAAAATTACCAATTCTTTCAGAGTTTTCAGCTGTTCCTTTTGGTTGAGGGTATAAAAAATAGCCTAAGACCTATTCTCAGACCTACCAAATATACAAAAAAAATTCATAAAAATCGGTCAACCAGTTTCGGAGGAGTTCGATAACGAACACTGTGACACGAAATTTTTATATTATGATGTCCCAAAAAGAACAAATAATTTTGAATGTCAAGTTGTTATAGCCACTTACTTAATGTTAAAAAGCGTGGAGCACTATTAACCTAAATTCGTTTTTATTAATACTGGAACTTTTCGTTAGTGCGTTACCAAACTTTTTATCAAAAAATACATTCTCTCTTTAATGAGCACAGACCTTTATAGTATTATTGTACTTTGGAGCAAATATAACCAAATAATTGCTGAACCATTATGTTACATCTCAATTTCACCAAAAAATATCAAAGAACATTGAACCTATTAACACAAACCACCTCTCTACCCTTTAATCAAAAAATGATAATTAAATATACAAAATCCCTTTATGGTCGCGTGCGCCCCGCTCGAAAATGTATTTTTATAATTAAGTTAATATAAACAGAAAATAAAGGTATTCCCCAATAACATTGTAAGAAAACTGAAATCGATACTCACGTTGAAAACGTGCCCAGAAATTCCCCATAAATCTGCAGGGTTGTACAGGGTAGCATCCAGCATTACAAAATTATATGCCCAAGAGCGATAATCACCCCCGTAATGACTTGCATCACAACAAAAGGATAATGATGATGATAACCATGACGAGATAATCCGCCACCATAAACCAGAGGGTGGTAGGTCACGTGCTCGAACGAGCATTAACTGAAAACCACGTTATTGTGATGGTAAATTGTTTGACATCAAAATTAGAGTGGCGCTTCCTTGATTTTGTGCTAAAATTTTAAAAGAGGGGATGTTTGAATGATAATTTTGAAACATTGTTTTTAACAAGTTTAAGTTTTACGCCTTACACTATGCATTGTTTTGCATTAATAAGAATGCTTTTAAAGATCCTATACATATATGTACATATTTGTTTTCAAATATGTATATAAGCACATTAGTCCGGGGAAGAGACATAATTCCAAAATGGCTGAAAATTGGTCCATAGCTTCCTTGAGACTTTCTAAGAAAACAATTTCGGAATCCAAAAGAAAAAAACATGGCCGCCGGAGATATAGCGTTTTCCATGTATCTCGGTTTCTATAGATCATACAACCCCGTGCGAGGGCTCAAAATGTTGACAAAGAAATTCTCTATCAATAATGTTGACCCGATTAACTCTTTGAAAGTTATTCAAGGTCAAAGTTTTCGAAAACAATTGTTGGCCAAAATTTCACCCGAAAACTGGAATTTTCGAAATTTTTTTTGATCAGTCAATACAAAACGTTATTGCTTACAGAAAGTCCTCTTGTAATTTTTTCAAAAATTTAAGCCTTTCGAAGTTAATCAAGGTCAAAGTTTGCAGAAATCACTTTTTTTCCAAAAATCACTCAAAAACTGTCGATCTTTTTCGGGTGTACCTGAAGAAAATTGGCAAGGTGCCCCTACGAAATCTTCGCTTCGGACGACTCCCACCGCATATTTTTCGAATGTATTACGTGGGAGGTCAAGCGAAGCGTGCTGGAGAGAGAGCTCGGAAGTATGACTCCCGACACAATTGTAGGGATAGTGCTCCAAGGACCCGAGGATTGGTTGAGGGTGGCACGGTTTGTCCATCTTGAAAATGAAGAAAACGGAGGCGGGGGTCGCTAATCTGTCTCCACGGAGCCCTGTCATCCTCTCGCCCATGGCCGGAGGGACACGTAAAGAGCCATGTTGGTGACGCCCGCCCGAAGTAATGGCTAGCGACGGTGCGGGGTGAGGTAAGCGTCACCGACAGGGGTCGATCATCACTCCCAGGTACCTAACGGCGAGCTGTGAGTGAACGATCTGTTCCCATACCTTGATTTTTACTAAAATTTGTTTTCCCAGGTTGCTGATCAGAGCAGTTACATCTTTGTGCTCAGAAAATGGTAGACTAGCTCTTTCAGACCACGCTTTAATACCTCGGATAGCTTCATTCGCTCATAACTCGATCGCATCGAGGTATAGCCTCAACACATCATGATGCATTGGGATCCACCGGAGAGGCCCTAGGACACCACATGCTGTTCTGAACACCGTCGGCCCATCTTGTAATTTACAGTGAAGTGATCTACCTGATTTCCTTTTTAGTTAAGGTTGTCACCAAATACATAACAGGGAGGAGGGGATATGTTTGTCTGACTACCCACCCGGGCCCACCACGATCTGCCGGCACTGTTGCGCTTCATGCTTTATTTATTCAGGAACTGACATGACAATGTAGCAGAATTTATCTATATGGTCTGTGCAGGAGCGGCCTTTTCTAAGTCCAGCTTGCTGTCTTCTAAGCGTTCGGTCTACTGCCTCTCTTATCCTAGATAGTAATATATTGGATAAGATTTTGTACACAATATATAATATGCCTCTCCAGCTATCGCATGTTGTTAGGTCCCCCTTTTTTGGTATTTTGACTATGATACCTTCCGTCCAATCCTCCGGAAAGATGCAGGTGTTCCATGTTATTTCTATGAGGCTTAAATCGGCTTTCAACAACTTTAGCGGAATGCCATCTTTTCCAGCTGCTTTATCATTAGCCCTTGCATGAATTGCGGTTACTATTTCCGTCTTGGATGGGGCTCGGGTGGTGATTCTTATTGACTGTGCATTGTTGCTGTTTTCCTGAGGTTCCTGTGTAACATTCAGGACGGCGAAAAAGTACTCTTTCCATATTTGGAGTCGCTCCTCGTCGCTGCACAGCAGCCTTCCATCCGCACTCTTTACATGTTTTATAGTAGAGTGCTGTCCCGACAGCTGTTTAGTGATTTGGTACAGCACCTTACAGTTTGCATACAATTTCCACATATTCAACTGAGGATAAAAGAGTCCCCAGTTTGCCGAACTGGACTCGAACTGAAGTTAAACGTAAAAGCTCACTCAAAAGAGAGTAATCAACTGGAAAATGGAATGCCATTCCAGTGATCTTTTGACGAAAAGGTAACAACCATTTCAGACACGAACTGAACATGAACTGGAGTTTAACCGGTGAAGCCACTTATGTGGATTGAACTGAGGTAGGTGAAACCGAGGCCGGCACTCTAATGGTACACACAGCTCTAATAACGCATCTTGTCGGCTTAGCTGGTTTACCGGGTACTGAAACTCTACTAAGGTTGGGTCTTTACCAATCGGACGACACACCTCCTTGTACCGCCTAGTAGCCTAGAACTGCCGGCGTCACAAACCTTGTCAGCTGGTTAGCGGGATTCACCATTTTTAGGAAGCGTAAAACTCCAATGAGAATATCTTCCGCTAACCCCGACGGTTGCCTCTGAACTCATACAACATCAAGAGTTCAAACTCGAGGTTCACCGCCACTTCCGCATACAGGCTTCCTTTAACCCATCCTATCCATTTTCTATTCTTCGAACTAAGCTTCCTGCAAGACATTGCACCATGTCATGAACGACGATAATATAAAGGGTGACAACTGAGATTAGACTTTCACTTATTCTTGATGCTGTTCATGCTGCTCAAGCTTTCAACACCGATGTTCGATTATGGCAAAATTAGTAATGTGAAAGCAAAAGTTTATTCAAATTGAGTTGCTCCTGATGTTTCTTTAAATTGCAGAACCTCACGAAAATTTTTTGGTATTTTTGGTTTCATTCCCCTTCAGAAGACGGCGTTACAACAATTTTCATGATTGGATTTTCCTTACAGTGGTCCCCGTGCAAATTTCTTTTCATTGGTATGAACTCCTACAACATCTAGAAGTTTAAACGCAGCATCCATCACCTCCTTCGTTAGCACCCTCCAGACTGGTACTATACGTTAAACGAGAGTTAAACGCTCTTTTGCCTCCACCGCAATCTTACCCTTTACACGCATTCAACAAGATATGAATTCGTTTGTAAATAGAACAACTCGACTGTGGAATAATCTCTCGCAGTCAGTATTTCCGAGCTCCTACAACATCCAAGAGTTCAAACGCAGGGTTCATCACCACCTTCTACCCTCCCGTACCTTTATAATCCCTAACCTATTCCCCCCACCCCTCCCCCGTACTAAGCTTACTGCTAGACATTGCACCATGACGTGACAAATAACATGACGGACTAGTAGTACAAAGGGTGACTCCCGAGCTTAGCACTACCACATAAAAAAAATAAAATAAGGGGTCCTAGCCGGCGGATAATGTGAGTATGGTGGGGAGCAGTACCTACGGCGAAAATTCCGGGTGGGTAAAATATCCACCCGGAATTTGAGACAAGATATGTAAATAATGGCCACTTTCTAAAATTGTGACCAGCCATAAGTAATAAGCTCTGTTGCCTTGCGCTTACTTCTTATGACCTTCTTAATTTCGTTTCTATGCCATTGTTGACAGAAGTTACGTCTACTTTACTTCTACGTTTCATTTAATACGTCTTCTTGACTCTTGAGGCCTTCACACTCATCACACACTTGTGATTGCATTGTGACTTGTGACTGCATATAGAAATCGGGGATAACACCGCCGAGTTAACTTCGCAATCTGCGAACATTGCCTCTAGTTCCGACCTACATATATTCACCAAACCTCACACAATAAACGAAGACGTGATTTATATTATCCCGGATAACTCTGCCGTCGCCTGGTCCCAAGCCCAGGGTGTCAAAGGAGGAGGGTGCTCGATCTGCCGAATTGACCAGAATCGGGAAACCAAAGAAACTGGGCAAGAACCCGCATTTTTCAAAGCACCGACCGCAGCGTATCCGTTGCGGGGACACCCGGCTCGAACCGCCATCTAACGGATCAACGAAAAAAAGATTATCCCGGATAATTCATCGGTGATTCATCGTGCTCGAAACGATGAAGGTATTTGTAATATTTTACTTATTATTGTTATAACCAGAAATGCGTGAGGTCGTAATTTTCTTTCCCACGCTCCCTTGTAAGTAACCTCTCCACTTTTGGGGTATCTGTGGATCCATTGACTTTTAACAGACTTGTTCCAATTTCATTGTCATTCCGTTACAGATTCTCCATGTGTCATCTGCCGCCGCAGTGTATTTGATTCCGCTGTAACATGATCTGGATCTTAGGTACACTTGCCTTCTCTCGTCAGTATGTCTTTTACGATCATCCCCGCTATCACGCACGCTTAGTCGTTGCGCGTGGGCGTGTATGTGAAAAATGCACGAAGACCCTGATCCTATATGCGGCGTTCCATTTTCTGCTACTAGCCGTCCTGAACAACGCTGCTGAGAGCACTGGCGCGCCTATAGCATTACTGAGCTAGCCCGTCAAAATCCTTCCAAATGTACTTTAGAAATTAGCTTGCAGTCGATCATCACTCCAAGGTACATTGGGACGAGTTGTGACTGAATGATCTGTTCTCATGTCAGTACGGACATTAGTGTTCTCTGCTTGCACAGCTTCATTTTTATGCTGAGCAATGGTCAGATAGCCGCTTTCAGGCCACTCTTTTATCTCTCAGATCGCTTGATTCGCCCATAACCCATCTTATGGAGGCGTCGTTCTACGAGCACTATCCCATGCTATCCGCGTTGTCTATCGCAACTGTTCCTTTTGGAAGGCGAAGCCCGAATACATCATTAAACATTGTGATTCCCAGGAGAGGGTCCAGGACAAATCCATGCGGAACTCCACATGTTGTTCTGTACACCATTGGTCCATCGTCCGATTTACAATGAAGTGGCTTAGCAACTTTCCTTGTTAGGTAAAACACCAACAAACAGTTTGGGGAGGGGGGCTGTATTGGTCTAACAATCCACCCGGGCATAAAACTTCGCCGGCACTGCAAGGGGTCACTCCAAGTTACATAAAAAACTAACTAGGCATCAAATCATATCAAGTTTGATAAAAAATCCATGAGAATCAGATTGCTTCAACTTTTGAAGTAAGATGCTCCTCTTAATAGAGCATGAGACAAACTGGCTACATAGCTCACGTAGAATGAAAATAAAAATCTTTAGAGGTACATTACACAAATGTAGCCGTGCCAAGTTACGATTTCAGGCGGAGGCGTTATGCTAGACGTAAAACAACATATCAATGAATTTGGGGGAACTGTCAGCGAAAGGGTTAATAATAGAAACAAATCTTTATTAATTTTTTAAATTATTTTCTTTAGAATTTTTCTCAAATTTTTGGCTAAATTATTCTACTTTGTAATTTCACTAATCTAAAAATTTGTGTACATACTGAATAAATAGTGCAATGTCTAAAGTCTATAATATATGTATATGCATTTTGTAAACTTACAATTTTGTTGCTGATTTTTGTTTTAATTGTAATTATTTTGTCAAAACAAATCCTTTTTTTTATTATTATCCTTATGTCATTATATTTTCGTGCATGGGACTATTTGTTTTTTTTATTTGTTCATTTGTGTCAAATTCCCTAAATCTGTAAATCCAATATTTTGGCCTGAATTTTTTTGTTTTTTTATTTAAATTTCTAGTGCTAATATTGTTTTTTTACTACTACTATTTACATTATTATTATTTTTTTTTGTTTCTTATAAGTTTGTATTTAAATAATTTATTTTCGTTTATTGTGGACGTACGAGGTTCGATCTAAAAGTGATTTTTTGATTTGATTTTTCTGCGGTAGATAATTTCTTCTCGAAATAAATGTTCTTTTTTTTCATGTTGATACAAAAGTGTTTGTCATCGTCTAAATTTGAAGCCACTAACCATATACAATTGTCGTCCTAATGTAAGTTACAGATCCATCATACAGAGCAAATCTTCTTCAACGCCGCGCTCCGGTAGTCGTGTAATTGAAGTAAAGGTGCGGATAAATGAGAAGAAACCCGAGGTCCAGTACGGTCCAAATAACAAAAAATGATAACCCAACAACGCAGAAAGGAAGTAATTACATACATCTAAAACACGAAACCAAGTATTTTTGCTGCTAGCCGAGTAAAACCGAAACGATGCTTGGAAACTATATAAAAAGTAAATGAGCAACGACTCATCTAAGGCTGTGTGCGAAACCGGCTAATTCCTTGCTAAACTTCCAGATTTTTTGGAAGCTTCCCAGTCTAATTCCAGTACTGTGCGAAGCCACACCAGTAGCAACTCCTGCACAAATATTTCAAATATTAAGCAAGAGAAGAAGAAGAATTAGCAAGCTCGAAAATTTACTAAATGAAAACGTACTAGAATTAGCAAGGAATTACCCGGTTTCGCACACAGCCTTAAAGTCCAGAATAACAATGTGTAAAAATAAGGATGCGGAAACCCTAGGCGCCAAAGATCTAGTTCGAACTAGAAGGTGTTAACACTTCAAATAACTGCTAGTCCCAGGTGAGGATCAAACTAAGCAGAAAGCATGAAACTAGCAGCACAACAATAGACGCACATGACTACATTAGAAGATATACAGAATGCTGTGAAAAGGCTAAAAACAATAAATCTCCGGGCTAAGAAACTATGCTATCTTTTATAATGCAGAACTATTAAAACAAGGAAGTGAAAACCTAATAATAATACTGAATGCCATCGTAACGCTAATTGGGACCCAGTAACCAGCAGAAACAATGAAGCGAGGGCATTGGGTGTCCTATACACGCATATATGTATCCTATGAATTTAACATAAACATACATTCGCTATTCATAAACTTCACAAACACATTATATGATAAAATAAAACGTAATGAATTACTAATTAACGTAGCTGTGGAAAAAGTGTCGGTACAACTATTGGGATGTGCTAACGATATCATAATACTAGATAGATCTACCGAAGCAATAGAAGAACCCGAGTAAAAATAAAACTCACTCGCACCTACCCTGCACCGCACCTGAAACAGGCACGATAAACCAGGGGCCGGTTCGTGTATGTCGAAAACGAAAATTTTTTTTCGTCTCGGGTTCGCGTAAGTCGAAAAAATAGAAAATTTTCGACTGAAGCCGACGAAAGGCACTCGAAAGGTCTTGGGTTATCGAGTTTTTACATTAGGACACGAACAATTTTCTTTCGACTTACGCGAACGCTAAAATTTTCGTCACCAAAATTTTTCGACTAAGTAAATGAAAGTAAATGAGCAACGACTCATCTAAGGCTGTGTGCGAAACCGGCTAATTCCTTGCTAAACTTCCAGATTTTTTGGAAGCTTCCCAGTCTAATTCCAGTACTGTGCGAAGCCACACCAGTAGCAACTCCTGCACAAATATTTCAAATATTAAGCAAGAGAAGAAGAAGAATTAGCAAGCTCGAAAATTTACTAAATGAAAACGTACTAGAATTAGCAAGGAATTACCCGGTTTCGCACACAGCCTTAAAGTCCAGAATAACAATGTGTAAAAATAAGGATGCGGAAACCCTAGGCGCCAAAGATCTAGTTCGAACTAGAAGGTGTTAACACTTCAAATAACTGCTAGTCCCAGGTGAGGATCAAACTAAGCAGAAAGCATGAAACTAGCAGCACAACAATAGACGCACATGACTACATTAGAAGATATACAGAATGCTGTGAAAAGGCTAAAAACAATAAATCTCCGGGCTAAGAAACTATGCTATCTTTTATAATGCAGAACTATTAAAACAAGGAAGTGAAAACCTAATAATAATACTGAATGCCATCGTAACGCTAATTGGGACCCAGTAACCAGCAGAAACAATGAAGCGAGGGCATTGGGTGTCCTATACACGCATATATGTATCCTATGAATTTAACATAAACATACATTCGCTATTCATAAACTTCACAAACACATTATATGATAAAATAAAACGTAATGAATTACTAATTAACGTAGCTGTGGAAAAAGTGTCGGTACAACTATTGGGATGTGCTAACGATATCATAATACTAGATAGATCTACCGAAGCAATAGAAGAACCCGAGTAAAAATAAAACTCACTCGCACCTACCCTGCACCGCACCTGAAACAGGCACGATAAACCAGGGGCCGGTTCGTGTATGTCGAAAACGAAAATTTTTTTTCGTCTCGGGTTCGCGTAAGTCGAAAAAATAGAAAATTTTCGACTGAAGCCGACGAAAGGCACTCGAAAGGTCTTGGGTTATCGAGTTTTTACATTAGGACACGAACAATTTTCTTTCGACTTACGCGAACGCTAAAATTTTCGTCACCAAAATTTTTCGACTTCAATTTTTTTTCGTTCGACTATCGTCGTTCGCCATACACGAACCCGCCCCAGATTCAAAATACGACTCGCCCGCACCTAGCCCGTAACAGGCACACACGCACAGTGTCAATCACATTTTTTCTAGACCAAAGGGGAGCAAAATTCGAGCTTTAAAAAATTGTATAGGGCGAAGAAAAGCGACAATAATCTTGGTGCCCATAAAGGACGCCAATTACACCGGTTACAGTTCGATTCCGTAGGTCAAGCGGAATTGGACGTGGTTAGCACTTAGTTGCTGCTTGGTAAAACACCACTTCGTTTTTTTTTTGTTTCGTTATGTGAAAAAGTCTAAGCTAAGGTGTTTTTATACTACAGTCTGTCATGTCGTTCACGTCATGACGCAATGTCTATTAGGAAGCTAGAGCAACTGCTGCAACAAGCAGCCGGTACATCGTCCACAAGCAGTCAGGAGTCATTGAAACTCCTGCTCGATACCCACTTTTCTGGCTCGACATCTCTTGCTGTATCTGCAGAAACAGGTTTTGAGGGCCCAACTAGTGAACATAATTTAGGCACTATTGACAGATTGATAAACAGGGATTTACTCATGGCGTCCATAGAAAGCTTTAACCCTTATAAAACACCTGGACCAGAGGGAACTTATCCCATCGAAATGCAGAAAGTCAGTGACCTAATTCTGAATTGGCTCGCAGCCATCTATAGGAGTTTCCTTCGTCTAAGCTACATTACAAAATCCTGGAGAGTAGCGAAGGTGGCTTTCACTTCAAAAGACTTGAGACCTATATGTCTCACATCCTTTCTCCTCAAAATTCTAGAAAGACTTGTGGAAATTCATATTAAGCAAAGCATTGGTCGAAAACTGCTTTCTCCCTCACAGCATGTTTACATGAAAGGTAAATTAGTAGACACTGCTCTCCACTCCCTGATAGCGGCCATCGAAAGATCCCTTGAATTCAAGGAGTTCAGGAGGAGTTGGCTGCTGTCTTAGATGTTGAAGGTGCTGTCAACAATGTTGAACATTCTGAGGTCATGGGGGCACTCCAGTTTCTGGATGTTTATGGGTGCTCCAGGTCCTTTATTGATCATCTGCTGAGGTGAAGGGTCATAAAGTCTAGCCTGGAGCTTTCGGAAGAAGTCAGACGGGTTGGAAGAAGAACACCACAAGGTGGAGTCTTGTCGCCGCTCCTTTGGAATATAACAGCCAACGAAGTGCTCTAAAGGAGGATGCGAAATTTGTAGGTCTCGTACTCGATAGGAAACTAACGTGGAGGCCGAATCTTTTAGAAAGAGCCAATAAGGCCAAAACTGCTCCCTTTTTATGCCAGAGAACGATCGGAGTCAATTGGGACCTTAAACCCTGCATCGCCCACTGGTTGTATACAGCCATAATCAGACCTATATGTATGCATGGCATATCGCTATTGGTGGACTGCATTACAGAAGATTACGTATCGTAACCCTGCAGACAATTTCTCGGAGGCTCGCTTTCTTGGACCATTCTCGATTCGAAAATTACTCGACAACTGCTTACGAAAGGTACGAGAAATAAATTCAAAATACAACATGAAAGTTTTCCTGGTTGATTAGTTTCTCCCCAACAGATTGTTTGGTAAGTTTGAGTTTTTGACTTGTTTTGCTCGGCTTGATTTTTGACAAATGTGTGCGTGTACATTAGGGTGGTTCAAAAATGGCAAAAAAATTTCAAAAAAACGTGCACCCCCCTATCTTTAAGTTCAATTAAAATGATGATTTTTGGCGGCAATCGGAGAATTTTTGATTGACACTAACCATTGCCGCCGAGCACATTTCGTTTTAGAGATTTACGATTTTTAAACGATAATAAAAATTTGATAATTCTGTTTATTTACGTCCATTAAACTACCTAGGTAGATGGTTTTCGAGGTCGCTGATTACGAATTTGACGTCAAATCGAAGGTTTGAAAAATGACAGCTGTCAAAAACGCTGTCAACTATGAACAAAATATTGCCTTTTTTTACATTTTTTTCAAAATGACGTGAAATCTCGTGCTATAGAGGGTTTTCGAGTTCGCTGATTACGAATATGACGTCAAATCAAAGGTTTGCAACATGACAGCTTTCAAAAACAGCTGTTAAAAATCGCAAATCTCTAAAATGAAATGTGCTCGGCGGCAATGGTTAGTGTCAATCAAAAATTCTCTGGTTGCCGCCAAAAATCATCATTTTAATTGAACTTAAAGATAGGGGGGTGCACGTTTTTTTGAATTTTTTTTGGCATTTTTGAACCACCCTAGTGTACATGATTAAGACACGAAAAACGATTCGATATCTATACGAGCATGCGATCCGTTATCGGCACGACAAAGTGATTCGATATCTTGCTCCGCTTTTATTGCCTTCCAATTCGTTAACGAATCGTTTACGAGTCCGATATCGAAGCAAGCTTTCACTTTTGGCAAATCGTTCTCGAATCGTTTCGGAATCGAAATGTTTGCAGGGAAGATACTGGAAAGTTGTGTATCAGTGGTGCAATGAGAAGCACCCCAACAGCTGCGCTGGATGTCTTATTGCATCTTACTCCTTTGGACATACACGCCGAGCAAATGGCAGCCTGGACGGCCGCCAGGACAAAGGATTCTTTTGGATGGACTCCATATTCCTATGGTCCCTCATCTATCCTTAGGAGGTTCGTCACCGCTGCGGACAACCTAGACTACACTACACCTACGTGGACCTTGGAGAAAGATTTCAATACCATCATTCCGGCCAGAGATGACTGGACCGATGGTCTTATCTCAACTGGGTCATTATGTATCTACACAGATGGTTCAAAAATTGGGAACAGCGTAGCCTCTGGTATTTTCTCCGAGGCATTGAATGTAGATAGAGGTTCTGCCAAAAGAGTTGATGCCGAGAATGTCGCGTTTTCCATGCGCAGTAGAATCCCCGCATGCCATCCCTTAGCCTAGTCGCAACAAATTTCGAAGGGGAAATTTGAAAATACATAAGCGCATTTCTTATCAATATGTGCGCAATTTTTATTTGTGTGCAGCTTTAATTTCCCCAGCTGCGCGCTCCGGCATCAACTCTTTTGGCGGAACCGCTACCTCTTTTCGTCCACCCAACCGCTGCAGTGTTTTCCAAGCGGAAGTCGCCGCGGCTCTCGAATGACTGAAGGTAAACAATATATCTCATAAGAATATATGTATTCTATCGGGTAGCCATGCTGACACGACTCTTCTAAACTGCCGCCGGTCTCTGTGTGACACTTATGGTATAACCACAATTCCGACGAACGACGGCAACGAACGACGAAATTTCGTTGTCATGTTCAACGAATTGCATCGCTGTAGTTGTTAAAGCACAACAGCGGCGACGTTTTTTTAAATAAAAATGGATCACGTAAAAACCTTAAAAATAATACAAATAATTTCAATTTTACAACTTATTTGGGAAAGTTACGAATGGTATTTAAAAACAAGAAAACGACGGTGGTGGGTCCGTGAAATAAATCTTGATAGAGACGAAAATGGGTTTTTTGAAAAAATGTTCAAGAAAATGAAGAGTGTTGATGAGGAACATTTCTTTAAAGCAACAATAGTTTTTATCTTTTAAATTGTACAAAATCTCATAATTTCTTACAAGTTCTATAAGGGACTCATTAAGATCCATAATTTAAATTAAAAATTCTACTTTGCCTTATAAAACTCGAAAACTGTTTATGATACTAGAAAACTGCAATGACATAAAAAATCGCCACCCTTGTCGACAAAATTTGAATTTATTTTAACCTGACGAATTTCGTCGCATTCGCAAATCGTCGCCCGTCGGAATTGTGGGCAATTCCGCTTTCACATATGGTTTTAAAAATTTTGACAGCGAATTTGCCGTCGTTCGCCGGAATTGTGGTTACACTATTACTATGATTACATGCATACTTGAAGTCGGCTTCAAGTAGACTTGAAAATCATGTAACCTCAGATCGACTTCAAATGAAGAGCATTTAACTGTCAGTTCAAGTTCAAGTCAAGTCCTCAGTCCGGCATGTAATCGTAGTAACTGCCACTCAGTTTGATATAACACTGTCTTGGGTTCCTGGACACAGTGGGATTAGGGGAAACTGTAAGGCAGATGGGCATTTTTTAAAGATATTTTCTTCTTCCATGCATCATACATGATTTTTTTAAAATTCTCTTAATATTACTCTTACTATAATAAATAACAAAATACTTGACTATAAGATTTACTTTTGCTTCAAGATATTTCATTTTATGTGATCTAAATCAAAAAGAGTCGCTACGGCGGAAGATCCAAATTTAGACATTCGAATATGATTAGGACATTATTTGTATTAACATTGCCCCAACACATTTAGCGGGACATTCAAAATTGCACGAACTTTTAGATCAAATCCTATACGAACCCAAAAATAGAGTTTTTATATAATATTCGCTCGTATTTTGTCTGTTTTGTTTTTTCAAAAATGAGAATAAGTAAAAAATTCATTTTATAAAATAAATAAACTGTCATTTGATATTTTTTAAATTGATAAAAATTTCAATCGCTGAGAAAAAGCCCAGCGACTTCAGTGCATATATAATTTCTGCTTCAGTTATGAACTAAAATGCAACAAAACAATGCGAAAAGCAGCTTCTAACGTTTTTTAAATACACTTTAAAACTAACTTTTATAAGATTTCTAGCCTTCTAAGATATTTATCACTTTTTTCACTTATCTGTGCAAGTATTTATTATTTTTATGTATTATATATTGTAGAGAGTGTGTGTGTGTGTGAGTATTGCAGAAAAAGTGTACGAAATTTTGTACGAAACTAATTTTTTTTATGCAAAAAAAAATAATAAGGAAGAAAATTTACAATTTTTGTTTTATTAATAATAATTAAGCTTAAAATCATAAGTGCTGATATTCTCCCATATCATAGAGCGGCATAGAGCCCATAACGCTATGCAGGTGAGAGTATGCAACGGCCGCCGATAGTGGCGGCATCTGTCCTACTCCGGTTTTATTTTGCAGTGATAGTCCGGCGCCCGGTGGTAGGCCGCCACTACCTCCGCCAGCTGTTACGCCAACTAGCGAAGCATTTAGATTACTTATCGCAGCTAGATTATTGTTTGCGTGCTGTGCCGCTGGATGGTGCTGATGGGACTGCAGTTGGGAGCTGTCGGCTCCTGTTGTGCTATTTGAATGTAGACTATGATGATGAGTTGTTGTATGATGACTCGGATGACTAACTGGAGATGATAGATGGTGATGCTGATGGCTTGATTGTTGCTGCTGGCTTGATTGCTGTGATGAATGATGTAGCATTGAATTTGGGGTATCCATTTCGGAATCACTTGATGAGTCCAAATGTTGCTTATCTGATCCGCCGTTGCTAAAAAATAAAATTAAATATAATTTAGTAATTTATAATGGAGAAAAAATGTTATATTTATGTACGATTGAAATAAGTGAATAGAATAAAATAATGTTAAAGTAACGAATTCTTGAAGAGAATAGTGAATTTTGAAAACTATTTTACAAAAATAGGACATAAAGAGGTTGACTGAAAAATATCATAATATTATAAATATTATAATTATATATTTTTGAGTTTTTCTAACCTTTTCTTGTGTGTTACAGGAAAATAGTAAGATTTTTTAAATAAAACACAAACAGCTTATAATGCTTTCAATTTTTTTCCATTCCCTTCAATGTGCTTCGGATACAATGCACTTGTGCCAACGTTTTTTCGCCTTCTAAACAATTGTTGAAGTTGATTTCTGGAATGGGCTCAAAACCGTCTTCGAAGTGAAAACGTTGTCCTTCGAGCGCTTATTTTTTATTTTCGAGAATAGCCAAATAGTAAGAATGCAAACGAATGAGGTCATGGACCTTGCGTCGGAGAGGCCCCTAAACAAAAACAAACATTTTTCTATTGTTTTTTTATAATATTAGGGGTCTCCTTTCGAACTTCTCTCACGTGATGTGCCACCTACATATCCATGCCCCGGCCATTCTCGCACTAAGTGAGACTTAAGTCACCGATTCTGATCTTAATCGATTTCAGGTGACTGGGTATAGCTTAGTGCACAATTTCTCTGACCATAGGGGTGTCGCCATGTATGTTAGGAATGACGCGGCTCTTCAGAAGGTGTGCAATAGTACATCTTCTGACTTTAATTACATATGGGTTAAAATAATCCTTCGTAGCCACGTCATATTCTTCTGTTTTCTATACAGAAGTCCTAATATAAGTAATGAAGCCAATTGGCTAAATTACTCGAATGGCACCAGTGTTTCTGGCAAAGACGCCGAGATCTTTGCAGACGTAAATAATCTACACCAAATCGTAAATTGTCGACACGAATTCCGGATGTTTCAGGACACGGAGCTCATCTGCTTGACTTATTTTTCATTTCGCATCCAACTCCATATTCCGTCGAGGTGAGCTCACCCCTACGCAACTCTTACCACAAACTAGTCAGTGCCAATTTCCCATATATACATCCTCCACTCCAACCGGCACAGTTCCCAAAAGAACTGTCTGGCACTATGGGAAAGCCAACTGGTTGGGTCTCACTCGCTTCTTTCAAGCCACTGACTGGAATTTGTGTTTCCGCGGTGCCAGTGCGAACTATGCTGCGCTCTGTATTACCAAAATAATACGGGCAGGAATGTGTTTGTTCATTCCTCATTCTACTAAGTTTATAAAGCCTAGGCCAAATAGATGGTTTAATGGGGAGTGTAAGAACGCAATAAAAGCTAAGGAAGCTGCCTATAGAGCATACAAATGGTCCCCAAATGACTCACTTCGGCGCGAATATTTGATATCGAGAAACTCCTGTAATTCCATCATCAGGAAGGTCAAAACGTCATTTGACGACAGGATGCGAAGTAAGATCCTTAATACACGCGTAGGCAGCAAAAACTTCTGGTCCTTGGTAACTTCCATCAAGAAAAATTTCACGTCTTCCGCAATCCCTCCATTTATCAATGGGGAGGAAGTGATAACAGAAAGCAAATCCAAGGCCGATTTATTGGCATCTCTGTTTGCCTCAAATTCTTCTCTACCCGAAGCTGATACGTCACCACCGGTCCTCGAGCGCAACGCCAATTCAATGGACGGAATCTTCTTCAGAACGCGCGAGGTGTATAAATGTCTCAAAGAACTCGACGTCAATAAATCCACTGGCCCAGACGATATTCCCCCTATGGTACTTAACAAATGTTCCTCACCTTTGGCTTAACCTCTGCGCAAACTTTTCGCCCTGTCATACTTCTCCGGCGTTTATCCCAACTCTTGGAAACTAGCTCATGTTCAGCCCATTCCCAAAAAAGGTGAAGCCAGCGACCCTTTAAACTACCGCCCAATAGCAATTACTTCTGTTCTTTCCAAAATCATGGAGATAATAATCAATCGAAGGTTGATGAAATATCTGGAATCCAACCAAATTTTACACGACAGGCAGTACGGCTTTAGACCGAAAAGATCTACTGGCGACCTTCTTGTGTGTCTGACTGAGGCTCTCAACCAAAACATCCATCGCTTCGGTGAATTTGGTTTGGTTGCTCTAGATAAGTATATCCAAGGCTTTCGACTGTGTATGGCATCCCGCTCTGCTGCTTAAACTCCAAGCTATTGGTATCGACTCACTTCTAAGGAACTGGATTGAGAGCTTTCTTTCCAGCCATTCAATCATGGTAGTGTTGGATGGCGTTGAATCCAACCCTCATTACATCTCGGCCGGCGTGCCCCAAGGCTCGATTCTCTCACCTGCTCTCTTTCTTATATTCATAAATGACCTGCTCTCAATCCCCTCCAACCCACTTCACAGTTTCGCCGATGACGGTACTCTGCGTTACTCCCACACCTTCGATAATATAGGACAAGCACGTGCCAGACCTTGTCCCGTAGACCGTGAACTCATGTCCAATTCTATTAACGGGGACATTGAACTTATTCTTGCTTGGGGCTGCAAGAATCGTGTCGAATTCAACGCAACCAAAACTAAGTACTGTCTCATCTCTACAAAAACCTGCACCACCCGTCCCTCTATCTCAGTGGGCAAAAAGAATGTAATGGCTGACCCATCTCTTAACATCCTAGGCGTAACCTTATCTTCAGATCTGCGATGGAATAATCACATATTCCAAATCGCCAAACAAGCTTCCCAATGCCTGGGTTTCCTCAAGAGATGCAAATTCCTTTTTCAGCCAACTGCTCTGGCTACAATCTACAAGTCCTTCATTCGGCCCGCCTTGTATACAACTCGTATATCTGGGCGGGTGCCCCAAAAACCACCTTGGCTTGGCTGGACAAGGTGCATAACCGCGCCATCAAACTCATTGGCGATAGCACCCTTTGCTCCTCCATCGACCCTTTAAATCAACGCAGGAATGTAGCAGCCCCTAGCAAATTTTACCGCTATTACCATAGCGACTGTTCCACTGAAATCAGAAACCTTCTGCCTACACGGCAAATTTTTTCCCGCAACACAAGACTAGCCAACTCGGCTCACCCCCATACGCTACAGCCCTCCTCTTCGCGCACATTACGTTTTAGTAGTTCGTTTATAAATAGAACAACTCGATTGTGGAACTCTCTTCCGCAGTCGGTGTTTCCGAACTCATATAATATCTTAGAGTTCAATCGCAAGGTTCATCGACATCTACTCACGCACCCTCCAGACCCCTAACCTATCCTTTCTCCTCTATCCTTCAAATCAAGCTTACTACTAGACACTGACCATGACTTGAACGACATGACAGACATGTAGTACAAAGGGTGATTCCTAAGCTCGTATTTACCACATAAAAAAACGGATTTAAATCAGGGGAATGCGATTACGGAACAATATACATATGTAAGTCGAATTTTTGGCCAAATAGTTTCGAATAATCAATGCAGTGTTCGAATGTGCATTATCGTGACACAAAAACGGAGACTCTTAGTTAGTTAGCGTGATGCGCCGGGGCTGACGCCCAAATTGCCTTTTGAAATCGATTGTATCGACCCAAAAGATATTTGCGTAATGTCAACAAGGCCTTTAATTGTCTGCCGATGATTTTTGATTTCTTTGACGTAATGTTCATTGGTACACGTCGAAGGCCCATTTTTTGAACAACTTATACCAATACAATAACACTCGTTTTGGACAGTAGTGTTCGGTCGGACACTATTATAAAATGAGTGCCTCTTTTTTCCATTGAGCCAGTACAATGTCATACTTCAAATGAGGCGTGGTGCTACTGTAATGCCAAAATGACAAATGCAAGCAAAAAATGAAAATAAATACCCACGAAACCCTTTTTTAAAAGTTTGTATCTAATATGCTTCAAACTGTCTCACAGTAGGCAAGAAAGCCATATCTTTACAATGTATATTGATATTTTACAACAGCAAAAGATATAAGAAATGTCTTTCCATTTCATATTTACAATCTCACCATGGCTTAGTTTAAATTTGATATTTTCTTCCCGAAAAAGAAGTAAGAATTAAACTGCCTCAGAGTAAGAGAGTAAGAAACCTAAGCCTTCACAATGCATTTAAATTTTACAATGCCAATCGCACTTCGCCTCACCTCAAGTTGGTGGGTAGGTATTTCACTGCCCCAAAAGAAGTAAAGAATGAAGGATCCCACAATTACATTTTTACAATTCACCTCGCAGTGTTTAAAGGCACAAACAGATTGGTACGGAGATGGTGACAGCGCGGCGCGGCGGCCGCCTGCGTGAGAATTTCCCATACGCGGCCACCGCGCCAATCTGTTTATCCTGAATCAAAGCATTTCTGCGTTGTAGTGCACCAAACTTACAAACTGTGATCCAGGTCGAAGCTGACACCTCGACACATTCCTACCTGCATTAGGCTCTATCAACACATCTATTTAGTTTCGAGTAACTCCATCAGGGAATAGATGGATTTCCTCGTGGGTTCCTCACGCGGACCCCATGTGGCAAATGAGGGGCCATAACGAAGAGTTGGTGACAGTGAAGGGTGTCATTTAGCATAGCCAATAGATCGGTTCTGATTCGATTACAAAGGTCAAGCAGCATTGGACGTGATTAGTACTCAGTCGGGGGCCGCAATGGTAAAACGACACTCGCGTTTAAAAATATAAAGATGGTTTTTCCTTAAGGGGACCAAATGTTGCATTCCTTATGCCGAGACGTGAATGATGCTTTAAATGTCCTGTGTGTGCGCCTAACAAGGCAATCCACACGGGTCCATATGAGGCACTGCGCTCGCCTATAGCGGCATTATCCCCAAAATGCTACTCTAGCATAACAACATAGCCAAAGAATTTAAAACCATGTAACTCAATTGACAGTTGGTAAATATAAATTGACCCATAGACTTTTTATATTTTAAGGGTTATCTGCTCACGTATTACGCTCCGCCCTTGCTAATAATGAATAAGTCCTGCTATTTTCATGATGTGTTTTTCGTTATGTTCTCATGCAACCAGTAAGTGCTAACGAGCTGCCTTTATTCTATCAACCAGACAGACTAACTCCTGAAAATTCACACAGTTAATTGATCGGGATACGATAATGCGGAGAACAATTGATTTTCACAGAATAGGTATGGTTCCAGAGCAAATTACACTATTTCCTAAAGCCATATGTCCTACACAGCCGAATCGTGTTAGAAAATGAGGTACATTTGCAGTGCTTACTTCTTCACCCTACAAAGACGACTTCTAACCTGCGCTGAATAATCAAGTTGCATGTTCGAATATGCAAAAACTAATATGCTTATCAACGTATCAAATGCTTATCAAAGTATCTTAATATGCTTATACATCATATAATGCAAAAAATGGAAATGTTCAGGGGGCAATGCTTTTCGAATATTTTCGAACATCACGACTTTATTAAGCAAAGTTTAAAATTATAATGTCGTTACTTCAATATTAAGCTGAAGGTCTGCTCAAAAGTCAAAGGTATAAACGCACCTCAAACCATTCTTTTTAAATATCTCGGATTTGCAAATTTGACACATGGCGAATGCGGTTTATAAATTACTAGCATAAAACCCGCGTGCCTTGCAACGCCTTTAAATAAAAACTGTTTATTATGTGCACTGTTTTCCTTAAAAAAATCAAACAAAAAAGTCAGCTGTTATTATACCTAAAAAAGGTTTATTATAGTGCAGTTTTTTAATAAATATGGTAAACAAATTGCTGCGTATAACACCTCTGCTCAACAAATCTGCAAGTTTTGAAGCAGAGATTGGCATGCATATGACATCAAGAGAAGTGACAAAGGAATCCCAAATAAAGTGAATTTCGAGTCATTCATTTCCACGTGATTATAGGGTGCACTGTCAAAATTTCAGCCCTATAGCTCCAGCGATTTGGGTAAACCCCATTTCACCCCCTTTAGGGGATGAATTTCGAAAAATTGCTTCTTAGTGGATTTCCACGTCATTATAGGGATGCATTGTCAAAATTTCAGCCCTATAGCTCCAGCGGTTTGGGTAGACCCCATTTCACCCCCTTAGGGGATGAATTTCGAAAAATCGCTTCTTAGTGGATGTCCACGTCATCATAGGGATTCCCTGTCAAAATTTCAGCCCTATAGCTCCAGCGGTTGATGTCCACGTCATTATAGGGATGCACTGTCAAAATTTCAGCCCTATGGTTCCAGCGGTTTTGCGTTGACCCCATTTCACCCCCTTAGGGGATGAATTTCCTTAGAATACAAAACTACAGGAAGGGCCCTCGCCGAATTAAAGCGTAGTGAAATTCGTTTTGTATGAGTGCCCACGCTTTGGTAGTTGTTTGTACACTACAAGCGTAAAAACCGAGTGGAATAGAGGAGGGGCAAGAGCGAGTTCAAATGATGCTTTATCTAAAATAAAATCTTGCCCCCAGAAATGAACTTTTTACACGGCGTCACTCCGAATTCGAATCAGCTGATCTCCCTGAATTTTGCGTTGGGTTAGTTAATGTAAACAATGAAATTCAAGCAAATAAAATTTACATTTTTTGGACTATTTATCACAGTGATTCACATATTTATTAATGTAAATATCTAATATATGTGTTTAGGAACTATTTTATTTAGCGCATTCACCTAAAGAACGATTTTTCTCGCGCAAATTTCAATTTATTCCTACATTCGCAAACTGCACACATCATTGTTCTTTTTTTCACAGAAAACTCACTCGCTAGAACTTTAATTACACTTTAAACTATTCTTTATACTTTTTTTCTTTGTTTAAGTTAGTTTTGATAAAATGATCTCGTTTTAAAAAAGTATTCCACCGAACGCGGGAACACAAGCAGCTAACTAACCCAATTTGACAGTTGTCTAACCCCCAGATTTCACTACGCTCGCATACAGGGATTATACACACGAGGGCCTTTCCTGTAGTTCTCTATTCTAAGTGAATTTCACAAAATCGCTAGGGATGCACTGTCAAAATTTCAGCCCTTTAACTCTAGCCACTGACATATAGAATGGACTGCTTATGAGAAATTTTTCATGGCACCAATTTGTTCCATAGGCTAAAAACCTTTTTTCACTCCATGTAAACACCGGAATCACTTTTGAAATTTACATTTTTTTAAATACGTACTTAAAACATTAAAACAACACAAATATTTTGTTTAAAAAAATTAATAAACACTATTTTCACTTTTTCACCTTTTAAAATGCTTTTTTTCATTAATTTGGAAATTTTATGTGTATCTGATTTAAGTTCTTAACGCCTGTCTTAGCAACTGACATTCTGTATGTCAAAATCCGGGGGGTTGTGGGGAAAAGAGCAAAAGATATAAACATCACTATACCCGTCTATTTTTTTCTAATTGATTTAACGCAAAAGATATAAACATCACTATACCCGTCTATTTTTTTCTAATTGATTTTATTTCTGAGTGCTTCTGTCAGTTTGGGGGCTTATGGATGAGCGAGCGACTATACCTTTTTGGTGCCATCGGTTTGTATGGGAATAATTGCTGATGAGCAGTCCATTATTATATGTCAGTGACTCTAGCGGTTTAGGTTGTGCGTTATCTGTCAGTCAATTACTTTTTATACAATAGAAAAGAAAGTAAAGAAAAAAATCCCCTTACAACTTATTGAACCCCATTTCACCCCCTTCAACCCTTTTTTTTCTCCATAAAAAATACCCTATGTCCGTCTCCAAGATCTAAACTATCTCTGTAGCAAATTTCATCAAAATCGGCCCAGTGGTTTAGGCGTGAAAGCGTAACAGACAGACAGACAGAGTTACTTTCGCATTTATAATATTAGTAAGGATTATCTGATCCACAATCTTTGATTTTATCTGGGCTTTCCAGGCTCCTGTTTATAATAAAATCGCGAATAAGGATTATCTTTGTTGATGTTTACGGCTGTTAATAGCTACTATACGCGTTGCGGTCAGGTTTGCGGAATTTAAAACCACTTCGCATTATCTAAAGTATTATTAAATAATTGAAACCCACAATTTAAGGCTCAGACTCAATCTACATTTTAAATAAGCAAAACCAAACGTAATCAGAGTTGTCAACACTAACCAGAGCACAGCCAGATGCTACCCTTCGAACAGGGGGTGTTTATGACCCGTCAGTAAATAACCCTCTGCACATGACAAACCCTTCAGGAAGCGCTCGTTACATTCCCACTTCCGATTATATTCGCGATAACGGAATGAAGACACTCAACAGATGAGCATCGACCAAGGGGTGATAAGTGGCGCGCATTAATAGAGTGAGTACTTGACTCGAAGGGATGCTGCCCGAGATCCGAGCCAATTGTAAGATTATCCGATGGTATCGCGGTTGGTTAATGGGATTTACGCGCCTGCAGAGTATCCACTTCTTGTTGCAGCACCGGTGGAGGAAAGGTGTGCTGCGAAAAACCAACGTGAGACAAGCCCAAGAGAGCAAGCAGAACAGAACGCGATGGAAGTGGAAGATGATGCGGCTGCGATCTCCTCCTCCGGCATTGTTGGTCCGCTGGGATTTGCTGGCTGAGCTGGAGGAACATCCGCCTGCGGTAAATTTCCCCAGCGCCCTCCGGGCATTCGAGGCGGGAATTGGCCACTGGGGACGTGGATGGCGTTTGATGGCTCGTTATTTATTGCTGTTAAGTACGTTTTACAAGATTATTTCCGTCGCCCGGGCCTTTCAAGATATCGAAGTGACATATTGTCGTGTTCAATTAAATGCGAACCGCGGGATTATCGGGGGCAGCTCCAGAGCAGCCGAGTTATTTCGTCTTCCGTAAGAACTGATTTATGCTTTCAGTCAATTATTTAAGGGAATTTTTATTGGGATTTATTTTTATCCTTTAACTCTTGACGAATTCCTGATGATTTATTGGGAAGCAGTGTGCAATGGTTGTTTTGAAAGAGTTGTGAGTTGGGAATTTCATTTGGTTTTTTTTTAAATTGACTGTAAAAAAGCTATTAAGTGTCTGGCGCCGAACCAAGGATTGGAGCAATGCCTTTAGAATAAACGAATAAGTCCGTAAATTGGATCATCATGTTGTGAACACAAAATGTAATTCTAGTTATTCAATATAATAGATGCTTTCAATTTGCCAAATTTATCTGATATTTCTGACATTCCCTCAGTTTCACCATAAATGGCTGCTCCCTGCAAACTTCCATTTTTTTACAACAGATGGCAATAGCGTCGAACTAATGCAAAACCAAATGAGCTTTTCCTTTGCAGGTGATTTATAGGTTATATATTGAAATCAAGAGAATAATTGGTTGATATTGTATTATTTATTTCTATATAAAAAAAGCTTTTCGCTGATATCGAAAATAATGATCGGACGATTCTTACATAGTCGGCTTGTTCTAAGTATTTATAAACTAAGGCTTGGCTAGGGTTAGTTATCAATTGGGGACCTCGCATATCCACCCGAAACACAGTCAGGCGGCAAAATGCTGACAGGTCTGCTACATTTATGCGATAGCTCAATCTACCTACAGAGAAGCAAATGGCACAACCATATTTGCAAGACAAGAAGATTAGCAGCAGGATTTAGGAAGAATAGACCGGCGACAGACCAAAAGTTTATTATAATTAGACAAAAACTTGAAAAATGTTGGGAAGAAAACATATATAGAATTTTTCAAACTCCGTGACACAAAAAATTTGAGCAGTTCTGCGCACCTCATTGCCAAATTTTATAAATAATGTTCTATCATTTCCCCTCTTTTTAGTTAAAACGGCAACAAACACTGAAAAAACTCAACAAAATAATTTGGGAAGGGATGCGCGCATGCCGAATGAATAAACCCAGTGGGAAAAATTGGGAGCGAAAGCCCCTGCTCAACAAAGGCAGTTTATTCAACATAATAAGCATAATTTTACTTTAATTATGCGAAATATTTCTCATTTCTAAATTTAAAATAATTAAAAAAAATGCTGAAAAAAATTCCTTTGAATAAATGAGCGTTTTCATTCATAAACCGACAGTGCCCCGCAGTCGCAAGCAACACAACCTCCCCGGGCAGAAGCGCATATGCGACTGGCAGGAAATGTCAACAATCTAGTAATCAAAGGGTGGTGTGAATAAAAACTGAGTGCAAGTGTTCACTCCCATTTTTGCAGGGAACACTTAGTTTGGCGTGAATAAAAATAACCTTCGTTAGGTTTCGTTAAGTACTTCACTCTGTCATTTCCCCATATCAAGTGAACACTTCTTTTTGGTGTGAATAAAATTATGTTTTTACATTTGTTTGCGAGTGAACGCTCGTAAAAATTAAGGGTAGTGGCGAGGAGCTTTGAAACGAAAAATGTATGATGTAATTGATTTTTTGGATGAAATAGATGAAGAGATAATCGATGGAGTAAAAAAGTAAAAAGGAAAGTTCAACTTCAACAATTTTGTCAATTTATTAAAACTATGCTTTGTGGATAAATGCCATGTGTATAATCCAGAGCACCAATTGCACTAGGCAATTTATTTTTTGCCAACCATTCCTTTATTTCTTCACGTGAAGTCGGAGAGTTGATCCATTTCTCTCTAGTACTACAGACCTCCCAAATTATTTTGCCAATATTATTCTATTATTCTGCCAAGATATTCACCGACTTGAAAGCCTGGATCACCTACATGTCTTAAGAAAGTTTTAATTTTTTCAAGCTTTGGTATAGTGCCACCACGAGTTTCTTCCTTATTGTTATAAACAACGACTTCAAGTTATCACCGGAATCACCGCTGACCGTGACTTTTTCTTTTCCGAGGATTAATATTCAAAAACGTGTTAATTCCCTTTTTAAGTAAGGAAAATAGGCCGAAAAAAGAAATAGCGAAATAGCGGAAATTATTGGGTACAGGCTGAAACTTGGCAGAGAGCTTCCTTTTAATTCGGGACTTGTACAGGTCATCAGACGTTGGATGAATCCTTTGTGGGACTACGTAGCTAATATATTTATGGGTCATTCCTGGATGTATTTTGATGAAATGAAATTTGAAAGAGATAATCGATGGAGAAAGTTAAAAAGGAAACTTCAACTTAAAGGACAGTTTCCTCATTTTATTAAAAGTATGTTTATCCATGTTTTACGCATAAAAGTCATGCATTCAATCCAGAGCATCAATTTCACTAGGAAATTTATTTTTTGCCAACCATTTCTTCTTTGCCTTCTTCATTTCTTCACGTGAAATCGGAAACTTGAGCCATTTATCTGCTCTTGTGCATGTAGTATTACACACCTCCCAAATTATTTTGCCGCTGCTGTTTTATGGATGCAAAGATCTTCACCGACTTGAAAGCTCGGAAAACCTACATATCTTAAGAAGGTTTCAATTTTTCCAAGCTTTGGTATAGCACCCACCACTTTTACAAACTTCAATCTATACAGCTATCATCGGAATCACCAAATCACCGCCCTTTGTTGGAATACGTAGCTAATATTTTCACGGGGGATTCCTGGATATATTTGGAGGACAAAATTGTTCTAGAGTGGGCTATCCACATTATCCACTAAGATACAGGGTGCTTACGAAGAATTGTATTTATTTTAAATTTACTTAAAGTTGAATAACTCATAGACTAATTATGGTAAAGCAACATACTTAGGCTCATCTTTTATGTACATGTGAACATCTATGTCAAGTTGCGAATGAGGGCGTATGAGTATTTCAAATCTTTAAAACGGTGATATGGTCATATCTTATGAATGGCATTTCGTTCGGGTTAATGTATAATAACTTTTTCTGTAGATGATCTTCAAAACTTTGTGAACATTATTTTTCGATATAATTACCAACTGATATTTTGAGCCTAAAGCCCTTCCCTTGAGCCTAAACCCCTTATAACTCCTTATTAGGCACCCTAAAAGGAAGATCTCTGTAACCTTTGCAGCATGCACCCAATCATTTTCGCTATTTTTAGTATTTTACCTGTACTACTTTGCTTTTTGATAAAAATAAAAAGTTTGCCTGCTTTGATTCTTACTTGACGTACAACTTTGACACTTCAACACTTGAATCCCAAAATTTCCCATGAGTGAATTGCATTTGAATGAGGAAATTTTTATTCTCACCAAATCGAGTGTTCATTTTTAACGAATCACTCCACTCAGAAGTGTTCACCGTAAGTGAACACTAAGTTTTTATTCACACCGCCCAAAGTGATAAAAACAAAAATTTCTTATTTTTTAGTAGAAATTACTACAAATTATTTCTGTAGCATGTGTGTAAAATATAATAACCTTAAAATAAAAAAAATATATAAAAACGGGTGTTTTTCAGTCATAATTTGTAAATTTTTTAAATAATCATTGAAGTCCCAGAAAGATACACCTCCCGGTAGCAATACGCAGTCGCGACTGATTACATGGCAGCAAGTGATTTGATAGGAGGAGTTAACTGAAGCTTTTGTCTGAACTTTTAAACATTTTTAAGAGCTTAGCTGGGGAACATGCGCGGGATGTCACGAGGTTTGAAAACAACTATACCTATTCTCTTTGCGAACTATACAGCGTAGTGCCGGCGGATCGTGGTAGGCCTGGGTGGGTAGCCAGACAACCTCCCCAAATCGTTTTGGTACTTTATCTAAAAAAGAAAGAAAGTAAGGCATCGGAAGATGGGTAGACGGTATACAGGACAACATGAGGAGTTACGCAGGGATCTCGCCTGGGCCCTCTCCTGTGGATCAGGACATGGCGAATAGGGGTGCCAAGCCGTCGCCCCCTGATAGCGAATTGATTATCTCAGTCGTGCTATGCGCAGCAATGTAGGTAGCAAAGTTGAGGGCGGGTAACGGCAGAAAATGGAAGACCGCATATAGACTAAGCCGTCTCCGTGCTTGCTTTGCATACAGGACCAAGTCCAACGATGCGGCGGCCGCAGCGTTTATCTCCAGAGATATCAGGAGTATTAGCTGCTAGAAAAAGCTAATACTCTTGTTGGTGTATGAGACAATCGTCGGGGTTAGCAGAACATATTCTCATTGGAGTTTTATGCCTCCTGAAAATGGTGGATCCCGCTAACCAGCTTACAAGGGCGGTGACGCCGGCAGTGCCCGCCTACCAGGCGGAGCAAGGAGGTGTGTCGTTCGCTACGTGAAAACCCAACCTTAGTAGAACTTTGGTACCCTGATTAACCAGTTAAACCGACAAGATGCGTCATTAGAGCCGTGTATAACCTTAGAGTGCGAGCTAATGCCTCCGGTAATACCTCAGTTTAATAATGCTCAGTTCAATCCACATAAGCGGCTTCACCGGTTAAAATCCAGTTCATGCTTAAAATGGTTGCTGCTTTTTCGCCGGAAGTTAGAAGTGCAAAAGCTCACTGGAATGGCATTCCATTATTCCAGTATTCTCTTTTCAGCGAGCTTTTATGTTTAACTTCAGTTCGAGTTCAGTTGAGCGAACTGATGTCTGTTTTATCCTCAGTTGAATATGTGAAAATTGATAGAGTTTCACGAGATGCAACACTAGTGTTGCAACTCTCGCACTGTCGCATGCGAGACAAGACAACACGCTAGACAACAGCTTCTGCCCCATGGCGAGAGTAGCGCGACAGTAAAAAATTCCTAGACTCGTCGAGACAACACTATCGAAAGCGAGACTGTCGTGCTCTCGCTCAATCTCGCGGGATTTCCCAGTTGGTTAATTTTTTTCCCGGATCGTTGCGGGATTTCCCGATTCTGTAGAAAGTAGAGTTTTATATGTTCGTCGGTAATATATTTTTGAGCTAGACAACCCCAGTTTTCTACAGTTTAAAGGTGCCAGTAAATCCCCAACACGCAGGCGAGAGCGCAAGTGCATCCTCAGTGATCACTCTGAGTGCATTCCCTTGAGTAGGGTATGACGTCCAGAGTGAACACTAATTAGGAGGGAGTATAAATTCTCTTAATTAATTTTATGTTAAATTTTTTTTTGCATTTAATTTTTTTTGCATCTATGAAAAGAATATCTTTTTCAATGTATTTTTTATTCTGTTTAGATTTAGCGGTGGGATTAAAATATAATTCCTAAATTTTTTAATAATATTTCAACAATTTTTAAATCTTTTTTTATATTCAACTTTAATTTTACCCCCTTAAAGGCACAAACAGATTGTCGCAGAGGTCGTGGAGCAGCCGCCTGCGAAGGAATTTCCCATACATTTAAATTCTCCGCAGGGCAAAAACGGACGGTGGGGGCGGGCGAGAGTGCAACACTGACTCTCGCGAGAGTAACGCGATAACATCGCGACACAACACTATAATATCACTGTTGCACTGGGGTGCGAGACAAGACAACAGTGGTCTCACTCTCGCGCAGCGAGATCGAGACCGCGGCCGACTGTTGTCTTGTCTCGCTCTCGTGAAACTCTAGCCAAATTGTATGCGAACTGAAAATATTTTAAAGGTTAGTTCACCAATTTGCTCGAACTTGCGCAGTTGGGCCGGTGAAGCCAGGGTATAATGCTAATTAATCAAAACGATAAATAATGCTGATTCTGGGTAAATTCAAAAACTAATCACTGCCGCATCAATGCAGAATTCAGCTACAGACTTCAAATTGAAGTCTGTAGCTGAATTCTGCAGTGATGAGTTTTTGAATTTACCCTCTATTACTAAAATATTGATATTTTAAAGCATTTAGTGGAGTCATTACTTTTTTTTTAAATTAGTGTGATTATTTCCGCTTAAACAGCGCCTGTCAAACATTTTTGAGGAACTTTAGATTTAGTGGAACATCTAGTTACTTTTGGCGAAGAGGAAAATATTTTAGTAGGTTTCTAAGTAGTGCTTTTAAAAGTCGAATCTAGTGGTATCTCGAGGGTAGACTTGGCAGCGCTGCCTATATGTCAGTGGTCACAACATAATTATTGGCCGAATTAATATGTACGGTGCGTTACTGAAACGAAATGAAATTGACCTATTTCTGAAAAGTCTTATACCTAGTGATGAAAAATGGGTCACTTACGGAATCATCAAAGGGCAACAGATGGTGAACCGTCACAAGTGTTCGCAAAGCCAGAATTGGCGTCGAAAAAGGTGCAGCTGGGTCTGCAATGGGACTGGAAGGAATTGTCCACTACGAACTATGAGGTACTTCTAGTTGGTCAGACTATTGATTCTCAACTCTACTGTTAGAGATATTACGTCAGGTAATTGAATGGAAATGACCCGAATTGAGTAGTAAGAAAGGTGTTGTTGATAACACCCGACCATATTTTTCTTTGATGTGACCCGTAGAAAACTGGATGAGTTTAGTTAGGAAGTTTTAATGCATCCACCATATAGTTTACATAGACGTAGCACAGATGTCCCGATCTCCGCAGAACTTCCCCAATAAAATCAAGCAGGCTTGAAAAGAAGCCCATAACTACTTGATCTAGTTTTTCAACCAGAAATCATAGAAACTCTTCACCGATGGCCTCATGATTACATTAGACACTCTGCCCTATCAAAATCTTAATATAAACAATAAGCGATAAGTTTAATAATGTTATCCATGCACACTATAAAAATTGTTCTCGGTTCCTACTAAAATATCCGAATCAGCAGCTTTCCAACGATCAAGGCCAAAGCCCCAAAACACATCAAATATTTCATATCAATCGCTGCCATATCCCTCACCTAAAAATTTCCCATCGAAATCCGACAGCTTAATATCGAAACTCCTCTGATAAACCGATAATCAAGTCCGAAATATTCATAATCGCCGCTCTGTCTCCACACGAGGATTTCATTTCATTTAATTTCTGAACCCGCGCGATTTCATCGAAAAGAGAAACGTAAAAGCCGACGGCAAATTACCGCATTGCCCCCGCCCGTCATAAATAAGTTATGAAGTGGTTTTATCATTTCTGAAATCCGAGTATTAAAGCGGATCGCTGCAGTCAGAGCGTAAAAAACTGCCCCTAAACCGAAAATCCATAAAGTGTCGGAGAAGCAATAAAAATAATTGCCGCGATAAGAACACTTTTGTATATAAACAACGGAACAACCCCAGTCAAGGCCCTAAGATTCTAGTCGGAAGGGCACCGGCTTAGAATAGAAAACTACAGGAATGGCCATTTCGCATAAAATTGCTGTATGTGAGCGTAGTGAAATTTGGGGTCAGACAACTGTCAAATTCGGGTTAGTTGACCGCTTGATTTTATTTTAGATAACTCATGATTTTAAACCGCACTTGCCCCTCCTCTATTCCATTCGCTTTTTCCGCTTGTAGTGTACAAACAACTCCCAAAGCGAGGGGCATTCACTATGCTTTAATTCGGCGAGGGCCCTTCCTGTAGTTTTATATTCTAAGCTCTTGACTTGGGCCCTTGACGCCGCATCGAGAAAATCCCGGCTGAATCGTCGCTCCAGCTGTTCTCAAACTCACCCTTTACCGAGTTTTTCTAAAAATACACCCTTTCTCCATCTATCGGTTGCGGCGCGACGCACACACATGCTGAACTTCCAGTGATGGAAGCCTCACAACGGTAATCACATGTTAACCGCGCGGCACAAGGGAGAAGGGACTTTTTGTTGTTGTTGTTGCTGCTGCTGGAGTCTCTCGAGCAAATAAAAGGAGATAGCTGCTGGCCGGGGTATCGGGTTTCACAGTGTACTTCGAGCTCCAACGGTTTTTATTGCGCACTGGCCTTAAGCGCTCGGAAAACGTAGTAAGGCAACCCTTTGGCAGCCATAGGGCCTGTACTGTGTGCAGAGAGTATGCTCTTTTTGTTGTTGCTGTTGTTGTTGTTGTTGTAGTGTTGTAGCTATTGTGATACATGTCAGTTTTTCTTTTGGTTGGCTTCCTTGTGCCTGGCTCGACATGGCCTACAGTTTTCTGCTGGTAGTTTTCGGTTCGTTTGTTTACAGTTGGACTCCATTTTCTGCGCCAGTTTAATGGGGATTCGATTACAATTGCAGCAGGATATGAGCAGCTAACAGCAGACGTTTCAAGTTTAGTAAGTTATTTGGGCAAAGGTCAAGGTATTGAAAACACTTTTTTCTTTTGGCCATTTTACCTCTGTGTTTGTTTGTTGTGTATCACAAAGGCCAGTATTGTGTAAAAGCGCCTACAAGTAGGATTTTGTCAGTTTATTGTGGAGTGTTTTTTTTTGACGGTGAGAGTATTTTATTAGATTTAGAGAAATATAAGCACTCTTCGGAAGATTGAACTAGGAACAACTACTCAAACAATAAAGCTTATGATGGACTCTCTAGATAGGAAAATTCAGAAAGAAACGGAGCTACGTAATCCTTTTTCATACACGAGCGAATAATTCACTTGCTTGCGAGTTAACCCGTAATCTATAGATGTTCAGATTTAATGTAGATAGAGTAAAAAGACAGAGACAATGAAAGTGCTAAAGAGAAGAAGAGAAAGATAGAAAAAGGGATGCTTGCATTCTAAAAGTCTTGTCTGTGCTTGTTCTGTGAATGAAATTAAGGAGATTATTCCAAAGCCTAAACGAATGCACAAAGAAGGAACGATTAGATTAGGGAACAGTGAGCGGGAATGAGAAATTTAGTTGATCTCAAGACTACAAAGGACAAAGGTAGTCGGAGAGGTAAGAAGGATTTTGATGTAGATAAGTTATGCAAGAGGACCAATGCCTTGACATCTATAAAACGAAAGAGATCATAACCAAGTAAAGAATTTTGCACAGTCGACACATGATCTGATCTTCGTCAGTGAAAAATAAACCTTAAACAATCATTAAATGCTGCTGACGGCAAGACGCATCGAAGGATATGTGAACAAGAGACCCATAGAGGGAATGTGGCAGAATTAGAGATTTGATAAATTTTAGTCGAATATAGAGACGATAGAAGACTACCATAGAGCAAAAGTTTACGTAATGTGCCATAGATCTTGGAGAGCATAAGAGAGACATGTTTGCAGAAAGATAGCTTGGAATTAATTGCAATGCCAAGATTATTGACACAGTCGACAACAGGAAGAGAAACATTATGTATTAAGAGAAATAGTTGTAATATTGTCAGGGAACAGAGGGCAACGACTAAGAAGGAGTACTTGGGATTTTTTAGGATTTAGTTGAAGAAAATTGGAAGAACTCCATTCATTTATATGAG
The DNA here is from genome assembly GCA_949987705.1 of Thereva unica. Taxonomy (NCBI): domain Eukaryota; kingdom Metazoa; phylum Arthropoda; class Insecta; order Diptera; family Therevidae; genus Thereva; species Thereva unica. The sequence continues at coordinate 37,729,092 of OX465281.1, forward strand.
ATAACACATAATTGAGTTCCGCAATACAGGATTCAATCCGATTAGGATGAAAGGAACAGCCATGGATAACAGAGGGAAAAGCATTAACATACAATGAGAAAAGGAGAGGACCAAGAATTGAACCTTGTGCTGCGTCTAAAGGGGCTGTTCTCCATATAGGTGTATGTTCAGACCTACCTCCAAATAACTTCAACATTTTCTCGGATAGTTAAGCTACTGTCAATTAAATCTTACAGTAAATCTTACAATCTTTTGGAAATTAAATCTTACAGTGTGTCATCAAAGACCTATCACGTATCTTTGAAATCGCTCAGCAGGAACAGCATCGCGCTTAAGTGGATTCCAGGCCACAAAGACCACATTAGTAATGCATGGGTCTCCTCCATTGTGATTTCCCTGCTCCCAGGAAGACATGGGATATGAATCGTAAATCAATGTTAGGCTATATCAAAAGTCTTAGGTCAGGTTAGATATGGCTGGGCCGTAGGTTTCAACTCGTACACTTGGCCCAAAGAGAACGGCCCATTGTGATGCCTTACTTATCCCTCTTTAAACCTTATTAAATGTTTTAAGTGTTTAAAGTTTGTTCAAGTGTTGTTTGTTCGCTAAACCATCTCGAGGAAGTAATGAATCTTTTAAGTTGCGGGATCCCAATCCTCGGGATTTCCGAAAGTGTGGTTTAGTATGGTTCGCCAACTTCTGCTTAGGGCTGCGCAGAAACAGATGAGTTGTTGTACCCTTTCCTCCTCGTCCGGACTGCAAAAATCGTGTCTCAAGACCTAAGTGAGTGGCATGCGTCCGTATCAGACAGTGTACAGTCAGCATTCCACTCCACTCCGCTGTAACTGAAAGGTCTTGTCTTCCGAGGTTCAGTAGTGAATTGGTCCGCCTGAGATCATAAGAGGGCCCTGTTATTTTGGCCAGAGCGCATTTATTAAGATCCCTCAAATGCTTGTTGCATTGTGTTCTGTTTGCATTAGAGCATAGCAGGAAGCGGCGGTCGTGACTTTCCTAGCCAGTTAGTCAGGGGCCGTATTTGGTTTCTCGAGTCGACATTGTCTTCTGCCGATAAACAAAAATTGGCATTTGGCGACATGATATCGTCTCTTTACGTGTCGATAAAGACGTTTGACAATTATTAAAAAGCTCAATTTATACATGCAATAAACTTATAACAATTTATATTTTAATTAAATGTACGTGGTTTGCTGCCCTTGGAGTAATACCACAATTTGATGGTTTTGTATGGTCGCGCTTATCTGTCGATTTGATATGAAACTTAGAGAAAGTCGAGAAGCCCTTTTTGTCGTGTCGATCCATCGACTCGAGAAACCAAATACGGCCCCAGCTTTGCAGTTTTCCTCTATATTTCGATGACTGGGAACCAAGGTCCTGAAGTGTTGAGCCATCTCGTTAAGAGATCTGATACATTCAGGGGTAGTTCCAAAGCTGTTTGTTCAAGAGCGCAGGGCTTTCAGAGCCGTCTGACTATCTAAAAGGATGTAGACAGTCCGATTCCCATCGCCTTGGTGGTTGATTAGTATAACAGGTCTATGTACGGCTAGAACCTCCGCTTGGTATACACTTTTTTTATGTGGTAACATCAAGCTTAGGAATCGCACTTTGTGTTTCTAGTCTGTCATGTCGTTCAAGTCATGGTCAGTGTCTAGTAGTAAGCTTGATTTGAAGGAGACTTGTCGGAAGGAGACTGCGATCCCAAGACTCCTCCTCCCACTCGATCCTCGAGCTTAGAAGTTTATGGCATCCTGAAAATCCAAAATCCCGATTCTTTTATTCTAAGAGCTGCGATGGTTGCGCTTTCTCGGGGTGGAACGCGATACCCTCTGCCTCGATACGTCGCAACAGCTGGTTCATATTACGACTCATCGGACCGAGTAGTCGCCTAGGATCCAGCTCACCATCCTGCCAGTAAGCATTTGATGAATGATCAACAGGCTTAATCTGGAAGGTTTTTGGCGACACGTTCGGACAATAGACCAAATATTGACAGTAATAGCATATCAATAGAATTGGCTTTAGCCTCAAATAGCGTTGTTGAAGAAGTAGTTGGTTGAAGAATCGCTGACAAAAACCCAAATCCATATTTTTTCACTCTCGACACTATTCTAATAAAAGCTGGATACTGGACTCTATAACATGGCAAGATCGTTGATCGTATGAGAGATCACAAAAGCACTTTGTTGATCACATTTCAAACAATGGGTAGGCTGTAACTCCCGATATTTTGGGGCAAGTTGAAGGAGTTTGGGATTATAAATTGCAAAATACAAAAGTGTCCGATATCTAAAGATCTGTGCGCAGCTCGACCAAATCTGCCCACCGTCCCACCAATTAATACATCTTAATATCACCTTATAATCTCCCTAGGTAAATTCCTTAAACAATGCCACCACCGAACTCTCATGCTATTGACCTCGTTAGAACGTAAATTTTAATCTTCATCATCAGCAGTTAAAAATCAATTCCCGTTTCCAGCATTCTTTTTTCCCACTTCGATGATTTATCTATGATCATCTCACGAAATTTTTTCGATTATTAATTTTTTCGAACTCCCTCCGTTTTTCCCAGATCGAAAATCAAAAACAATAAATCCACCATAATTCATCTTGCGGCCCCGAAGGAGGAGAAGTCCCTCCAGCGATTTTCCCAGTTTCTTTTTTCCCTCGGGGGGCTAGGATTTATGATCAACACCTTCGAGATGCTGAGATAAACCGAAAATCGCTGGGGCCTGGCCGTCTCATTTCTCACATTAAGCGCGCCAAGCGTTTTTTTGTCCTCATGTCAACTTCTCATTTGTCGTGTCGAACCACCAGAGGGCCACGGCTTGAAATACGGGCATCGTGAACGAGCGAGCATCTTCCCTCATGCACTTGGCCCCGCCGGCTATGATTGTATATACGAGTATATATGTATATGCGTACAGCTTCACTTGAGCACGCAGAAAGGTGAGTTTCCCGTGCGGCGATCGCATTAAATACCGATCGGTATCTCGAGATAAAAATTTTGACAAATTGGCGAATTTACATTCGGCGATATTCGCGGCTGACCATGATGAAATTTTTTTCGGGAACTCGTTCGGCATTTTGAATGATCATTTTCGAATAGCTTCGCTCGTTTTTCGGTGTCAATGAGGTAAAAAATACCCGAAATTTTTCCTCAAAATCTTTCGCGACCGCTTATCTAAATTAGACAAATTGGAGTTTGGAATGTTAGTACCGTAGCCTAATTGGCTTCGTTCGTTCGGCCCCTGTGCAGAGACCAGCCAGGTTCCCATGATGTGGTCCCTTGTTCTACCACACTATGTGAACAAAAAAACTAATTTTCGAACATTTATATTTCCGCTTTTTTGACCGTTTGTTACTGCTGGACATTTGGGGACATCTGGATATTAGCCGGGTGAAAAAAAGGTTTCCAACATCTGATTACAGTAAGAGATATGAGCTGTTAAAGATTATTTCAAATTGGGTATTGAATTTCATAGTTTCGAACTCTTGTCATTGTCACGCTTATGTGGATAAAGGGTTGGATAACGACGGAGAAGCGTTTTATCGGCGGGCAAACCAGAAATTCAAGTAACATTCGTGTAAAGAATAAAAATTTTGTTAACTAAGATAAAACACCGATAAACAATTTAAGGAATGCACGGGAATTGAAGGTGTAGTTTGTGGATTTTGAATTGTGGTTTTTTGGTCTTGGGGATATTGTGAGATTTTCGATTTTAGTCTAGTTTAGTCTCTAGCATGAGAAAGTTCAATAGAAAATTTTATGTTGGTGAATAAAATCATAATTTGATTTGTTAAATAATATTTTTAATTTCTTCGTCTACCGATGGCACTACAGCCCTGACCTCTTCTTTATTCTTCTCCTCCACCCGTTTTGAGCATTGGTTGAGGTTCTCCAGTTCGATATATACAGAACTGACTCCATGTCCAATCCAGCTGCATCCATTCGTCCTTTCCGTCTGCGTATAGGCTTTTCTCGTTGTTAACTGCGCGAGAATACTTTCTTTTTGACTCCTCCTTTTCACCTTGCCATATTGCTGGGGTTTGCTGGCCTCGATGTCAGCGGTGGAAAGCTGGAGAACTAGCAAGCCGCCGGTAGGGACTCCCATGCCGAACAGGCTAATTTCGAAGAGTCCAGACAAAGCTAGGTACATCCTCTCTTCTCCTCTTCCCTTTTTTCACACTTTCCACTTTCCACACTTCCAAACCAAGGTGTTGACCGTGCCGATGCGATGGCTAGATGGCCAGAGTGCTGGCCGCAAACGGTTCCCTCCGATGCCCAGGCAAAATTCTGGGCAAGGAAGACCTTAAAACAAAACCTAAAAATAAAAAATTGCTTGCCTCTAGTGTGGAAGTGATCGCCATTGTGCAGCTAGTACCAGCCATAGTACACCTGCACAAATACCACCTTCAAACTCGTCAGAGGAAAAGTTACTCGCCCCCGCCTGGAGATGGTAACTGCGAAGACCACCTGATGAGTGCCAGCCATAGAACACTCGTTTTGGTTCGGCCGGGCAAACCAAGAGCCTTGGGTACGAGGACGAAGGAACATAAAAGGGCTCTCGGACAGGCAACACCTATTACCACCGCTCAGATCAAGGCAAGGCAAGATTATGTATTTTGGTTAAAAGGGATATCAAAGGCTTCCTCTGGCGAATTTCAGTTCAACAAACTTAACGGAAGTTAGACTAGAGTTTGGAGGGCGAAGGGTCTTTACTTAGCCTCAGCCTTTATGGCTCATAACCTGCCTGCACTCCCAGGGGAATTCATGCAGATGACAACAGCACTAAAATCGAATGGAGTCAACCTGGTCGTAGGGTGCGACGCCAATGCAAGGCATTCGGTTTGGGAAAGCAACGAGAATAAGAAAAGGGGAGAGTCACCATTTAATAACATCATTGATTCAAACCTAGCGGTGTGTAACCGGGGTAACAACCCAACCTTCGTATTTCCAAGCTCACAGAATTTCTAAGTTTGGGAGGAAGTGCTTGGACATCATGCTATCACAAACACAGACACATCTAAAGTAGAAAATTGGAGGGTATCAAATCAAATATCCTTCTTGGATCACCGATGTATACACTTCATGGTAAACCTGCAGGTTGAAGCTCTTCAATCACACAGAAGGACTGACTGGAAGAAATTCGGTCAGGTCCTCAGAGCGAAACTCTATAGCAGCGGTGTCCAACACCATCGCCACTAGCCACATGTGGCGAATAGACTAGGTGAATGTGGCGAATGCAACATTGAAATATGTCATATTTTCGAGTAATAAATATTAAAATTAGCTAGTTTTGTAAACCAATTTCTCAGAAAAATCACAGACAGGAAAGTATAGGTCAGAGAAAATCGAAGATAGGGTCAATAGGCAATTTTCGAAAACGCTATCCACTCGGCATATACGGCAAATAAGATATCCTGCCCAATAAGGCAGAGCAAAATAACCTTTCCCCAATGGTGGAACGAAGATCTCTCGAAATTGAGGAAGTTAACACGAGAGACTTTGATTAGCTGTTACGAACACGGCCTTTGGCAGCCTTGCCTAAAACGTTACAAAAAAGCCATTGCCTAAGCCAAGCGAGATAGCTTGCAGGGTATTGCTAATCTATAGAGAGTCTAGAAGACTGTGCCAGATTATGCAAAATCCTCTCCAAAGAATACTCCAATCCTCTCATTTAAGGCGACCTTAGCTTGGCCAGAATCGCAGGTCGAGTTTATAGAGCTATTAATGAATACACACTTTTGCGGTTGCAAGGACGAAGATGAGGTAGCTTCGAAGCATCAGGGAACGGACAGAGATACTCCTCGGAGGAGATTCCCACTACAAAGGAAAAGGTCCTTGGGGCGATTAATAGCTTTACCCTCCTCAAAACGCCCGGCCCGTGTAGCAATCTACGAGTCGTGCTGCAGAAATTACCTGAGGTAGTAATACCATGGCTGGTGGTAATGTTCAAGAGCTGCGTGGTACTCAGCTATGTCCCCACGAGTTGGAGACGGGCGAAGGCTGCTTTTATTCCAACGATCGGGAGAAGAGGTCTCGAGCCCGCCAAGTACTATAGGGCGATTTGCCACTAAGATACTAGAATGGGTAATCGGATCCTACATCCGCCAATCGGTAGATGTCACTTTACTGTCACCAGCTCAACATGGCCATCTCAGTTGAGCATCGATGAAAGGGTAAAGGTACGCATGCAAAAAGACCTTTGGCAAAAGATTGGGTCTCAAGCCAATGTTGGTCCTGTGGATGTACACAGCTGTGGTACGTCCAATTATCGCATATGGTTCGCTAGTATGGTGATCAGGGCGGAGCAGGACCTATAACGTCACTAAATCGGCAAGAGTCCAAAGAACGGCAACAATAGCAGCAACAGGAGCCATGAGAACATGACCCACAAAAGCCCTTGACATTCTCTTGCATTTACTCCCCTACCCCCGACCCACACATCATACATCTAATCTCTTTAGTGCCCTCAAACTGAGGAAATCCGGAGCCTCGACCTCAAAACCCGACGGTCACTACAACCACAGACTACCTTCACCCTAGATTGACCTTTAGGAAGAACTTCGTCGAAATAACCTCACGAAGAGAGTGTAAAAACGGAGACGACCTACGAAAGTACGATGTACGAATATTCACCGACGGCCTCAAGACGTAAGAGAGCGTCGGAGCAGGGATTTATCTAGAGACCACTAATGAGCCCCTAGACTATCAATTATATTGGTCTGTGGGCGATATTTAAAGCTTGTCTTGCTCAATAATATTAGGTCTGTTTCTTTACTTTCCGTTCAATAATTTTTTGTGTAAAAACTTTCTCATGTGGTGGGGGAAATAAAGAGAAAGTAAAGAAACAGTTTTCGTGCGACTTCATTAAAAATAAGAAGAAGAAGAAGTATATTTTGTTAATTTTTACTAATTCCTGACTGTAAAGATTTCAATTACCTCTTTGAGCCCTAGCCAATGTCCCAGGGGAGCACTCAAAAGTTAAGCTACTGACAGACATGCCGATTTGTTTACTTTTATAACCTGTAATAAATGCTTTGACACTTGTGCCAGAAAAATGGCCGACATGAACAACGAAAATTCGCTGGGTAAGTTCATACTGAAGGGGAAGCTGTGACGTCAGCAAATCTGGTACAATTTTTGGTGTACGAAAAAGTAAAGAAACGGAAACCATGCAAGTTCGTGCGAATGCATTATAATGCGTTGAGTTAAGAAACAGAGCTATTGCATAATATTATTGATAGACTAGGGGCCACTTAACAGTTCACTGTCCTGGTACCTCCCGGCACACGCTAGTGTTTTTCGAGATGAAGTGCTGGCAATCCTGAAGGCCTGCCAGACAATGAACTTAGAACCTATACAACACCAACCAAGCCTCTATAAAAGCTTTGGATTCAGCATTGAAGCGCTCCAAGCTAGTGGAGCGATGTAGAGTTGAGCTTAATACAAATTTGGCAGAAGGCACAACGTGACTCTTCTCTGGGCTCCCGGTGATAGGAACAGAGAAGGGAACGAGAAAGCTGACTACCTAACCAAGCAGGAAATCTTTATCCGGGGCTCGGAGACCAGGTGGTCAGGAGCCCAATAGGCGAAGTGAAAAACGTATTCTTCGACTACCAAAGAGATATCTCCAGACTGGAGGTGCACAGAAGGTGCACTTCTCAGCGGGGCTGAGAAACATTTCCAATCCTACAATCCTATTTTGTTAGTATTTATAAGCATGCGATTAACCGGTTCGAGCATGTCTTTATTGGTATTAGACGAATAAATGTGCAAGAGAGGTACACCTCTCAGGTTATAGTTATTCACTCTAAATGACGTGCGGCTTCTTAAGATACCTCATCAGCTGATGAATGAATATAACGTCAACGACCTCGCGACGCTTAAGGCTGTATCAGATCCAACTTTTTGAGCAGCGGCAGAAGCAGAGGAAATAGCAGAATTCTGCCTGCTGAATCAGATCCACGTAAAGCAGCAGCAGCGGCAGACTTTTAATTTTTTATCAAGATATTTAAAAAATAACAAGAAATAACATTTTTTCTGAATCATAACTGTGTATATACATAAATAGATACAAAAAACCACCCTAAAATATCCATTTGCCATTTAAAAACAACTTGCCAAGTAACAAATGTTTGAAATGTCAAAAAATTCTGCTTTGCAAAGCAGCAAAATTAGGATTTGATAGCCTTATGACACTGGCTTTATCGTAGGCTGAAAATGCTGCCTTGGCTAGGCTGAAAATGAAGAAATCTGTTATACTGTGGGACAGAGATAGCATGTGAGAGTAAGAACGATTATCTGATTATTATAACAGATAGTTGTTAAGGGGAGAAGAAATCCGTTGGAAATATTTGAAATATTCAAATTTATTTTGATTAAAATAAATTAATTTAAATTTATTGTATTTAATATTAAACATGGTCAACATCAGGTAAATTAAAATTCTTTGTTCTCTTCCGTTCAATTTGCTACTTCCTCATTTAGTCCAGTAAATAGGTCGAAAAAAAGGCCTTCGTAATGCAAAAAATACCGCACGCGATTTTTTTTTACCAAATGTTTTGATATATTTTTATGAGCTTAAATTCAAAATGGCGTCATCCCCACCCTTATGCTTCACTTACAATAAAGGGAAACGCGTTTAATTCTATATCTCAGAAACTATGCATTTTACGACAAAAATGTATATAATCTTTTTTGTAGATAATTAAGTGATTTAACTTTTTTGTTCAGAAATTTTTTTTGTAAAGTCAATATGTTCGGAGTTATAGTGCTTCAAACTTTATATATCACTTTCTTTGCACTATAATTCGTTAACGGATAGCCCGCCATAAAAAAGTCCTTCCTAAGACTTATACAACACACGATTATCTATAATTTTTGCTTATATCATTTTTACATAGGGCTAATATTTCACGAGTTATAGCGCTTTAAATGTCGCAAAAAGTAAATTAAAAAAAAATTTATCTTTTTCTTTCCCAGCTCATCATTGCCCACATTTGTTGCCTTTACTTTTTTCTATAAAGTTGATATTTATGGATTTATTACACCTCAAAAGTTTATTAAAAATGGTTTTTTGCAAATATCTAGTCGACTATTTATTTACGAAGACAAGTTATACCAACAAATTTGTTTGTTATAAAATTCCGTAGAAATTTTACTTAAAACATTTTTTTCTAGCATTTATACTTTAGCCGCAATTCAGCGCCGAATGTTTCATATATACATAGATACACATTAATTTTCATACAAATAATTAGGAAATTTCACTTTTAAACTGCCCTCCTGGTGGGGGGGTTAGGTCAGGTGTCACGCTTGGGAAGAATTTTCAGTTTCGTGCTACATTTAGAAGCGGAAATATATTTAAAAAAAATGAGCGTTTGTTTTATTTGTAACAAAAATTTAGGTAAAAAAGAGAGGTATTAACTCCCTTTTGTCAGCTGGTGTGGTGAGGGGCGAAAAACACCATGAGCGTTTCTTACATGGTTTGGAGTCCATAAGGTAATTGACAAAGTACAAACTAAATTAAAGCTATGGAGATAGCAACATTTTCTCCTCAATGCGTAACATTTATTAAACACAAGAAACAATAATATATGTTCAAATAAACAACTTCTATTACGGTTTTCATACTTCCATATATGTATATCCTTTTAGAGTACATCGAGTATGCCAAAAGAGTTACGCTGATTCGAGGATTGTCGCCAGAGTTGCTAAAAGAAACCTGGAAAAGCCCTCTACTTCATCGGAGGATTCTTTGCCACTGGAAACGCCGGAGGATTCAGGTTTTGATTTGCCAATGAAATGTTTTATTTGTTGCAAAATATTTGCAGAAAATTTTGAAATGACAAAAAATAAATTGGGAATTACGCAACGACACCCTGTTCATACTGTAAAACAGTTTTCCTTGATAAAGAGAAATGTGATTACTGTTTTGCAGAATCGGAATGATAAAAGAAGTTTGGACATTGTGCAACGTATTGCAAACGTTTCTGATGCCAAAGCTACAGATGCTAGGTATCATCATTCCTGTATGCGAGATCTGAAAACCACAACATCTACAGGGGGAAAAAGGGGTCGTCTTAATAAAGAAATGTCCGAGGTGATGCAAGTTATTAGTAGCTTTATAACCAACAATGAGGAATGTCAATTTAGAGTTTCTGAGTTGCCCGCGTTAATCGACAGGGAAAATCGTCCGGTAATCCGTTTGTTTAAGCATTCACTAAGGTTCAAATGTTTTGGAAAATCGGCTACAAAAACCAAAGTGAACTTATCAGCTCTGCCTCCAACTAAAGATGCTGCTCGACTTCACTCATTTCGAGTATATCATCAAGTGCAAACTTGGCTTGGTAGTCATCAAGACCCGGAGGAATGGGACTGGAAGCGAACAGGATTTGGCTTACAACCAGTCCCAATGACAATTGCTCCGGCACCAGCAAATTTATTAAAATTAATATCCTGCAAATGTAGGAAAAAATGTGGCGGTTCCAGGGGATGCCGCAAGGCCGGTCTCAAATGTACCATAATTTGCTCTAACTACAGTGGAGGAAATTGCGAAAATGTGACGAAGGTCAACAAACCTCCTTGAAAACAATGAAATAAATGAGAACATTTGCGAGTTTTCAAGTCTCCCAGATATATCATTCGACGAAGACAACGTCAAGTCATTAAATGGCAGCTTCATTGGTCTATCCGATTGATCCGAAACATATGAGGCTAAATAACATGTTATAGCATCATTGTTTCGTTTTCTTGTGGATTAGGCCTACTGGGGAAACCACAATAAAAAAACGCGCCAAAAACTCGATCTCCAAGGTGGTGTGGAAAAGGGTTTGCACGCCAACGAAGTTTCTTAATTATGAACATTAATGAAACAATCGGCGCTGAATTGCGGTTAAAGTATAAATGCTAGAAAAAAATGTTTAAAGTAAAATTTCAACGGAATTTTATAACAAACAAATTTGTTGGTATAACTTGTCATAGTAAATAAATAGTTGACTAGATATTTGCAAAAAACCATTTTTAATAAACTTTTGAGGTGTAATAAATCCATAAATATCAACTTTATAGAAAAAAGTAAAGGCAGCAATTGTGGGCAATGATGAGCTCAACACACGATATAATCAGTTTAAATGTAACGAGCAAAGAAAAAGATATTAGGAAATTATTTTTTTATTGAATTTACATTTTCCGACATTTAAAGCGCTATAGCTCGGGAAATATTAGCCCTATCTAAAAACGATAAAAGTAAAAGTCATAGATAATCGTATGTTCTATAAGTCTTAGGGGACTTTTTTATGGCGGGCTAACCGTTAACGAAATATAGTGCAAAGAAAGTGATGTATAAAGTTTGAAGCACTATAACTCCGAACATATTGACTTTACAAAAATAAATTCTGAACAAAAAAGTTAAATCACTTATTTATCTACAAAAAAGATTATATACATTTTTGTCGTAAAATGCATAGTTTCTGAGATATAGAATTAAACGCGTTTCCCTTTATTGTAAGTGAAGCATAAGGGTGGGGATGACGCCATTTTGAATTTAAACTCATAAAAATATGTAAAAACATTTGGTAAAAAAAAATCGCGTGCGGTATTTTTTGCAAAGAAAAAGTACCTATTTACTGGACTAATTAGAAAATCTTGTTTGACGTGAGTCCTCCAGAGTAAAACAATAGCTTCAAATATTTTGAAAAATTCTTCAACAACTATGTACATATATATAAAAAAATAAAAAATAAATATTTTTCTTTTAGACTCCCCCAATTCGCAACGCGCACCCGCCCGTTGCAATAACAAAAATATGTCTCCCATGATTTGAAATTACTTTGGGGCAATCAAAAATCACACTAAACCCATCAAAAATTGTTTGGAGCGATTTTACTCCGGAGCCCCAATTCTAAATATTTACCCTTCAATAAAATATTATTTATTCTCACTTCAATTATATTTGCTGCCACTTCAATTATAATTGTTCCAATTTATTACTTCAATTTATTTTGATTCTCACTCACTGTTATAAAAAGTCTAGAGATGTAGCAAACTGTTATAAAAAGCATAGAAAAAAGAACATGAATTTCATTCTTTTCCTATGCTTTTTATAACAGTTTTCTAGACTTTTTATAACACTTAAAATTCAGCCAAGAAAAGTTTGCGTATATTCCTCTCACTCTTACATATGGGAATATCTCCTTTGAATTTTTTCTTTCAGTTTTCAGCCTAGCCAAGGCAAAATTTTCAGCCTACGAAGAAGCCAGTGTCATAAGGCTATGAGATGGAAAAGCAGCGGCAGAACTCTCTGCTGCTTTTCTTGTCACGTGACCAGTGTAAGCCAATAGAAACAATTCTCTGCCGACGGTTCTGCTTCTCTGCTTTGGATCTGATACAGCCTTGATACAGCCTTTATGCAGAGAGCTTAATATAAGTTGAACAATTTAAGTCTGCTCTCATAAGGCGAAAGAGTAAGTGGGTCATTCCACGAGATGTGGCTGAGTGCAAATCGGACGAACTGCCTTTGAACTGATTCGATTCTACCAACATGGGAGGAGTAGTAAGGAGACCATGCCTAGGTCTAACTAAACTATGTACGTACAAGTGTTTAGTGATGAGGGGCTTGTTGAATTCCTTTGACCATCTTTTTATAAATTCCAGGACTGAATTGCCCTTGGAGGAGATATAATTAATGTGGGTGGAGAAATCCAACTTACTTTCTAACCTAACTCCTAGATCGATTACAGAGTTAACGCGGGAGACCTTGTTGTCGAGAAAAGTATAGTTATAAGTTATAACACCAAGTTGCCTACAAAAAGTCATGATCTCACATTTACTAATATTAAGCACCAGGTTGTTGTTGGAACACCAAGAATAGAAGGTGTTTAGGTCTGCTTGCAGAAGTTTACAATCCTCTATACTCCTTATGTAGCGATGCAGTTTGATGTCATCAGCGTAAGTAAAGATTTTACAGCGCCTTAGCAGGGTAACAATGTCGTCAATTGAGAAAATAAAAAGGAGAGGGCCAGGATGACTACCTTGCGAGACACCAAATCTTCCTAAATTCCCCAGGATGGCTCTGGGCATCCGCCGCACCCGACCAAACAACCATTGCACAAAATGTATACGGGTTGTGGCAACAAAGGAGGCAGTCCGTAACCTACCTACATATCTAGACTTAATGTCGCAGTTCCTGCAAAGACGCCCCTCAAAGAAAAACACAAAATTCATACAAAAATAACAACATTAAATTTCCTAGTTTCGTCGCCATTAAATCACAGAACGCGCTCTTCTACAGCTTTCACGACCGCATTCCGTAACGGTAGCATATCTGTAAGTAATTAGAATTTCCAGCTACTACCAGCAATTATCCACGAAATTTTCGATTAATTAACAACTCCGCAGCACAGCAGCGAAAAACTTCCTGAATTTCACTTTTCACGCTGCAGAAGCGAATTTAGGTTCAAAAACCGCTCATTTTCACAATCCAAACTCGCATAATTGAAACCGTACAAATTTGCCGAGGAGCCGCACTCCATCATTCTAACCGTCGTTCGCCGTCTGCAAAGCAAACCGCTGAGATTCGCCTTTGTCGTTGGTGGTGGAATCGCACAAACAAAACAAAAGCGAAGAGGAACAACGTCTCCAGCATACAGGGAAGCACTTCTGCACTTTGAATGTGGTCACGTCGTTGCGTTGCATCACCGCACACAGGGCCTAGGCATCGGCTGGATGCACGCCATTCGATGGCACCAAAGTGGATCTCCTCGAATGCCGGGTCCGACCACACCGACGGCGGTTAGCACGATGACGGCCTCCGTCCGTAGCCGCACCGCACAATGCGGCCAGGCCGGACCCAGGCGAGCCGGGCGAAACTTGATACCCGCCGATACGCCATTAAAACTCGTAAAATTGAATGAAAACGAAAATGTCCCGGCGCACTGCACTGCCTCATGTACACACTTGGAGAGCTTTCACTGGCGTGCTGGCATCACTGTTTTCGCCTGACAGGACCCTGGGGCCAGGGAGGATGGGCTCTTCGCGTTGGTTGGCTGCTCCTTTTGGATCTTTTGTTCTTGGCATGTGTGTGTGCGAGTGTGCGATTGCCTTGCCTCGTTTTTTGCCATCCATTCGCAGGCTTCTGCGGCAGTTACTTCGGTGGGGAGACGTCACCTTCGATTTCCCATAAAGATGTCCTTTTTCGTTTTGTTTGCGTTTTGTGACACAAAAATTTATTGATTTCGGTAAAGTTTATTTGAATGTTACTTAATAGCGGCGGATTGTTGTGAAAGGAGAGAATTTACGACGTGCACCCCAGCGAGTGGGCATCGACGGGAAGGAAGTATAGGAGCAGCTCCGTCTATGTTGATTCTGGTAAACAAAGCCCATGCAGAATTCGTGGAAACGACATATTATAGTAAGCTTCCGTAATTCGGTATTATGGAGGAAAATGTATTTCGAATAAATAAAATATTTTTACTTTTTATAGCAAAATGTGGGTGGAGTTATTCAATAACGTCAGGAGGGACCTGGAAAACTGCGAGAGTACTTCCGGTCTAAGGATGGAAACATCCCATGGGCGACTAAAAGGTTCTCGAGGTAGAAAATCGCCAGCGGAACAGCGGTACTCCACTATTTTTGATCTGCGAAGAGTGGCCGGAAGCTCTCATGAAGGACGCTCACAAGATTCGCTTTGGCCTAAAACGAGCTAAGGCAAAGGAGTTCAGACCGGCAACAAGCCGGTTGATTCTTCGAACAGATCAATAAACTTTATGTAATAGCATAATGGCGCGATAAATTATTGGGCGCCACTTATGCGAGGTATTACCCCCTTAGCCATAAGCCCGGAAAAGCATGACCAAGGAGCCAATACCATACATAAGAAAGGAAACAAAATTCCGGAACTCCTACGCCGGCCACACGGAGTTATCTCGCTCGCCGGAGGGGTCGTGGGGTGTGTGGCCGGGGCTTACCGCGGTTGGTTCACCACTTACCTGTGCCTGTGCAACTTTGAATTCCGCCTCCATCATTCCTCAGGCATCGCCTGAGCCGCTTCCTTGTAGCTCGGTCCCTTGCCAGATCATAGTCTGGATAACCACCAGCTGGCAAAGAACTGCACTACGTAAGAAACCTGAAAAGGAATGACCTCCGCCCCAACCATTCCATAAAGAAATTTACCACCTAGACATTCTAGTCTTTATAATCATTTAATAATCACAGGAACAATCATCAACACAACCAATACAATGAATAATGGAAAATGCAAATCTCACAAGACTTAAGATACAAATTAAATTCAATTAAATTATCCTAGGTATACAGGGATGCAGACGAAAACAAAAAAAACGCGCAGTAGTGGTACCATTACTCTACGCTTTGTACAAACGATATCATCAACAATCGAATTACTTAATCGAAGAACAAATTTCCCGGAAGCAACAAGGAACAAAATATTTCCAACAAGGAACACAACAAATTCACAAATGATTATCAATACGATTATAAAGTTAACATGAATTACCATTAATTTTATTATTTTGGTAATAAGTCTTGTTGTGAAATAAACCAACCTAATCTATAGTGCTGTTATTTCTTTACACAATCTTTTATGAAGTACCCAATTAAAATATATTCCAATATTAGTAACTACCACTAGTATCTTATATATAACTAATCAAATTTATGCATTGATCAAAAATACCTTAAATTTCATAATATAGAGCTCATTCAAAATATTTCTCAGGTAGCCAACATCCTTAGTGACTCCATGCCAAATTCGATTTGTTGTTGCCTTAAGGTTGATCGACAATTGCTTTTCCAATTCCTTAAGGGGTTGCTCTGATTTTTGGTTTAAAAAAAACGAATTTTTTTTTTGCCTTTTTATATTTATTAATATGTGTAGAATACATTCCTAAAATATTAGTACGAAATTTTTTTTCGTTAAAAAGTTATATGCAGTATTGTAAGTGCAAAAAAACTGATTTTCTGTCGGACGTTCAGCGCGTGGTAGTGCTACTGTTATAGTTTATATACATAGTACCTGATGTTATTGTTATTTACACGAATGTAAAATATACATACGCATTCGTGCAAATAACAACATCAGCCACTATATGTATATAGTAACGCAAACATACGTTTGAATTTACTTACATTATTTCGGTTAGTTCGGCTACAGTGAAACGTAAAAAAACTTTAAACGCGTTTTTCTCAAAATGCCATTTTTCAAAACGGTTCCAGCGATTCAAAAGAAACTATTTAATATATTGACTTACCACTTATGTCAATTTATCGAAAATGATGTTGTCGAGTTCGCCTGTGTAAAATTTTTTTTCAAAATCTTACTATTAGTATTTTATCCTCCCATTTTGGGCCAGAAAAGTTGCATTTTTACGTTTTTTCACTAAAATGTCCTTAAATTTTTTTTTTTTGATGCAATTTTTACTAATGTTGACATAAGCGAACTAAAGGACATAATTTTTAACAAAACCGTTTTTCACTTTTCTGGTTCTGACCAATGGGGACGGAGCTATCGATGGAACCGTTTTCCATGTTATTTTTGAGGTGTCAACTTCAGCGCGTGCTACATATTTATTTATGACGGTAAAAAAAAATAAAAATTTTTTTTGTGATCTCTAAAAGTTATCTAATACTATGAAAAAATTTTGTATATAAAAATAATAAGGGTTTTCTGTAAAAAAAAATCCAAAAATAGTCAATTTTTTGCCTCAAAAATCAGAGCAACCCCTTAAGCTTCTTGCTCCTAAGGCCTTTGAGTATGTAGGTCCTCATAACAACATATCCCAGAGAGAATATGAACCACACTATTATGACTACTGGATAGAATAAGAATTTTGTACTAAACACTCGTTCCTGATGTGGCTGAAATGTTGGAACAATATCACCAAAACCAACTGTTGATGTTGTCACATACGAATAGTATATCTAAAGTGTATACGGCCATCCCTCAAAATATGAAAACAGTAACGATGGTCATAGTATAAACACCGGTATTCTGGTCATCATTGGACATTTTATATTTCTTATAACGACGGTAAATTCCTGAAAAAGTTCTTCCAACGAAGTCACTCAATCCTCTGATATTCCAGCAAAAAAAACACGGCAGGGATTTTTTCTTTTTTTTTTCCCAGGACCAAAACCAAAAATCGTCCCCTTCAAAAAATATTTTTTTTTCTTCTCCCTCAAAATTTTCTCGCCTCCCTCGTTTTTTTTTCCAATACCTCCCAAGTGAATTCAAAAAAATTTTTCTCTTACCTACAAAGTGATTTCTAAAAAGTTTTCCAACCAAAATAAAATTTTAGAACCGACCGTTTCAGTAAGACTTGACATCAAGGTGAAAAGAGGAAGCGGCACAGTTGTACCAGTCATGACGGAGGTCGGAACATATGTACATAGACCTAACAGCAGCCGCAACAACATTCGCAGGCGCGGAATCATCAGCAACTTTAGAGGTTATGGTTGCAATGTCAACCAAGGTATATCTCCACTACTTCGCAGTAAAGGAGCTAAAAAGAAGAAGACAAAATGTTCAAATGCTTGGGTTTCTCCGTGAGAATGTCATCGATATAGTTCTTGTGTAGAAATCGTCGCCAAAATTATAATAGGTCTCTTGCACAAGCGATACAAAATCTTAACAGGCTCGGCAGAGGTAAGACGTAGAAATCCTGGTTTCTTGTCGAAAAATTAATTAATGCTTATCTTTGGCGTAACTCTAGCTCGGATGAATTAACCATGGTGAATATAGAGGTGAGAGGCCGAAAAGATCTCTTCGTGGCTTCAGCATATCTGGCAAAGGAAAATCCATACCAGCCAACAGGAGTTAAGGGACTAACAGAAAACTTGACAACTAAAGGAGCTAACCCTTCGATGCTATCTCAGAACGAATCTCCGGATTTTTTTATTTTCCCACCCGGAATGTGAAATCATCGTTGCGGGTGATTTTAGCTTTCATAACGTGGTCAGTCATCAGCGGAACAGGGGGAATAAGATGTAGCATCACATGCACGTGCTGCAACTATTTCGGACTGATGGAAGTGCGATCGTAACCTCCTAGTGGTGGCCACTGGTAACTATTCTATGAGAGAGGATAGGCCAATATGATCGGACTAGTCCGTTCCAAGTAAGGTGGGCGTGAGACTAATAACCTCATCCGGAAAAAACAATTATTACGGAACGAGCAACATGCCTTGGATCCTGGAATCAACGATGACGACCACGGCAACGAAAAAGGCAAAACGATTTACGAATTTTCTCATGGAATGTTCAAACTCTGTACAGAACTCGAGCTACACAACATCTAGACGATACCCTGTCAAAGCTGATATTACCGCCATCTAGAAGACGAGATGGATAGAGGGAATGGTGTTTTGCAAAAACCTGAGTATGACGTATATTACGACGAGTTATACAGATGGCAGCAAGTAAGAACTTGGTCGTTGCAAGTACTAGATTTGCGCGGAAAGATATCCATATAGCCACCGGAATGTGTTGATAGACCGCCGCCACTTTTCGGGTCTGATGATGGTTCGAACGTACCGAGGTGGCAACGACTCAGTTCACTATCTTGTTGGTATGGTGCTCCGAGAGCGCACTACAACGCTGAAAAGCTTTGTATCCTCTGATCAGGCTCGAATCAACACAGCTGCACTACACAGTGAAATGGCCAGAAGCAGCTACGGTCATGCATTAGAACTCGCTCTAAGTCCTGGGCATGAGATCCGGGCGTCGAAGAGTGTTGGACCCGCCTCAAAAATACTGTCATTAGTACTGCTGATTCTATCTTAGGCAGCAGAAGTCGTAGAGATCGGTACGCCTGGTTCGATAACGAATGCAAGCTGGCAACTGAAAAGAAGAAAATACTTCGGAGGATTGTTGGCCTTGAATGTGAGGAAGGACCATTCCTCTATCGCGACATAGATATTGTGAAGAAAATAAAGCTCGTTAGGCTCCGGTGGGCATGGCATCTAGCTCGTATGAGTGAAGATGAGCCTGCTGGTAAAGTTCTTTGCGGTAGGACCTATGGGATGCGACAGCGAGGGAGACCCAACCTTGAAGGTAGACCAGGACGCTCAGAGCTTAGGGGTGCCAAACTGGATGACATCGGCTCAGAATCGGGACCGGTGGAGAGAACAGTTGCGAGAGGCCAGGACCGTATTCCGGTTGTAGAGCCTTTATAGAAGAAGATATGTAAACCTCTTCCAAAAAAATTCAAAGCGCCCTAGCGGCTAAACCGTTACGATTTGCTCCATCCAAACGATTTTTTGTTCGTCTATCCAAAACCTGTCCACAGCCGGGCATTTTGTTAGTTTCAACAATACGCCCTGTATTAGCTGTTCGATGAAGTGGATATCACCATGCATTTCCTTTCAATAGTAGGTTCCAGATGGAGCAGTTTGGTATTATGCGCCAAAACTAGACAAACTTGCCGGAGATTAAATCGACCATTACATTGCTCAATTGAGGCAAATAAGACGAAGCAAAGAATATCGTACCAAACCCACTATTGCAATTAACGAGGGAACAAGCCAGCGACAACAGAAAATTTTCTTCGCAATTATCTAGCTCTGACTAATATCAGGCACCGCGCATTTGGGGACGTTGTCTTGCATGACATTGTAGACGTTTCGAGGCTTAAAACAGGATATATGACCGGCATCTAAATATGACAGGTTGGATCTACTGCAACAATTCACCTTGGTGAAAAACCTAGAATTTAGATAATGGTCATACACGGTGGTTTTGCTAAGAAGTGGATTCTTTAAACAACATTGTATTGATCGTATTGTTGCTGATTTTTCTGGAGATCGGCAAAAAAATACTGCTGTACTGGAAAACAACAACATGATAAATGAACATAGGCAACTGACATATCGTGATTTTCAAGCATTGCAACACATTGCTATGACCAGGAACATGAAAATTCAGTCGTGATTGCATTTTACTTGAACATTTAGTCGTGAGGAATATTGTCTGTTTGTTTAAATTTAAATGTTTGCAAAAATGCATCGATTATAACAGAAAGCTTTAAAAGCCACAGTAATTACTGGTAATAAATCTAACCACCAATAAACTACAATTAAACAGGTGAGTTCTTGAGTCGAGGAACTCCAATTAATTACAAATTTTCAGGTTTTCAATCGATCAAAGGCATCATACTGGCTGCGCCGTGAACATTTTTTTTAATTTAAAACATTTTTATTTCTATTTCCAGATTTTTTTTTAGTTTTGTATTATTCTTTTTTTTACAGCATGGCTATTATTACATCAGTCAATTAGTTCATAGGATGACATATAAATGGCGCCACTGTCGGCAAATTTGTGGCGATTGAAATCGATCACGACGACCTCTGTGTGTCACACCTGAACACTTTACACGACACTTTGATACAGAATATCGCGAAGAAATACGTCTGGCCGATGTTGAACAAGAATGTCAACGATTGGGCACGATCATGTGTACCTTGTCAACGATCCAAGATAAGTAGACATACGAAGATTGCCAAAACTTATACAGGTACCTGACGAACGATTCTATCACGTACATATAGACATCGTAGGCCCGATGCCCGAAGTACAAGGATACAGGTATTGCCTTACGATGATCGACCGATTCGTTGTAGAAAAAGAACGACAGCGTATCATCCACAAGCCAATGGACTCATCGAACGATGGCATAGGGCGCTGAAAGCAGCGATAAAATGTCACGAGACCGACGACTGGGTCAAAGTTTTACCAGTAGTCTTATTAGGACTAAGAAATTGTTTGAAAGAAGATCTTGGTGCGTCTAGCGCAGAACTTGTATATGGCACGACTTTAAGATTACCAGGCGAATATTTCATGCAAGACGATTTCCAACCGGACCGTACAATCTTTAAAGAGTACTTGAGGGAGTACATGAGGCAACTGAGACCCCGACAAACAGCACACCACAACAAACAGAAGATTTTTGTATTTAAGGACCTTACAACGTGTACGCATGTTTTTATAAGAGAGGATGGAGTTAAAAAACCACTTGACCAACCGGACAGTGAACCGCATGCTATTATAAAGAGAGATAGTGACACATACTACACGGTGGACGTAAAAGGGAGGCATGATACCGTCTCAGTAGAATGAAACCAGCGTTCATGCAAATGATCCCGAGCGAAGAAAATGTCACGACAATCCCAGAGCCTAGAACGTATGCCGGAGCAGGAAAGAAAAGGAAACAAGTCCGTTTCGCAATACCTGATGAGTAACGATGGTATTGCTGGAAGGGGAGTAATGTGGCGATTGAAATCGATCACGACGACCTCTGTGTGTCACACCTGAACACTTTACACGACACTTTGATACAGAATACAAAAAGTAATTAAGTAGGCTTAAGAAAGTTATTTTATTAATTAGAAATTTAATGTTTTTAGTTTGTCATAATTATTCGAACCTAATGTATGTAACGTATTGGAAAATAAATAATTGTGTGTTAATAAGTAGTGTCTAGTTTGTACAACCTATGGAAGCTCTATGGAGTTACGGAGTGCCTCATAAATTTATATTTTTTAATTGACACCTCTTCTGTTTCCGTGGCCTTCTTTGCTATCAGAGATGATAGCTTTCTGGACGCAGATCGAATGTAAGGAACTTAAAAGGACTTACGTCATTACTCATTACTATAAAGGAACAACATTGATACGCTGATGTGGATTCTGGGCCACGAAAATCACATTGGTAATGAGGTTGCTGACGCCCTGGCTAGAGTGGGGGCAAACTCATCACTTTTCGGTTCGGAACGTTTTTGCACCTTAGCAAGCTACCACGTAAGAACGGCCATCAAAAATTGGGTCTACCAGCCGTTTCTTCATAGCGGAGAAGGACACAGGGTGCTCGTCAAGCTAAAAGATTCATCCAAATCGACAAAGTTAAAGGGGGGAAACTTTTAAATTTCATGAGGGGGAGCTACAAATAATAACAGAGCTCCTGACGGGCCACTGTTCGCTTAGTTATCATCTAAGCAGAATTGTAGTTGGTAGCTGATTGTAGTTCTCGGTTCTGCGGGGAAGCTCCCGAAACTGCGGAGCACTTGCTGTGCGACTGTGAGGCTACAGCGAGGAAGAGATTGATCCTCCTCCATCGCGATTTGGGAGATTTGGCTACCTCCGTGCCTATTTTGTATTAGTCCGGAATGAAGGACTACAATTTCCTGCCAATTGATGCCTTTGGAAATTTTATCTTCCGGGTAGTAAGTTGATGATCTAAACGTCAGCTGCGTAGGTAGTGGGGCTGGTCGTGGCAATATGTACATTTTCTTCCCGCTACCCCTACCATGATCGTGGTGCTTGACTCTTTTTTCTATTACCAGCCTTATTTAAATTGTTAATTACAAAAAAAAGTAAGCGACCAGAAATGACCATCCAAAATGCTAAGCTGGCTCCTGGGCTATCAAAAATACGTTGCTTTCTCATTTCAATAGGTTTTCACAAATTCGCAAAACGATTACAAACAAATTTATTGGAATTTGGATAGGACCTGTTTTGTCGGGTCAGCTAGTGTTGAATAAAAGTTGTTATCATACGAAAGTAATGAGTGATGTGTCACTAAGGGTACTAAAAGGGTAATAAAATAAAGCGTCATAAAAATCCATTTGACAGGTTTAAGGTGAGGCCGCATATTGTCTTGCTTTGTGCTTGTTTTACCGGCATGATTTTTGGAATTTTTCGTTGAGGCTTCCTTTTTGGGTTCCCTATTTATAAGTCTATCAAAATCAGCACAGCAAATTCGAATGTCATCGACCAAACCCTATACCTGAGATTGCGAATTTTTGTTCTTCCAATTTGAAACCATAAAAGAAAATTCCCTGAAAAAGCTCAAGGTCATACGCATACCCTCATAGGGTACGAAAAATATATGGAGGATTCCTTGGTACAGTAGTCCAGTCAAAATACACGAAAAAACGCCATAATTGGAAGATAATTCGGAAGTTGCTGAAAATTGGAGCAGCCCTTAAAAACGTTATTATACATAAGCTGTAGAGACTGCCACGCGATTGGACGACTGCAAACTTTTTTATTCAAGGTCAAAGGGTCAAAATATCAGTTTTTTGCAAATATATGCTAAACCGTACGTCTTATCAGAAAATTGTGTTTACAACGTTTGTAGATTAGGCGATTATCTACAAAAAAATATATTATACATTTTCTCGTAAGAATTGCCATTTCTGAGATATTGTCGTTTTAATAAGTTAAAATACTCATATTCTATCATTCCCCACTTGTAAAGGTCATCAGAAATTTAATAAATCCTTTGTCGGAGTACGCGGCTAATATTTTCAGGGGTGATTCCTGGATGTCTTTGGAGAAAAAAATTGTTCTACAGAGGGCGGCTATCTCCACTATCCACTAAGATACAGGGTGATTAGGGGAATTTTTTTATTTTTTTTAAATTTACTGAAATTTGAATAACTCCTAAAGTAATTATCATAAAGTAGCCTTATTAGGCTCATCTTTTAGGTAAATGTGTATTCTTTTATTTGGTATAAAGCACAGCAACCTGAGTGACTCCGTTCAAAAAATATATAGGCTCAAACCAATGCTTTGCATCTAGACCTGACAATTTCTTCGTTTTTCTCGGAAAATTCGTTACTAACAGTACATTTTTTTTTTGCTTTTCTGATGCACCAAACTATTACCTACAATATTTCCATACACAATAAGTGTTTATTTTGGGTAGTTTTGTGGTAGTAGTAGTAGTAGTAGTTTTATCGTGAACAATTAAAAAGTTACTCGTCTTTCAACTGCGGCATAGTAGCATTGGTTTGAGCCTACATATTTTTTGAACGGAGTCACTCAGGTTGCTGTGCTTTATACCAAATAAAAGAATACACATTTACCTAAAAGATGAGCCTAATAAGGCTGCTTTATGATAATTACTTTAGGAGTTATTCAAATTTCAGTAAATTTAAAAAAAATAAAAAAATTCCCCTAATCACCCTGTATCTTAGTGGATAGTGGAGATAGCCGCCCTCTGTAGAACAATTTTTTTCTCCAAATATATCCAGGAATCACCCCTGAAAATATTAGCCGCGTACTCTAACAAAGGATTTATTAAACTTCTGATGACCTTTACAAGTCGGGAATGATATGAGTATTTTAACTTATTAAAACGACAATATCTCAGAAATGGCAATTCCTACGAGAAAATGTATAATATATTTTTTTGTAGATAATCGCCTAATCTACAAACGTTGTAAACACAATTTTCTGATAAGACGTACGGTTTAGCATATATTTGCAAAAAACTGATATTTTGACCCTTTGACCTTGAATAAAAAAGTTTGCAGTCGTCCAATCGCGTGGCAGTCTCTACAGCTTATGTATAATAATGTTTTTAAGGGCTGTTCCAATTTTCAGCAACTTCCGAATTATCTTCCAGTCAAACCTCTAATTTGACTGGACTACAGCCTAGTTGGGAGGCGACAAAATAAATTGTGACGAAAAAATTAATTGTTGTATGTTTTACTCAACAATTGCAGATATTTTTTCACAGGTAGGTAGGTAGGTTCTCAATCAGTGCCATTGTGACGCCTGGTCTATATTAAGGGTGAACCTAAGAAATTATTTATAACGACCCAAAAATCTTTGGAAATACAAATTTTTTTATTCCAGAAGAAATAATAAAAGCATTTCCATGATTAACAAGCACTTTTACACCCAACCAAGAGACCTCCGCCATAAATAATTCACCCAGCACCAGAACCTTGTTGTATTATGACAATTTCACTCATTTTTATCGCTCTAATCTAATTTTTTCGTCATCTTGAGTTTCATGTTTAGAAAATAGCGCAGAACTCCCCTAGTTGCCACGGGAGAGGGCATAGCTGAGCACGGCATCGTGGCGTGGTGGTTAGAGGAGATCCTCTGGTGTCAAATTTCTCGGCCCGGAGCCCGAGTCTCTCTAGCAGCGATGCGGGTGGCAAGGCATTAAGACGACGTGCACTGGACCAAAACAGGTGTCGACGGTCTCAGAGGGACCTGGGGCCACATTCTCCGAAGTCTCTATGCCGTGTGCTGGCCCGCATGCTTGTATTGTTGCAGAGCGCTGTGGCTGTGGAGACAAATCTTGTTTTTATTTTTTATGGGTTGGGATTCGTACGCAGAGGAGACTCTGAGAAATGGACAGTTGCTGGCGGAGGGAATTCTTGGGTGAAACTCAAGACGGCGCCTAAATTTCATCGAAATTTATTTCGTTGAAACTTCAATGTCATCTGGCAACGAATCAATCGATCGCTCTTTGTGGTCATGATGGACCTGGATGTAATCACTGAAAAGTGGTGATTTTCGGGGGAGAAGTTACGGCGAGCGGCGAGCTTCATTGTGGGGAAAGCTTTGTTTTGGGAAACGTATTGCGTAACCTGGGACCGCCCATGGTGATGGTTTTGTACAATGGATGGTTTAATACCATGTTCGCACTGAGCCGAAATTTCGTGATTTCGGCTATTTTGGTGATTTCGCCCAAAATTACTTTCAAAATCATGTGATTTCCCATGTATTCTTGTGATTTCGAAATCATCTCAAACCTCGTAATTTTGGCAAAATTACGAATGAAATCATGTCGAAGCCAATACTCAAACCTAAATGTCGAATTCAGCTCAATTCAGCTGCAGCTGGCAGCACGTCAGTTTGACACATTTTAATAACACAATTTTGATTTTGCACATTTAACATTCTTCAAAATACAAAAACCCAAGATATATAAAAGAAAGAAGCTTCGGGCTTTAGAAAAAGAATTGCTAGTGAAATTTGGGCAAAAAAAATAGAAAACACGAGTAGTACTAGAAAAAACTGTCAAACGAAATCATTTCCATCCAGTGCGAACGGTTCTACATAATTTCAAAATCACTTTCCGAAATCACCTAATTTCGGCTCAGTGTGAACATGCTATAAGCTTACACAAGATGGTATTAAAATAGCAGAGATTAAATTGTTCATTGGGAAAAATTAAATTGAAAATTTTGGGCGAGGCAGACTTAACCCGGGGCTATACGATCAATTTTTCCATTACAATATTGCATTGCAGTATTACAATTGATCGTCTAGCCCCTGATCCAATATTTTAAATGCAACAATTGCATTTGGCAGAAATTCAGAATTTAAAAAAAATGGCAGAAAATGAAAAAATGCAAAAGTTTTAAAAGCCTCAACTCTTTGTGATTTTTTTTTATTTCAAAACGAGCGAATTAATGGAAATTTCACTAAACACTAACAACTATCTCCTGCGAGTTTCTTGTTAGAATGAAATTGCAATGCAATGGACTTCCTGCCGATAAAACTTTGACATTGAAAATTTCAAATTGCAATTGCAGACAAATTGATCGTCTGGCCCGTTGTGATATTTATTTCATGAAATTGCCGTGGTGGCTTTATAAGCACTAAATATAATCCGATTTTATTTTGCATAGGAGAGTTAACATGTGTAATGATTGGTGTCGACGCTCATTGATACTTGGGCGATCTCTAAATAAGTACAAAGAATTTACAGCAAATAGTTCAGGAGAATGCACAAAACCTTAGTATTGCTGCCCATGGAACACATAAACCTTTATAAAAATAAGAAATAGGGCAGATGATAAAATTGACCCCTGAGGGACCCTGCAGAGATCGGTTATGATGCGGATTTGACGCTATCCAATACTAACTTGATTGAACGGTGGGAAAGGAAACTCTCATCCCACTTCTGTAGAAGTGCGTCGACTCCAAAAGCATTGAGTTTAGCTAACAGGGCTGAGTGCCAAACTCTATCGTAAGCCTTGGAGATATCCAGAGCAACCAGACTAGACTCACTAGAGCCATGCAGACTTCGACTGAGGTGTTCTGTAAGACAAACTAAAAGATCGCCAGTGAATCTTTTTTGTCGGAAGGCATACACGATAGGGAATATTTTATCGGGTCCAGTGGATTTGTTGGCATCGAGATCTTTGAGGTACCTGTACACCTCGCGAGTCCTGAAGAAAACCGTGTCCATTATATGAGCGTTGTTCTCGAGAACCGGGGATAGCGTATTCGGGTAAAGAAGAATTTGAGGCAAACAGAGATGTTAATAAATTGGCCTTGGATTTTCTGTCTGTTATCACCTTCTCATCGTGGATGAAGGAAGGAGTTGTGGATATAGTGAAATTCTTCTTGATGGAACTTACCAAGGACAAGAAGTTTTTGCTACCGGAGGTTGCATTAAGGAGTTTACTTCTCAATTTGTTGTCAAATAAGGTTTTAACTTTCCTGATCGTGGCTTTACAGGAATTACTTAGTTGTATGCACTCTGAACGGAGCCATTCACTCGGAAAACTATTTTTTGCTCGGAAGGCGGCTTTTTTAGTTTTGATTGCGTTTATACAATCCCGATTAAGCCATCTGTTGACTGTTGGGCCTAGCAACCATACCACGAGAAGAGTTCTAAAAGAAGGCTTTTGACAACTTGACCCTTCTCTGAACTTTTGCCAATACATCCTTTGACATTATAGCAATGGCTTTAACAAAACAAGATATTTTTGCAACTAGATCGCTTCTATGATGAAAACTCCCAAAATACGCGATCACCCAAGCTGCGCAGATGATATGCGATCGTAGTAGGCGGTAAACAGTAGTGGATACCCAGGTTAAGGCAGGTTTGATCACCAGCTAGTGTGGTACAGTATGACTTAGTGTCAATTCCGTACCATTATCGGGAATTCGGAAACGGAATAACCTGTGGTTTACTGAGTTGATCTTTAAGGCAAAGCTTTAGCCTACTCACAACCATCCAAATACTCGGCGTGATAGTAGATGCCAAATTCCATTGGAACTGGAAAATGTAAAATCTGATGAACAGGAAGCACAAATTTTTGCGGGACTGTCGTATAGCTTGTGGATCCACATGTATAGCTAAAAGCATGTATGGGATATAATGTGCCATCAATAGTTTTGCAATCAAATTAAGCAAGATTCAAAATTGGTCTGCCTAGAAGATTGGATTCTGATGACATATACTAGTCGCTGGAGGTACAAGCTTGACATGGTCAACTTCCAATAATTTTTTATTGGTACCACCCCGTACCATGGTCTGAGAACTTTTGAGGTGTGTTCAGAAGAATATTAGAGCATTGGTTAGCTTAGCTATTGGACACTACACTCTAAACTATCATCTAAGGAAGATCGAAAGGGCAAATCACGGCTTTGCCTAGAGAAGGATGGCTCTACTCTACATATTCTCTGTCACTCTTGCGCGATAGCGAGGAGCGACATCATGATTTTTGGCGCGAACTTTCTCAAGTTGACAATACATAATAATTTTTATAAATGATGTACTCTTGGATACTGACGGTACTCTGAATAATTCGTACGGTTTCGATAATATAAGTCATGCGCGTACCAAATCTGGGCTTCATGTCATGTCCAATTTCATCAACAGAGACATCGATCGAAGCCATTCTTGATTGAAGCTAAATAAAGTGTTGAATTCAACGTCTCCAAAACGAAGTGCTGTTTCATCTTTAATAAAAACTATACCGACCTCAACAGACGGTGTAAACGGATGATCCACATCTTAACACTTTAGGTATAACTTTAACCAAGAATCTGCGACGAAATGACCACATATTCCAAATCAATAAATAAGCAGCACGACGCCTGGGAGTTCTTAAGAGCTGCAGGGTCCTTTTTTATCCAGCTACAAATTTTTAATTCGGCCTCGCTTCAAATGCAACGTGTATATCGTGTATGACTCGACAATATGAAAAACTCATTGAGCCACCGCAGGAATGCGCATCACACGATTTACAACTTCGTTTATAAATAGAACCACCTGATTGTGTGAACAACCTTCCACAATCAGTATTTCCGAATTTGTTCAAATCCCAGTGTACAAACGTACGGTTTCTTGTCATCTGCGTCAGCACCCGCCGATGGCCCTAAACTACTTCTTTATCCTATTCTTGCTTTAAACTAAGGTTACTACCACAACTTGACTTGCGATGGAATGACCACATATTCCAAATCGCCAAACAAGCATCCCAGTGCTTGGGATTTCTTAAGAAGTGCAGGTTCCTCCTCCAGCCATCAGCCCGTGCTGTTATTTATAAATCCTACATTCGGCCTCTTCTCGAATACAACTCCCTCATTTGGGGCGGCGCTCCAATAACAACCTTAGCATGGTTAGATAAGGTCCAAAAAAGGCCCTTAAGTTAATTAATGACGATACCGCTTGCTCCAACATCGACCCCCTAAGCCACCGTAGGAATGTAGCAGCACTGACAAAATTTTATCGCTACTATCATAGTGACTGTTCCTCCGAGTTAAACGCTCTTTTGCCTCCACGGCAATCTTATACCCGCAACACCAGATTAGCCCACTCGTCCCATTCCCTGCACCTGCAACTCCTTCTTTCACGCACTCAACAAGACATGAATTCGTTTGTAAATAGAACAACTCGACTGTGGAATAATCTCTCGCAATCGGTATTTCCGAGCTCTTACAACATCCAAGAGTTCAAACGCAGGGTTCATCACCACCTTCTTCAATACCCCCCCGTACCTTTATAATCCTTAACCTATTCCCCCCACCCCTCCTCCGTACTAAGCTTACTGCTAGACATTGCACCATGACGTGACAAATGACATGACGGACTAGTAGTACAAAGGGTGACTCCTGAGCTTAGCACTAACACATAAAAAAAAAAACTTGTAGTATAACCTGAACGACATACATATGTAACTGGTACAAAGAACGATTCCTAAGCTTGGCATTTTCACACAAAAAGAAGCCCATACGTTTGTCGAAATAAATTGGTGCAGTTTCCACATCGCACCACTGAGCTGGAAAACTTTTAAGCGGTTGGTTCTGTTTCGGCCTTTAAGGTGTTCTAGATTTCCTCTTCCAAAAAGGTAAGCATTTTTTATTTTATTTGATGCAACGAACTTGTTGACCATTGACACCGATCAAGCTAATCTACATTATAGCGATCGACCGAGGAGGCAGCGATCCTCAACCACTGAAACATGGACTCCTCGCTATATGATAAAAAGTTCAATAGGATACAATCGCGTGAATACCGTCCAAGATAATCAAAGACCCTACGATCGTTTGACAAGATTTTGAGCAGTATTTTAAGGACGCAGGCACAATATCCATCGATTATTTTAAGAAAGAAAGAACGATCACAGGAACCGATCTTATATTGGGACCGTTGGAAAGAGATCCCACTCTAATGAAGAGGCCCAACGCAAGACCGAAGTGTATTTTAAAGTGCTTGAACAATTGTGTACTTTACCAAATGAGTTCAAATGTTAGAATACTATTGACCTACAAGTGCCCTGATCTTGGTGTAGACTACGTAGCAGCTGAATTTCCACTATTAAGAAAGAGGCCAACGACTTTCCATCCACTGTGCAACTTTTCTCGAAGTTTATTATTTATTAGATTGATATTGTAAACTTGATATTTTTATCGCTTTTTATGACGGTAAAATGTTGATCGGTCATTACAAGTTTATAGTTGAGAATGAGATGGCGTTGACGTACATCACAATTCCCATTAAACGCCATTTAAATGATATGTTACACCCGGCCAATGAATAAAATTATGTCATTAAATATTGAATATCATAAAATGAATTCATATATTTCGTTTAATTTATTTCGAAATTGCAGCGTTCATTTAACAGCCGCATAAAACCGGAGTAAACGACATTTACTACCGTCTTTACATCGGCGCGGGACCGTCGTTAGCCGATTAGCCGTTCTCTCATGCATCTCGCAGCCATCGCCATCTCGCCGTCGGTGAATAAAATTGAAAATTAATCGCATTAGAGATTTAAGAGTTCTACACATGCGCAGAGACATACCTAGGCCGGGAGGTATGGTAGCGCGCAAGCAGGCAGGCTCGTACCGCTGCGAGGGGCAGCACATAGGAAGCAGTAAAAAAACTAACACAAAATAATTAACGCCGGACACAGAAGGAGTCTGGAAGGTCTGCAGCAGCTGGGTCCGGGTTGGGGGGATCAAGGGGGTCGGCCAGAGTGCAGGGCCCAAGATCCCCACAAGACGTCGTCGAACAAGAAGAATTTGTCATCGCAGCAGTTTGCGTCGTCTTATTTTCCGGTGTGGGTTCGCTGCTGATCCTGCTGCCTGTGCTCCCCCCTGATCGCCGCTGCTGGGATCACCCCCGCGTTATCGGGGCACAAAACGGCAACAGCAGCCCGTGTGTGTTCCCCCGCTTGTACACGGCTACGGGCTTTGGCAGTTTTGCAAAGTCTGGTGTTTTGTCCTTTGAGACGGCGCGGATCGTGGATGGCTTGTTCTGTTCCTCTTGCGATCCCCACATGGGGGCATCTAGCGGGGCGGCAGGGATCGGGTCCCGGGTTGTTTTTTCTTTCTTTCACAATTTTTATCTTCTTCGATAAAAATCTAAGAAAATCATCAAATTAGTACATAAATAAACACGAGGAGAGAGAAAAAGAGTTTTAAACACTTGGACACACACGGCTGTAGCCACATGGAAGGAGACTTCAAGGGAATAAAAACGTGTTGGGGATCGTGTGGTTGTCTTCTTTTTCTGATTCTCATTTTGAAATTTATGTCCAGTCAAGCAGATGAAAGAAGAGTTAAGGAATTCTTTTTTTTTACTCATATCGTTTTTGTTTCCTTAAAAAAAAAGTCGTTTTGTTCGTTTTCTGTTTAGGCCTTGAATCACCTCTTATTTTAGGATTTATGGGGTTTCGAGAGACCCATTGTGGAATGTGATGATATTTTCAATAAATCCTAATTAATTATGAACTGGAGGCCGGAATGGAAGACGAAGATTTATAATGGGAGGTGTGATTTTTTTACATCAGCAATTAATTATTATCGGTTTTACGATAAATTATGATGGATTGCGGCTCTGCGATTAAGATTTGTTCGGGGACAGGTACAGGGACGTAATTAGGAGATTGTGCAACTCCCGCGTTGAAGATGACCAGTCGTACAATCTCCGGTTTTTGTGGTGTGTTGGTACAACTGTCCTTGATGTCTATGCTTAACGCTGACAGTTAGTTTGAGGGAGAATTATGAATAAATGTATCTCAATTATTAAAGTTTAACAATAATTGATTAAATACAAACAAAAACCTCAATTGATGTTAAAAAAATCAAACGCTTATAAGGTTATTACATAATTATAAGCTTTCTGCACGATGTCAAAGAGCTTAAAGATATTGATGATGTAGGAGAAATATGCACAGTTCTTCTTGTTACATAACTGAACCAAATTTGAGCATTTACCCTACTTATCTTGGAATTTTCAGTCTAGGCAATTTTACAACCAGGTAGCGATCGAGATCAGGAACCAGGACGAGATCACTTCCAAAGAAGAGCTATGCGAGGCAATGCGGAAACGGGTAGATTGTTGTGCAAGATCGTAATACCGCACTGAGGAAATATGGCATATGGCGGCATCCAGGCAGCCACCAAAAATAGCCCGTTTATGACTAGATTCAACCCAAGTTCAACCTAGGGTCAACCCAATCATAAACGGGGTAAAGTTGAAACTAGTGGTGAGCAAAAATGGTATTGTTCTTGCACATTTTGCAAGAACAAGAACAAGACTTAGTTATGCTTGCAAGAACAATAACAAGACAGACTGAACAAGAACAAGACTACATTAGTCTTGTCTTGTTCTTGCATTTGCTCATCACTAGTTGAGAAACTGGGTCCACCCATCTCAGCTCTTCTACCTGAGTCGAGTTAATATTTCGCCTCATATATGCGGGTTGAAATGTAATTGGGTTGAAGTGACGTTTGTTTTGTTTGTTTACCATCTGTGAAGTACGCCTTCGGCGTTAGTTTTGTATTCGGTGTTTTTGTTTGCACAGGAATAAAAAAATTATTTCGTTTTGAGTTTTTACTTATCTATAAATGAGAATTTCACGGAAAAATTTGAGGTTATGTTTGGATTTCAGTTCAACCCAATCTTTATTTCAACCTAAAGTGAACTCAGCTAACCGACCCATATACGGTAGTCTAAATTTCAACTCAACCTCGGCTCAACTTTTTAACCTAGTTATAAACGGAGTAAAATATACCGGTGAAACTAGCGAAAAAGGTGCTAGAATCAAGTCCGCATAGGATGGATTACAGCGAAAAAGAGATGCCAGGGGTTCGGGCATATAGAAAGGAACTGCACCGAAGACTGGAATGGACTATGCGTAAAATGCGGAGAAAAGGGACATATCGCCAAAGACTGCGCCAGACTCCCCTAATGCTTGTTAAGCTAGGAAGTGGGGAGCAGGCACTTAAAAGGGGAAGGAAATAATACAGCATACAACTCACAACTGCACTTGAAGCATTGCCAGACGGACTAAGATCTGCTCGCACAGATTGCGAATATGAAAAGGAAATCGACGTTGCAGTTGTAAATGAGCAGTACAAGGACGTGAAAGGACAAAAGCGGAAAAGCCGCAATATCGGCGGGGGGAGATCGAGTCTTCGAAGAGACGATAAGGAAGCCGGTTCCGCACATTCAAGCGTAGGCTGTATCTATGGTCTACAGCTGTTACATGACAGTAGTGGAAAAGTTGACTGCAGACGAGAGTAGCTAATAATATCGGGGGACTATAATGCATAGGGTGTGGACTGTGCAGCCGGCATACAAATGCCAGAGGGCGCATTCTAGGCGGTCAAAACACCTTTCAAAAAGGTGAAAAAGTGCGTAAAGTAGACATCACCTTCATCAGTGATTCGATAGTCAGACCCGCCTTTAATGGCGGGTGAGTAAGGTGTACACGCACAGTGTCCATCATGTCATAACTCTCCGCACGAGAAGGAGAACAGAAAGTGAGCAGCAGACCCACGCCATAAGCACCGGGTGCAGATCTAGTTCGATGAAGATAATACTGCAAACTAGGCAAGCCGACGCTAATGAAAGGGTTGCACGCATGCCGAGCGTTGGAGCGAGCATGTGACATGCCACACCGTCCAAAACCCCGAAGACGTCCTCCGAACTTCTGGTGGAATGATTAAAGCGTTGAAGGTTTTGCTTAAAGGCAAGAAAGCGCTGCCAACGAAGGTACGCGGAAGACGCGAGGAGAAGACTTGAAAATGCCATGTGCATGAGGCGGATAGTAATCTGTGGGGGTGCTTACAGAGTAGTGATGTCGTCGAGTCAGGGTAAACGTTCCCCAACGATTACCTGCGCAGTAATGCTGCTGTCTTGTATCTTGGGTCTTGTACGGACCCTGCTTCCATATAACGGGAACATGTCTGCAGTAAACCTATATGTCGCAGTCACCCCAGAGGTAAGAGAGGAAGAAATTGTGGAAGCCGCGAATAGGATTGACGTTGGAAATGCTCTTGCCGGATGGTGAAGCTGGCAGCCAGTGTGGTACCAGAAAAATTCAATTCAATTCAAAAATTCACAACGTGCCTTAGGGAAGGAGTGAGCAATGGAAACGTCAGAAGCGTATGCTCATCCCGAAGCCAGATAACCCCTAGAGCACCAGTCAGCCTACAGGCCGATATGACATCTAACCTATGTGCAAGCTTTTCGAAAGGGTGTTATACAGCAGATTACTCCCAAGCGCCGAAATGGAAGTCGGCTTGTCGGTTTCAGCCCACAGGTGGTGCTAGGCTAGATCAGAAACAGCTTTCGGCATCAGCGCAGCATTCGCGACTAAGCTGCTTAATATAGGGCCCCAGGACAAACTGACGCCTCCTAATCACGAGAGTGCTTAGTTCTGTCCTATTGCATGCAGCACCAATTAAGGCAGTGGATTTGGATAGAACGGGCAATAGGAGGAGTTAAAACTGAGTGAAATGACTCTAGAGAGGATTATGGAGCAAGATCTTCATTTCTTCCCATACAAAGTGGACTTACTTAAAGATGGTTGCCACGGGACAAGCCGCGTCAATTGCTATATGGAAATTCCGTCGCAAAAATGATCGATGCTGAGCCTGATTTTTTGGACAAAATTTTGAAGACGGACGAAGCTCATTTTACACTCTCTGGCGGAGTCAATAAACAAAACTGTCGAATTTGGGGAACAGAGAGCCCACGAAAAACCACTACATGACGAGAAAGTCACTGTTTGGGCCGGAGTGTGCTCAAAAACTATCATTGGACCACCTTTCTTCAAAATTGGAGAAACCGAATGGAGGTGGTCATTTACTCGACATCAAAAACTGATTTGAAACAAATGGTAGCGAATATCCTAAATAAATCTTGCACATTTGTCAAAATCTAAAGCTAAGGCTAAAAAATGTCGGAGTTATTCAATGTTGAAAGAAATACTGAAGCTCTGCGCAGCACGCCTGGCGCAGCACGCAGGCGACCAAAATAAAAGGCTTTTGAATCTCCAAGTAAATTGCATCGAATGCGAATAAGGCTGGTCGTCCAGTAGAAGCCTATTCCTGCGGCTACGCACTTCGACTACATGAGCGGCTACAAGCGACTCTGAGATACGCGGCTACACACTTCAGGGGTCGGATACTGCAAGCTTTTTATGCCGTTCAGTTTGAAGTGAACTTTGACGTAATAATATTGTGATTTGTAAATAAAGAAGGCTTTGGAGAAAATTATTTCCTGATTCGACCGATCCAAATCAAATTGGATTCGCACGGCACGCACGAATACGCCGCCCGCTCAAAGTTGCCTGCAGTGGAGGATGTTTATATGAAATTCTTTATGTTGGGTCTGTCGCGCATAGCCGCTCATGTAGCCGAAGCGCCTAGCCGCTCGAATACGCTTCCAGTGGACGACCAGCCTAAAGGTTGATCCACACATATCCCTAACGGCATATCGTGGATCCTTTCGTGTCAGTGGCTTCCGTGATGAATTTTTCACTGAAATTCGCACAGTCTTTCTCCGTATCAATATCGTACAGTACAAATATACAAACGGACTATGTAAAACAAGTTGTAATGAAGAATGAGCGTAAAATATAAATCCATTAAAGCACTCATTTACGCAAAGCCAGAAAAGTAATAAAAGAATTAAAACTTGACGCTTATGATCGCATAAATTCTTTTCTCACAAAGTTAAAAATGTTTCATTTCCCTGCTTTGGTAAATACGGTGTCAAAAGCGGACAAAATGAAGGCAATAATCACCAGAATAAAGATGAAAACATATCCGACTCCTAATTAGTTAATATGCTCTGCCTCATGTCCTTTTTCTTGGGATGGAAATAATAAGTATAATTAACATATACCCCGTGGTTACTATGTATGTGAAGGCGTCCAAGAAAAATAAATAAAGAAAACCACTTCAGAACTCGCCACCAGATGCACTTTTCCATTAAGAGGTCCTTAAACCCAGAAATTTATTTACTTAAAAAATTCAAAATAAACCAAAAGTCAACCGCGCACATTTGCGTCGTCCTGAGCAAACAAATCATTCACAAAATTGAAGGCCGGCATTTTTCCCCTGCGCGCGTCGCTGCTTCGTGGTGAAGAAAATAAAATATAAAATAAGAAGAAAAGTCCGGCACCCTTCTCTTCACTCCATCGACTCATCAAAGATTGTTCGGCGCTCTTTTATCTTCTTTTTGGATTCAACCCCTAGAGTCCACTAGAATCGTGCGTTGTCTATTTGCGTTATTTTTAGCGAAGCGCTCCTGTCAAAGGCGGGGGGAGGAGGCCTTGACATGGATTCTCGAGTAGTCAACAAATCCGTAAAAAACTATTTAATGGCGGACAAAAGTGAAAAGTCGTGGATTTCGGTGCACGCGAAATAAATCTCCATAAAGAAAATGTTTTTTTTGTAAACTCACTCTTTGTGCTCGGCTGCTCGGTCCCGCTGTCGACGGTTCTTGAACCAATTCGAAACCTGAAAAATTGAGAAAATTACGATTTTTTAGAGTCATTTGAGCATTTTTTTTGTGGGGAATAAATAAATAAAATAAAATAAATTTGATAAATATGAGGAGGCCTTGTATCATTTTAGATGGGGTAGTTTATTATCCGTCATAAATTGGGGTATTTTTGTCAGCGGATTTAGGTTTTCGAGATGTTTACTCTTTTCGTGAAAGTAGAATCATTTTAGTGCGATATCAAAATGAACTAGGATCTCTATGCAAAAAGTGCTACTCAAGACAACGGTCAGAGTGCTTTGTGGGAAGCCTACGCATATTTGGCACAAATATATCCTCACCATTAATAAAAGAGTTCTGCCGCAGACAATTTCTAATAACGAAAAAATTATGATTCAATCCATAGTTATTGTCAGGCATTGCATTATATGAGCGTACTTTGGACAGTTTAAAAATGGACCCTCTTCCTATCTCTACGTAAGAAATCGCCCAATAGTAAAACATAATTGCTACTTGAACAATTTTGGCAGGGGATTGTATAACTCGCTCTTTTCTTAATCTTTTTAATGATGTATTTTTACTCCTTTCTAATCCACTGCACACACGTTATTCTGTGTTATTCCAACCCTACAATTTCCACAATATATGTAAGACCAGCACGTCAGTCATGAAATAAGAAACTCTCAAAATCAGTGTTTGGATGCGCAGTGAGAGTCACAAGTCCACACAAGCGGGCAAAGTCACTCTGTTTTTTTGAAACCCCTTATTACATGCGCACTCATTTCTCTTCTGTTTTGGTGCGACCCATAACAGACCTTGTCTGATGTTTGTGAGCTCATGCCCAACTCTATCAACATGGACATAAAAAATTCATTCTGAGGCCTCATGAATCCAAAACGAAATACTGTGTCATTCCTAATAAAGGTTGCACCGACCTTCCTTCCATATCATCGGACGGTGTGAATCTAGTGGTTGGCTCATCTCTTTGGGCCGTAAACAACATCGAGGATTACCTTTAACCGAGAGTGAAGGATTGCCTTTACCCGCAATAGGTGGTATGTTTAAAATGCTTTAACACCAAATCCTCGGTAGCCTAGCGAGTAAAACGTCTGGCTACCATCCCAGAGATCCCGGGTTCGATTCCCGGCAACGCCACGGTCTTTCGCCTTTTCCACTTTCCACCTACGTAACTTTTCTTCTTTCTTCTTCCCCTTTACGTTCCTGATTCCTCCTGTCACAACCTTCCTTCCTTCCCCGCTCCACCAAAGCGCATGTCATCGGCTGGTTGAGGAGATTCAACTCGTTTCAGGAGGCATAACACTCTAGCGAGTTGTTTCTCGATGCTCCGATGTCAGAGTTGCGATAGTAATGCTTGGGAGTAGGTGGAATTAAAATATCGCGGCTAAGTTGTGGCAGTTTCCTTCCCTCCCGACTAGAGCTTCTGATCGACTTTGCAATCTATACGAAGAAAATAGATTGTCGACAGTATAAAGGGCTTTTACTGAATCTCTAGTCTTCCACATAAAAAAATACAGATGCGGTCATGAGACTCCTGCCAGGAACGAAGTTCCTTACGATTTTTCTACAACTGCATATGTAACTCCAAATAAAATCTGTATCGCCATCTTGATTTTTTTACGCGAGCTATGCATATAAGCAGGATTTGATGTTGATCGGCTGCATTTTCTACCTTTTAGTTTATTATTACCCCGTTTATGACTAGGTTGAAAAGTTGAGTCGAGGTTGAGTTGAAATTTCGACCACCGTATATGAATTCGAGTTGAGTTCACTTTAGGTTGAAATAGAGTTGAATTGATATCAAAACATAACCTCAAATTTATGTGTGAAATACTCATTTTTAGATACGAAAATATTCAGAACGAAATAATTTTTTGTTCCTGTGCCCTAAAAAACACCGAACACAAAACTAACGCCGAAAGCAGGCTTCACGGATGGTAAACAAATAAAACAAATGTCACTTCAAACCAAATTTCAACTCAACCCGCGAATATGAGGCGATATTCAACTCCATCCAGGTAGGAGAACTGAGTTGGGTTGAGTGGACCCAGCTTCAACTCGACATCCGTTTATGACTGGGTTGAACCCAGGTTGAACCTGGGTTGAACCTAATCATAAACGGGGTATATATCGTCGCTTGCACGACATACTGACGTATCTTACAATTTTAACGTTACTGAACTGAGTCCACAAGTATACATAAACTCTAAAGCCGCGTTTATCCCAAAGCAACGCACGCAAGTTTCAGAATTTTCGTGCAACAGAGAAAAGCATACAAATTTCTGTGCGATAAAAGAGTTTCAAAGTGCACTTTCGCGTTGACTTTGGGATGTAAACGCGGCTTAATGCATCACTTTGTTACAAAGTCTCGTATGTGTAGGTAAAATATTTTTCGAGCTAGACGTGTATACCTACGAACTATGTATCTGAAAAATTTATATCGCAAAATTTTGAAACCAAAATTTAAACTAGTTGGGATGTGGGTTCGACTCTTTCGGTCCACACGATCAACTTCCCAGTATGATGGAAGGAAGCTCTTTGAAATAACGATAAGAATGGTAAATTCGCAAGGCTTTTCTAAAGAACTTTTTTTTGTTGAACAGTAGCAAACCAACATGTCCCTGGCACTTCGTTCGCTACACTATAAAGCGAATTCATTTTGAGCGTGTTGACGCGCTGATGATAAACTGCAATGGTAAAAACTTCATTTTCAATTCGAACGATTTCAGGAGATAGTACCAAAATTAATCAATGTAACGGATTGTCAAACTTGTCCGAAAAGGCCAAACTGTAATCACTGGAAATCCCGCGATGAACTCAATTCCCAAAACTGTAGGACATGGAAAGCAATCCGCCCCGTTCAAACAGTTCTGAACTAAAGTTTGAAAATTTCGTCATGTTTGTAATGGTTAACGTATTTGTTGAATGGTTTTTAAAGAAAACTCGGATTTTGACGAGTGATGACTCTTTGGGAAGCTATTGCTCGGCTGAATCCATAAAAGTGAACTTCATTTTGAACGGGTGTCATTCCAACGCTTCGATCGGCACCTCAATGAAGTCAATATCATTTTTGGTTTGCGTTCTATCGAGCATGTACAAAAATCACTTACGCCCTTTAAATATAGATACCGCTTGATCGAATTTTATGAAAATCTTTTCAAAGTGTACTTCTGTAATACGCTACGATCGGCACCTCAAAGAAGGCGGTATCATGGCTGGTTCGTGCTATATCGTGCATGTACAAAAATCACTTAAGTCACTTAAACAAAAAAACGGCTGGACCGAATTTCATGAACATCTTTTCAGATCATATTTCGGTTACGACACCTCAATGAAGTCAATATCATTTTTGGTTTGTGTTCTATAGAGCATGTACAAAAATCACTTACGCCCTTTAAACATAGATACCGCTCGATCCAATTTTATGAAAATCTTTTCAAACTGTACTTTCGGTAATACGCTACGATCGGCACCTCAAAAAAGTCGGTATCATGGTTGGTTCGTGCTATATCGTGCAGGTACAAAAATCACTTACGTCGCTTAAACAAAAAAACGGCTGGACCGAATTTCATGAAAATCTTTTCAAATCATATTTCGGTTAATACGCTTCGAACGAGACCTCAACGAAGTCGATATCAGTTTTGGTTCGCGCGATATCGTGCAGGAAAAAATGACCACATCCGTACGCACACACACACACACATACTTCCTCCCAATTTTTTGCTTAAAATGCTCCTGGGACCTTGAAAGATGAAAATACGTTGAAATTTTCGATTTCGATTTTCGGACCGATTACAATAACTTCCTATACTGGGAAGTTAAAAAACTACCCTGAGCAATTTGCTTCATACAAGATAAGTGAGTATGTCGTCCTAGCGACGATATGTCTTCCGTCATTTTGTGTCGGCGGCCATTTTGAATTTGGAATGAAGACCCACAGCTAATTATATTATACCTATCATACCCCTTCATTTGATACCCATGTCGGGGTTCGGGGAACACAATTACAACAATTGCTCGTCATCTTGGAACCGCCATCTTGATTCTTTAACAAAATGGTCAGATTGAATTGTCTCGCGAACTGTGCATATGTGGAAAATTTGAAGTTTATCGGTTATATGAAAGCGGGTCAAAATCAAGTTGCAAGATTTGTTTACACACAAGATACAAGATACAGGTGAAGCTAATATAAAGCGCTTAAAAAGAGACAGAGAGAGATTTCATTCATTTCAATAAGAAAGCATAAGCATTTAAGATAATGTACAAAGTAAAAAGTGTGCACGTTCGTCATGCATAACACTTTGCATTTCCATTTCTTCCTGTAGCTATCGGTGCAAATTGGTTCCAATTTCTACAGGAAAACACTGCATTCTGATTTTGTAAAGTGCCTACTGGGGTCGATAGTCGCGCGCATACATACACAGAATACCGCAGTTTCTTTCGTGACGATTTCACTTAACTCACTCTACCCGCAAGCCGCGTTAAGGAACTTCTCTCCAAAAATTTGGATATGGTCAAGCATGAAAGCTTCAAATGGAGATTTGGTATACCATGAAACTTTGGACTTTTGGCAACCTAGGCATGATAGAAACCACTCATTGCAGTCTTTATTGACAGATGGCCAGAAGTAATTTTTGGTAACGGCTCAACTTGTAACGCATATACCAAGATGAAAGAGACTATGTTGGCAGTTGAACGCTAGTCTTCGTAAGGAAGTGAGTATATAAGGCCTAGGAATACTTGTACTGGTTTCACACCACATCTAATGGGTGGTAAATGATATTGATGTGAGAGCTGTCACCTTGTTGAGCCTAAGCTAATGTAGGCAGGTCGAAGGTGACCGAATCAACGTTGTCGGTTGCCAGTGAGCGCGACAAGTAGTCTGCGACAACGTTTTCTGGTCTTTAGAGGGGATAGTTCGGTCTTTGTGTGAAGGGCTTGTGATCAGTATAGACCACGATATTACGTCCGTCAACTAAGTAACGGAAGTGTTTTATCAAGAAGTCTGTGATTGAATGCAGAGTACTTCCGTGCTGTTGTTGAGACCTTTTTGGAGTAAAAAGCTAGAGGTTGTCACCGGTGAACGTTAAAATCGCCCGAGGAAAATCAGGAGCTTCACAGTCTATTGTTGGCCTTGGGGTTAGCTTCTATGGTTGTCGATCTATGGTCCATCTTTTCCAGTTTCATATTCTTATAGGGTTGATACACGGGCACAAACGAATGATCATTCTTCCAGCTTCATCCATTTGAATAATCATTCGTTTACATGCTGATACACGAGACAACAGTAATGAAGATACAGTGAATGACAGCAGTTGTCAAAATGGACGTGGCCAGCATTTTACCAATTGTTAACTTGCTCATGATGAGGAGAAAATCCAGAAAGTTAAAACGC
This sequence comes from Thereva unica, assembly GCA_949987705.1. Classification (NCBI taxonomy): domain Eukaryota; kingdom Metazoa; phylum Arthropoda; class Insecta; order Diptera; family Therevidae; genus Thereva; species Thereva unica. Next base: position 37,771,329 of record OX465281.1, read on the forward strand.
TTAGCAATGAAAGCAAGGAAAAGGATATGCGTAAACATAATTAAAAGAACCACGAACTTTCAAAAACGTTTTGAAAACGTCAAAATATTCTTCCTCTTCTTCTTTTTATACCAAGGGTACATAGTACAGACAAATTTTTTAACTTCTAAACACTTTAAATAGTGGAAAATTTCCAGTTTCCAACTTCATTGAAGGCGAATGAAGTTCTATTTGCTTCATTCAGAAAAGAAACGAATGAAGATATTAATGTTCATTAGAACTTCATTGCATGTGATACACGAAGACGAATGATCATTCCTCTTTCAATGAAAATTCGTTGGTGCCCGTGTATCAACCCTATTAGCTGTCTTATGTCTCCGTTTTCCTGTCGGTACTTTCCCCAGCACTATCATTGTCAGTTGCGTTCCTCACCTCGTTCGACATGACCAATCACACAGACTACGATGGATTGTCTGATTATTTTAATCACTTTAACAATGTTTGAAATTTTACTACTTTCATACAACTCTGATTTGTACCGTTTTCCCCAAATGTCATCCACCTGAATTTCTTTGTAAATCGAACGTTGTGTAAAATTTCAATTTTGTTTTCCTTGATATATTTCTCGATGTCAGGTGGTTTCATAGACCAAAGTAGCATTTGTCAGCGCTATTCGCCTTCTGATTTCGGCCGATGTATCATTGCTTTTTGTTATAATATTTTTTTTTTTTTTTAAGAAGTGAGGGGGCAACCCACATGGTGAACACTGCGGCCAAGTTAGGCCTATTGTGTACGTACCCCACTAGCGGAACAGACTATCAGCCTTCCGAATGAAAGCAAGAAGGTCCTTAATTGACAAAGACCGGACTTGAGCAGGACTCAAAAACTCTCTGATAAACGTTCTTCGTCTAAGCCAGATCAGAGCAGGACATTCACAAAGGATATGTGTGGAAGTCTCATCGCCTTCCATGCAGAGTCGGCATTCTGTCTCTTGAGACAGTCCTAGGTTATGGAGGTGATACCGCAGTCCCACATGGCCAGTCAGATAACCCACCAGCAGCCTTAGGTCCGTTTTGTTTAAGGTAATACTGCCTCTTAGGGCAAAGGGTCTTATAAGATCTTTAGCCTGTCTAAGGCCTGGGACTGACTCCCAGTAGGCTAGGTTTAGTCCCTTAATCCACTCCTCTACCAGGGACTTGGAGGTGGACCAAGAGATGCCACAGAAGGGTTCGGGGCTCTGGATCAACGTCTCAGACCCTTTCCTCGCGAGGCGGTCTGCAGCCTCATTCCCCTCGATACCCCGGTGTCCGGGGACCCAGCAGAGCGAGACCTTATTCCTTCTGGTCAGGCTCTGAAGTACGTCGAAACACCCTGCAACTATTTTGGATGAAAACTTCCAAGTTGAGAGTGCCTTGATGGCAGCTTGGCTGTCAGAAAAGATTTTAATGTTGGCGCCTTTCAGACCTTTCTCAAGGTTGAGCCTAGCGCAGGTCGCAATGGCATGTATTTCAGTCTGAAAAACAGAGGGCCACTTACCCATTGCAATCGAGACCTTGGAGTTGGGTCCTGCGACACCAGCCCCTGTGCCATGTTCCATCTTTGACCCGTCGGTAAACCAGTGAAGATGTTTAGGATCCCCAGGGAGAATGAGTTCCTCCCACTCAGAACGATCCGGGATAATTGCTCTGAATTTCCTTTGGAACCGCAGTTCACTAACCATGTGGTCGGATACGCGGCAAATGGAAATGTTTGGGATATTGTTAAGGATATCCATGTGTCCTTTGACCGTATAGGGCCAGTTGGATGAGATCTGAAGTCTCAAGGCACTTATGGCGGCGGATTTCCATATGGAGATATGCAAAGGAGTCAATCCAATGATTGCCTCCATTGCAGCTGTGGGACAGGTCCGCATAGCCCCGGTAATGGAGAGGCAAGCAAGCCGTTGCAGTTTGCTGCACTTGAGGATCGAGGTAACCTGTTTAGTCTTGGGCCACCAAACTATAGCGGCATAAGTCAAAATGGGTTTTACGATCGTATTGTACATCCAGTACATCATTTGTGGTATAAGACCCCATGTCTTACCCAGAAGCCTTTTGCAGGCCCATATGGTATATTGTTATAATATACAAGATGTACAAATTGAACCATTGCTTCTATATTGGAGGTGTCTATCGTTATGTTTTGTTAGCCACCTTTGGCGTTTTTGTGCGCATATATGTACTTTGTTTTGTTTTCGTTTATTTCCAACCCTATTTTTGCGGCTTTCCGAGTGCTACAAAGATCCCTTCATGCTTTCAAATGATCTTCCAAAGATAGCAATATCGTCGGCAAAGTTTCCTCCATTCTGATTACGTGGCCGGCTAGTCTCAGTCTGTTGATTTTTATTAAAGTTGAGAGTTGCGGGTCGTCAAAAATTTCATACAACTCGTTGTTGTATCTTCTTCGCCATATTCCATCCCCTCTGATTGGGCCTATTATGGATCTGAGAATTTTCCTCTCAAACCTGTTGACTCGTTCCTCTATGTCCTGGGTCATAGTCCAAGTCTCGCTGCCATAACACAGTACTGGTCGTATTACTGTTTTGTAGAGTGAGAGTTTCGTTTTCCTGTGTACAAATCTTGAGTGCAGGATTTGTTTTTGGGCATAAAAGGCTCTATTAGCCAGTAGTATACGTCTGGTTATTTCTTCTTTTTCTTCGTTTCTTTTTGTGATAGTAGACCCAAGGTAGACTATTTTATCGACTACTTCTAGGTATAAGCTTTTTTTTGAAAAAGTTAAAACTCATTACGGTTCACACTTCTTCTCCTTCAATGGTTCTACAGCCCAATTCGAGCCTTGGCCTCTATCAGCTTCTTCCTCCAGACGTCTCTCTGCTCCGCAGCTTGTCTCCAGTTTCTTGTGTTGAGCAGTTTGCTGCATTGGCCTTAATATTGTCTTCCCACCTTGACGATGGTTTGCCAACTGGTCTTTTGCCATCTGGTAGTAGGTACAGTTTTTTTGGTAATCTTGAGTCATCCATTCTTTGGACATGACCGGCCCAACGTAAACGCAGTAGCTTGGCATGTGTCGAGAGTTTACACTCTTTGTATAAATCGTACAATTCGTGATTGTAGCGTATTCTTCATTCTTCATTGATTGGGTCGACAGACGGTCTCCGTTTTGTGTAAGGGACACTTTATGCCCTCGTTCCAAAGCATCGAATACTAAAGTGTAGGCTCCAGTACTATTATTGGGAACTAATATTCTTTATAGAAAACAGAAGAATATGATGTGGCTACGAAGAAATATTTTAATTCAGATACAGTTCAAGTCAGCATATGTACTATAGTAAACCTTTTGCAAGGGCACGTCGTTATCAATATAATGGCAAACCTTCTATATGCAAAGAAATGGTACACTAATGTGAAATTGTGCATGTGGCATCACTTGTGATGAAATATCGATTTCGCCAGCTAGCACAGAAAAAGATATCATTATTCTCCGAGATCAGGATGAAGTTCAAAAATCATGTTTCTGACACTCAACATGTGCAACGCTTCGACCAACCATAAATCAGCAAAACTATTTTAAGCCTTTTCTAGCATTTTACCGACACCCTGTGACGCATATCCATATTTTTCCGATGTTGTCTACGATTACGTATAAGACAAATTAAATTATTACAAATCACATTTCAACTACAAAGAGTCGCAGCAGCATTAACATCTCTAAAAATCACTTCTTGGGTCAAAGAAAACCAATTGAAAGCGTTTATCCCTAATTGACGGTTACATAATTCCCCTTAATCATTTATCAAAAAAAAAAAAACATAACAGAAGTAATATCTCACCTGTGTTGTCGTCAGTCCTGTAGCCTCTGCAAGCTCCCGTTTCTCCCGCGGCGATGGATACGGATTGTGTGCATACCAATCTCTCAAGACCGATCTAGATTTCTCCTGCAACGACAAAGCAAAATGTTCAGCCTTTATGGCAACCAGCTCCATCTACAAGTCACACACACAACACACACACCACCAAACACACACAGTCAGAGCCTTTACGGCAAAATGGATAAAATTAGATACGAAGTGGCGTACTGGTGCCCCCACAGTGGGGCGCAATTCCATTGAGGAGAGGAGCCCCAACAGCACACGAGAGTGGTCAGTGCGGAGTAATTCGTTTTCCTCGTGTTTTTTTCTGCCCCAGATTGTCCACTTTTTGCGGCTGTCAAGTTTTTTGTTTACGCGTTTTGTAGCTGCAATTTTTTTGGCATTTAAATAATTTCACATTTTCCTTGTGGCGGAAGACCAGAAGCGGCGGAGTCGAGCAGATGTTGCCCAGAAGGAAGCCGGAAATGAGTTTTTTCGCAGCGAAGTAAGTCAAACGGACGCACTGTTTTTGATGAACAGATCACGTCATCGAGGCTCGCTGTCAGTTATGTGACGTATGGTTTATGTAATGACGCTGTGCGGGATGATAATGGACGCGTTTTTGTTTGAGAGAAAATTTGATATGAAAAGGCATGTGGCGGTGTAATTAATTAATTTTTTTTAGTTTTGATTAATTAAAGTGTTATGTACTCGCAGAATTGCAAGAGATATTGTAGAAGGTCGCTGAGTCTTTCACGGGAGGATATCGATGGGTGACATTTTGTGGAGAAAAAATCCTTGCGCAAAAGCTAAGACCAGAACCATTTTCATTACGTCATGACTGAAATTGTTGATTTTAATGTAAAAGTTCGTGTAATTTTAAAGTTTTCGTTTTTTGTTGAATAAAATAGTTTTTGAGTCATTAGAAATTTACATGTGAAATTTACAACTTTGTTACTTTTTCGAATAATTGTAGTTAAAGTAAGACAAATTAATTATTGTAGTTATGACTGTTTATCAAAAAGGAGTACATGTGCAATTTTGAGTTAATTAGTGAATATAGTATATCAAGTGGTGCTTGTTACAATTTAAATAGCACAAGAGACACTTGCTTTAATGGCATACATAATACATATTGAGTTAGGTTGCGAAGAATTATTTACGAGGTTTGGGGGCTTGCTTTGTTTGCCCCTCAGACCATATCCTGCTCGAGGTGCCTCTGTATTACTGCGTCGACTGATGAGGAGTAATCAAGCTGCCCCTGGTGGGCCATCGAAGAGACTGTATACGGCGAATCTAGAGAGCACATATTCGATAAAAACGCAGGTGTTAACAATTGCGCTGAAAAGATGAATGGGCCTGCGTAAATGCACTGCCCAATAATGGACTCCGGACAACAGGTGACCTCTGGTTTAACTTAGCCTTCGCGGGGTATTGCGGAGCTCTGTCATGGATCAGGTTATCTCGTGCAATTCGTGAGGTGCTGAAGAGATGCTAGTGTAGACTTTTTTCCTCAAGGGGGAGGGAGCTCATACGACGAAACAAGGCCCTATCGAAGAGAGAAAGGCAAAGAAATGCAAGGAGAGTTTGCAGCTAGATAGCAAGATGGCCAGAGAGCTCCAGCTCTGAAGAGCACCTTCGAGGGATCCTTTTTTAAGGCTGAAATAATACATTGTTCGTGTCTTGAAAAAGACGTTGGTGAGTTAAGATAATAGGAATCTGACACTACCGTCTGGGTGCAAACTCCCGTACAAAACCTGAGAGAAGGAGTAGGAGAAGAGCCTGACATCAACAACAAATGGGAAAACTGAAAAACAGCGTAAAGGAGGCAGCACAAGAAACCCTAGGCTGGGCCCCAGACAAACTATAATTGACTGATTTGATCAGGATTGTCGAGCCGCAATAGGCGGACGAAATAAGAACCATCGGGAGTACATCGCAAGGCCAACAAGTGCAAGGATGGAAGTCTTCAAGCTAAATAGAAAAAAATGCAGAAAAGCTATGCAGAAAGAAGAAGAGAGGATATCTAAACAGGAGGATCCTACAGATACAGGGCCTACAAAGGAACACGCCAGATCACCAATAAGTTTCAGTCAAGAACGGGTATATGTAGGGACTATTAGCAGACCCGGATAGGATAGAGGAAAGATGGAAACAATATTTTCATAACTTATTGAATCCAACCCCAAGAACTAGTTGGGATGTGGGTTTGACCCCTTCGGTCCACACGATTAACTTCCCAGTATGATGAACGAAGATGGAATAAACTGACTTCTTACAAAATAGTTATACGTTTAGCACTAGTGGAAAATTGACTAGTATCAGAACTGGGGACAAAGTAATCCTAGTTCAAATAATATAATAGTGGTTAATCTAAAAAAATTCTAGAAATTTTGTTTTTCCCGAACTTTAGCAAATAAACAAATTGTGTTCAAATACGTATTGAGCGGGCTGAAGCGACGTTGACAAACTGAGAAGCGAATGACTTCATTTGGATGTTTTGTTCGAAGGCTATTGCTGTGCAGAACCCAAAAAAGATCACTTCGTTTAGAACGCGTCTCATTCCATTGAGTTTATTAGATATTAGCAAAACTTGTCAATTTAAGGTCTTTCTGACAATTAGCCGAAGTTTTTCTATTTAAACAAAAAAGGCTCGGCCGAATATTATGAAATTTTTTCAGAGCATTTCTTCGTTAATATTCTTTTTTCGGCACCTCAATGAAGTCGATATAGGTTTTAGTTCGCGCGGTATCGTGCAGGTACAAAAATCATAAACGTCGTTTAAACAAAAAAAACGGTTCGACCGAATTTTATGAAAATCTTTTCAGATCATATAATGTTGGTTAATACTCTTCGAACGGCACGTAAACTAAGTCGATATCTTTTATAGTTCGCGCGATATCGTGCCGGTACAAAACTCAATTATGTCATTTAAACCAAAAAACCGCTCGACCGAATATTATAAAAATCTTTTTAGATTATATTGTCGCTAATACGCTTCGAACGGCACCTCAAGTAAGTCAATATCTTTCGTGGTTCGGGCAATATCGTCCAAGTACAAAAATCACTTACGCGCGCCGCTTAAACAAGAAAACGGCTCGACTGAATTTTATGAAAATCTTTTCAGATCATATTTCGGTTAATACGCTTTGAACGACACCTCAACGAAGTCGATATCAGTTTTGGTTCGCGCGATATCGTGCAGGAAAAAATGACCACATACGTACGCACACACACACACATACTTCCTCCCAATTTTTTGCTTAAAATGCTCCTGGGACCTTGAAAGATGAAAATACGTCGAAAATTTCGATTTCGATTTTCGGACCGATTAAAATAACTTCCTATACTGGGAAGTTAATAAACGAAGACTAACAGGCGGAGGCATTTGTAATCCCTCAAGATAATATTCCAATAGAACCACCAACACTGGATGAGATACAGGAAGCTGTGAAAAGGCAAAAAAGCAACAAATCCGGGGAGATCGATGGAATCGCAGTTGAGCTATTAAAGGAAAGATGACCGCAACTCTTAAGAAACTTACACGAACTCATATATGCAACATCTGGGAGGAAGAAGTTAAACCAGATAACAAACGATAAACATAGAGAGGCTGTACAGGATCCTATTGGAATTAGGAGTCCTTTCAAAGCTGGTACAACTGATCAAATGCGCTACAAATAGCTCACTGGCGAAAGTGCGGCAAGGTCTTAGACAAGGAAATGGACTAGCCCCCATGCTTTTCAGCCTTTCCCTAAAAGAGTGATAAGAAAAACGTCAGTACAGAGAAGTGCATCCTTAGCTTGGATATGCGGATGGCGTGAACATCGTGGGAAGGTCCTTCTTGGCAGCAAAAGAAGTCTATATCGAATTAAGAGATGCGGCAAAGGACATAGGACTGAACATCAACGAAGAGAAAACAAAGATGAGGCAACAACAATATTAATGTGTTTAACGTGAGTATTGGTAAAGATGTCCTTAAAAGGAATCTTTTTAATCTCACGTGATTGCTTACATTTTATGTTGTTTGGTGGGTTACATGTTGGATGCCCTTACTTTTTATTTTAATTTATGTTCAATCTCTTTTTAGAGATAGGATTTGTGTTTTTAGTCACTAATTTTTATGTTACTAATATTTTATATTTGCATGTCTCAGCTGAGCCACGGCAGTGGTAAATATTTCTCAGCCCTGCTGGGAAGTGTGCCTTCTGTGTTAGAAGGGAAACTCTATATATGTATATATATATATATATATATATATATATATATATATATATGTATATATATGTATGTATGTGTATGTATGTGTATGTATATATAGATTTTCATGCTTAGCTGAAAAGTGCGCCTTCTGTGCTAGAAGGGTTAACTCTTGCTTAAAAAAAAAAAAAAAAACAATCCGGAGCTGGAAGGTTTAGAATGGGAAGAAATATAACTATCGGCGAACACAATCTAGAAGTAGTCGATTAAACAGTCTACCTTGGGTCTACAGTTACAAAAATATACGATGAAAAGGAAGAAATAACTAGACGAATACTACTGGCTAATAGAGCCTTTTATGCCCAAAAACAAATCCTGCACTCTCTCACTCTACAAAATAGTAATACGACCGGTACTGTGTTATGGTAGCGAGACTACGACTATGATGCAGGACATAGAGGAACGAGTCAACAGGTTTAAGAGATAAGTTCTCAGATGCATAATAGTCCCAACGAGAGAGGATGGAATATGGCGAAGGAGACACAACAACGAGTTGTATGAAATTTTTGACGACCCAGAACTCTCAACGATTCTAAAAATCAACAGACTAAGACTAGCCGGCCACGTCATTAGAATGGACGATAGCCGTATTCCAAAGCGGCTCATGGTGGCAGAAATTTCAAGAAATAGACCAGTAGGTAGACCCAGGAGACGATGGAGGGACTCTCTCTGTCTGTTTAGCTGCAAGGAACCGTCAAACTAGGATTAGACGTATGAATCAGGCATCACTGGTTTTAGAAGGTGTCCAAAAACTAAACAAAGCAAAATAACATGCAGAGATCGATGGAAAAGAGAAAGCGTACAAAGCACGAGCGAACTTTAGAGTACCAAAATCTGTTATTTTTTTGGGCTGGTTAGGAAATGTATCAATAAAGAGTCGCCGAGTAACACAAAAAACACTGGAAGCTGTGGTTTAGGCTACCGAGTGCAGCAGCAAGAAGAGACATTCTCATCATGCAGAGGGAATCCTTCAGATGGACGACAGGACAAGGTTGTTTCATTTATTAGCTGGAAATAATGAGAATTGTTAGAGATGACACCTGACGGCTTTGCTTGAAGTGAAGGTATCCTGTGTTTCTGTCCGGCGCTACCGAGAATTTTGGCTGCAATCATAAGCTGGAGGACATGATGTAGGCTCCGTTGAAACAACTACTCACGATAATCAGGGAATGGTAATTTAGGAGCAATGGGACAATTCGTCACTGAGAGCTGCAGCAGAGCGTTAAAAAGGCAACCAGTCGATCTAATAATAATAAGAAGCTATAATGGCTTCAAAACGCTACATCTAAAATAAAAAATTTGTTGTCTGTAAAGAGGGTTTATGGACGATAGTTTAACGTGACAACGTCATGAGAAAACATTGATGAAATGATTGCATACTTTTATGAATAAAATTGAATCATTTATATAAAATTATCATTATTTTGTATGGATACAAAAAGGAGTGAAATGAAATATTCATTTTGATTGATAAATTAGCTTTTATTTGCACTAATGAATTCAAATATGTTTATTACTTTAATGAACAGATTATTTACAAGTAACAATGTGTAGTAACAAATTCATTTACAGCTTTTATACATGTCTGATATTTAACTTCTTGCAATCTGTGTTATTCTGTTAAGGATAGGTCGATGATAGGAAAAGTATGAAATGAATGGGAGTGTTTCAAGTGTAATGTGCCTTGAAAAAGTCAAATCGAGGGTTGTTCCTCTCAGCGTTGTTGACTTAGTAACATCTGATGTGCATTCGAGATTGTACATATCCTTCATGAATTTAAGGAATGTATCATCATTTTTCACGTTTGTGTTGAAATCGCCACAAAGAAGAATTTGTACATTGGTATCAACTTGCATGATCGGATGCACATATGTACTTCCTGTTATGCACGTACGGAAAGAGTGCTTGGTGCAGCAATACACTAATGTTTGAGACACTTCCCAGTGGGAAAAAGGAGTGCTCCAAGAGCCATCTTGGAGCGCTCCAAAAGGAGCAGAGAGTGCTCCCGTTGCCATACCCGTTCTATATTCTTTTTAACATTGCATGTCATTGCGAGGGAGCATTATAAAAAAGCTTTTTAAAAAAGAAATATTTATGGGCGCCTGTGGTTATGTGATCCGGTATCGAAAAGCTTTTATTTTTTTTATCTTTTGCAATTGCCTTTTTCTTTCCAAGCCCGAGAGTGGCTTTACCAAAGCAGTCCCCCAACTAAATTCTAACCACTTCTAAAAGCTGCTTGTCCTCCGTATCGAATGAGAGCCGGGCTATTGAGTATGCTATCGTCGCATTTTATGGACATGAAGATAATTGCCTGTTTTCTTTTTTTATATAAAATTTATGAAAACTCCAAGAAAGCTCCCTTGAGAGTGCTCCAAGTACACTCTCTTGTGCATCGCTCCCAATTTTTCCCACTGGGTTGCTCCAGGATGAATAAACACTGCGCCAAGTACAATTTTAAACGTTGTATCAGCAGTGAAGCATGTAATTTCAGCCAAGCAGACCTCGCCTGTGTTTCTGATGAGACGAGTTGTGTCCGACAATTCAACGTGGAAAACTTTGGCCGTGGATGTTAATGTTAATTTTCGATAGATTGCCACTCCACCAGCTGCGTTTGTATCAGAATCCGATCGATTACTCTGCCTGGTTATACATTCATAATTATTGATTGGAACTGGATCAAAATTGTCACGCATCCAAGTTTCAGTCAATACCAAATAATCCGATCTTGGTATCACGGGAACCGTTTCAATATCGGCGACAAACTCTGAACATTAAGGTTTGTCACTACAGTTTGCCCAGCGTTGTTACCGTCATCACAAAATTTCACTGCTTTCGAAGTGATTGTTTGAAGGGCGTGTCCACGGAGTCGAATATATTCGTTACGGACATCTCGCGTAGTCTGTGAGTCGTTCCCATCCGTCCGTGTTTGAAGATTAAAGGCGCATCTTTTTCCGTGATGATGTGCAAGCCGTCTATATTCGTTACCCGACTCAGCGCCACGTACACCAACTGTTGTGGTTGCTTCGAGGAGTATTTATAAACAATAACAGTAAACGTCCCACCTTGCGACTTGCGAATGGTAATAGCACAAGCAGGAACGCAAGGAAACTGTTTTCGTTTGCATTTCACAGTTTTCGTCAGTGTAATGTTCACTATTTTCTTATACACCGGCACCCAGTTAGGAGACAGAGTGTTTGGCTTGCTTTGCACAATATTATTGTTGACAATTTGACAAATTTAATCTAATTAAATATTGACAATTTTAATCAAATTTTTAAGATTACTACAATCAAATTTTTAAAATTACTACGGGACATAACGGGACAATGAGTCATCATTTTTCGTGCATGCAGCCGGCGTTCATCGTTTTAATAGACGTTGTCACGTCAAAAAAGAGCTCCTTAATGTTGAAAGAAACCAAATACACCAATCGAATTGCTATGCAGGACTCTTGCATCTTCACACTGTAGTCGTTGCGCTATTTGTAGTGATTTTACCAGCAATAGTATTTTGCTATCCATTGGTATTCTTTACTTTACGTCTAGGGCTTGACTTGTCCCCTGAGCTTGTGAACTTCAATAATAGGGCTATAGAGGCATTAAGTAGAGAACTTACTTAATCTACTCCTAATCCCCTTGTCAAATGTTCTGATTAAAATTCTTATGGTAGATGTCACTAAAACGCATTCTTTGCCTGGCGGGAATAGTGGAGAAGAAAACTATTGTAAATGAGCTTAACGCTGGATTTTAACGCGTATATAGCAAACGTCAAAAAGGGCGGGACTTAAAAAATAGAAAAAAAGAGATTCCAAACGTGCATACTTCTGTCAACTTATGCCTAACAAGGTGTGAAAGGAATCAGCAAGAGTTGAAGTGGGATTACGTCTTTTTGCGTTGACAGTTATGCGAATGCATATGCAGAAAGGAATCACGCTTTTACATACTCCCCCAGAAAATCAATGAACGGCGTTGTTCCTTTGTTTTATTATTACACACTAACTCAACCCCAAGTGAAAACTAATAAAAAGAAGTTTTTACCTAGTTAACTCTCATACTCTTAACTCATACATATTTCCAAACCCTTTTTCACCGTCGTAGTAGCCCCTAAACAGGTGTACAACATGTCCATCCCCCGCACAAAGTACACACTCACGGCATTCCCAGCCTTCGGGCGAAGGTAAACAACGAAAAAAAAATAAAGGAAAATGAAAAATTTTCACCTGACTTACCTTAAAGCAGTAACTCGTCTCCTCGCCATCCCAAATTGTTCGTGGCAGTGGAAATTTTCGCCGAACTCGGTATTTGCCGACAGCACCTAGAGGTCTTCCACGCAGTTTTTCGGCTTCCGCGTAATGCGCTACAAAACAAGAAGAAGAGAAAAGAGTGGGGGGAAATGTTAATATGGTAATAACCTAGGGAAACATCATGGCTATGCGGAAGGAGTAGGGAGGGGAGGAGAGGAGGGGGATAAGTTACTATAACTTTAGATTAGATTAATTTGAGGGAAAACGCACACTGTTAACAGCGTGGAGGGGAGGGCGGAAGGACGAAGGGGAAATTTCATCCTTTCTGGCATCTCTTACCTTTCAACCAAAGGTTCTGCAGTTTTGTGTGATTGTGAGGTGAGAATTGATGATGTTCAAGTAACCTATATAACTCCTTATATTGTCCTCGGTGGTATGCAACGACAGCCTTCGCTTTCAGCACGGACTCGTTCAGCTGCAATTTATCACATTGTGGCAACGACCATAGGAATCTGCCCAGCCGCTCTATGTTACCGGCCTGTTGTAGAACCTGCAAGCAAAGTTAAAGACTAAAGAATGTTTAAAATATTAAACGACAGGAATTCTTATTTTGTTTTTTTAACTATAAGAAGAAGAAGAGAACAATAATGGAGAAACTGGCTTACTCATAAACAAGAAGATAAATAATGCCCAGGTGAATGATGGGAAAAGGTGTTTCATTATGCTCGCGTATTTGCAAATGACCAGGTGGAAATGTTCCCTGTGTAAATATTTGTATTCATCTTCCTTTTTTTAGAAAATATTTGCTGACGAGGGAAATTAAATGTTGGATTAATGTGCCGGGAGGAGCATAAGGTAGGCCACATTTGTCAGGTTTTTTTAATTTGCATTATTTTATAATGAAACATCACACAATATTATCCGTTAAGTTTAACTCAATATTTGTTTTGAACATTTTTATTTCACAGAAAAAGAAAAATAGAAAATTATTGTGGTGACCCGCAGGAACATTCTTTCTCCGCAAGTAGTTCGCTCTTGCCATTTTTATGTGACTAGGCTCGGACATGTTAGGGGTCGTCCATAAAATATGTGAGGCCGTTTTTGCGATTTTTCGACCACTTTTATTAGAAAGCTATCGCTGGACAGAATCCAAAAAAGATCACTTAGTTTAAAACGGGTCTCATTCTATCGAGTTGATTAAATATTAGCAAAACTTATCAATTTAAGGTCTTTCTGACACTAAGCCGAAGTTTTTTCATTTAAACAAAAAAAAAAGCCCGACCGAATGTTATGAAATTTTTTTCAGAGCATTTTTTCGTTACCAACTTACTTTCGCACCTCAAAGAAGTCGATATAGTTTTTGGTTCGCGCGGTTTCGTGCAGGTGTAAAACTCACGAACGTCGTTTAAACCAAAAAACGGCTCGACCAAATTTTATGAAAATCTTTCATATAATATTCTCGTCAATACGGTTCGAACGACATCTCAACGAAGTCGTTATCTTTCCAGGAAAAAATTACGTGTACACACACACAGCCACACACACGCACACACCTCAATTTTTTGCTAAAAATGCTATTGGGACCTTGAAAAATGAAAATATGTACGTTGAAAATTTCGGTTTCGATTTTCGTAAGACCAACTACATTTAGATGGGTGTCGAGTTGAGTTAGGTTCGACTGAGCGCGACTTACAGTAAGTCGGACACGGCCGTGTGCAAGATTTTATCTGAAATAACTGATAATTTGGACTCCTCTTTGCCCTACTCTATTACACTCCGCCTTCGTCTGGTCCCAAGCCCAGAGTGTGAAAGGAGGAGGGTTGTCGACCTGCCGAGTTGATCGTAAAAACTAGGCAAGAAACCGCATGGATACACGAACTAACCATTCACGAAATAATGCTACTGCATCCGGGGCAGCCGATGCGCCAGCACTGGGGACCAGGGATGCTGGTGAGAAGTGGGTTACTGGCCAAACACCCAAATTAGTCACACCGAAAAGGGAATTAAAATTCGCTGCGTGGAATGTACGAACAGGACATCACGTTGGTCAAAAGGAAATCATAGCAATGGAATTGTTGAAATGCAAAATATCAATTGCTGCGCTATCGGAACTACGGCTTACCGGATCCGGGATATTGACAATCGTCCCGCCAACAATCGACGAAACGATGATGCTTTACTATTCCGGTGGTGAGAAAAGAGAGGCCGGCGTCGGCTTTATGGTCGACCGACGGGCTGCCAGCAGCGTTATCGCATTCCAACCGATATCCGAGCGTTTGGCGGTTATAACCATCAGTGGAACGATCAAGACCCATATCATATCCGTTTATGCGCCAACCGAGACCAGCACGGACACGAACAAGGACGAATTTTACGATCAGCTTCAACAGACGCTGGATATGATACCTCAAACCGAATTAATAATTCTCGCGGGGGATTTCAATGCACATTCAGGAGTAGATCGAACCGGCTCGGAAGAAACCATGGGCAAATTCGGACACGGGGTAATTAATGACAACGGCTTACGCCTGCTTTCATTCGCATCGTCAAACAATTTGATCGTTGGCAACAGCATTTTCCGCCATCCACTCAAACACCAACTCACCTGGCGAAATCCATCCGGCAAAGACTCGGCGATGTTAGACTACGTTTTGATCAACACAAGATTCCGATCGACGCTTAAAGACGTACGTACAATGCGTGGACCCGATTGCGGATCGGACCATTATCTTGTTCGAGCGAAATTGCAGATGCGATTGCAAAGAGCGAAGAAAACGGAGCCACCACCAGCCAAGAAAAATTGGGCGTGCCTACGGGACCCGGCCATCGGGCGAGAGTTTCAAATGGCATTATCCAACAAATTCGCGGCGCTCACAATACCGGACGATATCGATGTAGAAGAAAGGCAATTGTCGGAGTCTATTGTGGAGTGTGCAATGGAGTTGTGTCCAACTATCCGTAAACGGACGCAGCCATGGATCTCGGACAGCTGTCTGGACCTCGTCGATCAGCGGAAGCGCATGAAACACGTCGACTTTGAGGAATACCGAAGATTGAACAAAGAAGTTCGGCAGAAAATGAAATTGGAACGAGAAGCGTACTGGAATAACGTTGCGGCCGACATGGAAAAAGCGGCGTCGAGGCACGAGTACCGGACGCTGTACCAGACAATCCGCCGGTTAGGCGGCAAAACAACATCAACAAACGACAACATCAAAAAATCGGATGGAACTTTTGTGACTTCTGCCCATGAACGCCTGGAGCGGTGGAGAGCATTCTTCCACCAGCTGTATAACCACGATCCGCCGCAAGGTCCAGCACCCGAACCACCGATTATCGAACAGCCGATGAATCAGTTTCTCGATACCGAACCAACAATTATCGAGGTGAAGACAGCAATAAAATCGCTGAAAAATGGAAAAGCGCCGGGAATAGACCAAGTAACCGCCGAGATGATCAAAGCTGGAGGTGATGTCTTATCACAACGACTTCATGTCCTCATAACACACATATGGCATTCGGATCGTATCCCTTCGGTATGGAAGAAAGCGATCGTTGTCCCAATTTTGAAGAAAGGCGACAGTCGGGAATGCAAGAATTATCGCGGTATTAGCCTTCTTTCAATCGTCGGTAAAGTATTTACGAAAATAATACAATCGAGGCTACAGAAACATCGAGAGCAAACGAGCCGGGAGGAACAAGCGGGATTTAGACCACATCGAGGATGCATTGATCAAATATTCGCCCTCCGTCAGTTAATGGAAGAAAGAATTCGTTGCGGCAAACAAATTGTCGTCGTTTTCATCGATTTCAAATCCGCTTTCGATTGCATCGATTGGAACAGCTTGTGGAGAGTCTTGGTAACCGAACACGTGCCATTGAGAATCATCCAACTTCTCCAAGCGTCGTACGATGGCTCAACCAGCAGCGTTCGTATTCGAAACGACTTATCCGAGGAGTTCCCGATTCAGACGGGTGTCCGACAGGGAGACGTCGCTTCGCCACTTCTCTTCAACGTTGTGATCGACGCGATTATGCGTGAAGCATTCGATGGACGACTCGGAGTTCAATACGACGACAACAACTTCGTAACAGACTTAATGTTCGCCGACGATAGCGCTGTTTTCGCCGACACGGATGCCGAAGCAACGGACATCTTATACGATATTTCCCGCATCGCCCAATCATACGGGTTGGAAATCAATACGGAAAAGACCAAAGTGCTCACAACGGATGGATCAAGAGCCAGTGTTCACCTCGATGGAACCCAAATCGAACAGGTTCCAAGGTTCAAATATTTGGGATCATTGGTTGAGGAAACGAAAGTAGCATCGACGGCCGACGTTCACAGCCGTATCGGCCAGGCAACAGCAACATTCGCCTCGCTCAAGTGGTGCATATGGAAACGAGCAAATATCTCCATCAAAACAAAACTACGTCTTTACCGAACGTTGATTCTTCCGATTCTTCTTTATGGATCTGAAACGTGGACACTGCTCAAACCGGACGTTAAGAAGCTCGAGGTCTTCCAAATGCGATGTTTGAGGCAGATCCTCCGTGTCTCACTCCGTGATCGCCTTCGAAACGAGGTTGTCAGACAAAGATGCGATCAGCAAACACTGATCGAAGAAGAAATGCAAAAACGTCGACTACGGTGGTTTGGACATGTTTGCCGAATGGATGATAACCGCTTGCCACGTAAACTTCTCTGGCGAGACCGTCCTGCAGACTGGAGAATACAGCGATCGGCACCGAAGAAAACCTGGTTGAAGAATATCGAGGGTGACTTAAAGAATCAACGATTATCAGTTGCCGAGGCTCGAGACACCGCCAAAAACCGAGAAGAATGGAAGCGAATCGTGAATAGAGTTCGGGACCCAGCGGCACCGACAGCAGCGTATCCGTTGCGGGGACGTCCCGCTCGGACCGCCAGCTAACGGATCAAAGAAGAAGAAGAAGAAAGACACTTGCTTTTTCCGCTTGTAGTCGTTACACAACTACCAAAACTCAACATGTTGAGTTATATAAGGTCACTGCCTACCAGAAGAGAAACATGTTTTACTTAATTTAACCTAGTTTTCTCGAAATTTTACACTGTTTCTTGAAAAAAAAAAACAACGTGATATATGCCGAGACCTTCCTCCCCTCTCCTCCTTAATTGCCTCAACTAATTAATGGACGACCCATACAGAAACAGCGCGATGGGGGCAGCAAGAACTTGTGCGAAGTTGCCCCTGGCCAATTTGCTTATAGCCCGGCTTTACCGGCCGAGCTAAGCAAGTTCGAGCAAATTCGTGAACTGAACTTTAAATAACCTCAGTTCGCATACCATTTCCACATAATTCAATTGAGGATAAAACAGACCGGCAAAGGCTCGCTCAAAAGAGAGCAATTAACTGTGGAATGCCATTCCAATGAGCTTTTGCATTACTGACTTCTGACGACAAAGCAACACAAATTTCAAGTACGAACTGAATAGGAAACGGACTTTACCCGGTGATACCACTTTTGTGGTTTGAACTGAACATTATTGAATTGAGGTCGGGGTAGTCGGGGCATTACACATTTTCGTTCGGGCGACTTTTCTTTGAAAGTAGAATCCAGATCGGGAATGCCATCAAATGTGTCAATGGCGAAAAAGCCACGAAGCTGTCCTAACGAGAAGATCGAACAACAGGCCAACATTTTACAGGGTTTCCCCAAAAATAAGCTTCTCGCAGCAGGTAAAACAGCCACAGATGTATCACGATCAGCGCAAACAGGGGGCTAAGCAAGATGATCCACGAGCGGACTTTAGTGGAACGCATTATCACTGAGAATCGGGCGGAAGCCAAACTGAAAGTAAAGGAAAATCAGTCCTACGACTCGTAAGAGTCAGTCGGACACTGCAGGCTAACCAAATGCGAAGATATCCTAGGAGAATGAGATCAGTTATTTTAGCTGTGGAAATCCCAAGGAGACCTAGGTTCGTATCTGGGTGTCAAAGGTACTAAGGAGCTAGCCCAGTGCCTCTAGGATAAAAACCCTGAATGAAAGATCGCAAATGAATATTCAAAAACCCAAGCATAAAGAAGAATCCACCCAATTTGGACGAACTTGTGAGAAGTCTGCAGCTGGAGGACCATGGATGTACCATGGATTCCCCTCAAGGAGCATCTGCAGATCGTGCAGATCAGTTTCCACCAAGATAGCCACACATAACCTTCGGGTCTCTCTAAAGGAAGAAAATCTGGACGTTTCCTTAATCTAATAGACCTAAATTTAAATAGACACAACTATGCCGTCGGCACCATACCAATCAGCTTTATCAAACCTAGCAGCAACCTGGGCAAAACACCAACATTCATGTATCCAATTTCCAAGATAAGGGGGAAGTCCTAGACATCGCCCTGTTTACGGGCAGCGAAACATTCAAAATAGAAGGCTGGAGAGTTTCAGATCAGTTGTCCTTCTCGGGTCCCGGAGGATGCTTACCCCAGACTAAATCTGCAGGTTGAATCTCTTCAATAATACAGAAACTCAAGAAGTATTGACTGGAAGAAGTTCTTGAGCAGGTCCTAAGAACGAGACTATCTAGAGATCGCCCACCGATGAAAGAAAAGAAAGACCTTATGGAGACAATCAAGTACAGGGTCAATATTATAGAGATCTTCAATAGGTGGAACAAACAAGGCTTTCGGTAACCCTATAAAGACTGCCTAAACCTGTACAAACAAGACATTGTCTCAGTCAAGAGTGGTACTTGGCAGATCTACTGCGGATCATGCGCATCTAAGAGATAGTTCCACTGAGATAGTCTTGCACAAGGTGGTGGCAACTATCGAATATCGAAGGGACCCTATAGAACCCTATCCTGGAAGCATTTTTCTACATAGAAAACGTTTTAACAGCCTATGTACCTATCGAATCGATTCAAGAAGCTCTCATAGCTTTCATCATAAAAGCAATCCTTATTCAAAGAGGGTTTGGGGAACCAGGAAGGTAAAATAATACGCCAACACAAGAAGGAGCAGTTCTCCCCTTACTGGGGTTAGTAACAATAAATAGAAAGCTACAAAAGCAAGGGCGGAGCTAAGCAGCCTTGCCCTTAAGCTACCCTGTATTCCCAGAAACCGAGAACAACTCAACTAAATAAATAAAGCAATAAATAAAGGCACCCCCTTCCCGAGTAGCACTACGGCTGAGACAGCTATCACGATGAACCTTTCAACCTGACCACAGTTGGTCAAATCTGTCATAACTAGAGCAAGAATTGAATGGGATGTAAACAACTTGCAGCCCTATAAATTACCAGGTCCTGACGGCCTATGTAGTGCCGGCACAACTGTAGCGCACCCTTAGTTACATCATGCCTTGGTTGCAGGACATGTTTACCGGGTGCCTTCAAAATAACTGCCTTTCCTGTAGTTTGAAAGAGGTATAAGTAGTTTTGGTACCTGAGGCAGGAAACGCCCAATCAACAGGCCAATCAGTCTAGCACCCTTTCTATTAAAGACTTGAGAACAGTTAATCAAAATATGTCTGAGACAGACCATACTAACCTCGGAACTCTCTGGTCTCAACGTACTTCCGGACGCCATTACCCTGGCCCTGACGGAGCAGGGGATCGAGGCGTCGTCGTTGGTGTGATAATTAGTGGACTCGCAACCGCTCGTTCCTAAGGGCCGTCAATAGTGTTACCCCGCAAGGATCAGTATTTTGCCCGATCACTTCCTGGCGTATGCGGATGACGTTGTTATCAGCACAAAGAATAATTTTAAAAATGAAGACCCTGTGCTCTAAAACTAACTCTGAATGCCGCAGATCTCTTAACGAGATGGCTCAGCAGTTTAAGACCCTCCTCGTATAGGTGCGCGGTCACCGATGTAAAGCTGACAAACTGGCTAGGAAGGGCTGTCTTCGACAACCTTTATACTCTAATGCACATTGAAGGAAATAACCTGGCTCTCTTATAATCTTAGGCCACTTTACTACTGAGCCTCGAAAGACAAGACCTAATAGTGGGAGTTCTGACCGGACCCTGCCTGATAGGGACGCGTGTGGCCCGCTATGATTTTTGCAGAAGCTGTAACAGTCCGGACGAGGATGAAAATGTCCAAACATTCCCTCTGTTACTACCGGCTCTATGTAGAAGGAGACTAACCATATTTGGTTCTCTAAGCAGTCTTTCGAAAATCTCGAAGATTGGGATCCAACAACGCAGCTGAGAAGATTGCTTATGTCCTCGAGGTGGTTTAGCGAAGAAACGACACTTTTACATCAGGTTTAGAGTGGGATCACTATGCCATCACAATGGGCCTATCCTTTTGGTCTAAGTGTATGAGCTTAACACCAGCAGCTCAGCTACCTATACCTAACCTAACCGTTCGATGACCGTTTTGGGTATAATCCTTGGCTGAAAACTCAATTGGAAGTCGAACATCAAGAGCAAAGATTAAAGAAAACTCGCGTAGCTTTCTACGCTTGTAAAAAGATCTTCGGCAAAAGATGGGGACTTAAGCCAGAGATGGTCCTGTAGATGTATTTTGGTATTTACAATTCTCACGTACGGCTCGCAGGTGTGGTAGCCTCCGCTTAACAGGACCTATAATATCGTACAATTGGGAAGAGTCTCGCAATAATAGGGCCATCAGGAGTCGTGAAGACACACGCCTGGACCTCAAAACCCCAGACTACCTTCAAGAAGGGCACTCAAGAAAAGAAAATACTAGTGGAGAAATGAAGATGTTCTGAAGATTTAGGAATATTTAGCGACGGCTTCAAAGGGCGTCGGCCCAGGGTATATCCGAGGCTACCAACAGTTAATTGTCCTCGCAGCTTCCTGTCCTCAATAAGAGCTCTAGGCTCGGTGATGATCAGGGGCGGCGCTTTCATAGGTGCGAATGGAGCACTCGCACCGGGCGCCATTGTGCGAGGGCGCTAGTTCAGAAGATTTCACACAAAAAATAATTGGAAAAAATTAAATTACATGAACTTACACAAAGTTTCAAGAAGTTACACAATTTCTGTCTCAGTACTTTCTCACGCGATAAAAAGCGGCTAAAATTTACTCCCCTCGTTCAGGAAGTTACACGAGATTATTGCTTCGAGATTTTCATATAATGTCTGCTAAAAAAGTGAAACAAGTGAAGCAAAAGTAAAAATTTCAGAAGAAAAATCCACCAAGTGAGAGAAAATCTCTCATTCAACTGTGGCTCTCAAATTTTAACATGAGAAGTAAATACAGAATTGAGCAATACAAAGAGCGAGACGAAACACAAATAATTTTATTTTCACGACGCTGGAGCACTTTTAGAAAATTTTGTAAAGTGCACCCATGTCAACTCACACAAAGAAAAAAAAATTGTTCCGATGCTTCTGTGTTGCGTATTGTTGTTTACTGTGATTGATATAAACTGCAGGGCGCTGTTGGAGCACTTTTAAATTTTGTTCCAAGTTTCGTATAAGAGGTAAATGAACGAAATGAGAGCAAAATATCTTGTGGCGAGATTTTTTTATGTTATGCGAGTTATTATGGTGCAATTTTAAATTTTGTGCCCCTGTAGGAATTTATATTCTTCATATGAGTGAAATATTTTTATTTGATTTCAAACTTTGAGTGATACAAGTGATTAATTAATTAAAATTAATGATAATTATTAAATAATTAATGCGTTTTCAAAATGTTATTAGAATTAATTTGCTTATTGTTTTTTTTTTTTTTATATTTTTAAGAAACTTAAAATATTTTTCTGTGCTTATCTTCAAGGTGTGAGTTACGTAAGTTTTTAGATAATTTTAATAAAAAGTAGTCTGATGTAGTTGAAGAAAGTTAGGTAAATACATACTCAAAATATTTCCCTTCTACGATAGATCCAAGGTATAACAGTGGTAAATTAGTTACTAGATTTTGGTTGGTTTATTCAATTTAAAAAAAATCCATCTTTTGTTTTTTTTTTGTAAAATTTTTCAAAACTAAAGTTCACTTTGCTGTGCGGGATATACTAATTGGAAAGACTAGTAAAAAAGGGTGGCAAAGTTTTACCAATATGGAAAATTTTAAATGTCGGAAAGAAATAGAATTAACATTTAGGGTGGATAAAATAGTAGATTCTACGTTGGAAAAAGAAATGTCTGAGGAAGCTCAGCAGTGGTCAGAGATTTTAAGACTAGCACAAAAGGATTTTTGATAGATTTACGAAATGTTGTTCCTTTTCAAGAATTTATTAAAAAAAAAAGAAATAAATTGTTACAAAATTAGAAGTGCCATGTGCATTTCCCGTCCTTGCGATCCAGATGAAAGAATTTTTTTATTTAAATGTTTAGCTGATGGGGCGCAAATTTGCCTACTGTACCGGGCGCAAAACAACCACGCTCCGTCCCTGGTGATGATGCGCTCCAAGCTAATGTAACGATGCAGAGTTGGTTAGAGGTTCTGTTAAAAGCATAACGGGTCTTTTGTTTTTGTTAGGCACAAGGATTGGACTGAAAAAGACGACGACTTATACCCTTGACACACTGCAAAAACGAATGAGCATTCTTTCAACTTCATTGGCTTTCAATGATCATTCATTTTAGAAGCGACACACTGCATTTCTCAATGTTCATTGGAACTGTCGATAATTTCCCAATTTCACTTCCATCTTCATTGAATGAAGTTATTTTGACTTCATTCGATTGAATGACGAATGAAGCTGTTGAATGAACATTGGACATGACATACTGGGCGCGAATGATCATTCATAGCCGAATGATACTGCAATGTTCATTCGATGCTGCAGTGTGTCAAGGGTATTAGCCAAGCATGGAGGGAGTCTTTCTCCGACGTTCGGAGATTGAAATTGTTCACAATAGGCAGGATCTAGAATTTGGCTACCACCTGCTCTTAACCTTAGAAAGATGGAGCGCACTGGAGACCTGCTATATCTTTAGCCCAACTTGTGCTACTTTCAACAAAAAAAAAATAATGGGTCTCATAAACGCGCCAAGCTATGCGTTCCACACAGCTTCGAATGCCATAACTGCGGGGAGAGAACAACAGTGGACTACTCCCTGTGTAAATACCTGGCTCTAGCCAATCGAAGGCAGCACACAATAGCCAGTTACAGAAAGACTTAAAAGAGATCTCTAGACTGGGCTTTCCAAATAGCTTCCCAAACTGAAGAGAATGGTTCATCCACCACAGTCGATTAAACGATCCGTGAGAAAGTTCAGATTGCGTCTCCGATCACAGCGGTGGGACTCCTTTAAACTATTCTACCGAAAAATGAGTATGGAAATTTAAAAAAACTGACGAATCTTCGAGATGAATGAGAGAAGGGACTTCAAGATGGTCGAGTCCGAAGCACTCAAGCGCCGTTTAAGTAGAAGAAGAAAATCGACACTATCATAGCTTGGTAAGTTGCTGTCTAACATTTAAATGAAACTCCTAAAATTTCGTCACAGTTTGAACATGTCCTACTCTAAATCCTTCCATATCCTAAATATTATACTTAAAAATAGACCAAACTAAAATAACTACAAAATAATATCCTCACCTCACAAACGCACGCAACTTGCTCCTGTGTGAAGCCGAAGCTTGGCAGGGATTCTCTGCCGCCGCCGCTGTTAATGTTACCATTGTTCCCATTGGATCCAACTGCCGTGCTCCCTCCCAGAATACCTGAAGATCCATTCTGTCCCAAAATTTCTAATCCACTAGAATTATTGTTATTACCACTATTGTTGTTGTTATTGTTGTTGTTGTTGTGCTGTGACGCCACAGCCGTTGCGACCCCCGTCGGACTATAAGGGGGCGTCTGTCGATTACTCACTACGGTTGTGCTCGATGTTAGGTCATAGAATTCCGATGCTGGATGCTGGAGCATATTTTTATCAGCGAATTTCACTATTTTTCTTCTTCTTCTGCTTTTTGTTATTTTTATTTACACTTTTTACTCAACACTTATTTGCGGGTTTTCACTCTACTAATTTTTTTCATTATCATTTTCCTTTTTTTTATTTTTAATTGCGAATCACTTCAACACATTTTTATTTTATCGCGGATTTCATGGAGCTTTTTTGTATCTTTTCATATTTTCAGACCAACACTGAGAGATGTTCACTTTTGAACTGGAGTTAGTATTGCACTTTCTGAAATGGGAAAAGAGATTGATTTAGTTTTTGTTATAATATTTTGAAGATATAAAATTTTTTTATATGACTGTCGTTATGCTAATATCTTGCTTATAAATGGAAATCAAATATTGTTTACGGTAAAAATTATGTCAACTATAAATAAGCTTAAACCTGCTGGAGAGTTAAGTATTAATCGCAGAGAATGACTAAGCGACAAGCTACTCCATTCCGTGGAGCCAATAGCCGAACTTCTTATTATCTAATATTTTGCTCATTGGGCTTTATCTCGTACAAAGTGCTTCAGTTCTTTATTGATACACTTGCCCCAGCCGATGGTGTTTTACTTTTCTTCTTTTGTAATATCCGTGTAATCCCAATTAGGGTTTTAGAGTTCCGTTTTGATTTCATAAACTAGACTAAGATTAGATCCCTTTTAATTCTTCTACTAGATCATAGCAGTATCTGAATATCTGTAGATCAAATTTTTTCAGGGCGTCCCCGAATCCCCAATGTCTTCCTGAGTGAGCCAATCTAGGGTGGAAGGTAGTCTGTGGTTGCAGCAATTGTACCCTTGGGTAACATAAATCCAAAACCGCAGGATTTTCAGCACAAGACCCGGATTCCCTCAGTCTAACGACACAACACAGTTTGTTCGTCAGTTTGACGTGAAGGTCGAGAGAGAGAGGGAGAGTAGGATCCAGAGTAAATTAAAGCGTCTGTGGGACATGTTCTCATGGAACCTGTTGTCCTTATTGTTGCTGTCTTTTGAACATTCCACAACTTTATGACATTTCAGAATCTAATCAGGGCTGGCCTACACCAGCGAGCCGTAAGTGAAGATTGGACGTACCACGACCATATCTGACTTGATATCACAACTTTTACCGAAGATCTTTTTACAGGCGTAGAGAGCTATACAGGCTTTCCTTACCTTTTCCTCACAGTTCGATTTCCAGTTGAATTTTGCGTCCCAGAAATTTCCCCTTGCAGAATAGGGTGAGGGTATGGTCATCCAACCTAGCGAGCTTGGAGGCGGGAATTCTCGGTTTCTCAGTGAATAGCATTGGCTCAGTTTTACCTGGGTTAACCGCCAGACCGTAGTTCGCTGCTGCATAGGTTTCTTAGTGAATCTACCTGTGAGATAGATATGTTAAACAAAACAGCAAATTTATATCTTAAGCCAGTCAAATAAGATTCTTGCGTACCAACCGAGTCATCTGCAAGGTCAAATATGAAAAAATAAAATTCCGTAGAATTTGATGAACTACTTTTGGCACTCGGTATATCTTTGGGAACGTTTCATCAAAAAATAGCCAAAAACAATTTTTCGCGTTTCGTGTGCGAAAGCGTATTTCTAGGGTGAACTCTTTTCCCTCCTCCTCTGCATTAACGCTTTGTTCTATTCGTGAATGAATTTTTATACTAAATTAAGTGGGTTAGGCGGGAAAAACATTGCCATGGAGGCAGGAGAATGTGAATTTCTGTGGAACGAACAGTCGTTATATAGTATTACCGATGGCACTTTACGAAGGGTATAACATTGTCGGTGGCCTTATCTGCCTATATAGCTCTCACCGATAAGTTTGCGAGCACGGATATGCAACTTATCTAGCCACGACAAAACAGTTTTGGGGCTCCTGAGTTGTATTCAAGGTGGAGTCGAGACTAGAACTGGTTGAAGAAGCTTAAGGAAACTCAAACTTTGAGATGCTTATTAGGCTATTTGGAATATGTGGTCATTCCTTCCCAAGTCCTTGGTTAATGTTAGTAGGTATTGGGGCGGTTTAGCGGGGGAAAACGGAATCTAGGTCAAACCCATAAATTACGTATGTAGGTCATCCCATCACCTTGTCATTATGAATAATTAATTAGGGCTGCAGGTCGCACCGAAGCTGGCGCACGTGATCATTTGTCGTGTGTACTAATGGGCTGCTATGGGAGATCTTGCACTCCGCAAGCAGGAATGGGGTTCTATAGGAATCCAAAACGAAAGTTGAAAAATGTCTGTCGTTAGTTCCACACTGCGCAAAGAGACGGAAGAAAGATTGGCTGGCGCAGGTTTATTAGAGAGAAGATAGTAGCTTTGTTCCAGTACTTTTCCTGCAAAAATTTGTTGGGAAAAAACTTAGTGAATGGTGGGGATAATTTTGTCAAAAATTCAGAAAGTAAAGAAACACTTTTTGGGCAATTTCCTGCAAATCAAGAAAAAGATAACATAAATGTCGATTGTCTATGTGTATGCCGCTTGTTAAGATACCCACATACATACAAAAAATTGTCAGCTGACAACTTGCAAGAAATCGCAGGACCGAAAACCTCCGGCTAATTCCTGCAGGAGGGGAAGTGAAAATTTCCCCGCTTTTTCTTGCATGAGAAAGTAAAGAAACACAAATTGGGAAAAATTTTGTCCCGCGGGATCCCACATTCGAGTTCTGGAACAAAGCAAGTACTTCGTTTTGGATGTTTTGAATTCGATTTTTGCATCCCCACTCAGGAGTGCCTTTGATACGCCTATAGATTGAAATATACATGACTTCACCATGATGAAGACAAGTTCTAGCACATGCTTGCATTACAGTATCGAAGCCAACGTAGTAACGTAGAGTATTGTCACCAGCTGTGAAGTGGATTAGAGGGGATAAGGTCATTTATAAAAATTAGGAAACGTGTAGATGATAGGATTGAGCCTTGAGGAACACCGGTAAATAAGATGTAAGGTTTGGATTTGACGCCATTCAATGTTACTTTCATTGAATGGCCAGAAAGGAAACTTAAGGGTTTAGCTAACAAAGACGAAGATATCCAGTGCAACCGGACTAGGTCTAAAGCTGTGCTGTTTGTCATTTAGGATTTGGTTAGACTCTATGTACCCCATAAGATATAAGCCTTTTCTTTAGAATCGTCTCCATGGTTTGGCAAAAGGTATAAGTAATTGTTATTAAGTGTGGTAGTTTGAGGATTGCTGGAGTTACTTTTTTTTGGTATGGATTGAACATGAGAAAGTTAAGTGTCTGGATAAACTTCGGAGAATTAGGAGAGAGCTAACGGTTTACGCGGAGGTTTAGTGAAAAGTGAGGCTCATGTCTCTATGTCTAGAGTCAGGGCCAGGGGATTTGTTAATATTAAGCTCTTTGAGGTTCTTTGAGCCGAGTCCTGAAGAAAACTCTGTCCATTGAGTGAGAAGAATTCTTAGATGAAGAGATGGCGGTGTCAGGAAGAGAAGAATTCGAGTCTAATAGATATGCTAATGCGTCGGCGGTCCTGTTTGTTATCACCTCGCCGTTGAAGATAAAGGAAGATGTAGTAGACGTGGTGACATTCAAGGACCAGAAGTTTTTACTGTCAACGATTGCATTGAAGAGTTTACTTCCCAACCTTTTATCAAATAATGTTTTGACTTTCCTGATGGTGGATTTACAGGAGTTCCTTTCTTTAATGCACTCTCAAATGCATTCCTACCATATGATCCTGGTGACAGGGATAGTGGCAGAGTTGACCAAGGGTTGCATTGACTTCGACGGAGTATCGCGTAAGATGAGAGGCAAGAAAAAAGTCAAGGCGATGAACTTCATCGCTTGCAAAATTCAGGGTCTCTCGTGGGGTGGTTCACAATTTATGAAGATTATTGGTGTATGCAAAGGAAGCTTGGCGTATTTGGCAGAAACACTTGTGCTATTTAAGTAACTCATTTAGTTTATTGATCACCTGCAAACAAAATTTTAAACCCACGATTGAAGCCCAAAAATCCCGCGATATATTCAGAAATATTATCAAAAGTTGAGACTTCATTACTTATGTTAGAAGGACTTCTATAGAGGAAGCAGACGAATATTACACGGTTTCGAATGTTGATTTCAAATCAGAGGTGGTTAAAATCAGAGGAGCATCTATTCCAAATTTTATGGTTATTCACGTCTTTCCCCACACAAATGGGTGGAAAGGTGATGCACCAAGATATATCCTGACACTTGGTATTAAGTTAAATCAGCATCAGGTTATGCAACAATGGACGGTTAAGGTTGAAATAAGTGTCCCGTTACCAAAGAAAAATTTGTATAAAACCCACGAATGTTACAAAATTCTAAACAAAAATTTGTTTAATGGTGCTGCAATTGCGCATAGTATCGAATCATCTTGCTCATTCTCTCTCACCTATTAAAAAATTCCCTTTGTTCCTCCAAAACTCCTTCATTACAATATAAAACTGCCCAAAATCCAATAAAATTCCACAATTCTACAATTGTACAACCACCATTAACAAATCAAAACGTGTCCGAAATCAACTCGCCAGAGAGACAGGCGTTAACCAGAAGATAAATGATTTTCGAAATTTACAATCTTGTTCTAATTTCTGCCAGTCAAAATGGGGCATGCGCTTTTGTATTAATTTTAGCCGCGGAATGTTTTTGTTTATTTTTTGATATTCATAAATAATACTCGCAAACGTTAAGCAGCCAAAGTCTTAATTTTAGAAGGACTCTGTCCAAAAATACTGCTTACGCCGAGAGGCATCGTCATGTGTCCGTCATTTTTTCTAAATGTTATTTTTTGAAAGTTTTTCGAAAAAAAAAAAATTATTTTGTTTTTCCTTTTAATGTTTATTCTAAGTTTTCATTAACGCAAAAATAAAAAAACAAACAAGAAACGCGATATTTATTTAGAGAAGCATAGAATCAAGAGAGTGCCGGAAATTCTTCGCGAGATTAATAGGCACGCGGAGCTATGTTTTCAGCGAGACCACCCCAGGGCTAGCATAGAATTTTTCGAAAATAATATAAAAAATACCGAATCAAGGCTGGCACAAAAATGGCGTCAGCTGGTGCGCCCCAGTCTTGGAGTGCGTTCCGTAATATACTGAGAGCACTGCGCCAGTACTACCAGTGGTAGTTTTGTCGTTCCGTTTTCACCAAACAGTGCCCTGTGGCAGTGCTCTGGGAACATTCATGACGTCATGAATATTCCCCTTTTTACTACTGGGACTACTGCTTTGAAAGAGGTAATGTGCTCCCAGTAGTTTCAACAGGTTTTGACAGATGTGGATTGTGGCTGTAAAAAATGTAATCGTGAGCAGTAAAATATGGAGGCGGAGCCAGTATACTGTGCGCTCGTTCCGTATACAAAAATGTACTGCTTAGTTCAGTATAACTTTTTTAAACGGAACGTGCTTCGCAGTGCACTGGCATGACGTCTAAAATCACAGTGCTCCCAGTATATTACGGAACACACTCCCAATAGTGGTGACATCTGTTATATAACAAAAAATAAATAATGCCTCGAAAGACAGCCACAAAATTTATGCTCCAGGTACTCCCAAAACAGAGACACAACGCCCAAGAATGCGGCTGCGCCACAGCACAATGGCGGAGGAATCTCGAAATGTTGTTTCAAGCGTTTTTATTGCGTTTTAAACACATTTCTGTCCAGGGTTTTCATTTTGTTATCGAAACTTGTCAACTGCGCCTTTTTTTGTATTCGGTGATTTCCAATTGTTTAAACTTTCGTCCAGAAATACCGCGTCCATGTGAACTCTAACCTGCGACGGAGGCGATGTCGAAATTTCGAAGATTCTTCGTTCTTCTTTCTCCCGCTTGAGGGGGCTCATCCTTGTTATTTATTTTCGACTTCTGTCACAATGTAAATCGGGGCCTATAAATTTTTTTCATTAGGTTTTCTGACATTTTTTAGTGGTAGGGAAGCAGTGTGCGCGGTGTTTTATTGCATGATTATGTTGTGATGAAAGTGATTCTTTATATTTTGAGCATTTTTAATATAGTTTTTTTCGTTTCAAGGGACACTGCTAGAGAGTTGCTGTGCTAGGAGAGCAATAGGAATAATTTAGCCTTGTCTGGCTGAAGGCGTTTTCTTTGATTGGTTCAAGCATCGGCTATAAAAAATGACAGATGGAATTTATGTTTGTGTTAAGTAAGTTTTAATAGTGTCTTATATTTTAGCTATAGTCTAGTCATGAGAGTGGTATTTCTAGATTAGTCACGACGTTTACTTAAATGGCTGATTAGATAATTCATAGGGATTAGTTGTGGATTTGTGAGGTGGTGGGAAGATAGCCTCGAAAGTCAGAGAAGCTATCTTTAGATGTTCTTGACTTGTAGGTCTACCAAGGAAGCCATTGCTCCTATGATAACTTCAAGATCGTACATGGAATAGAGTCACTCCCTTCCTTGCCACCGGTGTCTTTGGGCAGAGGCATATCGGAATCATCATAGAAGTAAATTGATCCCATCTGTTGCATTCAATGTGCTTCCAAGTGGAAACTAAAGTTCAGTGGGAACACCATCCTGGTATACCTAGACTCGAGGCTGACCTAAAAACATCACGTTGAAGAAAAGTTCAGGAAGCCGAACATGGTGCTTCACCAGTGTAGACAAATATGTGAATTAAGATAGTACATCGGGGGTAAAATCAAACCATCACCTCCTCATGGTGCCCCCTGAATAACCAACTAACGACGATAGTAAGGAGTGCGCTTAAAATCTGATGCTACCAAGAGAAGGAGGGCCAAGTAATGAAGGCAGCAATAGAATTAAGAAACTCCTAATTGGGGAGCTTCACGGAGCACATCTGAGTTTCACATTTGCAACTTTCTTCCCAACAAAACGAAGGCAGGACAGTCGTCAGAGCAACGGGGGCTCCAAGGAACGGACCCAGACAGCTATTATACTGCCAGAAGTTTCTGGACCCACCAGAATATTGGTAGCGCCAGCAATGTCGCTTGCCAGACACAACTGATGCATTGCCAAAACGGTCGGAGGATTCTCCGCAGGTTCGAAACAACCCGAGAGCTGGCTGGGATCACCATGCATAACTATTCCCAAGCAAATTGACAGAGGCGCAATCTTCCTCTAATCTTGATTCTATCTAGACTGAGGTAGACAAAAGTCTTAAAGGCGATTGCCCACCTCAATTTTTAGGTGTAAGGGCGGCGGGGGTCTCATAAAGACCACCTCCGCCAGCGAACCTACCAGCCAATGGCTGACGAATGCTGTCTTCAGACTGCAGGTTTGGGAAGGGTGCAACCTTAAAGTAATCGACTAGAAGGACCTTCTCAAATTCAAGCGGATCGCTTTCGGAGTTCCTAATGATGTTTGGAAACCGGAACAGGTGTACCGCAGGATGGCAAACAGAACCAGCCAATTGAGATTAACTTTTGGCGAGTGTTGGTTAGGAAGGTTGCCAGGAGTGATCAAACTCTTACCCTTAGCATTGACGAGAGGTCGCTCATGCAGCTAAAAGAGCAGGGTCTATTCTACAGCTTCGGTCAAATTAAAGTCAAGAAGATTGGCTTAAACAAGGAGACTGCTGCTGGCTCACAACAGCAGGAATAACCCCAGGATACAGTTCAACCTGCACCCCAGTAGGCCTTCCTTGGCAGTCTTTTGCCAGGTAAGGCCATCCAAGCTGTTGACGTCGTTATTGTAGGGGAGCCACGTTTAAGTAACGGTTCTATATAGCGCTTGCGGGCAACAAGCATTGCATGCAGTGATGTGGACGGCGACCCTCGGGCCTGTGTAGTTTACAATAAAAACACTAACTGCTTTCCTCGTACAGATAAATCGTCGAGAGATCTGGCAGTGGTGAAGATAGAGATTAGGAGGGGGCAGGGGACGGCACGGATCCTACCTTTGACAACGGCAGGAGACGTGAGGTTATAGACATCGCGCTCAGAGTTGCCAACCCTACAGTTTTAACTGTAGATCTACTGTTTTTACAAATTGTTCTCAGTTTTCAGTTTCAAGTTTCAATTCTACAGTTTTTTCCACTATTAAAATAAACCTTTAAAACCTTTTAATTCAAATATATTTAAAATATGTTTATATTAATAATAAATATAATTTTAAAAATTGTTTGCTTTAAATCAGTTTAGAAAAGCAATTTTAGGGCCTGTGTGAATTCGATGACTAAAATTTAGTGTCGATAATACAGTATTTAGTCTTTTGGCGAGGAGACTAAATTTTTTGACAGTTGACTAAATTGATGTTGAATTTGTTTCAAAATAGTTCAATACAATGGAAAATAAAGTGAAGAACTAATAGGCTGTTGTCAATAATGATGTCTTCTGCATCCTTAAAATTAGTTGCTTACTGTATAACAAAACATATACTATAAATTATAAAAGTAAAAACTATTGTCAACTGAATTTAGTCATCAAATGAATTCACACAGCAATTCCCTACATTAACGACAAAAACTGCAAAATTTAGTTTAGTCATCAATTTAGGGCCTGTGCGAATACTGGCTAAATTGCGGCTAAACTAAATTATTGGAAAGGTCGGTATTGCAGTGCGATTTAGTCTTTTCACGAGGTGGCTAAAGTTGACAGCTATTGACTAAATTTTGTATTGATGGTATTTTATGTTTATATGTAGAATTCCTTATCTTACGTAAATAAAAAATATAACCTGCTAAATTAAAAAAATATATAATATTAAACTACATTAATACATGGAGTTCGACGGGGAGATAATATAAATATCAAATTTAGGCAACTAAGCAAGCCCCTACTCTGAATTTTTAATTTCAGATCTGTAAAGGTAGATCTATTGTATGAGATTGCGATAGATTTATGATTAATTTCCTATAAGAATCATTTATGTTGTCGAGAGCATCTAATATGCATCGGAGCTGGCCGATTGCATATTTAAATTAAATTAAAACTGAGAAACGAAACTCAAATCTCATTCTGTCAAAGTCAAATTTAGTCAATTGAGAATTCGCACACCCCAACCGAACTAAATTGAACATTGGAAATTTTTTGGAACGATTTAGTATTTCGTGGAAAGATTTAGTCATCTAGCCAGTATTCGCACAGGCCCTTAGTCCCAATTCACACAGGCCCTTAAAGCCATCTATCATTTTTTTTTGGCAATTAACTCATGTGTATAAGCATGTTGATAAAGCAGTTTTACCCCCATTATACGGTTAAGCAGTGTTACTATATTTGACCGCAATCAAGTTTCAACGTGTCATAATCGGGAATTCCCCCAATTTAAAATTCCGTAAAACATATTTTGCGATATACAAGAAGTACAAGTTTAATAACTTTCCTTGAGGAAGTTGTGCAGTGAGACGTAAGATAAAAAGAATTGAAGAATCGAAGTGAAGAAAAAAAAAGACTTAAGGAAGTCACCTTTAGGTGCGGGGGACTTTTGTAAAGAGAATTTTGTGGATTAGAATTTAAATGTGAACACGGATCTTAACCCAAAAAAAACCAATAATAAACTCACCGCATTCACGTTAATTATTTTATTTTTTTTTCTTTCGTGTTAATTCATGTTTTTTCACGCGGTGGTGAAATCCTACGCAAAGAAAACGAAATTTTACTTTATTTTTATATAAGTGTATAGGTGCATGCGTATATGTAGATTTGTGTTTCATTAAAAAAAACTGAGAATTTACAGTTTTTTAAATTCTTTTATTTAACTTACACTGTTTGTCGTCAAATCTTGGAAGTTAAATTTGACCCACTTCCCGGTTTCGGATAGAGCTGAAATTTTGCATACACGTTTAGTTTGGATGACAATGCAATCTGGCCATTTTGTAAAAATATCAAGATGGCGGTTACAAAATGGCGCCCGATTTTTGAAATTGTGCTCCGCGGCCCTCTGACATGGGTATCAAATGAAAGGATATGACAGGTAGAACACAATAAGCTATGTGGCGTCATTCCAAATTCAAAATGGCGGCCAACACTAAATTGCGGAAAGCTTATAATAGACTAAAAAGTAGAAAATATAACCGATCAACTTCCAATTTTGCACACACTCGTAGTTCGGGTGGTTAATGTGTATGAATGATGAGATGAATAGTTGAGTTAAGGGTGAGTTGATAATAAAGAAGCAATACACGTTACAAAAAATCACAAACAAACACAGAGATGCTGCTGTCAACTAAATTCAACTACTCAAATACTGAACTCATGTCCGTATGCATAATTTCAACTAAACCCAGGTAGCAGAGCTGATTTGAGTTCAGTCAACCTTAACCCAACTCGACTCCCGTTTACATGTAGTTAGACTTGGGTTCAACTTGAGTTCAACTCATCATGTATAAGTACTAAATGCAATCTGACCTTTTTGTAAAAAAATCAAGAAGACGGTTCCGAGATGGCGGCCGTTTTTGCAATTATGTTCCACCGAGCCTACGACATGGGTATCAAATGAATACAGTAAACTTTGTGACGTAATTTTAAATCTAATAGAATTGCCATCATAAAATGGCGGAATACATATAATAAACTAAAAAGTAGAAAATAAAATAAATGGTTAAAAAAATTTTTTAAAAAAAATTCTTTTAATTAACTAAAAAATGTACTGAAAAGTAAAAAATAAAAAATATTTTAAAGAAAGCGTGAAATTTCAATTTTAATGAAAAAGTTAATTAAAAGAATGGC
Source organism: Thereva unica (assembly GCA_949987705.1). Lineage (NCBI taxonomy): Eukaryota > Metazoa > Arthropoda > Insecta > Diptera > Therevidae > Thereva > Thereva unica. Next base: position 37,806,162 of record OX465281.1, read on the forward strand.
GCATTTTTCATCAAAAATTTTTGTTAGAATTTGAAATTAACAAAGCAAAAAATTGAGGGTTATTGTAAATCTCACGCGATTTACAGTTATATTTTCAATTTTTGATGAAAAATGCGCCATTCTTTTAATTAACTTTTTCATTAAAATTGAAATTTCACGCTTTCTTTAAAATATTTTTTATTTTTTACTTTTCAGTACATTTTTTAGTTAATTAAAAGAATTTTTTTTAAAAATTTTTTTTAACCATTTATTTTATTTATTGTAACTTCTACAGTTTATACAGTTTTTTTCGAACTAATATACAGTTTTCCTCTCAGAATGGCAACGCTCGCGCTGGCTACTCAACACATTGCCACTTACGTGAGTGATTGGCAGGTCTCAGATGACCCATCGTGCTCAGACCACAGGCACATTCACTTTATGCTGGGTGAGTCTGTGGAAAGAGTGAGTTCATATATAGGAAACCTAGATATACGAACTGGACAGACTTTCGGGGCGAACTCAGTAAAGTATTAAAGGGTTCCATGCACTCAATCAAATCTCTTCGAGATTCGCTACAAGGAAGCTATTCAACGTAGCCAAGAAGGTCGCCAACTGGGAGATTTATAAAAGCTCACTAACCACCTATAACAGGGCTATCAGACAAGCAAAACCACAAGGTGATAATGGAAACTTATCTTCAACGTCAACTACTAAGCTCCTATCAGCATGCGTACCAGGCGTGCAAGTCCACTGAAACAGCACTGCACAATCTGGTGCTCAAGCTGGAATTCGTAGCACTAAAAAAAGGAGTTGCGCTGGCGGCCTTCCTCGATATCGAAGGAGCCTTCGACATACATCCTTTGATGCTTTAGCTAGGGCTCTAAATAGACGCAGTCTAAGTTACACTTTCTGCAACTGGATTGACTCTATGTAGAAAACTCGCAAATTAATAGTATAATGTTGATGGGTCTCTGGAGGGCACTATAAAAGAAGGTTGTAGTCCGAGAGCCGACCACTGAAAACCCTATGTTATCGGGAGGGTGAAAACAAAACCTATTTCAAGTAACATTAGAGATAGGACAAACTTTAGGTAATATTAGTTTTTTTAAATTGAAGTTTACTTAAACCTAATATTTACTAAAATTTTTGGTCTGTCGCGTTCTGTTTGTTTTGTTTTCTTCATCCCGAAAACAAAGGGTTTTCAGCGGTCGGCTCTAGTTTTGTAAAACAAAAATTATTTCCATTCGCACCCCACATGGGTTTTAGGGTAGGTACTCAAGACTTTTCGATTTTAAATTTCGAACCTTTTTGGTGTCCTTCGCTTCACTGTTTTAGCTCTGGGTTTGATTATTGCAATGTAACGATTTGCTTAAGGTCCAAACTAACTGCTGTTTTGTTTGAAACTCAGTAATACCGTGTGTCGACGAAAATAGTCTGCTTGATCTTGATTTTGGAGCGAATATTTCATTTCTTTTTCAGGGCGCCATCCCGAAGATTATGAATTTTTTTGTGAGTCGTTCCTGCCTGCGCCACTATGCATCTTCATCAGTTATAATGCGACAAGAAGGGGCCTGTAGAAGTTCGGAAACCTGTTTTTGGGAAAAATTGAGCTCTTACGTTGCGCCAAGTTTTTGGCTAAAAATACTAGTCCTTTTGTTATGAACGGTATTTTTTTATGTGATAGTCTAAGCTCAGGTGTCACCCTTTGTACTACTAGTTCGTCATGTCGTATAAGTCGTGATGCAATGTCCAGTAGTAAGCTTCATATGCGTGTCCGGATCCGATGACCGTTTTAGAGTGGGAAATGAGTACCCAAAAAAATGCTTTCGGTGGATACCGACCTAGACAACATTTTTCCACAAAAAAAAACGGCCATCCAGCCAGCCATAAAGCCCGGCAGGCATGTCCCAACTACAAAAATCCAGATTAATTGCGCATATTAAATGGACCAACTTGTGCGATTCGGGATAGGACGTTCGCGAATGGTTTTTGGGGCCTAAAACTTTGATTTTTTCTCTTTTATCGTAAACCGGAACGCCAGAATACAGACCTTACACGTATTCGAATTTTGTCCGAAATTTTCCGTTAAAATTGCGAACCGCAGTGCCGCTAGAGCCTGCATGCGTTCGAATGTTCTGTTGTGGCTCCCTCTGCTCGGGGGATGTTTCATGAACTTGCAACAATTCGAAAACCCATTCGGCGCGTTCGATTTGAATCCCTAACTGTAAAATTCGCTTACTCTAAAATTCAAAGTGCAAACGCATATTCAAACAAGTCCCCACCGTGGCGGTCGCGGTTTCAACTTCAAACCGAAAAAAACGCGTCAGAAGTGGAAAGTTCAAGTTGTTCTAAGAAGCTGTGGTCACCGGTAAGCGGAAATTCACTCAGGATTCTTCCTGAACTCAGAAAAGCGATTTTAAGTCAAATAGTCCCCTCCGTGGCGGTCCCCTCCGTGGCAGCTTTTTCTTGAAATCTTCAATAAAGATAGAAATTCTGAGAAAATTTCCCCAAGAAAGTTCCAAAATGGGTCGTACAGCCTTGTAACCCCTGTAGCAGAAACGGGCTTGTTTTGGGGCCATATGGGGGGAGAACCCTCAAGAAACTCGGTCGGTAAACTTTTTTTTTGCTGGTTTTTGAATGTGCAAATATGCCTCTTTTCGCGTTTTTGCCCATAAACGAATTTCTAAATCGGAGTGTGCGCGAAGGGCTGTAAACTGTGGGGGTGAGCCGAGCGGGCAAGTCTTATGTTGCGAGAGAAATGTTGCCGTGGAGGTATGAGGTTACTTATTTCAATGGAGCAATCATTGTGATAAAAGCGATAAAATTTTGCAAGAGCTGCTACATTCCTACGGTGACTTAATGAATCTATTGAAGAGCATATGGCGCTATCACCAATAAGTTTGAGAGCGCGGTAGAGGGTCGGTGCAAGTTTTATTGGAGAAGAGACAGTACTTCGTTTTTAATGCATTAAATTCAACACGGTTCTTGAGGCCCCAATCAAGGATTCGTTGGATGTCCCTGTTGATTGAATTACACAAAAGTTGGCGATGGTGTGGACAAGGTCTGGTGCGTGCTTGTGTTACATTATCGAAACCATAGGAGTAACGTAGAGTACCGTCGTCAGCAAAGCTGTGGAGGGAATTGGAGAGGATTGAGCGCAGGTCATTTACAAAAACTATGAAGAGAGCTGGTGATAGAATTGTGGGGGTTGGATTCGAGATCTTAAAACATATGCTCAGCTCTTCTGGTCATATTACTAAGGTTAAAGCACCGAGTTCTTGATTTTGTTGATATTCTCTTCGTTCGTAAATTTTTTTTTTATGTGATAGACTAGAGGCTTAGGGAAAGCCCCCCCTTTGTACTGTTCGACAATCTATTTTTCGTATTGAATGTCGAACAGCAGCTCTAGCCGGAAGATATAGAGTAGAAGGAGATAGAAGTAGGAAGGAGCTGCCACAACCTTGCCGCGATATTTTTATTCCACCTACTTCCAACCATATCGCGACTCTGGCTTCGGGGCATTTGAGAAACAACTCGCTGGAGTGTTATGCCTCCTGAAACGAGTTGAATCTCATCAGCCAACCGATGACATGCGCTTGGTGGAGCGGGGAAGGACTAGCGAAGTCTATGACAGAAGGAATCAGGAAATGTAAAGAGGGAAGAAGAAAGAAGGAAAGTTATGTAGGTGGGAAGGAAAGTGGAAAAGGCGAAGGACCGTGGGCTGGCCGGGATTCGAACCCGGGACCTCTGGGATAGCAGTCAGGCGCCTTACCCCCTAGACTACCGAGGCCCCCTCGATGTTGGAAGTCGACCAGAACAAGGCAAATGAACAACCAATTTCCCGTCCTCTGGGAATGGTTTATATCATACATGCCTGGGTTTTTAGCATACAGAGTTTGCCGTCGGTCTTTTGCAACATTTTCAACGATTCGGCACACAAAATTTTGTTTGATTCTAAAAAGTATAATAGACATAAACAACTGCTGTGAACACTCTGAGTGACAGAAGGGGCTCAAATTTTTAATAAGATTCAGCAATTTATTTTACTTTCGTGCCAATTTTTACACAGGGTATGCATATTAGACCCAATTATGTGATAAAATTTAGAAGAGAATGAAGAAAACGTAGTTTTCTTGGTGTGATAGTGAAGAAGGGTTCCTATTGAAGGAAGGAGATTATTTTTGAAGCCTCAAACGTAGCCCGGAATTATGAAAGTCGTTAGTTAGGCCCCGTACTATAACAGTAGGGAAATTAGCGCGCACATGTGGAATTGTGACTGACAGACTGACGTTATCCACTTCTGGAGGCTTGAGACTCTCACTGCGTATATGGAAACAGAGATTTTGAGATACTCTTCTTTTATGGCGCGTGTTCTATCTGATCAAACAAAGTCTTTAGCTCTCCTCATTTATGGTTGTGGCAAGTGCACGGATCAAGCAAAAAATAATGGCACTGCCTTCATAGCCTCGTAAATCGTAAACATTGGGCAAAAACGCAGCCTATTAAGGTTGACTCCATAAAAGGCCTTAGGATCGTAAATGGTCACAGTTATGTTTAAGGAGCACGTGTTTAAGATCATAAAAACGTAAAAAATTCCCCAAAAACATGTCAGCATTAAAAAATTTATGTTCACCTTTAAGAGTTTAAGAACAATAAAAAAAGCGAGAGAACACAAAAACAACCGAGAATTAATTAATTTTTATTCATCGAATTTTAATCACTAAATTTGTTGTGTCCACCCGAAAAATCTGCTCTGCACGGACCGATCCCGCTGAAGACGTAACCGATGGCAACACATGTTTTTGCATATTTTAAGATCGGTCCTAAAAACCCCGAGAGAAATGGCGGCGCCTGTTTTTCTGTATTAAGTGGATGTTTCCTAATTTCAAAATCGTTAGCCCTTATCCGAAATTAATGTAGAAACGGTTCCGAATTTCGGAAAAGGCCATTTAATTAGCCCTAAATCCCTCTCTAATCACATAACGATCGCCGATGCAGAGAGGAGCCTACGCACGCGACCTGGCATTATCATCACGCTGAGAGAAGCATTTAAAATAGAACTTTTAAGGCCTTGCTTGGCTGTGTGCGCGGATCGGTGTGTACGTGCACGCGAGAGGTGAGGAAAGATCTCAAGAAATTGGAGCACAGCCAGGAAAATATGCAGGGATGTGTGTGTGCGTGTTTTAGTAAATATGGAGTTACGCATTCGCGCGCGACTTTTTTTTACTCGTCTTGTTTATCCTCTCCGTTTGTACAGGAGCCATTTTTACACGCGCTTGCGTTGCGTACTAGCCGATCGCGCGGTGTTCTATGAAAAATCTTCCTACGCACGTGCTTACACCAACAAACTTTATGCGCGGACCACTTAAAGGGTGCCCAACTGTTGATTTTGAGAATTTTGAACGTATCTTGGCTGCTGATGCTGCTGCTGCTGTACCAACCGACCGACGACGACGGCAGCCGTGTTTAAGTGTTAAAATAAAATAAACAAAAATCTCGATTTGGCATTGGTGTTTCCTCTCGTGTCTACATGTTCGTAAACAGTTTTGCGAATGTGTTCTGGATTCCTTTCAGCTAAAATTTCTAATTTTGAAACAGAACACCAGATCGTTCACGGCGTGATGCTGTTGGAAAGCGCGATCTTGGCACTTTTTTTGGGCGGTTTTTTTTGCCTCTCTAAATATTTTTGTGTAGTTTTAAGAGAATTTTTATTCGGAAGCAGAAACCATTAAGACTTTTATATTCCTTTTCTTGTGGGGGCATGAATCGAGAGGATTAAAGATGATTTGGAAGTTTACTTAAGGAATTTTGATGGTCATGAATCTAGTTGTGGTCGTTTTGGTGGAGATATTTGCAAAAATAAGCAGTTTATTAGGAATAAAATGAATCACAGTTTTGAAGATAGAAGAATAGAATTAGATTGTTTTAGAGAAATTTGATTTAATTCGAGTTTATTTACATGTAGGATGTTCCACACGCTTCCAAACTGCTATTTTTTATATATTCTTAGGAAAACAAAACGGGTGGTTAATACAATCAATTCTACTACCACGCGATACTCTCAAATCAGGCTTGGTTAAAAAATGCTAGAATCAGTAGAATATTAAACCGTCCTTACCGACCTGATCTGCACTCAAAAACGATTTTCAGAGTAGGATCTGAAGACTTAAGATATCCGCAACGATTTTAAGAGAATATGGCATCGCGCTGGTTGGCCTAACTCCATGATTGGATTAACAAATCCCTCTAGACTCCACCATGTCACCCACCTTACACCTAAGCTTTATAAACGATCTTCGTTCAGCCCTTTGACACTCACTTCACATTATCGTCGATTATGGTACTATACGATACTCTTACGCTTTCGGTAATGAAAGGCAAGGACCCAGCCATTGTCTTTTAACTGTTGATCGCATGTTCAACTTTATCAAAAGGAGCATCGAACTCATTCTGTCACTCAATCGAAGCACTGTCTTGTCACAAATAAAACTTACACCAGTAAAAGCTTGTTCATCTCTAAATATCCTTGGTATTACATTAAATGAGGATTTATATTGTAATGACCACATATTTAAAATTTCCAAGTAAGCATTCAAGTTTTCAGTGTTTCCGAACTCGTACATTATTCAAGATCCAACAACGAACATACTCCATTTAACTTATTTACCCTTTCCTATCTTTCAGGCTTAGCTAACTACCAGAGAATGCATCACGACGTGAAGTGAACATGGCAGACTGGCAGTACAAAGAGTGATTCTTAAGCTTAAACTTACACATTAGTACGGGTAATTGCGCTACCCAGCGTAGATGATAGAGTAGCTTCGTAGACCATAAGCGCGCATACTCGCTTATAGAACTCTGAACGGGTTTTAATGGGCGTGTGCATAACGCAGTTTGTTTTTTCCGCCAGACGAAAGCGACTACAAGTCTGGATGAAGGTAGAGACCTTAATCTGAGGAAATTTATCAGAAGCACACTGTCGAAAATGAAAATTCTATTCGCGTATATAGGATGTAAATTAGACGATCCATCATTTCGTTTACTACTGCGGTACACAAACCGGTTTTATAGACAAGGTGTCGCATGGAAGTTTGTAACTTATCCATTGGCATACATGTCTTTTAAGTCATGCCCGCTATCGTCTCTATTTTTCAAAATATTAATTCAATATATATGCTTTATTTTATTACCCTTTTATTACCTCTGGTACTAACCATGAAAGAAATTCTACTTAACTTTCCAAGAATAATGCCAAAAATTAAAGTTATTCGTTCAGCCGATCTGGATTCGTCAATCAGTTAAATGCGTGCCATTAAAGTGAATAATTAATGCGAGGCCCTCGATACAAAAATGCATTTCTGTATAACTACGTGAAAGGTAATTTTACATTCATGTTTTGTCCTCCACATATATCGCTTTAAGTGTGCTATTTGTTCCTGAGATTTAGTAGATGTTAGGATGATGTGTAGGAAAGCTGTTTTGTGCTAGGGATGGACGATATGCATCGATGTATCGGAAACATTCGATGTATAAACACGATGCATCAAACTGAGCCGATGTTTTCTTAATGCTTCGATATATTCGATTCATCGATGATTTTTATCCGCTGCATCGAATGGGACTATGCTTTGACTTCGTTCAACTTTTCAATGTTATACACTACTGAAAGAGGTGCAACGTCCGGTCGGTGAAGAGCCTATCTAAGCGGAGCATTGGTACCCTGTTATTAACCGGTAAAGCTGGCGGGATGCCTTTTTAGGGCTAAAATCACGAATAAATATTTGATAATTATGGGCACATCTGTAACGTCAGAAAGGCTCCTTTCTAAAGCGGCGTAAGTTTTAAACCAAGAGAGAACTAGACTAAAGGGTAAAAGATTAAGTAAAATACAGGTACACTGACATCGATGTAGTGACACACCTTCGTAACATCGATGCCACAGAACGATGTATTGCAACAAACAACATCTTTTCTTAATGTTCACCCCTATTTTGTACTGTATCCAGTCAAAAAGATAGCAGAGAAGTATGAAGAAATGCCAACACCAGCACGCGGTTTTACCTCACTCGAACTCACGATTAGAGGAAATAGGCAGAAGGAAGTGCAGGAAATTGCTGTAAATTTCGAAGAAAAAAGGAATATGATCGAGGTAGGTCGGTCAAGTGGATATATGAAACCATTGCACTGCGTCCAATTGAACCACGGACCTCTGGGATGGTGGTAATCTCACTCAAGATCACTCCCTGCGAGACTCTAGATTTAAAAATTACTGTTTAAGCAAACCCGGAGTAAAAATGGGCAAACTACACTTGTAATATGCAATTGAAGTAGTTAAATGTAAATGATATGCAAAATATCTTGCAGTCTTGTCTTGGTCTTGTTAAATGGGCAAGACAAGACTTTTTGCTAATTAATGCAAGACTTTTGGCACTTAGAGATGAGTAAAAAGTCTTGCTATCTTGGTCTTTCAGCCTTGACTTCTCCTATCCTGTCTTGTCTTGGTCTTGCTAAATGTGCAAGTCCAGTCTTGCTCATCACCACTTTCCAGACCGTTTTTATATAATTGCAACTTTCAATGTTTATGGTATCAAAATACATATTAGTAACAATAGTGAATGAAGTACATAATGTTTTGCTCCTTCCATCTTCTTTAGTTCCAAAAAGTTTCCGAGCATAACTTTTTTGTTTGGTAAGACTAAGCTCAGGAATCACCGTTTGTGTTACTAGTCCGTTTTGTGATTCATTTCATAAAGTAAAGTATAGTAGTAGGTTTAGATTAAAGAACTAATAATGAATAGGCCAGAAAGGTGCCGAAGGACAAAACTATGAATCTTGGGTTGTGTACGTGTTTGGAAATACTGAGAGCGGAAGATTGTTCTATAGTGGAGTAGTTTTATTTATTGATAAAGGGTGTAGGAAAGTGTTATTTCAAATGCAGCAGACAATTTGTGACAAGTGGGGATACGGTATCGCTCTTCGATTCTTTACTCATCTGAGTATTTGGCTTTCTATTCTACTTATACCAGTATCTACTCGATACTTTTGACTCCTATCATAACTTATAGGGTGAAATCGAGTACAATTTGCATTCAAACCCGAATTCAAGCTAACTGCAAGTTTATCTCAGTCTTAAATAATTTTCATATATACGCTTTACACATTGTATGAATTTTTCTGCATCAAATAAGCACGATAGGTACACGTGAGTAAAAATAAGACTAGTCCGTGCTTAGCCTGCAACAGGCATGCACAGCATCAAAACGTTTGCTGCACCCTTAGGCTGGTCGTCCACTGGAAGCGTATTCGAGCGGCTACGCGCTTCGGCTACAGGACCGGCTAAAGGCGGCGACAAGCGGCTTTGAGATACGCGGCTACACGCTACAGGGGTCGTCCACTGCAAGCTTTTCATGCTGCTCAGTTTGAAGTAAATTGGATATAATAATTTTGTGTTTTGTCAATATGGAAGGCTTTTAGTATAGTTAAATTAAGGGGACAGGCCCCTCAATAGGTCTCAAAAAATCCTTTGTTTTTTTTTTTGCTTAATCGATCTGGCAACTATTCAAGATTATGTGTGTAAAATTTTAGCTCGAAATTCGAAGTATTACGGGAGTTATACGAAAATTCATTCGGTCGCTCAGAGCTCACTAGTAAGTTTTGAACGAAATTACGAAATTTAAAGTGCGTTTTCTCAAAACCATGTTTTTACAATTGGCGGGCAAGATAACTAAAAAAGTAATCAACGGATTTTCTTCAACAAAATTTTATTTTATTCAGTATAAAAAACTACTCTATGTGAACTACGGATTTTGAAAAATTCCGATTTTCAATACCTTTTTTATTAATAAATAAATGTAAAAAAAGTAACTTTTTTTTTTGAATCATATTTTTTCGACTAAATTTTCGATTTTTGGAATTTCCGTAGTTCACATAGAACAAATAAGTATAACGAAGAAAACAAAAAAAAATTTTTTCATTTTAGTTGAAAACAACGGCTGCTATCGTGCCCGCCAATGGACTCCGACCGTGTTGAAACGCTGCCGGAAAACGTCAATAACTCAGCCATTTGAAATTTTTCAGATGTAATTTTTTTTGTTAATAAAGTTTAAAGTATGACTAAAACATATCCCAAAATTCGTATGTCTCCGAGGTTTCTTTCTGTAAGAAAAAAAATCAAGAAAAAACGCTTATTTCTCGGACGCTTGAGGGGCCTGTCCCCTTAAGCCGGAAAAAGCGGAATAGCTGAAATGATTGGGTACAGGCTGAAAATTGGCACAACATTGGTTATAACACAAAATCACAATTTTATTCGTCTTTTAGCATTTTGCTCATGCTGTCAACCTACATATGTTCTAAATGGAGGCACTCAAGTTCTTGTAATTTATATCAAATAAAAGAATACGCATTCACCTAAAATATGAGTCTAAGTATATTGCTTTACGATAATTAGTAAACTAGTTATTCAACTCTAAATAAATTAAAACAAAATACATTTTTTTTTCGTAAACACCCTGTATTTTAGTAGTTAACCCCCTGTCTAAAACAATATTTTCTGCAAATACATCCAGGAATCACCCCTAAAAAAATTAATAAGGTAGTCCAACTTGAACGCCTGATAACCTATACAAGTCGTGAATGAGTGCATATGAGTATTTTAAATCTTTAAAACGGTGATATCTCTTGAATGGCAATTCGTACGGAAAAATGTGTAATACATAGCTTTTTTTGTATAGAATCGCATGATCTACAAACTTTGTGAACATTATTTTATGAAAGGACTTACGGTTTCAGATGTATTTGCAAAAAACTGATATATTGACCCTAAACCCCCCTAAAAATGAGCTTCCCGGGGTAGAAAATCGGTAGACTTTATAACGCCTTATTGAGAACCCTAAAAGGAAGCTCTGTGCCAATTTTTAGCCTGTACCCTATCATATCCGCTATTTTTACTATTTTTCCTGTACTATTTGTAGAAAATTATTTCCAGATTCGAGCGGCTACGCGCGACCGATCCAAAATAATTTGGATTCGCGCGGCACGCTCGAATACGCCTATAAGCCGCCCGCTCAAATCCGCTTGCAGTGGACGATGTTTGTATGAAATTCTTTATGTTGGATCTGTCGCGCATAGCCGCGTGTTGCCGCTCATGTAGCCGAAGCGCGTAGCCGCTCGAATACGCTTCCAGTGGACGACCAGCCTTAGGAACGGTACGCCTGAGTAAAAATTGTGCTTTTCCAAATGCAGCCTGCTACAGGCACAAACGGAATAGTCCAAACGAAGCACGGCACGCTCACCCTTTTTAGACAAAAGGGATCAAATTTGGCGCTTTAAAAAATTGTATAGGGCGCCACTAAGCATTCTCAGTAGATCGGGTCACTTTCGATTACGCAAGTCAAACAGACTTGTTTCTTAGTTTTGATATCGCTTGGTAAAACGAACTTGCGTTTGGAATCGTCGATTACGAATACAATCTGTAAAGGCCAAACCTAAATGGAAAGTAAAAAAAAAAGAAAAAAAATTTTTTAAGAAACTCTTTTCTTTACCTTAATATATTGATCAGTTGTGAACACAAAATTAATATAAATACTAAAAAAATCGACTAAAAGGTAAAAAATAAGAAGATTTTAAACAATATAAACTTTTAAATCAAAATGGAAAAAATCTCACACATTCCTTAAAGAAAAGCGTGGGGTGCGTTTTTATGAAACAAAATGCTCAATTAGTGAAAATTCGTATATGTCTGAAATGTTAAAATGTACTCACGGCAGTCATGTTTTTTTAAGTTCAGGTTGGTATGGGCGCCCCACGCTTTTCTTTAAGGAATGTGTGAGATTTTTTCCATATTGATTTAAAAGTTTATATTGTTTAAAATCTTATTTTTTACCTTTTAGTCGATTTTTTTAGTATTTATATTAATTTTGTGTTCACAACTGATCAATATATTAAGGTAAAGAAAAGAGTTTCTTAAAATTTATTTTTTCTTTTTTTTATTTTTTACTTTTTAGTAACGAATAGCGTTAATTAATACATTACAATTTCCAAACTTTTAATTAGATTATCATGTTAAATAAGGAAACTTTTTTACATGTTTTGTATTTGTTTCTTTACAACAGTTCTCAAGTGCAGCCCAAAAATGCACAATTTGATGACCCCTCAAAAATCTAATAGCGCTCTACGTTTTTTTTTACATTTTGAAAGGTAGTGTGCTCACGTATACTGGCTGGAGCAATAAAAACTAAAAACTGGAAACATATTTTTTTGCATCTTTTTAAATCATATTTTTATTTGCTATTGGTAGCTATGTTATGTCTTCCGCTATTTTTTAGTGAACGCCATATTTGATTTAAAACGACGTCATACAGTTTACTTTCTTACTCACTTTAATACACTTTCATTTCATATCCATACCGAGAGCGAAGTAAATAAAAGGGTAAACCGCCATTTTGTGTTGGCCGCCATTTTGAATTGAAATGACGGGACACAGACAACAGTATTCTAATTGTCACTCCCTTCCATTTGATACCCATGCCGAGCGCGTTGTAAAGAAAAATTGATCCTCTGTTTTGTGTTGGCCGCCACTTTTATGCCGCCATTTTCTACCGCCATTTTGAATTTAGGATGACGCTAATTGTATTCAACTTGTTATAACCTTTCATTTGATACCCATATCGAACGAGTGGCTTGTAAAGAAAAATGTAATCAATCATATTTTTTTGGCCGCCATTTTTAATTTGGAACTATCATTTTCGTGTGTTTTCGTCGGAAATACACATGTCTGTTAATTTTTACCAATTTTTATTGAAGGGAAGTGAATTTTAAGACTCTACATTGAGTAGAACGAATAATTCCAAGCATTTTTTATTAAAAATCGTTTTTTGTTACTCAACAACAAAATCAACAACAAAAAATGTAACAAAATGTCATATTCGTGTATTGTCATCGGGAATATGTATGCCTGCAAAGTTTCATCCATTTGCATTGAGTAAAAGGCGGTTAAATTAACGTTACAAGATTTGATGCTCCGAAGTGAAAGTAAAGAAAAGAGTTTAATGAAGTAAAGTTAGGTACCATTGCATATGAATGTATGAGAGTGACCAAAATAGAAGTAAGTGGAAGTTACATCTAATTCAGTAGAAGTAACGTATACTTTAGGCGGGCCGTACACCAAAGCGTCATATGCAGCTTTTCGTCAATTTTGTATGGAGATATATGTAGCAAAGAGGCATGTGATGATTTCTTCCATATAAAAAAAGTGCGAAATGTCGCTAATAAGCATGTGAAGCTTTGATATACGGCCTGGCTTACTTTTGCGTTACTTTTCATTTAGTTTTGGCCTTAACAGAAGCATGCATATCTCTAGCGGGGGCATTTTTGGATTTTCACGCCTGCAGCGTCAGCATGAATGCCCGTGTAGCAAGCGAATTTGTTCACTATGCGTGCTAGTTTCGGGGGTGTGCTTTTCAAAAAATTAACCACTTAAATTATTTTTACTCGAGATGTAAGCTACATAAGTATAAAGTAATATAACGCTAAGGCAGTTCGCAGAAATGTCAAAAAAGTACTCATCGATTCTCAACGAATCACGTACTTTTAAACGAGTCAAAAGTTCTCACTGAGTAATTTTGTTTCGATTCTACTCATGAGTATTTAATCGAGTACTCTGACCGTAGTGAAAAACTCAAAAGTAAAACCACATCTCACATACTCCACTTTTGTAATAAAAGAGTGTGCTTTTCTAGACTTCCACATATTATTTGTTTTTTTGGGATATTGCTATAGAAGCCTATCCCTTTCCTATAGAAACCACGTGGTGTAAAGCTGCTTCAACGGCCACAACAGCATTTAATAATAAACTACCTTATAAAATTAAACAATTTTTGTATTACCTCCACTAAGTTCAAATTTTTCATCTGTCCGAACTTTCTTTCTCAAATAATCTCAAATCTTCAAATTTTAACCGTCACTTCTCTTGTCCCAAAATTTGGGACACACAAACTCTTAATATTCACACCACTTACAATCCGATGACATATGTATCTACCCTGTGAGATCGATTGCTTAGCACTAATTGTCGCATTTGTAAGCAACATTAATTAGTAATTGCAGTCACCAGCTGTTAAAAGTGCGCCTTCGGGTGGTAATGACAAGCCGCGCGGTATCTGATACCTCTTGAGCGGCAACGATTGTGACTTTATTAGCGCACCTCTGCGAGCAATTAAGGCTCTCAATTGGAATTCACAGTAGGAGCGCCGACGGGAGTGTAACCGGCAGAACTTGCGCTGACTATCATACAGCGTTTCACCTGCTATACTATATCGGGAAGTAGAAAAATTGTTGTTTGAATGAATTTTAAAAAGGATTTAATATATACATAAATGTAGGAGAGATTTGTTTTTGCAGATTTAAAATTTTAAATTACTTTTTCCACCTTAGCTCAATCAATTCTTCTACGTCCACCTCAATTGTAAATTTTGTAACCTCATATGAAGAATTTGCGTGAATTAGCAGAATTTCAAATTAATTCTAAAAAAACTGAATAAAACTTCCAGTGTCTTTTTGTAAAATTACCGCAGACATTTTGAATTTAAATTGCCCAATGAAATTAATCCAGTCGCGATAAAATGGATCATTGCCAAGGAATGCTTCTTAGAATGGTGACAATAAATTTTTTGATGACAAATACAAGAGCCAGAGTGTTGACCACGATTATCAGGCGCCGCATGATTGAAGATTAAAGTATACGAAGATGTTAAAAACCGCATTAATTTTGGGGCAGATTACACAGATGTCTTGAATAATAGGTTTGAATGAACTAAAAGATGTTGTTTACAAAAAGGTGGCTCAAAAAAAGGTATAGTACTACTGAAACAAGAAGTCGCGATATTATAGGTAGAAGTTGAAAGATCTACTATAAAGTTAACAATGATTTCACAAAAAAGAGACAAAAAACTATTACAATTTAAAAGTGCAAGTGCAAGTTCGAAATAATAATGACGCTTCTAGTCAAGATCTCGCTAAACTGATCGTGGCATTCAAACAGGGACCTTATATATAATTAAAAGGAATATTTTTCGATAAGATAGCCGATTAGTATCGAATTCTGTAGCATAAAGGAATCTAGAAGAAAGCAAATGACGAACCCGTCGCAAAATCTGACCTAAGTGCAAGTGTTCCCATGTATTTATAAGGTCAACCCAAATGGTATTGCGGGCCACTTTGAAAATGCATTATCATCTCGCGGGCCGGGGTGATTCAAATTAAATTTATATATAGTTAACAGAAAGGGTTCCAAAGTTGTGCTGCGAAGACAAAAAAAGAACGATGACCAATTAACGTGCGGAAACGTGGAATTATTGGGGCTTATCGCCCAAAACGTAAACGCGAACGCAACGCCAAACGTTCAACTTTTGCATCGCTGTAAACGTAGCGTCAAACGCGATTTTCGAAATTATTTTTCGGGATCATTCAAAACGTACGGTGGCAGTTCCCAGTGTGTTTGGGAAACGTCAACATTTGTTCGCGGCGCTTAGACTTTTTTTTAGCGGTTAAAGTTTTGAAATATGTAAGTAATTTAATTAAGTAAATAGACAATTATTATTAATTAATAATTAACTCTTTAAAAAGGAAAAAAGTGACGAATCAAGAGCAATACAGCCGTTTGGTCGAGCTGATGAAAAGCAATCCCGATATTGCTAAAGGATTTAGTCATGAAGGGCCACACGAAATATCAAATTTTTGGGAACAAGTCGAGGTTCAGTTGAACTGTTTAGGCCCACCAGAAAGGACAGCGAAAGAATTTTTTTTTATGTGGCAGTGCTAAACTCAGGAATCACCCTTTGTACTACCAGTCCGTCATGTCGTTTGTTACGTCATGGTGCAATGTCTAGCAGCAAGCTTAGTACGGGGGGGGGGAGGAGGAAGAATGGAGGAAGGTAGCTTTTGTTTAACTAATATGGATACTTTAGTATAGATATTTTTGTTCATTTTAGGTATGGACAGATTACAAATCTTTCGTCAAAAAGAAAATGAGCCATAATAAACGTGAAGCCAATTCAACTGGTGGAGGTCCCTACAGGGCCGGACTATCGCCTACGCCAACAACGCCATGGCGTAGGGCGGCACATTACTAGGGGCGGCAATAATGTGAAAATTTTTTTTTTTTTAATATTTTGGAATGAAATTTTTTTTTTTATTTTTTTTTAATACATACTATTCTACGGCTTTTAAATTAGTACTTTTCGAGCTTTTTTCTGAGCAAAATCGTCAATTAACAATTCGACATCTAGAGATCGATTAAGCTCAGCTTCAATGCACAATATTGCAAATGAATTAAGTCTTTCGTCACCTACACTGGCACGTAAATAATCTTTAATTTTTTCTCTTTAACACTGAGAAAGATCTTTCACCACTACAATTATATAATAATTGTATAAAATCATTATATTAAATAATCATATAATATGTTATAATATTATTATCATTATATTTACCCTATATATATATAGGTAAAAAATTTAAGTTTCCAAAAACGCTAGCCTTAAGGAAGCGACAACTTGCGATTAGCGTGGGGGCGGCACTTGGTCTAGTCCGGCCCTGGGTCCCTATAAGCAAATGAAGCTTAATAAAATTGAAGAAGAAGTTGCCCAATTGACAAATCTTAATGAGTCGATATCTGGCGTCTCTGGCAAATCTTTTGGTATAAATTTAGCCAGAAATGAGAATCCTGTAATTCCAGACACATTAGATACAATTACATCCCTAAATGATGAATCTGAAATGCCAACATTGGATTCGAATACAGATGGCAATGTTACTTATACACCGAAACCATCCACATGTAATTCATCGGAACCACCAAGGAAGAGACGTAAAAAGCCTGAACAATCATCGGCAATGTTCCCATTACTTGAAAAACAAGTAGGTATCCAAAAAACATTGTGTGATAAACTAAAAAAAGTGGATGATATAGCGAAAAACCATGAAGACATTTCCTACAACACTAGAAGGATATACAAAGCTTTGGAAAAAAGTAACGAACTTCAGAGCAAAATGCTCGAGGTTGAAAAGGAACAAGCGGAGGAAAATCGGCGGCACCACCTTGAGGTGACTAATTTAATCCGTGAGAAAATTCAGCTTAAAAAAAAATTTTGGACATAG
The DNA here is from genome assembly GCA_949987705.1 of Thereva unica. NCBI lineage: Eukaryota > Metazoa > Arthropoda > Insecta > Diptera > Therevidae > Thereva > Thereva unica. Next base: position 37,823,298 of record OX465281.1, read on the forward strand.
AACTTTTAAAAATGAATGTTATTGAGAGGAATTCCTAATGTGATAACTTCATCGTGATTTTTTAGATTTGTAATATTGTATATATTTGTTTGTTGGCCATGAAGGCATGTTATTTTTTTACAACAGTTTCATTTTTTAGTTAAATTTTTGTTTTGTGCGTTATGAAGGCATATTTCGTATTTTTTATTATAAATCTTTTTTGTACTCCACGAAGGAATGTTATGTTTTTTGCAAAGACTTCTTTTTTTTTTGAAAATACATATATTTTTAGAAAGAAATTAAGACATTTGTTTTAATTAGTTAACGAAAAGAATTCGCAATTCGTCTTCTAATTTCCACAGCTTCTTCGTTATAATGAGTACTGTTACAGACATCATTTGTTTCTTCTATTAACGTGTAGCTTTCTTGTATAGCGTCATCTTCAGTTGATATGCCGTAATGTAGGGATATATTGTGTAGAGCGCAACATACATTAATTATTCGCACAACCTTTGATGCATCATAGTGAAGAGCACGCATTTCATGCAAACATCGGAAGCGATTTTTTAATAGTCCAATGGTTCTTTCTACTACGATTCTCCCTGTGGAATGTTTCCTATTAAATATTGGCCTCGATTCCCAGATCCGACGGGAGGGAAGTGAGTGAGGATTTGACACTTTGCGATTCTCAAATCCGCAGTCCCGGATTGGTTTAAATCGAAAATTCGGAGTGAAGACTCACGCGATAATGAAATATATGATGTCGGATTATCTCAGGCGCATTTGTCGTTCAAATCCGCAGAAAATTTGTTGCGGATCACACTTTTACAGCGCGGAAAATGTCAACAAGAAATTCGGGGTTGGGGATCTGAGAATCGCAAAGTGTCAAATCCGCAACTCACTTCCCTCCCGTCGGATCTGGGAATCGAGGCCATTCTTTCTACTGTACCCTCGGATGCATTTCGAAATGGTGTCAACAGCCAGGGTTCTAACGGGTATCCGCTGTCGCCTGCATAGATTTAATAAAATAAGTAAAAAGACAATTACAAAATAAGAACATAGGAAGAATAGAAGAGTAGGTCTTGCTAAAATTGTTTACCTAAAATTCTGGTGTGTTTATCACCACTCTCAAACAGATTTTTAAAATATTCCCTAGCAGCGCTCAGGTTACATATATGGGAGTCATGATTGGCCCCTTGATATCGCCCACCAACAAACTTGATTCGTTGCTGGTGATCGCAAACCTGCGCAAACAATTTTTTAAAAAATATTTCGTGATAAACCGTAAATTCTTACAATCATTGTGTTCATGCTATAAAAGCCCTTTCTGTTGTAGAAAAGGTGTTTACTGTCCTTTGGTTGAACTATTTTAATGTAGGTACCATCCACACACATAACCACCCCAGGAATTCCACATTTTTCATAAAAATGTTGTTTCGCTTCCATTTTTTCAGAGTCGGTCTGCTGTATCGTTATCCATTTTGAACATAATTCTGAACGCTTCTAATATATTCATCATTGAAGAAAATATTTCAGAAAACGTGGACTGCGCTATATTCAACTCGTTACCCACGCTTTGCTGATAGCTCCCTTGTGCTAAGAATCGTAGTGTTGCAGCGAGCTTGATTTTTATTGATATTGAATTAGATTTAGTTGTTTTAGGGAAACTTGCTTCTACTTCACTAAGCAAATATTTAAAGGCAGATTTATTCAACCGAAAATTTTTCATAAAGCTAAAAGTATATTTTCGCAAATAAATAAGAGTTTTATTAATTAATATATAATTTTTACGTTCTTTCATCCATTTCCAAAATATCCCTCGCTGTACCTCTTAAACTTTGCCGGACAGCTCTTTCGTTTTCTTCTTCACTTTCCAAATTTTCCAATATAAAAAAACCCACAGAATCGATAATACTTGATACACTTTAACAAATATTTATACACTTTGACCAAATCAGACGTTTATTAAATTGCTTTTGACAAATTTCAGCTGATTTCGAAAAGATTGGAACATGAACTTCATTCAAGCGTTTACCGCGATTTAAATTCAAGGTGAAGTGAAACGTGAAAACGGCGCGTTTCGTTAACCTTACGTTTACCACGATAAGCCACATTAAATTATTATTTCCGAGAAATTGCGAAAGCTACACAAACCGGTTTGCACTTCTGTTGGACATCGTGAAACAGCCGCAGAAACCTATACTCACGATAGTCACTAAAGACTCGATTACATTGACCGAGTTTACAAACTATTAGCCGGCGAATTTAGAAGCCGGCTAGTCAGCTAGTACAATAGTGACGATGACATTCACAGCTTTCCACTCGCTCAGTAGTCAACAAGCTAGCGCGAACTAATTCCGTCATTTTGTAGTCAATGAAACGGAGGTACTAACAGCTCACTACCATAACTATAACGACACACGGCTAGTTTACTAGCTAAGAAGCCTACACGCCGGAGAATAGCGAGTAAAGTTGCTCGGCTTTCAACTTTCTCGGAAGATTGTTTACAATCTGATAGTTAGCTAGTGAGCACGATGACACTGGGCTAGTTAGTGAAATTGCCGGCCAATAGCTTGTAAACTCGCTCAATGTAATCGAGCCTTTAGAAAGGAGCCCAATGCGGAGTTCGAGTAGGGATAAATGTGGTCAAAACGGCGTACACAATCGTTAAACGATACTTCTAGTTTATGAGCGTATGAGGAATCGAGAGTGGGATAGGTGGAAAAGCCATGCATTAAAAGTGGTACTAGTAAGGCTCATACCCACAGCCTTTTTCAACAAGTCATTGCGAAGTTTAGGCAGGAGTCGGTTTTGGGTGGTTTTGTAGATTTTACTAACAATGAAACTAAAGTGATCGGCCATGCTGCTATTCAGTCCCACCCCAAGATTTCTTGATTTATTAACACAAACAACAAACCGACTTTAACGCGATAGCGACAGTAGCACAATGAGAAAGTTAAAAATACATTATAATTTCGAAGGATTTAACTTCAACAAATTTGATGTCGATCAGTAGAATACATGACGCTATTTCAGCACATGTATTTGATCTCTGAACCTTATCTAATCTAATCGTTAGCAAAAATACTAAATAAAAGTGGCCCAAGAATAGAGCCTTGAGGACTCCAGAGTGGAGTAGGGCACTTAAGGAACTATAGCCACCTAGTTTAATCTTTTGAGAGCGGTTAGATAAAAAACTTTGCAACAGCTTAATAGTCCGGAGAAATTAGCATTTTAAGGAGACAAATTTCCAAAATGGCTGAGACAGCTTCCTTGTGACTTTTTAAGAAAATAATTTCGGAATCCAAAAAAAAACATGGCCTCCGGATATATCGCGTTTTTCCCGAGTTTTCCATGTATCTCGGTTTCTATAGGTAGGTCATACAACCCCATGCAAGGGCCGAAAATGTTGACAATAAAATGTTCTCTACAACTTTAGTTCTTACAAAAATGTAAGGATTAACCCTTTGAAAGTTATGCAAGATCAAAGTTATCAAAAATCACTTTTTGGCCAAAAAAATTAATGGTCTTGGATGTGAAGTATCACGTCCGTATTTTAACGTGACAACGTCTATTAATTTGAACGTGACAACGTCTGTTATTACGTTTTGTATTATTTTCTCAATTAATAAATTAATATATTTCGAAGCAAATTTTTTTTTTGTGTGCGGGACATTTTCACACGCGCGTCCTATCTTAAACCGATTTAATAGACGTTGTCACGTCAATAAGGTACAGTGGAAGATCACTTTTTATATAGGAGAATTACAAAATTAGCCTGATCGACAAGGTCGCGTTAAACGACGATATCGAGAGACCGTAATAAAGAACATGGACAGGCACATCTTTCCTGCATCAAACCCTGCAAGTGGATTCTTCCGTCCTACATATCCTCCATCAGGCGATCTGTCCGTTAATCAAGCCAACTAGAGTTTTGACATAAATTCTACTCTTTCGCAATAATTCTCTGTTCGTATTCTGATTCGACGTGAAAAGAAACTGCTTAGACTTGACCATATCAAGAACAGAACTCCAACGTTCTGAATACTTCATCAAAGTCCGATCGTCAGGGGAACTCTTCACCAAACTGGCCGGTTCTGGATTGATTATTCAATTTCAGGGCTCTGTTTGGCCAAGTAGACCGGCTTTTGAGATCCGATGACCCTAAATCTAAACAAGAGTAACTTGAATGAGATTGAGCTCACCAAAGGCATACTGCTAGTCTCAGACTAGCTTTGGTGTAATGGAACCTTTTCTAATTGCCGCTTGGCAAACGCAGAACTGATAAAAATTCGCTATATTTGCTTCACTTTTTTTTATGTAAAAGACTAGGGTCTCAGGAAAGGCCCTTTATACTGTCGACAATCTATTTTTTTCGTATAGAGTGCACTGTCGAACAGCAGCTCTAGTCGGGGAGGAAGGAACTCCCACAACCTACTTACGATATTTTTAGTCCACCTACTGCCAACCATTACTATAGTGAGGCATCGAGAAACAACTCGCTGGAGTCTTATGCCTCCGGAAACGAATTGAATCTCATCATCTCATGAAGCGGAGAAGTGCTAAGGAAGGCTATGACAGGAGGAATCAGGAATGTAAAGAGGGAAGAAGAAAGAAGGAAAGCTATGTAGGTGGGAGAGTGGAAAAGGCGAAGGACCGTGGGGCTGGCCGGGATTCGAACCCGGGACCTTTGGGATGGTAGTCAGACGCCTTACTCCCCAAGCTACCGAGGCCACCATATATTAAGCAGTCTGATAAGCCCTCCTACAGTGGAACAGCGTGGCTTTTATAAAGCATCTCTATGACTTAACCTTTAATAATAATAGGGCATTAAAGTTTCGCTTAGGTACGACCCTCATTCAGCGGACGATACATCTACTTGTTCATCATTGGCGGATCCCGGTGTAGTGAGTGAACGCGCATTTGAAAAAAATTGTTAAACGATTTACTTTTTGACTGTTAATAAAAATAATAGATTTGATTATCTACATAGTTAGATTGAAAGAACATTAAACGTTAAAATCTGTTATACTAGTCATATTCATTCCGAAACGTACAGGTTGCGCCATCTAGACCTTCGGTATTTCCACATTGAATAACTCTGACATTTTTTAGCAGATTTCGACAAATGTACAGGATTCTGAAACGTCATTCAGAACCATTTTAGCTAATAGTCAGTACACACCGAAAGAACGCGAAAGTCGCTCTTTGAGACGGAGTGTGTTCAAACACCATCATCGGACCATTTTTCTTCAAAGTTAGAGGAACCATCGACAACGCACACTATCGTTGGATGTTGGCGAACTTTGCGTGTCTGAAAATGCGAACCTTCCCAAGGCGTATTGTGTAACAAAATTGTGATTTGGAGTGGCCTCCTTGTTCTCCGGATTAAACGGCACCAGACTTTTTTCTGTATGGTTATTTAAGAAGTAATGCCGGCATGTCGAATACCATTTACTAACTCAAAGCTAACATACGAGCTTAGCCGCTATAACACTCGAAATGCTGGACAATGTTATGCAGAATGCCCGAAAAACAGCTGATTTTCGCGTGTCGAATGGAGGTGGTCATTTAATCGACATTATATTCAAAATCTGATTTGGAATAAAGGTCTAGATGGCGCATCCCATTTGACTGATAGCAGCGAAGATGTCAACAAAGCATTGCCATTGGCAATCCAATATAAGGATTTCCTGGAAGTGCCAGATGGAAATAGAACTAAATCCTTTAAAATGGAAAAAAATAGTAAGCGTGGAGACAAAAGTGGAACCGAGATAAATAAAAGGGAACATCATTAGTATCCTATTTTGCCAGCAAGAAGGCTTAACTTAACAAAAGTTTACTCAAAATAATAGCTTTAAGAAGTTTTTATGCATATTTCTCGAGTACCACCCGCTTCACCAACAGTTTTAAGATTCGTCGCTAGGAGGATGCCTGGCTAGCGGGAAATTAAACAAAAGAAGCAAGCAAGCTGCTAAAAGAAGCAAGAATGTAGCTCTTCCAATTCATATGTTATGGAAGCTTTCTGGAAGCACATACTCTATACTCCCCCCTTTTTGCTTTGTTTTTCTTAAGTTTTCCCTTATTTCAGAATTTGTGGTTTTTGTAAAGCCGCATCAGTTGTAAAATACTATTTCTGGTGAAAACAATAAGTGAAATATCATTATTGAATTAATGCTGTTAAATAATTATTTTATAATAAATGTATTTCAGCTATTTGTGTAAAAACTTATTGAAACTGAAAAACGATTATGGATTGCATTTCAGCAAAATTACGATAATAATAATACTATGGGTTATGAAAGCTTCACGAGCTTCGCTTATGTATGTGTTAAATTTCCCAGCTTCGTTTGCGCTTCTTCATCAACAAAATATAAGCGCTTCGCTCTGATGATATGCCTGTGTTGAAAGGAAAGGGATCGGGATACGACCCAGTGGGAAATAGAAGCATTCAATGATGCATGAAGGAGCTATGCTTAGGCTGCTTGGAAGTGCTTTCCATCCCTATCAATATCTTTTTAGCATTGCACGTCATTAGGAAGAAGCAGTTTGTTCGAAATTCTTCTAATCTCCACATAATCTGCGAAGCTGAAGTTTTAAGTTTTACAAGCAGAAAAGCTTTCATTTTTGCTTCTTTGGAAGCATTTAAGAAGTTTTCACTCTTCGTTTTTGAGTAATAAGGATATACAAATTTAACACTTTTTTACATAAGATAAGAAGGGCTTCGAAAAAAGGACTTACACCTAATATTTACTATTTTCAAAATCTATCTATCAAAACAGAAAATTTACCAACAAAGTTTTAAAATGACTTATTTGTAGCCAAAGAAAAACCTTCCAAAATGCTTCTGAAGCGCGACCAGGAAGCACTTCCAATTTGATTCTAGATGAAGCTGCTTCCACTTTTCCCTTTGGGGAATAAGAAGCGCATTGGCATTCCTTTTCAGCGCTTCAAAATCTGTTCAAAATCGCTTCAATTCCCCATTGGGTTGTTACAGGCGACATACACTTCGACAGGAGACAAACAGAAGAAATGTCGTCTGCTCCAGTACGCAATATATTCCTGCGTGACCAAGTCATACTCTTTATAAATTCTACAGTCGCATAATCATCAAAATATTACAACACAACAACAAAAAAATCTCTACACAAATTCCCTCATACCTCATAGATGTATATAGACCACTCACAATTCACCACCTTATCAATTCACACTTAACCCAAAAACTAGAGCAGAACTGAATTCGTGTGTAAAAGCCCCCCAAAAATACATCATCATCATCATCATCATCCTATTTCCACATAAAAAACTATAAGAAGAAAAACCCTACAAAAATCCAGAAGAAATACTTAAGTATATTTCTACAACAAAAACAACAAAAAAACCCGAAAAATTTTTTGGCTCAATTCCAAAACTCAAAATCAAAAAAAAAAAAAACATTTTTCTAGTGTGCAATTCTCCCTCAGCGAAAAAGCAGTAAAATTCATTTTAAACTTTCACCTAAAAGTAGCCATTAAAAAATACAAATAAGAAGATTTTTTTGTTTTTTTTTTTGTTTTATGTGTTCTAAAAGTAGATTTTAAGTAAAAGTTTAGTTGTTTTTTTAGATCGAACCTTCACCACCCTTCGATAGCCCTTTTTTGTGTATATACATATATGTGTAACTAAAGGTATATATGTATGTATTTTATCATTGCATGAATGAATAAAAAAAATGAAATAAATAAATAAAAATATCCAACGTTGAAAAAGTAAAAAAAAAGAAAAAAAATGGTGTGATTCCATTCAGAATACGCGCATGTGTATCGAGGTAATTTGATACATTTTTGGAACATTGATGGGTTGTGCAAGACTATATGGAGGACGAAACGGAAAAATAACAACAACAACAACGGCTACGACGAAAAGAGGAATAAAGTTCGCTACTACAGCATTAAAAACTTAACTGAAAAAAGGAAGACATTTTAGAAAAAAAAAAGATTGATACAAGGTACAAAAAAGGGATATCTTCTGGTGGTTGATTAAGGGTATATGTAAGTATGTAAGTAAATTTTTCTACGTTAAAAAAAACTGCGCCAATACAGGACAAAATATTGAGGAGTATTAAGGGGTACCAACTAAACAAGCCAAAAAAAATATTTATATATCGAAAAATATAAAAAAAGGCTCTGTCTGTATCTGGTATACTCTATACAGAGCCCTCTATATATAAGTATGTCTAAAACCGTCAGGGGGATGTTTGTTAGCATAACGAAAATCAATAGGTACGTAACCTGATATTGTTTACAGTTAAAAGACGGCGTATATATAGTATATCCAAAAATGATGAACTCTATTATGGTGGATACGTGTGCTTAACGTTTGTTCTCTGATGCTGCTCCTGTTAATGTAGTTGTTGTTCTTGCTATATATGCTCTTATTATTATAGTTGTTGTTGTTGATGATGATGATGTTGTAGAGCACTTTATGCGATCAGCTATATGTTTTTTTTTGTTTTCTGCCTGCCTTATTCTTTTTTCGTCTTCGTGATATGCTGGATATGGGATGTTCGGCTCACTTCACTTTACTTCGATATAATGTTGTCAAATTCTTTTCACTTTTTATTCTATTTTGTCAATCTTTATTTATTTATTTATTTTTTTCATTATTTCTTTCTTCACACTAAATTCTTCTTCTTTTTTTATTTTCTATTGTAACATTGTGAAAACACAATTAAAAAAAAATTATATCAAAACTTTTCTCTAATATTGCGTGCACTTTTTTGTTTTTTTTATTTGTTTATTAAAAATATAAATGAAAATTAATAAACAAATTTCGTCGATTTTCGAATTTTATATTTCTTTCAAGATCTTCCCGTTCAAAAAAAAAATAAACACTATAGCCTTACTATAAAATGTATCATCAACAAAATTATCACCGAAATTTTATTTTTTTTTTTAAAAACAAAACTTTAAAAAAAATTATATAAATATATTTAAAAATATAAATAATATTTCTATTTTTTATAATATTTATTTTTTATTTAGTTGAACAAAAAACCACACTAGAAAACGACCTCACGCTAAGACACTAAACGACCAACTGATGAAACTGAATCCGACCAGGAATTGAGTTTCATCATCCACCACATCCTCGAAAACTTGTCAGAAAAAAATAAAAATAAAAAAAAAATAAAAAGAACTTCGAAAACCCATACACAAACCATTAAAAAACATAGGCCTGAACCGGCCACTTGTATTGGTATTTCAACAGAAAGGTACAATGTATAGGTAAATTTCGTATATGAATAGCTTGTCATATTTGTATTCATTTAAATCCGTATAAGAATGCGGGGAGTTGCATATACATATGTATATATATGTGTGTAGGTATATCCATATAGATACAACAAAATGTGGTTTTAGAATGGATGAGTACTTTTTCTACGCAATGAAATTTATTTATAGACGAGACCATATTGCACGAGAGATGGAGTTGTGCGTAGTGTTTTTTTTATATATGAAAGCTTTGAACTGTCAAAACATATTGACAGATTGATTATAACGGTGAATAACATACCAAAAAATAAAAAGTTACTTTTAGTTTTTTTAAACATTTCTCACTGTCAAAAATATTATTTCAATTTTCGATAATGACTTTGTCTTTATTTATCTTTTTTTTTTGTTTTTTTTTCGGAGATAAAAAAAAGTTTTTATTTTTAGATAAATTTAAGTCAATAAACTTTTAATAATATTTTTAAACTTTAAAAAAAAATTCGTGAATGGTTAAGTCTCACAAGTGCACAGATACATCCTGCACTATGGCGTTGGACTTTTAATAATAAACACACAAAAAGTTCCCGCCTCTTTTTGCACCTATCTTCGAAAATGACAGGTATTTTGTGTACATGCAAGAATATGTCACTTTGGATATTCCTCCGCTTGTATTATTTTATCACATCTTCCCCCAAACTACAATAAAAAATAAAAATAAAATAAAAACACTCACACACTTAAAAAAAACCTGATCAAATCTTTATTCCTCACCTTTTGTTATATCTTTATAAAAATAAGCCCCGCCCTTCGATTGTCCGTATTTCGAAAACAAGGCGTCAACTTAGCATCATCGCCGCAACACAGCTGGTACTAACAGAAAAAAAGAGCGGGAAACGAGCTTACCTTTATCAGCTACCAACTTACAAAACTAAAAATTGCAGTCTTCTGATTGGTTAACCAGCCGGCTATACTTTGGTAATTGTTTGAACATGCGCAGGTGTGGCAACAAAGGTAACTACAAATATTATCATCGATGGCTTTTTGACGTCTCTCGAAGCGGGGGGAGTTCTTTCTTTAGCTGCTTGATAGTGTTCCTTTTTCTGGTGCGAGCAGCAGGTTTTTACGCGCTGTTTTTGTTTTGACATTTCATTCGCGTTCGACGATGCTCTTTTCTTGATGACTTTTTCTTCGACTGGGGGTGTGTGTGTAAATTATATTTATTGCGAAAAACAACAACAATGAATACACCGGGGGATGGTGCAGCGAATGAGTGGTTTTGTGGGTGATATAATTCGTGACATTTCACGCGATGAGAGATACACAGATGCGCTTAAAAAGGGGTGTGGGAGGAATTTTTTGTGGGATGAGATTTTGTGTTTTATGGGAATTAAAGAGTATTGAGATTTAATTAATAATAATAATTTTTAAGGATTAAAATTTTTTTGTGCATTTCTTGCTAGTATCATCAGTTCTGCCGGTATTTTTTAGTCATCTTGTTTCTTTTTATTGAAAAAATCTGATTAAGTTTTGCTAAAAAGCGATGAAAATTAAATTCCATCTAGTGATGAAGATTGAATATTTTTTTGTGTCGAATCCTGTGCCTTTGCCACAGAAATCCTTATAGTAGAGCTTTCATAGTATTTTGTTAGGTATAACGCAAATGCTTGTCGTCAAGACCTTCTCAACTACAGGCCTTGAAGTAGAATATTTCGTGGTGTTGGTCTCGGTCCAAAAAGTCACCGGAATAACATGGCAGAGAGGCAGTAGGTATGGGAAAATTTTTGTTATATTTTTGTAGTAAAAAGTGATAAAATATTGTATTTTAACACTTTTAACTGCACTTGGATTTACCAGTGAATAGTTTTTTAGTGATTTCATTAGCAAAAATAAAAAAAATTTGTTTGTTAAGTGTGTTTTAAGTGTTCTAATTGTTAAGGCGATCAACTTTTTTTACATTCACGGTGTTTTTTCATGTTTATTTAGAAAAAAAAATGTTGAAAATATAATGTTTTGTTTAGTTATGGAATTACAAGTGATTTTAAAGTGATTAATACACATATTATGAAATTATTATTAAAAATATAGGTGTAGAAAAAACACTTTTCTTATTCACTTTTAATTAAATAATCAGCAAATTTTTCCTTACACGAAAAAAACACCGCGAAAGTAAAATAAATTGATCACCTCAACAATTAACACACTTAAAACTCACTAAATCACTATTTTTTTTAAATTTTTTTTATTAAATCACTAAAGAACTAATCACTGATAATTATCAGATTCAGAGATTATAATCCATGTATAGTTTAAAGAAATAAATTACAATGTTTTTCCACTTTTTACCACAAAAATATAACGAAAACAATCCCGAATCGAATCTATTCCGCGCCATATAAATTCTAACCAAATGTCAGATTTTTTGGACCGACTTCAGCTATGTTTGTGTCAGTTCAATAGAGAACTTCATGGCCTGTAGTTGAGAGGGTCTTGTTGTCGTGCATTATTTTTTTGTATTGTGTTAACTATGTACGAATATTTTGATGTGCGACTTAAAGTGATAATGATCCACCTGCTTGTTCTTAAATGGTGCTACAGTCTTTGTATGACTAACTTATTAACTTCCCAGTTTATAGGGGAAGTTAGTGTAATCGGTCAGAAAATCGAAATCGAAATTTTCAAAGTATTTTCATTTTTCAAGGTTCCAATAGCACTTTAAGCACAGGGCTGGCTCTTGATTTTTTGCGCCCGGTGCAGTATGCTATATTGCGCCCCATCAGCTGTTCACTTTTTTATAGAAGTGAAGGGCAATGGAAAAAGACACAAACTCTCTGTGAAGTTGTGATATATGAAAATCAAGATTAGTACTTTTACAATTTTTTTTGCGTAGTTTTGAATTTTTTTCTTAAAATTTTGATTTCTGAAATTGCTCCCGGTGCAAGTGCACCATTCGCACCTGTGAAAGCCTGTGGCCTTCGCGATATCGCTTTCATGCTAGGTTTGCTTGCGCTTTAATTTACAAAACTCGCCCGCTAATGCTGCTTCTTTAAGCTTCGTACTGCTTAAGCTTCTGGTATATGTCCTTGGGCGCCATTGCCATCATTCTTCACATATCGAGCAACCTCATCTTTTGCTCCAGTATGATATTCGGTGTACTTCCCTAGCTTTTTCAAGCAGAATCCTAGGCTCCGCAAATCCATAGACCATAATAAAGTTCCCTATGTCATTCTCCCAGCCTTCATATTTCAAGATATAGGTAATCGGTGATCATTGAACTGCATGTATTAGTTTTCACGGTATAATCTAGCGCGTTCAACAACTTCAGAATAGAAGCGATCCAGGTGTCTCTCGCCGAATTATTGATCTATAATAGTACGACTGGTACGAACAGCAAAACAAGAACTATTGCACCGTGCCGACCAAGAAAGGATAGGCGACGAAAACAGGTGAACGAAATGGAATTGATTGGCTATACCTTGCAAACGACAATGGAAAAAAACAGAAACACTCTGTGCAGTTGCTTTAATATGTATATGAAAAGTCTAATTACGCCCGGTGCAAGTGCACCATTTGCACCTATAAAAGCGCCGTCCCTGTTTAAGCATAAATTTGAGAAAAGTTATGTTTGTGTGTGTGTGTGGTTAATTTTTTTCAAACCCCAAAATATATCGACTTCGTTAAGGGAGGTATCGTTCGAAGCGAATGAACGAAAATATTATCTGAAAAGATTTTTATAAAATTCGGTTGAGCCGTTTGTTTGTTTCAATGACGTACTTGATTATTGTACCTACCTGCACGATATCGCTTAAACTAAAAATTATATCAACTTCTTGGAGGTGCCGATCAAATCATACATATTAACAAAAACATGGTCTGGAAGTTACAGCCTTCCTCTGTTTTTAGAGTCATATGTATGGCTGTTGAAAGTCGACAAATATCTGGTATATATCAACATTCCTTTCCCAGGTTTTCTCCAGAATTTGTTTTAAAGTCAGCAGTTAGTTCGATGTTGAACTGTTTGTCCTAAAACCAGCTTGATATTCTCCTATAAGACCTTCCGCTATAGGTTCTAGTTTTTGTTTCACAAGGATTGTGAAGGTTTTGTAGCTGGTACTGAGGAGTGAAATGCCTCTGTAGTTTTTGCAGGTTAATTTATCTCCTTTCTTGTATATTGGACATATAAACGCTTTCTTCCAGTCCTCTGGTAAAACTTCTTCCTCCCAGATGGTGCATATGAGTTCGTGTAAGGTTGGTAATAGTTGATGTCCCCCTTTCCTTAGGAGCTCAGCTGCTATTCCATCGATGCTTGGCGATTTGTTGCGATTTTGCTTTTTTACAGCTTCCCGTACCTCATCCAGTGTTGGTGGTTCTATTGCGATGTTATCTTGGGGAATTACAAATGCCACTGTCTGTGCATTCTCGTAGGATTCAATCGGTTCTGAAAATACTCTCTCCACCTTCCTTTTATCCTATCAGGATCTGCTAATAAGTTCCCATCTATGTCTCTACAGATGTCCGTTCTTGGCTGAAAGTTATTGGTGATCTGGCGAGCTCCTTTATATGTTTGTCTGATTCTCCCTTCATTGAAGTCTTCCTGTATCTGTAAGATCTTCCTGTTTAGATATTCCCTCTTCTTCTTTCTGCAAAGCTTATCTGCGATTTTTCTTTTTTGCTTGAAGACTTCCATCCTTGCTCTTGTTGGCCTTGCGATGTACTCCAAAGTCTACAAATTAACAAGTCTTTCATCTTCATATGGTTAATGAGTGAAAGGCGAACAGCTATATGCACAAGTTCTTCAAATAACGATGTCAGGCTATCAGAGGGAGAATGCAACATTTTTATACGCGTTTGCACACAACTAAACAGCGGAAACTTTTAGAGTTTATATGGGAATAAACTTTAATGTATTGGTGCATATTTGCTCGTTTGTTTTGATTTATGAAAAGAAAAAAACAGCTGATTAAATTTTCTTTCCTTTTCTGTTCTGCATACTTTATCGTAAAGAGAGAATCTGGCTTTGTCACGCCGAGTTCACGAAGTATGCGTTGAGTTTTGCTCAGCAATGATGTTCATATATGCACGCACACAACTAACGGGGGGGTGAAATTTTGTATGAAGATGAAAGACTTGTTATTACTAGACTTTGATGTACTCTTGGTGGCTCTGGTTGCTTTCTTCATTTGCGGCTTTACAGTCCTGGTAGAACCAATCAATTCTAGCCCGTCTGGGGGGCCAGCCTAGTGCCTCTTCTGCTGTCTCCTTTATGCTGCTCTGCGTTGATGTTGGGCTATTCTTCTGTCTCTCTCAAGTTTTGTACAACAGGTAGGCACTTCTTCCTACTTCCAATTTTAGCGTATCTACATATATCGTATTTTGGTTGAGCTTGCCTTCTTTGCATCTTGGTTGCTATCCGGATTCTCAATTTCACCTTGACTAGATAGTGGTCCGTGCCACAGCGCGCTCCTCTCATTCACACTACACACTCTTCTCTCAATTAGTACGAGGTCAATTTGATTATTAGTTACCCCGTCTGGTAACTGCAACGTCATCTTATGGAACGTGCGGGAACATTGTTGAACTTATCTACTACCATTGAGTTTAAGTTTGCGATCGATCAATCTACTACCATTGTCATTGCGTTATGCAGGCTATGTTTTCCTATGACTCCTATTGCACATAAAAATGGATAATTTTCGATAACTAGAAGTCAAAATGTTTAAAATTTTGTGAATAATCAGATTAGAATGTCAATTTTTATTTACAGAATAAATTTAACTTCTATCTTGGGAATTAATTTTGCATTCTCTGTCCTTACACTAAACTATTTTCAAAGATCGATCCTTCTTAAGTGGTTTGAACCTGCACACGTTTTCGGTTTATTGATTTATTTTTTTAGGAAATTATTACATCGAATTGCTATGGCATTATAAAAACAAATAGATGTAAATATGATGAAAATGAGTTCGATGACGATATTGTTGTGTTTGCCGTCCCCCTAAAATTGCCGCTCGCGTACAGTGCCTGTATGTGGGGATCTGCTTTGATGAACCATTTCGCCAAAGTTATTTTAAGATTTGAGCTTCTGGGACATGAGTAGTCGCCTTCAATTGAACAAAATTCCACTTCTATACAAAACTTTACTAAACACAAAAATGATTCTCAACAATAGGCGTCTTTCTAATGACTGTGTCTCTTTCTAAAACTCACATTTTAGTTCACTTCAATAGAATGAAGAGTGTTCACATTCCACATTCAGCCGTTCCGACGTATCATTCGCCCCGAATAATTAGTCTCATTTTTTAAGGCGATCCTCCGCGGCTATAGTTATCCTGGGCCCCTCGTGATCACCGTCGTGTTTCTGTTGTTGAGCTATATGGTAAACATAGGTTTTAATTTAAACCCTGGGCTAAATTGTGTTCTCTTCACTGCAATCAAGGTGCCCTCCTTTTAGACACTTGTAGCCTTATGTTTAGTCCCCCAGCTAAGCACTAATCACGTCCAATGTTGCTTGACCTACACAATCGAACAACCTTAGCCATTGTGAAATGCCTTACTAAGTCAAGAAACACCAGAAAAGTAATGTCCTCAGAATCAAGAGCTATCCGTAGGTCGGTCAGTGGCGGTTCGTAAGGTTCAGGATAACGGAAGCAATGAGCAATATGAACAATAAAAGTAAAAGCATCGAAGCTTTTAACTAAAAAACTAAACTAGTTGGGATGTGGGTTTGACCCCTACGGTCCACACGATTAACTTCCCAGTAAAAATGAAATGAATATGAAAACAATATTTGTATACAAGAATAAAAAAAGTTATGTTCGAGTGGCCACATTTCGGTCAATTTTTAACCAAAAAGTTTTTGCAGCCCGGCATTTTAAAGGAAATTTTATCTACTTTCTTTTTTATAAAGCAGTACCTATCCTATACCTATCTCCGACTCAAAAAAAAAGATATAGGCAAAAAAGCAAAAAAACATCGAAATTTTGGCTTTTTTTTCTTTTTGTTTCGACATTTTTGACATAAAAAATATTTTTCAAAAAAATTTTCAATATGCCAGTTCCATGGGAAATTCAATTCTCTACAAAAAATTTCATATAAAGATTATTGAAATTTTGCTTCGTTTTTGAGAGATAGTATATTGCAAAAACTAAAAAGGGTCCATTTAGACTCCTATCTCCAATTTCCACCCTCTAATTTAATAGCACTCCGCGCTTTTTTCTTCTTAAAGGACCCATTCAACGATTCCTGAAATAAAACTCCGTGAACGTCTTAGTTTTTCTCTATATGACATAATCAATAGACTATATTGCGTATATCTCGGCATGGGTAGGTCCGAAAAAAGCAAATAAATGGAGGCTGTTCGTTATGATATTGGCTATCAACGATTACAATATGAAATTTTTATCTGAACACATAACCTCAAAAAAAAATTAAAAAACTGCTAAATTTTAGTGTATTGATTCCGAAGTTATTTTTTTCAGTGAACTTATACTTTATAATATAAACAGTAACTGGTTAGAATTTCAGGTCAAAATATCTTATTCCAATCCCAAAAATTGACCTTAAATTTGAAAATTAATTTACCTTTAATTTTTGTGCATCGCATCGTATGAGGTGTTTTCTTTTTAAAAATGTAGTATTATTTTATGATGGCGAACAAGAAAATTTGTTTAAACTTGACAAAAGTAAAAAAAAACTAATCGCATTTTTTCGTTAATTTTTTCGAAATATTTTCGCTGCTAGTGGGCGTTTTGCGCCTTTTTTCAGATTCTGTTGATAATTAAAGCCTCCAAAGAAAAAGCTGTTAAAAAATTGCAACTGCTACTTTCATCTCATTTAATTTTTCATACAAATGCATAATTTTGGCTCAAAATCTAAAAAAAATAGTAATAATAAAACCCTGTATACCTCGCATACACCCCCTACACCCCCGCCTACAATCATTACATTCTCTTTGCAAAAAAAAAACTTCAGGCAACCCGTACTCACACAATTCATAAAAATATTCTCTACCCCTTTAAATCATCTTTAAAGAGAATCATAAAAAATATATTGGAAGCTACAAAGTTAGAGGTTCCGCCAAAAGAGTTGATGCCGAGAAAGTCGCGTTTTCCATGCGCAGTAGAATCCCCGCATGCCGTTCCCGTCCCTTAGCCTAATCGCAACAAATTTCGAAGGGGAAATTTGAAAATCCATAAGCGCATTTCTTATCAATATTTGCGCAATTTTTATTTGTGTGCAGCTTTAATTTCTCCAGCTGCGCGCTCCGGCATCAACTCTTTTGGCGGAACCTCTATTTTAAGAAGAGTCAAAAACAAAATTTCGAAGCAAATTTTAAGAGAAAATTTAATATTGCTCGAAACCAGAAAAGATTACCAGAAAACGAAGCTGCGTCCCAGTAGGACCGGTAAGCTTACAGAAGTACTGAAATCAGCACTTACTGGTAAGGGGTAGGCCTTACCACTTCCTTTTACAGAAGTGCTTACTTTTACACACGATGTCATAGGGGGTAAGGCCTTACTATGGTACTTACCTTAGAGTACTTATAGAACTGCTCATCTGTAAGGGGTATAGTAAGGCAGCAAATGGAACATTGCGAAAAGAGATATTCATGGGCGCCTGTGGATATGTGATCCGGTGTCGAAATGCTTTTATTTTTTTTTTTTTCATCTTTTACAAATGCCTTTTTTTCCAAGCCCGAGAGTGGCTTTACCTAAGCAGTCCCCCAACTAAATTCTCCACTTCTCCAAAGCTGCTTGTCCTCCGTATCGAATGAGAGCCGCGCTATTGAGTATGCTAACGTCGCATTTTATGTCGACGAATATAATTGCCCGATTTCTTTCTTTCTATAAAATTTATGAAAGCTCCAGGAAAGCTCCCTTGAGTCATCGAGCAGACTCTCACTTGTTTGGGTATAATTCTGGACTACACCTTACCATCTGCCTTCTCTTGTAATGGGGTTTGTAAGGGCTCATCTAGCACCAAGAAAATAAGGGGCACCCCTTACCAGATGAGTACTTATTTCAGTGCTCCATCGGTAAGGCCTTCCTAGAATTCCTACTGGGGTTTAGCCTCAGCTTCTGAGGGTACTATACAATATTAACGCAAACCTTTGCGTGAGTGTGACTTCAAATAAATTGAATGTGTTGGAGTTTTCTCATTGATTTTCTGGGCTAAATAAGCTGGAGATATTACAGCTTCCCCATGTTGTTTAAGGCCTTGGCCACGATAAGAGCGGCATCAGAAAAATATAACATCATCACATAACTGTATTGTCACTCTGCCGCTCGCCGCTCATAACATGACCGTGGCTTTAGTGTTTCCAGAGGAGGAAATATATTAAGATTAATCTTGATATCATCATCATCTGTAGCACTACAGCCTATTATTGGCCTTGGCTTCCTCCAACATTTCTCTCCATGCCGTTCGGTTCCTGGCTAATGCCTTCCAGTTGCGTACTTTACTAAATCTTCCTCAACGGAGTCCATGTATCGCTTTTTTGGTCGACCTGAATTTCGCTTTCCATCAGGAATTCGATTCAACGCTATTTTTGCGGGGTCGCTATCGTCAAGCCTTTGTACGTGTGCCACCCATCGCAACGCAATCTACTTAATTTTATACTTTTGACAATGTCGGGTCCCCGGTACAGTTGGCATAATTCATGATTATATCTCCTTCTCCATTCACCGTTTTCTCAGACACCGCCAAATATTGTACGTAGAACTTTTCTTTCAAAAGTGCCTAGAAGAGTTTCATCAGCCACTTTCAAAGTCCATGCCTCTGATCCAAACATCAGAACGGGCTTGATTAGCGTGGTATATAGTTTACACTTCATTCCTCTAGACAAAATGCGTGATGTAAGATGTTGTCGAAGTCCAAAATATGCTGTAAACATGCTAAGGGCGAAAATAGTTTCCACAGCGACTGGCAAAAACGAATAGAACACACAGCTTTTCTATGAGTATGAAGGGTGCAGCACAATATGCAGACCACTCGACGACGAGGTCGCCAAGAGTGGCGACTCAATCAATCCAAGTTCTATTTCGTAGCCGTAGCCCCTCCAAGTTGCCTGGGCGGTGTGACATGGGATTGTGTTGCTATTCTCGTATGTTCCTGTGCGCGTGTGTAGCATTCGGATGTCGAAGATGATTATTCTTCTGTGTGATTTTTAATTTGTGTGCACCATCGCCGTCGCCCTTAGCATGTTTACAGCAATAGCATCTGTTAGCAACGTTTATTCTCCTTCTGACCTCCGTTGTCTCACCACTGTCAGCTTGCAATACGGTTCCAAGATACGTAAATTCTTTAACGGTTTCTACATATATTATATGCATCTATGGTGATATTTTGTCTTGGAGTTGCGTATCTTTTTGAAGTACAAAGATACTTAGTTTTTGCTTCGTTGATGAGCAATCCCATCTTTAGATTAATCTTGATATATTTAAATTTATTTTTTTATGAAGTTGCTTATTTGGTCAAGGGAAGCAGTGCTTCCTTTGCTTCCAAAGAGGAACCGCCACTGAGGTCGGTGGCTACTTTCAGCAGGGCAATTTCACAATTACCACTTTTGCGAAAGGCGGAAAAGGACTACAATTTCACAGAACCTTGCGGGGGGGTCAAAGTTACTACATCCCTAACTATTTTTTTAGGCTTTTAAATTCACATCAATTTTGTTTGTCTTATACCTTTTGAATAAAAATTCGCTATCGGCGCGCGGTAAGTCGGAGAACCAGCAAAAAGAAAATCAGCTTTAAAAGCAATTGAACAAAAATAGCCTGAATTGAAAGTCTTTCACTACGACAACGCCCCACTACAAACTTCTCTGATGACCCGTCAAAAGTTGGAAGAGTTTAGTTGGGAAGTTTTAATGTATCTACCTTATAGTCCAGACATAGCACCCTTTGACTATCACTTGTTCCGATGTTTGTTAAACTCCGTAAATGGAATTAAGGTGACTTTAAAAGAAGCCTGTGACAATTGCTTGATTCGGTTTTTCAACCAGAAGCTCTTCACCGAAGGGATCATGACCACCTGGAAAATGGCGAATCATTGTCGATAAGGAGCTAACTCGGTTTAAATAAATTCATTTTCCACATTAAACTAGAAAACTAGAATTTTACTTAAAAAACGCCACACTTTTTCCTAGATGTAATATTAAACGAGATCGCTGTTTTTAACGAGATCGCTTTAACAATACTCAAACAGTTTCCCAATTAGGACACATTTCTCCTTGTAAATAAATTGCAACAAAACTCATAAAAACCAAAAACCAATTTATCGAAATCGAAGCGCACAAAAGGAGCAATCATCGGGGACATTTCCCAGCGTAAACCGCATCACCGAAATCTCCCTTGACCTCCAGGTTCAAGTCCAAACTTTGCCTCTTGAAGACTTTGACAAGATCATCAGCGGCGGGATAAGGATATTTAAGGACAGCGTGTCTTCTCAGGTATTCCCTCCTGGGACGTTGGTCCTTAATTTTTCCTTTTATTGCAAGAACGGAAACAAAAGCGAGGAAACGCAATCATCAAGCAGCATCCTGATTTATGGGGCCCCATTTCCCTGCCTGACACCATTCGGTAATCGACCCTTCGCTCTGGCTTTTCAAGAGCAATTTAGGCCTATTGTGCGCCATTCATGCCATTATGATTGGGCCAGAAGAGGCGCTCTCATTACAGTGAAGGATCCTTGAAGCCTTAAAGTGGATGTGCCGCGGTGATTGCAGCCACTAAGGGTGGCTTCACTTCAACTGGGTGTAAACTGAAATTTTACACCAATTACGCCTCGCAAGTCGCCATTACTCTTGGCTCAGACCAGCAATAACTCACCTTTGCCAGCTCTAATCACGCCGCAATTTAAATCACTTACTCCGCGCCGCGGCACGAATTCGCCGGCTCAGAATGACGGCGATGCGAAATGATGGCAAATTGCGGCAAATTGTTGACCAAAAACTAACAATTACGCGGGCATAAATCAAACCTAACCTCACACTCTGCGCGGGGTTCGATATTGCAGGCGTAAAAGGCATTTTTCTTCGCTCCCGATTCGGCGGAGCCCGTGGGGCGAACGGATGAGTGGTGCATACCTGTCGCCCGTTGGTCTTGTACCTGAGCGGAGCCAAGGTGTCTTCGCCTTGGCATGCTTCTCCCTGGCTGCGTGCAGTCTGCCCGTTCCGAGACGTGAAAATTGAATGATAAATGGCGGCTAAAATTATTAGCCATTAACGCAAGGATGGGGCGCGTTACCATCCTGCGCGCGCTCCCACCGGCCGAGGCCCCCCGGATTCGAGCGGCTAATTGAAATTCTGTCGATAATTGCTCCGGGTGAGATATTGATCGCTGAATGGATACCTGCGAACCGTGGCCAGGATCCTTGACAGCTCCTGATTTATGGTCACGTGATTGGGTAAATTGGAGGAGATGGACGCGAGCTGGCGGGGCTCTGGATTTTGCTTAAATGCATAATTGCCGATAATTGGGACGCGGATTTGCAGCTTATGATCACGGACAGAATGGGGAACAGATGCAGGATGTTGAATTGAGTAATCGCTAGTTTTTAGGCTGTTATTTTTAATGGTTTAAGTGGAGGCAGCTCCCTATCATTTGCAGTGAGCATTTGAAGTGATAACTTTCAGGGAACGTCATAACGAGGAATTATGATCTTTTGCCTTTCACTCTATTGCTGGGTTCTGACTTAGTGAATATAGAAAATTACTGATGTTTTAACCTTCCTCTTCTTCGTAGGAACTTCGTAATGGTTTATCAATAGAATATAATCAAGTTTTAATTGCCCAACAAATTTCCGCTGTGAATGTTACAAACAAGCAACATGGTGCCCCCTTTATAGCAGGACTAAAAGAAGGGTTGGTTTCAGGGTTCATCTAAGTCATTAGACTACAAAACTAAAAAAACCATGTGTTACAATATATGTATTGCAACCAGCTCAACAATTTTTTTCTCAGTGCGTGTCGTGGCCTCTGGGCAACAGAAATTTAAACCTCTAAAACTAGCAGCGAAGCCTTCGACCACTGACATATAGAATGGACAGCTCATGAGGAATTTTTCATGGCACCAATTTGTTCCATAGGCTACAAACCTTTTTTCACTCCATGTAAACACCGGAATCACTTTTGAAATTTACATTTTTTTAAATACGTACTTAAAACATTAAAATAACACAAATATTTTGTTTAAAAAAATTAATAAACACTATTTTCACTTTTTCACCTTTTAAAATGCCTTTTTTTCATTAATTTCCAAATTTTATGTGTATCTGATTTAAGTTCTTAACGCCTGTTTTAGCAACTGACATTCTGTATGTCAAAATCCGGGGGTCTATGGGGAAAAGAGCAAAAGATATAAACATCACTAGTGCAAAAGGGAAAATATAAAATCAGGTCTGTTTTTACTTGTCAGTTTGGGGGTCTATGGATGAGTGCGACAACTATACTTTTGGGTGTCATCGATTTGTGTGGAATAATTTCAGATGAGCAGTCCATTATTATATGTCAGTGCCTTCGACAACTAAATATGGCCTTCGCTGCTGACCATATAACGTCAGAACGCTAACCCAGGGTCTGTTGATCGTTAACTAAGCTGCACCATTACCAAATCAACATGGCAGCGGTACATAGCATTAGGTGGAACGATAGTCACAACATAAAACTTTTAATAGGGTTTGCTGGGTCTCAGTAGTCTAGGGCTACAACTGGGGCTTGGCAAGTTCTTGACCGAAAACTTTCGGTCTGATTGGAGGAGTTCACGAAAATGGGGCTCTGGCTTGCTCCTTGCTTTGGCTCCCTAGTGGATCCTGAAACTTAGGGCAGAGCGGCGGATGTCTCCGCGGACGCATTTGTTGCCCCGGTAGGAAGGCCACTACGGCTCCCCCGTTATCTTTTTTTTTCTTTTTATGTGGAAGAGTCTAAGCTTAGGTATCAGTGGGTGCGTTTAGGCCAGAGTTACTTTAACTTTGTTAAACTAGCGCTGTTAAGTTAGCACCGTTTCTAGCATACCATTCGATAATTCACATTTTACAACTAATAACAAGCAATAATAATAAAATTTCTCATTTTACAAATAATAAAAAGCTAAAAAAATTAATAATAAAAATAATGTCTTCTAAATTACTCGCTTACCACAAAAATTTACAAGCAAAAGTCAATCCATTTTGACAGTATAGAGTTGTGCTACATTTTAGCTAAGCCAAAAAGCACAAATAAATTAGCTAACAGCGCTAAAAAAATTGTGTTTATGCCGTTGTTAAAGTGCCTAGCTCAGTTAAATTAGCTTCGGCCTAAACGCGCCCAGTGTCACCCTTTATACTACCTTTTGCACTTCATGGTGCAATGTCTGGTAGTAAGCTTAGCTCAAAGATAGAAAAAGAATATGATTGATAGGTTAAGTCTAATCTGGAGGATGCATGAGGAGGAACCAGTGGGCCTTGTGTTTGAACTCTTGGATGTTTTATGAGTTAATTTTTTTGGCAGCCGGCGGAGCCACAACAGTCGCGGTTAGCAGGTGACAGCTTGTCGGAGTGTTATACCAACAAGATAATCCCTCTAACCTGCCGGCAAAGGCTGTGACACACACAGTACCAGATTGCCAGGAGAGCAAAAAGGTGAAAACCCGACCTAATTGGAACAATGGTACCCTATTATTACCCGGTTGAGCCTTTTTATGGGGTCCCTGCTTCATTGGAGAGTTCTTTAAAGCTAGAGCTACCAATGCTCTGACTTCCCGCGTTGCTGACCTCACTCCCTACCTTCCTTAGAACTTATTCCATAGCAAGCTCTTCGAGTTTATTAAACGGAGCAGAGTGCCATATTCTATTAAAAGTTTTGGAGATAACAAGAACAACCAGAACAGACTAACCAATACGATGAATGCTTTAGTGGAAGTACTCCGGCAGGCATACGGGTATATAACCAGTAGATCTTTTAGGTCTGAAACCGTACTGCCGGACGTGCAGAATTTGCCGAAAGTTTGCGCAAAGGTTTAGCCGAAATTGAATCACATTTGTTAAGCTGCTTGAGAAATTTAGAGACTTTGAGAGTCTTGAGCAAAGCTCCATCCACTGGGCGGTACATTCGTGGTTGGTAAAGTACTGTTAGGTAAAGAGTAATTTGAGTTGAACCAAGACAGTGAAGATTCTAAAAGCTCACCTTAGACATACATCGAATATCTAGGTCTACCCAAGACCACCACCCCCTCTCCTGGGTCCGCGCACACTGGGGTATCGAGGGCAATGAGACCGCAGACAGCCTCGCGAGGAAGGGGTTTGAGACGTTGGTCCAGGGCCCAAAACCCTTCTGTCTCTTGGTCCACCTCTAAGTCTCTGATAGAGGAGTGGATTAAGGGACTAAACCTAGCCTATTGGGAATCAGTCCCAGGTCTTAGACAGGCTAAAGATCATATAAGACCCTCTGCCTCAAGGGACACTATCAGTTTAAACAGAGAGGACCTAAGACTGCTGGTGGGTTATCTGACTGGCTATGTAGGACTGCGGTATTACCTCCACAACCTAGAACTGCCTCAAGAGACAGAATGATGCCTCTGCGTGGAAGGCGACGAGACTTCAACACATATTCTTTGTGAATGTCCTGCTCTGAATTGACTTAGAAAAAGAACGTTTATCAGAGAGTTTTTGAGCCCCGCTCAAGTCCGGTCTTCGTCAATTAAAGACCTTCTTGCCGGAAGGCTGATAGTCTATTTCCCTAGTGGGGTCTTCTTCTTTCTTTCTTTACGCTCTGTACCTAGTGGGGTACGTATACAATAGGCCCAACTTGGCCGCAGTTTTCACAATGTATGGGTTGCACCCCATTCCTTAAAAAAAGACCACCACCTCAAAAGCTTGCACTAGATGTGTCTATACTACTCATGCTAATGAATCGGCTTGGATTTGTTTTCTAATATTACCACCAATAAATAAGGGCTTAAGGATGCCGGCAAATTCTTCTTGATGGAAGTCCCCAAGAACCAGAAGTTTTTACTGCCAGCGTCAGTATTTAAGTTCTTACTTGTTAACCTCTCACCAAACGATGATTAAACTCTCCTGATGATTTTATTGCAGCAGTTTCTCAACTTAATATAATCATTATTGAGTAATTCATTCCTGGAACGTCTGTTCAATTCTTCACAACATAAGATAAATCTCCCTGGTTTATCTTTCATGTTTTCTTTTCCTTCTTCGTTCACCATATCACCTTAGGGCACGTTAATACTTTTTATTTCAGAAAAATAAAGCCGTATTAGGAAACCAGATGCAATTACATACACTCCTGGGCAATTACATATGCAGAAACAATCACGATCATTCAGCTCTAACAAGGGAACATCAAGAAATCAACAATTTACATCATCTTTGGATAACATGGACATTGAGTAACCTCATTTAACATCATTATCATTGATACTAATTTAACTTTAAGAAACCAAAATTTTCTTAAGAACATTCACTCAAAAATTCATACATTCACTCGAATAAATATTTACTCTAGTAACACTTCTCACCTCAACACATGCACAATTAAAATTTTCATTCCCACTTGCATTATTCAAACAAAAATCACTTCAGTCATCCCGTTATATATTTCTATCCCCACTTGAATCGAATTCAAGTGAGTTAACAAAAATCGTTGCGCCCATGAATCTTCCTCTCTTTGGATACCGAGCGCCTCGAGGGTAAGTTGGCCTCAATTTTATATTTCCTTCCTCCATTTTAAAGTTCTTGGGAATAGACCAAGAACTATTCCTAATTTTTCCTTAGTTCTCGGGAATAGACCGAGAACTATCATTACTAATTTTCCTTTAGTTCTCGGGAATGGACCGAGAACTATTATTACTAATTTTCCTTAGTTCTCGGGAATAGACCGAGAACTATTATTATTAATTTTTCCCTTAGTTCTCGGGAATAGACCGAGAACTATTATTACTAATTTTCCTTAGTTCTCGGGAATAGACCGAGAACTACAACTATTACTAATTTTCCTTAGTTCTCGGGAATAGACCGAGAATTAATATTAACAACTTTTCCTTTCCCTGTTCACGGGAACAAACTATGAACAGTAATTCCTAATTCCTCTCTCCTTTGACCTTGACCAGACAATCCCCTTTATCCACAAACAAATTAAAGTTCAAGGCCAACTTTCAAGGTCAGGTGAGTACTTGATTACCACAATACAATATTCATATTTCATAATTTTCCTTTTCTTCTTTAAATAAATAATATTTGATATGGTGAACGATTTTCTTACGATTTTCTTGATTCGTTACAAAAATATTATAATTTGTTTCTCTGCTTTGAACTTGAAGTGATTTTAGTTATCAACGTGGATGAGGAATTTAATTAATTTGATATTTTAGTTTCCATCGTTGTTGAGGTGATCAAGTGGATTGTTTATTTTAGCTAACACCGTTGATGAGGGTGATTAATTATACCTATATATTTTTTTTGAGTGGATGTTCACATCGAGTGAATATAGTAAACTTTAACTCAATCTTATAAACTAACCATTTCTATAATTCTTATTTATTATTTTCTTTAATAACTGCAAAGCTCTTAAATGTTTAAAATTTCTTCAAATTTAATGACATTGATTCAGTGAATTATATTGATTTATTTATATATTTTTATTTTGAATTGTGTACCTAAAATATAAACCTGAATTATTCAAATAAAAGTGAATTATAATTACAAAGTGAACTTTGCTCTTTTGTTCCTTTTTATCAGTGTGTGCTGTAACTGGAGGCCAAATGGTGTCAAATAATTTTCATTTGTTTTAAAGCAGTTTTTTCTTTGAACAAAAAACAACGTCTGTACGCTCTAAAGGCGACTTGTTTTTATTGAATTGCGTTCACACATTCCCCATTTTCATTATTTCAATATTGTGACATTTTTGGTGGAACGACAGCACTATTCCAGCTAACATAATTATTTTCAAGTAGGTGGAGTTAATTATGCCCGGAATGCATTAAAACTAAGAAACAAACACGATAAGACTTCGATAATCCAAAATCTAAGCCTATTTCCAAACCCGTCTACTTCTTTCTGGTCTTAGAACTCACCGAATTCTCCTCCTAAATAATTGGGAACGAGATCAGGAGATTAAGAGTATCCATTTCTTAGCCAAACATAATTTCCAATTCAGGAGCTCAGCGATAAAATCTCAATGATCCGATTATATGCGATCCACCTCCAGTCTCCGAAAACAAACAAAGGCCTAAGTAGGCGCCCGTCTTTATCGCAAAGGAACAATCGGAACGGGAGCAACAAAGTCCGGCCGGTAATTGCGCATTTGGCCCGAAAGATTTTACCTGGGCGAACGCAGGAGAGCGAGATCCTGGCGAGCCTCGGCGTAGAAAATAAGTGAACCATCAACCGATGTTGGGTAGGTCAGGCTGAAGACACCAAGCAGTCCCTTCGCAAGGATTTCTGCTGCTCTGTACAAATTGAAGTCTAATCACACGCGCACATACCTGTGATCCTTGCACCCTAAATTCCGCATCAGCCGCGGTGTCGGGCTCCGTTGTTGCTACATCCACCACCGTCCAAACTGGCGCTGGTTACTGTTGGCGCGCAATTCGCCGTGTTGCTTCACGGCTCCTGGTCTGCTCCTTTGGCTTGGTGTCGCTCCTGCAGTTGGCAGGGGAACGGAGCCCTCAGCCGAAACCGCTGGCTCGGTGCAGCCCTCGGGATGATTGCCCTTTTTATGGCGCTCGCGTTCCATTATAATTGCAATATCCGCCGATTCCCTAATCCCATCCACCGCTGCCATTTGTGCGGCTCTTATCAGTTGATAAAATCAAATAAGCAAACTTTTGCCAATTTTCGGTATCAGGAGTGAAGGAAGTTGTTATTGGGAGGCGACGTCCTCCTCGTCCTTTTTTGTGACAACTGCGAGAGAGTTTCGTCCTTTTTCATTTCGATGTCATGGTTCATTGGAAAAGTTTTTGTGGAGTTAAATAGGCGAAGTCCAAATGAGAATTTGGTTATGACGTTGGGGCACGCGAGTTTTTAGTGGAGTTATTTCTGCGACGAATATGGAAAAGTAATAATAAAAATTGGGAAAAGGACTTTTAAGGAATTTTGTTGTGGTTTGTTGGCTGTGTGAGCATGTCTTTATTTAAAAAAGTCAATGTTAGGTTAAAAAGTAGAGCAAGGATTAAAGTAAATTATGTGAATACATAGTTAGATTGGACACTAGCAAGAAGGTTTTTGTCACACATTGGTAACTACAGCGTGAACCTTTGCTGCCTTTCAATGTCTCTAGAGCAGGGATTCTCAACCTTTTTGAGCCCACGTACCCCTTTTCGTGTATCATTAACTATGCGTACCCCAACAAAGTTGAGAATTGTTTAATAGTATTTTTTCTGGTTTGAAGATCTTCTAAAAGTCTTTCAAAATACTTTACATCTTTTTTTATGAGGTGTTGGTATTTCGTTTCAAAATTACGTTTTAAAAGAGACGGTTTCAAGGAATGCTTTGACAAAATTTCTGAGCATACTATGCACTGTGAAACAAGGTCGCCTGCCCTTCCGGTATAAGTGAATCCTAACCGTAAATATGACTCATCTTACTTTCTTTTCTTGGCTTCACAGCGCTGCTCTCCCTGTCTGTGACTCAGTGTTCCATATTTGGACACTAGTGTTCCAATATACTACGGCCACAAATGCAATAGTAACACGAGCATCGTGTTTTCTGGCTGCAAATTTTAAATCATTATTCAAGAACTTTGTAACAATTTGTAACTTCTAGCATGTATCTAGCGTACCCCCTATAAATTTTCACGCACCCCCAAGGGGTACGCGTACCACCAGTTGAGAAGCACTGCTCTAGAGCCTTACTAAAGCCTAGGCCTCGATCTCTGGTTTTTTATGTGGAAGTTCTAATATCACGACTCATATTTTTTACTACCAGTCGAAAATGGTGTTTGGAGGAGAAGATGAACAATCATGAATTGAATCAGTGGTATAAAGATCCCAACTTCATATAAAAATTAACAGAATACCAGGCAAGGTTTCGAACACTGCAAATTTTTGGTGCGGGTACGCGTTCGGGTTCAATTTTAGGGAATCCGATCCCGCATCAAAATCTCAACCCCGCAAGCTTGCGGGATCCAGGTCAGGACTGCATAAAAAATCATAGATTTTGTTCTAAGTAGTTATATTCATAAATTTATCAAGTGTTATATGAAAAACGCCATTATTAAGAGCCAATTGAGACCAATTCTAAACTTCGCTGGAATTTTTATATGTACCTAGTAGCATACATTGTAATTTCAATATTACTCTCCGTTACAGCAGAATTTATGCTAGCAATGTAAGAATATTCCAACGGAATCAATCCTGCGTAGTTTAGAATTGGCCTGAATACTTTGTTTGACTGACTCAGTAGTTTGTTGGACATAATAATATAATTAGCCGCGAGAGTAATCCCCGTACACTCCATGTACGTTGGGAATCCCCTGTCGTAGGCGTAGGGTAATTTTATATTTACTGTGTTTTCATGAGTCGGGCTAGAGTATTCGTTGAGTTTACAGAAGCCTTTTCTCATCAAGTTAACTCGATGCTGTCGAAGTAACAGATAAGTAATTTTACGTCGGGACTCCTTTGATATATGTAGGTGCAGTAAACGCACTTAAACAAACAAATATGCAAAACTGGACTTAACCTGACGTGTTTCGTGCAGTTTTCTTGGATTTACCGAAACTTAACTCAACCCGCGTTTCTATATACCGAGTTTCCATTGTTGTGTTGAAATGACACTTCAACTCAACATATGCGTTTCCAGGTCTGAGTTTTCATCCTGCGTACAATAAATTTATTATAGTTTTTTTTTAAAGTATCTAATAAATATATAGTCTCTGACGTCCAAGCGAGGCGCAACATTTGCTCTTTTTGTACCTTTAATCACATGGAAGCTCGGTAATGGGCGCTGACTCTGAGTTAACCCAGGGTAACCTCTGCATGGAAACTCAGTAATTGAGCACGTTCGGATACAGGCCCTTAAATATACTTATGCCCGGTTTCACAGTGTCGGTTTAAGCTTTCGCTCAGCTAAACCTGAACAGTTAGTTTAAGCTTTAGCTCAATTCGAAATCGTTTCACAGTTTGTTTTTGTGTTCAGTTCAGCTAAACTTAGTTCATTGAATTTTGTAGGCCACTGTGGTCGAGTCAGTTGTCATATTTTGTGAAATTTTTGCTCTTGGTAAATGAATTATGTGATTTTTAACTGTTTATGTTTATATGTATGTAAGAATTTGTGAAAAAAATAAGGCTCTCTTGCATTTGGCTACCAAAGTAAATAATAGACAGGTGCCTCTACAGTTTTCTCATATCGTTATGTCCCCCTTTTTTGGTATTTTGACTGAAATACCTTCCGTCCACCCCCGGAAAGGTATAAGTTTTCCGTATTAATTATTGGGTTGGATGTGTCGCATCTGCTATAAGACTATGAGGTACATTTTCAGCAGGGCGGTAAAGCAAATATGTCGCGATCTTTGGAGTAGCACACTGCAGCCTTTTATCCGCACTCTGCACGGCATGCTTTTTAGTAGAATGTTTTCTTCTTTTTACAATTGGTATGAAATCTCCTTACACGAATAATACACGAATAACTATGTAATAGTATTCTTCATCAGTAGCATCAATAATATCATCTAAATCACCATCCATTGTCCTTAATTAATCGCAACTCCAAAAATTAATTAATTTAAACAAGCCGGAATAGAATCAAACAACCAAAGCAATCACTTCTCACACAAAATTGACATTTCTCAACGATAAGCCTCACGGCTTAAAGTTAAGCGCTCAAATTTGGCAGCTTAAGCTAACGCGATATTTGAGCTCAGTTTAAGAGAAAAACCTCCACTGTGGAACACCAAAAACATTTAAGCGGAAGCTTAACTCAATTTCGAAGTTTAAGCTTTCACTGTGGAATCGGGCATTAGACGATTTTGTATTATTACTCCATTCCTTAGTAGGCAGATATCTTCAATTAACAAATTTTCTGTCCCAAATAATCAAGCGCAGTACAACTAGTTTGCAAAACAAAATGAAACTTTTGTCCACACACGAGCACATCTGATTTTAAATCAATCGGTGCTCTGTGCCCAGATAGTTTTTAGTCACGAAGTGTTTTCAAAATGTCAAGTAGCTTAGATGAAATAGAACCTCGCAACTAAAATGGTTCCGGCCGGCAAGAATAGTCGCACGCAAGCAGTTCAAATCGGTCTCGTCTTTGTCGACCAGTGTATGGATTCCCACTTCCGTACACGGGCAAGATCACGAAACAGTTGCGAGTGCATCTAGCATTGCAAATCAGTCGACTCGGGTTTGGAGGGCCTAACTCTATTATTATTAATACTTCGCAATATTGTTAGTATTTCAGGTAACAGGCAACAATAACAGGTGATCTACTGTTCAAATCCCACAAATCCCGCGGATCCCGCATGTCCAGTCCCGCATTAAGGCCTGCACAGACCAACGCGAAACCGCGGGAGCGGGAGCGGGAGCGAAAATCTCGCGGGACTGTGCGGGAGCGGGAATCGCTGATCCGTTCACACCAAAGCGGGAGCGAATTCTTCTTTTCCTGAGAATTCTTCCTCAAAGTCAATTGAATCTAATGTAAGATCTATTTCTGATCGTTCACCTTGGTTTTCATTGGAATCAACCAGTGGAAGTATATTGGAGTCAGTTTTTGCAAACGCCAAATAAGGCTTAAAATGCTCCATCAATGGCGCCCATTGCCAGTTAGTATAATTTTTTTTCGCTTGTCCAGTTTTCGTTTTTGTACCTCTTAAATATTTAGCATAAGTGTCACGAAGATTTTTCCATTTCCTTTTTACTTCGGGACCTAAAAACAAATTTTTTACAGATTTCTTGCGACTGGGGACTCCTATTCTACAATAGGTCATAGCTATCGAGTTGGCTTTTCGACTGTTGGGTACATTGTCACAGAAGTTTCCAAGGCTATTTGCAAAAGAATGCAACCACTGTACATGCCAGAGCCGACAAAGGAAATTTGGGAGAAATCTGCTGAGGGATTTCAAAACTTCTGGCAATTTCCAAATTGTGTAGGAGCTATAGATGGCAAACATGTGACAATTAAATGCCCCAAAAATACTGGATCCAATCACTTTTGCTACCTCAATAAGTTTTCAATTGTTTTAATGGCTATCGTCGGGGCTGAATATCAATTTATTTGCGTTGATATTGGTGGATATGGCAAAAACAGTGATGGCGGCATTTTTGAAGCTTCCAATATGGGAAGAAGATTTGAAAATGGCACAATTAATGTACCGAAAGAAAGGAGTCTTCCCGGAAAAAGTGAACCATGTCCTTACGTCTTAGTAGGAGATGAAGCTTTTGCTTTAAAACCCATTCTGATGAGGCCATTTCCTTATAGACAGTCGAGAGCCCATCACCAGAAAGAAAAATATAACACGAGCCTGTGTAAAGCTAGACGCGTCGTGGAAAACGCATTTGGTATGTTATCCCAAAAATGGAGAATATATCACAGGCCAATTGAAGTGAATGTAGATACTACGATTTCAATCGTGAAGACAACATGCATATTGCATAATTTCATAAGGACAAAAAGTGCGATTTCTTATACATAAATGAATTAGAAGAACCCGAGCCAGCAGTTGGTACATTTACCAATTTTGAAGTCGACCCTAGACGAGCTTCAAATATGGCATTCAAAGTGCGTGAACAATTCCTTGAATATTTCAGTAACTAATTTTGTATGCCTTTTAATATGTAATTTATAAATACATATATAACGAAACGTATCAAAAATAGAAAATAAAGAATTTTTTTATACTAACCATTTGTCTTCATTTCACCTGCAATTTCCTCCCACACTTTATCTTTCTTTCTAATGTTTTTATAATCAGAATGCGAAAGATCGTATAAAATAACATGCCTCTTTACTAAGTCAATTAACTTCTCAGTGAATTCCATGTTCAAAAAAAGCTATGCGGGAACAACGCGAACCGCGGGATAACTCTGTATGCAGCGAACTGAAAACGAAACGCTGCAGTCCCGCGTTCGCTTCCTAACAGTCCCGCGTCGGTGTGAAGGGTTCCGTATCCCGCCACAGTATCTGGTCCCGCAAAAGTTTCGCTCCCGCTCCCGCTCCCGCGGTTTCGCGTTGGTCTGTGCAGGCCTTTAGTAAAGGCCTGCACAGACCAACGCGAAACCGCGGGAGCGGGAGCGGGAGCGAAAATCTCGCGGGACTGTGCGGGAGCGGGAATCGCTGATCCGTTCACACCAAAGCGGGAGCGAATTCTCCCGCGGTTCTTTTAACAATTTGTCAGTGCAAGTGAAAGGTGTTGTTTAAAAGATTTCAAGTATAAACATTTAAAAATGTATTCCTCATCGGATGAAGAAGAAGCTCTTTTGCTATTAGCGTTAGCAGAAGATGAAGAAAATAACAGGTATACAGCAAATTTTTTAATACTCATTATGAAGGGTACTAAGAATATACATACGCAATATTATTTAACCTAGGAAAAAAAAATGGGTTCACAACATTAACTTCTCAGTGAATTCCATGTTCAAAAAAAGCTATGCGGGAACAACGCGAACCGCGGGATAACTCTGCATGCAGCGAACTGAAAACGAAACGCTGCAGTCCCGCGTTCGCTTCCTAACAGTCCCGCGTCGGTGTGAAGGGTTCCGTATCCCGCCACAGTATCTGGTCCCGCAAAAGTTTCGCTACCGCTCCCGCTCCCGCGGTTTCGCGTTGGTCTGTGCAGGCCTTAATCCCGCAAAAATGTTGCGGGAACCCACATTTGCGGGACCCCGCAATCGCGGGACCCCGCAATCGCGGGATTGGATTCGCTAGGTTCAATACATTCAAATTTAGAGGATTCAGGTTCGGGTTTGGGTTCAGGTTTGAGTTCAAGTTTTTTCCCAGAAAAAAAAAATTGTATATGTACTGTTTATTTTAAAACGTTATTTTTATTTTTTTTTTTTTTTAAATTACATTCAAACCCAGAAATTCTTAATGAATCGTCGGAGATATGCACTCTTTGTGGAGCTAAAGCAAACTTCAGGGCAGAAAAAGCCCTCTCAACACTGACTTGAGTTGCAGCTAATATGACTTTCGAACAATAGAGGTGCATCAAGTTTTTGCTCCCAATTCTGAGAAATATGATATTTTAATGTCTAAACTTAGAACCCTGAGTGTAGGACATGTTCAAAGTAGAAGGGATGACAGTCGAACAAACAATATTAAGAACAAAATGCCAAACCGTACACAGAAACAAGGGCGCCAAGATGTAGAGATGGCGAAGAAGAAGCTCTACGAAACCCTGAAGTAGAGAGTTCTGGAGGAGGATGTTGCAAGATACCAAGGCCAATAAAAGGCTGTGGAGCCTTTGGTAATGACCGCGAATCCGTTATGTCGTTTATCACGCCATAGGGCAATATCTGGTAGCCAGCTTAGTAAGGAGGATAGAATAGGTTTGGGGTTTTGTTTGTTCAGTGTTAAAGTGTTACCCTGTCTTTGAGTTTTTAGATCCTGTAGGGGTAAGGACGACGACCTTTGCTTTTCGAACAAGGACACGAATCGGATCATGGAATGTGAGAACACTGCTGGCTGAGGGACGGCTGGATGAAGTCCTCAACGAGATGAATCGATATAAAATCAAGATCATGGGACTTAGCGAGACCAGATGGCCCGATGCGGGGGAACATATCTGCCCAAATGGTGAGTCCTTTTTGTATTCTGGGAGAAACGAAACTGAAAGCCGTAGGAGTGGCGTTGGTGTAATACTCACCAAAGAAGCCAGGTCCAGCCTCATTAGCTGGTCACCAGTTTCTGAGAGGATTATTACCGTGCGCCTGCGTACCAGACTAAGAAGTACTACGGTAGTCCAATGCTATGCTCCAACTGAAGACGCTGAAGATGACATCAAAGACGAGTTCTATTTGCGGCTGAATGAGGTTTTTCGCTCTATTCCAAGGGGAGACATCATTGTATTAATGGGTGACTTAAACGCACAGATCGGCCGTGACAACACCGGCCT
Source organism: Thereva unica (assembly GCA_949987705.1). Lineage (NCBI taxonomy): Eukaryota > Metazoa > Arthropoda > Insecta > Diptera > Therevidae > Thereva > Thereva unica. Next base: position 37,858,560 of record OX465281.1, read on the forward strand.
TGAACAAACAATTGGAAATCAAGGTCTAAGCCAAGTTACCAATAACAATGGTGAGCTTTTCGTTGACTTCTGTAGCTCCCACCAACTCATGGTAGGTGGAACTTACTTTTGTCACAAGAAGATACACAAAGAGACCTGGGTATCGCCCGATGGTAGAACGAGAAATCAGATAGATCATGTGGCCGTCAGCCGCAGATGGAAAACTATCCTTGAGGATGTCAGGAGTTTCAGGGGAGCAGACACTGGAAGCGACCACCATTTGGTAGTAGCAACTATTCGCCTTAAAATCGCCGCAATCAGAAACGTACAACGCGATGCTATAAACCGTAGACGGTTCAACGTCGACCTTCTGCGGGAGAGCGGTAAAAAGCGGGAATTTGCTGGAAACCTACAACAAATATTAAACCAGCACAACGTTTCTGACGACACAAATATTAAAGAGCTGTGGAGTAGGACAAAGGGAGCAATATTGACGGCTGCGGAAATGAGCATCGGTTATGTCCCAAGAAACCAGCAACACTGGATCTCGGACACAACCTGGCAAAAAATAGAACGCAGGAGAGCCCAAAAAAATAACGTAAACTCTACAAGCGACCCCGAAAGACGTTACCAACTGGAACGGGAGTACTCCCAGTTACACCGGGAGGTAAAGAGAAGTGTCCGGCGTGATAAAAGGCAGCAGATAAACGAGCTCGCAGAAAAAGCGGAAAACGCGGCAAACACAGGCAACAGTAAGGTGCTGTACCAAATTACTAAACAGCTCACGGGAAAGCACTCTACTAAAAAGCATGCCGTTAAGAGTGCGGAAGCTGTGCAGCGACGAGGAGCAGCTCCAAAGATGGAGAGATTACTTCTTCGCCGCCCTGAATGGTTCATTTACACAGGAACCTCAGGAAACCAGCAACAATGCACAGCCAATAAGAATCACCACCCGGGCCCCATCCAAGACGGAAATAGTAACCGCAATTCATGCGATGGCCAATGGTAAAGCAGCTGGGAAAGATGGCATCCCGCCAGAATTGTTGAAAGCCGATTCAAGCCTCATAGCAGATGCGCTTCAGCCAATCCTGGAAGTAGCATGGAACACCTGTACCTTTCCGGAGGATTGGAGCTAGTCAAAATACCAAAAAAGGGGGACCTAACAATATGCGACAACTGGAGAGGCATCTGTTTACTATCTACAGTGGGCAAAATTTTGTCCCATATATTACTATCTAGGATAAGGGAGGCAGTAGACCGAACGCTTAGGAGGCAGCAGGCCGGATTCAGGAAGGGCCGCTCATGTATTGATCATATCAACACCTTACGAATAATAGTGGAGCAGTCTACTCGTAGATTATGAGAAAGCGTTCGACTCGGTCAATAGGAGCTTTATATGGCAGGCACTACGGCGACGGGGACTGCCTGATAAAATAATAGAATTGATAAAAGCCCTATATAACAATTCCAAATGCAGAGTTCTCCATAATGGAAAATTATCCGACAGCTTCGAGGTGAGCTCAGGAGTACGACAAGGATGCCTACTTTCGCCTTTACTATTTCTTATAGTAATAAATGACATCCTTGTCGGCGCTCTAGATAATAGAACAGGCGACATACAATTTGGTTTGTTAGACCGCCTTAAGGATCTCGACTACGCCGATGATATCTGTTTGCTGGCCCACAGACACCAGGACCTCAAAAACATGATTAACAATTTGGCAACAGAAAGTAGTCCAGCAGGCTTAAGGCTAAATCCAACTAAAACTAAAGAAATGCGGATAAATGCAAACACCATTGAACGGACTGCGCTGAATAACCGTGACGTGGACCTGGTCGATAAATTCTGCTACCTCGGTAGTATTATTACCGAAAATGGCGGTGCAGAAGAAGATGTCAGTTCCAGAATAAATAAAGCACGAGGCGCATATGCATGCCTGTTCCGCATATGGAGATCAACGGAGATCTCAACTAACACCAAATTGCGGCTGTTCAACTCCACCGTTAAGGCAGTTCTTTTTTATGGTTGCGAAACATGGAAAGTCACCCAATTCATCACAGGGCGCCTACAAGTCTTCGTCAACAGATGCCTGCGTCGTATCCTAAAAATCCGCTGGCAGGATAGAATTTCAAACGAAGAACTATGGCGCCGTGCCGGCCAAGAAAGGATAGACGACCAAATCAGACGAAGGAAATGGAATTGGGTTGGACACACCTTGCGACGCGAAAACGAAAATCTACCCAAACAGGCCCTCGACTGGAATCCGCAAGGATCCCGTCGAGTCGGAAGACCTAGGACAACGTGGAGGAGAACCCTACTAGCAGAAGCCGCAACAACTGGGAGATCCTGGTCGGAGCTGAGAGCTGTCGCGCAAAACAGAGTCCGCTGGAGGGCAACTGTTTCCGCCCTACGTCCCATGAGGCATTAAAGGAGCAGAATGATGATGAATGTAGGGGTAAGGAGAAATACTGAATATTGCAAGATTGTTTCACCGTCGAGTTGTTACTCTGTTAGGGGGGCGGTTGGTCGAACCAGATCTCACCCAATCTCACGTGGGAGAAAAGAGGGGAATAGCAAAGGTTAGATCGGGTCTGGGGTATTCCCAAGGAAATGTCGATGAACCTTGCGTTTGAGCTCTAAGATGTTGTAAGAGAAGGGAAGTACTGACTGTAGGAGATTATTCCAAATTCGACTTGTTCAATTCATAAACGAACATCTAGATCGCATTAGGGTTGGGATGTAGGCTATAGGAGAAGGCCAAGCGGGCTAGTCAGGGGAACAGTCGCTGTGGTAATAGCTGGTACATTCCTACGGTGTCTTAAAGGGACTATAGAGCTGCGAAAGGTGCCATCACCAATGACTAATGGCACGATTTTGATCCCTGTTGCGGGTTTGCCGCAGAGCTTGTGGTTCCACATGGGGTTTGCAACCGCCATCATTAGGCCCATGGTAACTTATGGAGCTTTAGTTTGGTGGCACAGAAAGACGCTTAAGGGTTTCATAACTAATTTAAGCAAAAATCAAAGAATGGCCTTCCTCTTCATCACTGGGGCCATTTCGCACTTCCCCGACTGCAGCGCTGGAGACTCTCCTCAATCTGGCTCCCCTCCACCTTGAGGTAGAGAAGTCTGCCATAAACGCGGCACTGCGGCTGAAAGCGAATGGTCACCTGGGCACTGGTCTTGGGCGAGCATATTCTATAATAATCAACATCTTAGAAGAGATTCCGGAAGCGGGGTTGCTATCGGACTGCATGCACTTTAGAATCTCAAAATTTGAGCAGCTTTCTGTGTACATACAGGATAGACTAACCTGGACTCAGGGCCGGCGCTTGGGTTTTTTGCGCCCGGTGTACTATGCCATATTGCGCCCCATAACCTGTTCATTTTTGAACGCAGTGAAGGACAATGGGAAAAGACACAAACGCTCGCTGCTGAATGGCAGAAATAATTTTCATAGTTTGCGCAAAATTTAAGATTGCGTTATAATAATGCGTATAACATAAAAAAGATTACATAGATAGGGAGTTTGTTGGAAAAGTTAGCTCTTATAAAAACCCTTCCTGTTCTTCATCGAATTTCACAAGGAGACGATTACAGCCAATTTTTGTTGATTGGCCCGTGTGAAACTGACCATATTAATTTGTTAGACAGTAAGACCCCAGCTTCACCGGCCGGTCTACGCAATTTCGAGCAAAGTGGTACACTGAATCTCAATTTATTCCTGAGTTCCCATATACTTTCGCATATTAAACTCAGGAAAAATAAAGCCTGAGTTTGCCAATGAAATTAAGATTGAACGTAAAAGCTCGCTCAAAAGAGAGTAATCAACTGGAATAATGGGATATCATTCCAGTAAGCTTTTGAATTTCTAACTTCTGACAAAAAAGCAACAACAATTTCAAGCATAAACTGAACATGCCAAAAACGCATTGAATTGAACTTTATTGGACTGACGCCAATGAAGCCGGGGTATAAAGGAACACACAAAAAAAGCAATTAAAGAGGAGTTCTCGCCACAAGGAGTTTTGTTCTCCTCATTTCGTTCACTATCCTCTTTTAACAATTTTTGAAACAACGTTTAAAAGTACAGCAACACCGCCCTCAAGTTTATATCAATCACGGTAAACAGCAGTACACAGATCCATCGAAACAATTTTTCTTTGTGTGTGTGGATATGGTGCTTTTTTACAGAATTTTCAAAAGGTGCTCCATATAACTGAGCGTTTTTTCTCTCACTTGCAGATTTCCCCCGAATTTATTGAATCTCGAAACTAAAATCTTTGGAGACTTCCCGCACTAGAAGTGAGGTCTTCCCGTGTTTTCTTGCATGAGAAAGTGCAGGGACAGAAATTGGATCAATTTGTGCAATTTCTTGCACTCGTGAGAATACTTTTCATTTTTTTCCAAGTTTTTAATTTTCTTAATTTCTGAAATTGCGCCCCCGACAAATTGCGCCCGGTACAAGTACACCATTCGCACGTATGAAAGCGCCGCCCTTGCCTGGACTTTTCCTAAAGTATTGCGGGGCGGAATAGTTGACCTGTGTACGTTTTTTTGCAGTTCATTCGACGTGGAAACGGCTCTATGCCCAATGTACGCGCCACTACTTATTCGGTAAGATTTATCCCGCAAAAAAGGGCAGTACAACCTAGCCTAAGACTAGCCGGCCACATAACCAGGATGAAGGACAATCGTATCCCAAAACGGCTCATGGCACGGCTCAACATCCGGAGCTGGAGACATACTGCAAGAAACCCTCAAACTTGGAGAAATGCTCTAGTGGAGACCAAGGGTCAATTTGGGCTCAAGCGCCATTGGATACAAAGATTTAACTTAATTCGCGTAAGTTTTGCATTCTTTTTCCACCTAAGTGTCTCATCGTGGCGATTGTTATATTACAACTCTTATCATCCTCTTGTTCCTCTTGGCTTGAGAGGAGTAGGGAGGAAGCTTGCAGTTACCCTGTTTTTTGATTAACGAAGTGATTTGTGCGATAAGCAGTATTTAATTTAAAACGTGCCATTCAATATCACTGCCACAACTCATTCCCTCCAATTAGCAGTAGCTCCTCCTAAAAGGCACACAAGTCGTCCCTCGACAAATAAAGCGCAAAGGTTGAAAAATTAATTGATTTTTTGAACTCACTAATTGTGAAGCATACGCCACCCGTCATCGACACGAGTTAATGAACGTGAAAGATTGACGATCCTTCCTCCAGCCTCGATTATCGACTTCACCTAGTCAAATACACGGAGCTGATTAATTCCACCAGGACGTCATGTGGTGCATGGCTTTTCTTTGGCAATTCATCAAGTGTCTCTTCCTGTTTCGGCTCGCTCCTCACTTCCTCGTTGCGCTACGGCCTCATCCGATTTTGGGAATCTTCCCATCCCTGACCCTGTCCAGAGATTCGGCTGGGCCGTCGAGCGCGTCAGTTTCCCACCGTGTCGCCCTTTAATGGCTTTGACGCGCACCATTCACATGATTTGTTCCTCGGTTAATTATTTGTGATTGTCAGGAATTATGAGCGAGCCCATGCTGAAGGGTCCACCTCAGGACCTCGTCTATGCCAGACGTCCCCCTCCGGCCGTATAGAGCGCCGTTAATCACAATTTATTATCGACTGTCAATTTTATTCATGGCCCGGCCGAGATTTATCTGTCCTGCACCGAGGCGTCTTTATCTGATTGAGGAGCCGAGGAATTAAAATTGGTGCCACGGTGGGTCGCCCGATAGGTTCCCATTTAGGGGAAACGCTCTGCTCCATGGCGGTTTATGATGTTTTCATATGCACTATATGACCGCGGAGTACCGGGCCGATTAAGGCGATTATAAAGTATCTAAATAATCACTTCGGGATTTTTTTTATTATTACTATTTCAATCAAGATCCCGGGAACAGCCGAGTGGAGATCAACACAACTTTTATACCTACAGCGGATCGATACTAAAATGTTTTAATGCTGGGCACCTTTGCCCCTTTTACAGGTGAACTGTCGCATGAGAAACATATCGTTAAAATGAAACATGACAAAGGAAAATGTTTACGAGCTTTTTTCCCAAAACTTTAATAATAATCGGTTTCTAACAAGTTTTTTATTTGCTCCCCAAGCTGAATGCGGTCGTTAAAAAAATAATTAATAATCCGTGGAAGATAGGAATTAATTAATAGAAAGCAGCTCGCGTCTGTCCAAGTCCCACCGGGAAGAAATCGCGATTTTATAACAAGATTTTCACAGGTTTCGAATTTGGGCGGTTTTTTCTGGAGGAGAGAAATAAAAAACATTTCAATAAATTCTAACCTCGCAACGCGTTGACCGGCCGAATATGCAAACGGTGGCAGCATCTTTAAAAATGTCGAATTACGTTATCGTTGCCAATTCTGGAATACTAACCAGCAAGAAGAAGTTGGAGTTTGTCGTTTTAATTAAGTTGTTAATTTTATGAACTTAATCTCTTTTGTTTTAAAGAAGCGATTTTGATCATTGGCTTATCATGGATCAAAATAGATTCTTTGTCTTCCATAAGTTAGCCGGCTCGTCGCATCCCCCTGCAATCCGCAAAGTAGGACTTGGCAGATTAGTTCGTCTGGAAGAAGTGATTAAAAGATTTAAAATGGCTACGGGTTAGACATCAAGAGAAAACAAAACGACTAGATCACAGAGTTTTAAATAAACAATCAAGCCCACTAATAATAACTCGCTCGATTTAAAAAAAACGGCTATTGGAAGGTAGAGCTCAAGGCAGGATCTAGTAAACTTTGTACTTTTAGTTCATCATTTCCCAGCAGGCAAAATGAGCTCACAAAACCAGACATTTGCCTTACAACTCGCAATGAGCTCAATATGAGGAAAATATGACATCCCAAATGCAAAAAAAAATTAAACCAGTTGTGAGAAAATAATGAGATCATAATGAGATAAAAGTGAGAAAGAAACCGAAATTGAATGTCCCACTTAATGTTCATTGATTGGAAGGTTGTTATGAGCTAATTATGAGCAATTGGTTTGATAACAATTTTTAAGACGGAATCATCGAATTTTCAGATGAGGAAGAATCAAATCGAATGAGAAATGAAGTTGATAATTTGGGCGACTTATCTGAATAATTTGACGATAATGATGATATCAATATTAGAGTAGGAGATGCAATCGCGGGAATTGGAAGTTGGGCTAACAAATATGGTATCGGTAGAAATAGAATAACTGATTTACTTAGTGTTCTGAACAAACTACTTCCTAGTAAATTTCCAACTGAAGGAAGAACCGTTCTGATGACACCAAAATCAGTAGAAGTGACGAACATCGATGAAGAATGCAAATATTGGCAGCAAGATGTTACAGTTTGTCTTAAGAAGGCATTTTCAAATTTACAAAAAGATAATGGCATTTTGTTAAACATTAATGTCGATGGTTTGCCAATTTTTAATAGCTCAACTGAGCGATTTTGGCCAATACTCGCGAATGTCGAAGGTATTATAAAGGAACCTTTCGTAATTGAAATTTACAACGGTTCACAGTGGAACGAATTGCCGAAAACGTGCTCTAAATATTGATTATTTGGACGAAATTCGGTATTATAGGGTAAGCGAGCTCGCTGATCACGAATTTAATATTAAAAACTGAAAATTCAAAATGACGAATCCAATATGGCGGACATTATTTTTCAAAATTGTTCAAAACTTGTATTTATATGATTTTGAGCATGCTGAATACTAATTTGATATTTGAATTCGAAAATTTTAAGAACAGGAACTTGAGTGACTCCCTTTACAAGATATGTAGGTTCAAAATAAAACCAAAATGCTAAAATATTGGAATTTTTCTGAAAAAACGAAAAACATTGGGATTTAGATCACATTTTTAATTGCATATCTTGTAAACGATGTCATTCACTTAATATCATATAAAAGAATACACATTTACCTAAAACACGAACCGAATTACGTTTTCCTACGATAATGAGTCTAGGAATTATTCAAGTTTAAGTAAGTATGTTCCAGCGACCCAGGTTCGAATCTCGTACAAGGCAATCGAAAAAAAAAATATTCTCAAATCATAAGTAAAATATATAATAATATAAAATTATATGAATATAAAAAATAAAAAATGGTAGAAGAAGACAGGAACAAAAAAAAATAATGTGAAAATAGTAATTTTGTTTTTTAACATTTCTCAGTACTTTTTTTCTGCTCAGTGAGCTCAATATGAGATCATTTTGAGATAACATTTAGCTCTTGATTTACATCATATTGACCTCATATTTAGTTCAGAAACATGCGCCAATTAACTCACTATTACCTCGTATCTCATAAATTACTATTTGAGACTTTAAACGAAAAAATTGCCAATCGCAAATAGATCATATTTAGCTCAAAATGAGCTATAATGCCGGCTGGGTTGGCCGTACCTGACCAGTGTTCATCGTTGTGCACAGCACGCAGGCGGCCAAATTAAAAGGCGGCTGAAGGTGGATCAGATGCCTACCTGGTATATTAAAAAGCCTTAAATGAGAAATTCAACAATTTTTCGCAACTTAAAAAAAAATTTTTTTTTGGAAAAAAAAATTTCACCTTAAATTGTTTAAAAAGTGGGTTAATTATAACTTTTTTTAAGGTTTTTTAGGTTCAAGTAGAAGAGAATTTAATCCTGAATACAATCAATTTTGTCTCGTTTCGATAGGACGTTAAATTTTGTTCCTATCTTTGCCGACACACGACACATGCACGCTCGAGGCGCCTCGGCGAAATGCTTGTACCCGGCATATTATGACATATATGTTAATGAAAAAATTTGAGAAAAATGTTGAAATATATAACAATAATACCTGAAAGTTTCGTTTCAATTAAATATTTATTTCCTTCCCTAAAAATTCCTCAAAAAAATAGATTTTTTGAAGCCTCTAAAGCAGGCTCTCCCCTTAAAAGAGTAGGCGACGAAATCAGGCGAAGGAGATGGAATTGGACTGGCTACATCTTCCTACGCGAAAACGAGAATCTAGCCAAACAATCCCTTGACAGAAATCCGCAAGGAGCCCGTCGATTTGGAAGACCGAGTACAACGTGGAGGAAGGTCAAAGCTGTCACGTAAAACAGAGTCTGCTAGAGAGCAACAATTTCGGCCACGTCAGTGAAGGCTGTTAACAAAAATATGATCTGAAAAGATTTTCATAAAATTCGGCCGAACTGTTTTCTTGTTTAAACGATGTTCGTGATTTTTGTACCTGCACGATACCGCGCAAACCAAAAACTACATCGACTTCTTTAACGTGCCGAAAGAAGAATATTAACGAAAAAATGTTCTGAAAAAAATTACATAACATTCGGTCGGGCCTTTTTTTTGTTTAAATGAAAAAACTTCGGCCTTAAATTGATAAGTTCAGAGCCAGATTGACCTTAAATTGATAAGTTTTGCTAATATCTAATAAACTCGATCAAATGAAACGCGTTCTAAACGAAGTGATCTTTTTTGGATTCGGTTGGATTTGGTTGTTAAAATCCTACACTCTTTAAAAATGGTGCAAAAATTACGTTACTCCTTACGCTAACGTTATATTCGTTCATCGGCTGATGAATGGCAAGGTGGACTCAGGTTTCTTAAGAGGCGAGTTTTTAGCTTGCTAACTATTGAAATTGTTCTTAAAAGGACTCTTCTCAATATGGCGCGACTCCCTGTAATTTTCAAATCTTGGATCAGCACGTAAGAAAGTCATTCCAGTGCCTCTTGATGGGTCTTAAATATTCACACATATTGACATTGTTGCTGATGCGATGATATTATTTTTGTTCATTGGTTAATTTGGTTCATTGTGTTCCATGTATTCTCAGTTTAAATTATCTGCAGACTTAACGATGGAGATGGAAAACCATAATGATCCACAGTATTTCCGCCAATTAAAAGAACAATATCTCGCAGTGAAAGCATCTCATTCGCGTTCCTTCGATTATCGAGTCATGTTTTCAGTCTGATCCGATAGTCGGATCAGAGTAGAAAAGTAGCTTAAACGCCTAAGAAAATGCTGGATCATGACGTGAAAGTCCTAAAATGGAAATAGCCGTTTCTGAGATTAGCCCGGACAAATAGACAGACAGCTAGAGACAGACGTAATGACAAAACTGCGCTTTTGCCATTCTACACTATATAACAACAACAAAATGATCCGAAAAGTTTTTCTTTTATCAGAAGATTCATCATTTCTTTGAGTGTAAAAACTCTTGCAACGATATTATGGTGATCAGAAAGTAACTGCCCAGTAGATAGCACTCGACCAATTTTATCCCATTTAAGGTTGGTAGTGAATGTTATAAATAGATCGTTACATCCATACCTTCTTACATAGCAGAATGCGACCTGGATGGCCTCGTGGTAATGCGATGTAAATGAGAATGGTAAAATTGCTAATCGTCCTAATTTACTGAATTTTCATTTTGATTGATTGCGGCTTGAACTTGATAATCTAGAATAGTACAGACAGAGATTTCATTTGTAGTCCATTCAGTATGGCGACCTCTGTGCTCTGTTGCAGGTCGTCAGTCTGTACTTTATAATTTCATTCTAATTGCAGACCTCAAAGAGCTATATTTAAATATCCATTCATGTCTAGGTACATATTGATCGGTCTAAAAAATAAAAGGCTTCGTATAGTAAGTCAAACCTAAATATTTAGATAGAGTCTTTTTGAGGTCTAGAATTGAAATGATAAAAAAGTGTTTATTCACTTTCTTTCGACTATACGTTCAAGTTTTCGGTCTAATCCGATAGTCGGATATGATAGTCAGTTCCGATAATCGGATTCGAGCAATTTTAAAAAAACTAAAAAATACTTTTATCTTCAAATTAACTAAAAAGGAAAAAATAATTTTGAATGTAAAGTTTTTATTGCTATCTATAACCAGTATATGGAAACAACCTACCTTTCGAAATGTTAAAAAGCGTCATATCCTTTCATTGGATACCCCATACTGAGTGGGTTATAAATAAAAAAGTAATCCGCCATTTTGTGTTGACGGCCATTTTGAATTTGGAATAACGCCGCACAGCTAATTGTATTCTATTTATCATATCCTTCCATTTGATACCCTTGACGGGGGTCGGGGAACACAATAATTGTAAAATTCGGTCGCCATTTTGGAACCGCCATCTTGATTTTTTTCATAAAAAGGCTCGATTACATTGTCACGCGAAGTATGCATATGGAAAACTTTTAGTCACCTGCTTGGACATCCATGCATCTGCAAAAAAATCAGGTTTCTATCGCTTCTAGTTCGGCTCCAACGCATCACGGTACGCACAAGCAGACACACAGACTGACAGGCTGACAAACACTTTCTTTTATTAATATAGATCATATAAAGCAAATACTAGATGCTACTTTAAAAAAACTAGGGTCATTCCATATCAAATCAACCAATGGTTTGGACCTCACCACCTCCGATTTTTATAATTTTTTTTATATGTGTTCTTCTAGTGGTAACTAAGAAAAAACCAAATTTTCAGATTTTTTTGACTTCTAGTTTTTTTGTTATAAATTTTCAAAAAACCGAAAAACTCAAAATTTAGAAAAATTTTGAAATCTTCAAATTGCTCTAGTTAAAAAACTACTTGACATAGAAAGCTGAAATTAGTGCCAATTTCTTCTGTTTTAATAAGGCTTTAATTTGATATACAACATAGTATTATTAATAAGAATAAAACTTTTTCGGACACTTTCAAAATTTTATTTTTGGTATATCTCAAAATAATGTTTTTTCTAATTTTTGAAAAAATTATATTTTGTGAACACACTCTTAACGTACATATAAAGCCAAAATTTAGGATGGGACGGCATTGGGATCATATAGAAATTAATTTTTTTGGGTACTTGAAAAACTGAAAGTTCAATGAACCCAATATAAAAAAAAATTAGCTGCGGAAGAGCTGATACAAACCGCTAATAATATCGCCTTTTACTAATTTGGGTATGGCGAATTCAATAAAAATAAAATCAACCCTCTAACTTGATCAAAAACTACCCTCAGGACAACCCTTATTACTAAATTTGAGTTTTTCATACTTGCTATACGGCTATTTCGGATACCTCTGGTAATGAATTTTTTGTAAATGCGGAATTTTTTTTTGTTTTTCAGAAAGACAAAATATACAAGTCTATACTTATACATTTCAAATATTTGAACCCTTTTCACATAAACAGTAAAAAATATACCAAGAAAACACAGCCTTTTTTATTGCTCTATTTTATTGTTTTATTATGCTATGTCCTTTCTTTTTCATTCATAACTTTCGTTACTACTTTCGTTCACTTCAGTCAGTAAAGTAAGGTTTACATTTGCAAGTACTTTCGCGAAAGTAAGTCGTTTTTGACATGAAAGTCTAACTTTCGCTTCCACTTACGCCATGTAAACACTGCATGACAGTGAACTAGCACTTGCGCAAGTGGATAGAGCCCTATTCTATTTACTTTCGTGAAAGTGACTTTCGCGAAAGCACTTGCAAATGTAAACCTACCTTAACCTGCAAGCAGCTGCAAGTGCAAGTAAAGTTAATGCAAGTGAAGTTGCTTGTGAAAATCATTGTTTTGAATTACAGATTTATCTTTATTTAAACTTGGTACAATATAATAAAACAATTTTCATTGATTTATTTACCAAGGTTTTAAATTTTAAATAGTTTGTGTGGTGTTATTTGTTTTAGTTATTTTGTGTTAATTTGTGTTAATTTCGGAGTAACTAAAATGGAAAACAAGGAAAATAATCCCGCCTTTCCTAAAAAGTGCTGCAATCCGTTTGGTGACGAAGAACACACGGAAAAAGTGAGAAATACAAGAAATGCTACCGAATGGATGTGCTCGCTTAAATTAGGTATACAATTAGGGATGAAGGTATGTGATAAGTGTAGAAAAAAACTTTATGAAGTTAAGCGTATTGATTTTGTTGAAAGTGATTATCGTGACGTTCCTGGGTGTAGCACAAGTCATGAAACATATATTGATAAAGATGCATCTCTCGATCACCTCAACAAATCTTTGCAGCTGATGGGTGAATCGCCTATTAAAAAGAAAAGGATGCGGGTTGAGAGTTATACAAAAAACAAGCTTGATAAAATTAAAACAATAATTGAAAAACATATTCTGCCTTCAACAGAACAAGATTGTGATATTGAAAATGATAAAAGCAAAACAGAATCTGAAATGTTAAACCAGTTAAAAGAAAAGTTTTCACAAACTACAAAGCACAGTGAGCAAATCACAGTTTTAACACTGCTACCTAAAAGTTGGAGTGTTAAGAATATTGAAGAACAATTTGGTGTGTCCAATTACATGGCTCGGGCTGTAAAGCGGTTAGTGAGAGAAAGTGGTATTCTATCAACTCCGAATCCAAAGCCAGGGAAAGCATTAAATGAGGCAACAGCCAGTTTAGTGAAAGGATTCTTTAATGCTGATGAGGTTAGTAGGATGATGCCAGGAAAAAAAGATTTTGTAACCATAAGAGATAAGGATTTGAAACTTCAAATTCAAAAGCGTTTGGTATTGGCAAATCTGTCAGAGCTCTATCAATTATTTAAAGAAAAGTACCCTACTCATAAAATAGGAATTTCCAAATTTTGTCAGTTGAGGCCAAAAAATTGCATTTTAGCTGGTGGGAGTGGCACACATACTGTGTGCGTCTGTACGATACACCAGAATGTGAAACTGATGATGACCGGAGCAGGACTTAAAAGTATCATGTGGGATGGATATGACACACCATTGATTTCATAAATCATAGCTGCCTAGCAAAAATAATGTGCAATCCCCCTTCACAAAATTGTTACATGAATGAGTGCAAAGAGTGCCCTGGTGTTGAGCGATTAAGTGAAGCATTGTTGAGTAACTTTGAAGAAAAACTTATTGATGAAGTGACATATAAGCAGTGGATTACTGTTGATAGATGTCAAATGGAATCTATAACCAAAGACAGCGAAGATTTTGTCGAAGAGTTCTTGGAAATGATTTTAAAGCTTAAAACTCATTCATTCATTACCAACAGGCAAAAGGAGTGTTACACAGAAAAGAAGGAAAACGCAGCACCAGGTGAGTTAATCATTAATTGCGATTTTGCAGAAAATTATTCGTTTTTAATCCAAGATGAAGTTCAGTCGTTCCATTGGACGACAAACCAAGCCACTCTGCATCCTTTTATTGTGTATTACAAGTGGGAAACCAAAATCAAACATTTACAGTATGTTTTTATATCTGACTGCCTAAAACATAATACTGTGGCATTTCATGTATTCCAGAATAAGTTGATTTCAATATAAAAAAGCACCATACCATTTAATATTAAGAAGATCACATACTTCTCCGATGGCAGTGCTGCTCAATACAAAAATAAGAAAAATTTTCACAATCTTTGTCTTCACAATGCCGATTTCGTAATTGAAGCAGAATGGCAGTTCTTCGCAACAGCCCATGGAAAAAGTGCTTGTGATGGACTTGGTGGCACTGTTAAACGTCTTGCTGCTAAATCCAGTCTACAAAGACCTTACAATAACCAGATATTAACACCTCAGCAGTTATACGAATTTGCTGTTGATACCATATCTGGAATAGATTTTGTATACTGTTCGACAAAAGAATATGAAGATATGGAGAAAAAAATTGCATCGCGCTTTAATGAATCTGCAGCAATTGCTGGCACCCAAAAATTTCACTCCTACAGTCCCATTTCAGAAAATCTAATTAATGTAAAATTTTATCAATCTAGTCCGGAACAGTTCACTAAAAATGTTACATTACAACATTGAATCGGGTTTTGTAACCCTTTCTTACGATCAATCTCGGTGGCTTGTATGTAATCTTGAAAAGAATAACGACACATATGAGTGTATAGTTAGTTTCTTACATCTAAAAGGACAGGTATTTTCATACCTAAACTACAATTAAATCATGTAGTACCCACCCCTAGTGGGTGGTGGGGTGGGGTGTTTCAAATTTAGTAATAAGGGTTGTCCTAAGGGTAGTTTCTGATCAAGTTAGAGGGTTGATTTTATTTTTATTGAATTCGCCATACCCAAATTAGTAAAAGGCGATATTATTAGCGGTTTGTATCAGCTCTTCCGCAGCTAATTTTTTTTTATATTGGGTTCATTGAACTTTCAGTTTTTCAAGTACCCAAAAAAATTAATTTCTATATGATCCCAATGCCGTCCCATCCTAAATTTTGGCTTTATATGTACGTTAAGAGTGTGTTCACAAAATATAATTTTTTCAAAAATTAGAAAAAACATTATTTTGAGATATACCAAAAATAAAATTTTGAAAGTGTCCGAAAAAGTTTTATTCTTATTAATAATACTATGTTGTATATCAAATTAAAGCCTTATTAAAACAGAAGAAATTGGCACTAATTTCAGCTTTCTATGTCAAGTAGTTTTTTAACTAGAGCAATTTGAAGATTTCAAAATTTTTCTAAATTTTGAGTTTTTCGGTTTTTTGAAAATTTATAACAAAAAAACTAGAAGTCAAAAAAATCTGAAAATTTGGTTTTTTCTTAGTTACCACCAGAGGAACACATATAAAAAAAATTAGGTGAATCGAAGTCCATGAGGTCCAAAATTAATTAAAAATTGGTTGATTTGATATGGAATGACCCTAAATATAATGGTCTCTTGGCGTAAACTCAAATCGGCTGCCTACAGTGAATATGGCTGAACAAGTATTTTATACATACTACTCTCCTGCTTCTTCTTTGATCCGTTACCTGGCGGTCCGAGCGGGACGTCCTCGCAACGGATACGCTGCTGTCGGTGCCGCTTTGAAAAATGCGGTTTCTTTCCAAGTTTCTTCGATTTCCCGATTCTGGTCAATTCGGCAGGTCGACCACCCTCCTCCATTCACACCCTGGGCTTGGGGTCAGGCGACGGCGAAGTTATACATACTTTAGTCATCTTTGTTTGTCATCTAATAAAACTTTTTCATTAAATTTTTTTCCAAATATACTCATTATATTTGCAAATAGGAATTTCACCATATTACAGGAAACAGGCGCAGCTCCCCTAAGTACAACTTCTACTTTTTCAAATGTAGCCCACTAAAGGCACGTACCAATAAAAGACTCGGGGAATGTCCAAACGAAGCACCTTGTACGCTCACATTTTTTAGCTAAAGAGAGCGAAATTGGGGATTTAAAAACTGTATAGGACGAAGAAAACGGCCAATTATCTTGATGACCATAAACGGTGTCATTAGCATACTCGGTTGCTCGGTGCTCGTTCGATTGCGAAAGTCAAGCAGCATTGGACATAGTTAGTACTTAGTTCGGGGACCGATTACGAATACATTCATATCTGTAAAAAAGCCGTGTATACCTTTTGCGGGGTCAGTTTTAGGAATTTCGAAATTTTTGTGCTTGTAGCAGGAGTGTGTCTTAATAGTACCGGACACATTTGTCCAGCTCCGGGATTAGTAAAGAACAATTCACTTATGCTCGCAGAGACTATATACTAAAGTATATCTAGACACCTAATTCCGATTTTAGTCAACATCAGGTGAAATTTCAGTTTCTTTAAATTAGAAAATTGAGAGAGAATATTTATAAAGATTTATGCCTCATAACTGGGGTCCATTTTCAATGAAATATTTTCGTTTTATTAACTAGCAAAATCAAGTTGACAAAATAAACGGTTCTGTTTCTGTTGTATTATGTAAGTCACTACTTTTACGATTTGCTCTTCTTGTGTCAAAGTACTGCAAAGGTCAACTAACTACTAACTTGGACAAATATTGACAAACTAAATAAAAACATGCGAACACAAAAAAAGTCGTGTATTTCAATGAATGCTCACAAAACTCACGAGCCAGTAAAGTACGGAATATTAAACCACTGCCATTCCTTAGGCTTCGTTCTATCAAACTTATACTTCACGCATCTCTTCATGATCATCCCCTGCTGGTGCCGCTTGCATTCCAGAAGCGGATACTCTTGCTTAAAGCACAAGCTCCTTGCAGCGAAGTAGGCTCTCCCAATCGCCGATGAGGCATAATTGTTCACCTTCTGCAGACAGTTCAGGAACTCCTGTTCGCACTCGCACTTCAATCTGCAAAGACAAATCGGATAGATAAGCGGAGCTACCGGAAGTCACTTATAATCTCAAATCGAATTGACCTCGGGAACATATCTGGATTGTGTAGACCGTGTAATGACTGTTTTGATTCGATGATCTCAGGGCAGTGATCGTGCGCTCTGCAGCACATATCGGTTTCACGCTGCGATCCTAGATCATTGTAGTTCTGGGCGGTATCCCCTGGACCGCACCACTTGGTACCTGGAAGTGTTAATCCTGTGCTGTTCGGCTCCGGCGGTAGGGCCTGCCGATAAATGTCTTCATCTTCGAAAATCGCGTATTCATCAAAACTAAGCACCAGCGACGAGAAGAAGATCGTTAGGAAAATTGTTGTTGTGAGTTTGATGAAGAAATTCATGGCTCAGAATCGCCCGATCGGCACCGAATTAAAATGTGAACTGGGAGTTGGAAGAGAGTATTCAAGTCGGTCGAGGACTGCTGAGTGTAATTTTGCTGATAAGCGATAAGAATTAGTGGGAATAAACAAATAACAAAATATGTGTTGATTACCGAATTGTTTTGTTTACTGAAGAGCAAACAACACATCAACATTCGTAGGGCTAAGTTCAAGTAAGATGATGGTTTCAGAAAACGGATAACCATGACGAGATTCGGTGTTAAAACTCATAAGTGCTGCCGATTTTTTTCTTTTTAAACGGCGATTTCCTCCTAATATAGTAGTACTATGTACAATTAGATTAGATTAACTCCCATATTCTAAATGGTGATCAGTCATTAGTCACAAGCTTTTGAGGCTTTTTATTATGAGCTTGATTCTTGTGACTGTTAGGAATTTTGGCACCCTTTAAGCACACCCATTTGTGGATTATCTAAATTGTGTCTACAAAATTGAAATACCAATTTGCCCAAGTTAAGACTCACCACAAAATTGTGATTGCGTTGTGACTTGATTACTATTAGAATGCGGGTATAAATTTATAAGATGATATGGCCTAGAACTCCAGCGACCCGGCCTCGGTTGACTATAGGTTTAGGACTACCACCTCAGAGGTTCGTGATTCGACTCTACGTAGCGGCGGCATGCCCATCACACGAAACACGGACGTCCCCCGAGCAAAGGAGTTCCAGAATTTGTGCCCCCTTACTACTGTCTTTCATGCAAAAATGTTGGCACGCAACTACAAAAACTTAAGAAAAGCCAAACGCCATGAACACGGGATGAACCCAGAACAAGTTCGATGAGGATCTGTGCAGGAGAGTGTAGAGCAGGCAGGATGAGCTAAGGAATGGGTCGCACGCATCACCGCGACGATAAACGGACATGTGACGGATCCATGCACAGCGCCCAACATTCCGTAGATATCCATCGAAGGGTTTGCCGGCCAGATTTCGACGAGGTTCTTATGTAATATAAGAAGGCAAGAAGAGGGCTAAAAAATGCCACCCGGAATAGTAAATCAGAGCACTTTAGGAGCTTATGCAATGAATCGGATAGTAATCCATGGCGGAGGGTGGAGGGGGACGAACAGAGTAGTGTCGATTAAGGGTAAGCGGTCCCCAACGATTACTTGCCCTGTAATGCTGCAAAACATCGTGGAGATCGCAGAACGGGAACATGGACAGCCTGCTTGCAGTAAACGTGGATGACGCAGACATCCCGGAGGTAAGAGACGAAGAAATTGCAGAAGCCGCGAAGAGCATTACCGTTGGAAAAGCCCCTAGATCAGGGCTCGGCAACCTGCGGCTCACGAGCCGCATGCGGCTCAGTGGGCTCATTGTGGCTCTTGAGTTGTTTAATAGTACCTACATATTGAAAAATTAACTGCAATATTGCAAATGCCAACACATCAAACTGCGCGGCAGATTTAGAAACAGAAGCATTGCCAAGTCACTGGGAGAACAGACATGAGCCTTCGAATTCAGCGCCTTGCAGTAGTGCGCCTTATGCCGGAACCACACGCTTGGCAAGTGTTCGCGCAAACGAAACTAAACTTAAAACAAACGTGTGGATGCGTCGCAAACGCTCGCCGCAAATTTCCTTTGATTTGTGTGAAAAAACCGAACTCGAATGGATCGGCCACAAGCGTTGAGAAGCTTACACAAGCCAAGCAAAACGCCTTATCCACACGTTTGAATTTGCGAACGCTTGCCAAGCCTTAACAAACGTGTGGATCCGGCATTATTACAAACTTTCTACAAATCCCATCATGCAATTAATTATTAATTTTCTCGTTCAAAGTGGTTCAAATGATCCGATAAAAGAATCCAATCAAAGACCATTCGCGGAAAAACTATCCAGATGGCGAAAAATGTAACAAGTCAACAAATTGAAGATTTGGAAAGTATCGTCTGCATTTTCTATTGCGTGTGATGAGTCATGTGATATAAAAGATGTAGCGCAAGTAACACTAGTAGTGCGATATTTATCCGAAACATCTCTTCGTGAAGAATTATTAGCATTACTTCCCCTTAAGGGTAAAACTCGTTTTGATATATGTATGTACTGCTATTTTGGAATATTTTAGGACAAATGAAATCGACCTAAATAAATTGGTTTCCATTTGTACAGATGGAGCACCAAGTATGACGGGTAAAAACAAAGGTTAGGATACTTTCGTTTGAACAACAATTAACAATATTTGTTCAAGACGTGGAGGATGGACAGTTACTACATTTTGAAACTTTAAGAGATTATAGACACAATTCAGGTTGTAATATTAACAGTGCATTTTTCGTCACAGCTATTGCAAAAATACAAGAGTCTTTTAACACTCGTTTTAAAGATTTTAGGTCTGAAAAACCTACTCTATCATATTTAACAAAGCCACTAGTGGCGAAGGTGTGCGAATTGAATTTTACACCGTTCCCAAATATTGATAGAGCTCAGTTTGAGTTACAGTTGTTAGATTTGAAAAACAATGATCTATGTAAAGAAAAGTTCATAAATTTGCAGTCAGAACTAGAAAATTTAGCTAGAGAAAAAGGAAAATTGGCAATCAAACACCAGTGGACGGATCTTTCAAAATGTAGGAAGGAGGAAGGAATTATATTTGAAACATGGAACTGTCTTCCAGATTTTTATGATCAAGTGAAAACATATGCATTTGCCATCTTGACAATTTTCGGATCTACTTACTATTGTGAGCAATTATTTTCAAATATGACGATTATTAAAAACAAACTAAGAAGTTCACTTAATGACAAAAGCCTTCAAAAGTTGCGTGAAATTAAAAACGTCTGAATATTCACCAAATTTGGAACAACTTTGTGCCTGTACTCAATCCCAGAAATCTCACTAATATTATATATTGCGTTAATATTATTTTTAACATTTAATTTGTATTTTAAACAAAGTTATATAATCTACTGAAATTATTATTTTACTATTACTTTTTTTAGGATATAAAAAAAGTGTTCCTTTTTCTTTAATACGTTGATTTATATGTTCTGTTACTACGCAAAATGGAATGTTTTGATTTCACAATAAATAAATGTGTCATGGCAAATAACGGTTATATTATTTTTTATAATACATATTACCGATGTATGTATGTACTTATGTTTGGCTCTTTAAAAAAAAATTATCCCATCGGGAAAAATATGGCTCTTAACTTCAGAAAGGTTGCCGACCCCTGCCCTAGATTGAACGTACACCGAACAGAGCGGTGAGATGGCACCCAGTTTGGCACCAGGTCGGTTAATCCGAGAATTCACAACATGCCTGAGGGACGGAGTGTTCCCTGAGCAGTGGAAGCGTCAAAAGCTTGTGCTCAGCCCGAAGTTTGGTAAGCTCCTAGGGGGCCCGTGGGCCTACAGCCCGTTATGCCTCCTAAATACTATGGGAACGTTTTTCGAAAGGGTGATATATAACAGATTACTCCCAAGTACCGAGAGAGAAGGCGTGAGAAAAGCAATCGGCTTCAGGAAGACTAGATCGATAACGGATGCTATCAATATGGTGACTAGCCTAGTATAGCAAGGACCGCAATGAATGTGAATAAGAGTTGAACTTTGATAACACTTCAAGTGAAAAATGCTTTCAACATTGCGGGATGGAGTAATATCGACGAGGCGTTGATACTTCTGCATACACCGAAGTATCTAGTGCGCATTGTGATAAAATTCCGATTGATGGAGTCAGATGAGGGAGTACGTAACAACCTGTGGAATACCTCAAGGTCCCATCCTTGGTCCCCTCTTGTAGATTATTATTATATATTATGAGGCATAACACTCCAGCGAGTTGTTTCTCGATGCCCCGATGTCAGAGTCGCGATTGTAATGGTTGGGAGTAGGTGGACTGAAAATATCGCGGGAAGGTTGTGGCGGTTCCTTCCTCCCCGACTAGAGCTGCTGTTCGACATTGCACTCTATACGAAGAAAATAGATTGTCAACAGTATAAAGGGCTTTTCCTGAGACTCTAGTCTTTCACATAAAAAAAAAAAAAAAAAAAAAACTGGCGCTACGCCTCCCGCGAAAAGACATTGGGGTCGCGGTAGTACGAAAGCGTCTGTCGCGTCTGACGTGCCGTCAATAGGGGGAAAATGAACTCTATATACCGGCTAAGTATCCTTCGAGCATGCGGTGCCTACCGCACTACGTCCGATGAAATATGTCATATTAGAAATGATCGCCATTGATAATCTTGCATTGGAGGGCAAGAGGTTGTACCAACCGGAATATACAAGAGGTGTGTCAAAAGAAGTGCAACGGACCTTGGCTTGCGGCCAATCCTTCGCAGCATATCAGAGGAGGGGCATACCATCACGGCTTATGGTTGAACGATTCACCGTTCCACCCAGAAGGCCCAGATGATAACGAGGACACGAAGCTCTACACTGAGGTACAACTAACACCTGAAAACACCCTAGACCATTTGATAAGGTCGGAGTATATGTGAAGAATGATGGAGGTGGTGCTAAAAGCGATCCCCCAGAAGCTTAAACTTTTCAGCCTAAAGAAACCGAGAAATGCATGAAGAGGCTAGATAGCGGCTGGACTCGGTAGGAATCTGACACTGCCGTCTAGGTGTGCATCTCCAGCGGTGTCTCCTGTCGTAGGCATCGCCTTATACAGGCAGTCGCACATAATCCCTGGTGCTGGATCGATGTAAGATTTTCATCCATCCCTCCTATAAAAAAGCCATAAAATCTTGAATGTTGAACTCTAAATTTGTTTGGAGCTACCAACTCTTGATGGTGTTAACGCGCTCCAGATGTGCAGGTTATTCTCAATCTTGTCACCCTTGCTTGGATACCAGTTGCCACAAAGGATGGGCAACTGGAACGAATTGCCCTTGGCCCCAAGTCAGAGGGGGCCCTGAAAATAGAAAGTCAAGCCGACAGCAAGCTAGAGATGTCACCCAAAACAAAAATTAACGAACTTATTTTCAGATTAAAAACTATAAAACATTTTTTTGTAATATATGAAAATAAATTTTCAATCTTCATAAAGGGCCCCTAAACATATTTTAGCCCCATGCCCCGCAAGATTATCTGACGGTCCTGCATAAGGGTGTCTGATACTAACATGTCTCTTGATTGACGTTACCCTCTTCTTCTTGGGTTATTTTACAACTCTTACAGCAGGTATCACTAGAAGATCGCTTAAATAAGCTCATCGATTTAACCAGGGATTTTTTATTAGACTTGTCCATTGGAACAAGATCGCGCTGCTTGCTATCCGAGAGCAGATTCAACGTTTTTAACCAAAACCTATATTTCGATTGGCCCGTTTCTTCAAGCTGGTAGATGCTACAATGACAGCGCTCTTTCCTGAATACCCACCACACCATAGGCCAAAAGTTTCTTTTGGCCAGTTCTCGGTTGCTAATGTACTAAGAAGCTATTCTAGAATCGTAGTCGTAGGGAATTCACGAACTGATTCCTTTGAATTTTTGATTTTTGATTTGGCCTATTAAGGTCCCACGAGAATTGAAAGAAAGAAAGGTCCATTCTCACAGATCAGGTTATCGTTACACTGTACATTCTATCTTTGGTCTAGCGTTTGGGCTTGCAATCGACTTGTATATAAATTAGGTAATTCTATTGATTTTTGATTGACAAAATGATCTCAAAATCTATGAAATTCTAAAATAAATTGCTGTCGTACAACTTGTATAGAACGTTTTCTTTCATTCTTCGTAAGGAATGGCCCATTTTGTGATAAAAGGACACCCAAGTTGCGATGTCATTGAAAACTTGCGTAGCTCCAATGCACTAAATGTAAAATTGTCAAAGGTAACAGTTTCCAAAGATGACTTTTGGTATTTACAATATCGCCTGATACCAGTCAAAGTGTTTTTTGTGTCTTGCAAAAAGTGTGCATTCGTAATGAAAGTGTCGATCCATTATAGAACAGATTTTTGGAATTATTTGGTAATATCTCAATTTAAGATCTGAAATTGAGATTTTCCAAGCTTTACTTTTTACGCATAGTCGGCTTCAACCGATGCGTAATCTTCAGCAAAACTTTGTGATAATGTACATTGATCCAGTCTTTTCAAAATAAATATCGGCCTATACAGGGGTGAGGGTGATTTGGAAAAAAATTATAAAATTTTCCACATAAAAAACAAGAAAAACAACAACAAAACCTACAAAACAATTTTTCGTCCTTCTTGCAAAAAAAAAAAAAAAAATACGAAACCTTCGCTGTGTTCATTTCTTAGTCGAACTTAAATCAATAAAAAGATTGGGAGCTGCTCATCAAGCGTGGCTGGTTGCGATGTAACCCGATATTTTTGCAATGAACGCACCAAACAAAACCCAAACCCAAAGAAAAAACAAAATAAACCCAAGTAAAACAACAGAAACCGCCATTTACTACCATTCTACTACTGCGATCGACCTTCCTTTTTGGTGAAGGGACAGCCCGAAGGAGAGAGAGATCGAGGACAAAGGCCCAGCTCCAGGCAGAGAACTTGTCAACTTCGAGCACTTTTCGAGGAAAAAGGGGCCTCCCTCCACTGCGTTTCTGCGGCGTGTTTTTAATAACAAAATCAGGAAAAAAAATTTAAATTTAAAAAATAAAAATAAAACGTGAAAAAGAAATGGGAGAAGACGTTGATGAAGAAGGGCCATGAAAAGGGTCAAATTAAGACGAAGACATGTGTGCCGGTGGCTAATGTCCCGATCAACCCGAAATCGGATTATCTAGAAAAATTTTCGGGTTTCGCTCGATTGGTGGCACCTTCAGTCAAAACTCAGCTCGATGGGTCAAGTAGGGTCTGGAAACTAATTTCGAATTTTATGCTCGAATTGAAGCCGCCGCGTGATGTTTCGTGAAATGCGCCTCCATTAGCCTACTACAATATTTGGTGGTAGTAAGTTCACCATTTTTTTTAGATATTCCAAAAGCATTTCTCCGATTGCTTCTGGGGAGTCTTAACAAAAACTTTTCATACGCGGGGGGAAGAATCATTTCAATATGTTTTGAGTCAAGGAGCGTGTGCACTAACTAACAACCCTCTACCGGTGTGCCACTGGTGGTGTAGTCTATTACAGCCCCTGCTGGTTTTCAACTTGACAACCAGCGCATTCCCCGGGGGATTTGCGGTTGCTTTGTTGATAGAATCTTTAGCACGACTTCCCCCTCCACAAATGGTTTCATATTGCAAATGAGCAACTAATGAATTTCCGCATTGTTTTCGGTCTTGGATGGCATCAACATTGCCACTTCATTTGTTTTTACAAATGCGCCTGTAATAAATGGATTTACACCAAAAAGAATGCTTGAAATTTTAATTTGTCACTCGGACTGGGGGGAGGCGTTGTTGCCATATTGTCACAAGTTCAGTACCAAGGCGGAAGGGGAAGGTACGTATATGACCGGAGACCGGAAATATGGTCATGCAAGAAACATTATTTGCGAATTTTAACTCTGACTTGCTAATATTAAGTTACTAAGTTTTTTTATTAGTCCAAACATAAGATCTTTAATAAAAATAAAAATATTGCAACGAAAATTATTTCCCGTACCTTCCGGCGAAAAAAGAATACACATTCTCTGTTCGTATCGATTTTCCTGTTATGACATTGAATAAAATAGTATTAATTGCTAAAGAGGGTAGAATTAAGAATTTAAGAGTATTAAGCCTAGGAATAGTCTGGATTTAAGGTCTTCTTCTTCTTTGATCTGTTAGCTGGCGGTCTGAGCGGGACGTACCCGCAGTGGATACGCTGCTGTCGATGCCGCTGGGTCGAGCCCTATTCAAGCATCAAGCATCGCCCTTGGAAGATCTCGAGTTTCCTAGCGTCCGGCTTGATCAGTGCGTAGGTATCCGATCCATAAAGAAGAATCGGAAGGATCAACATTCGGTAAAGCTCGAGGTTTTCCAAATGCGATGCTTGAGGCAGATCCTCGGGGTCTCACTCCGCGATCACCTTCGAAACGAGATAGTTAGACAAAGTTGCGATCAACAGACACTGATCGAAGAAGAAAATGCAAAAACTTCGTTGCGGGGACGTCCCGCTCGGACCGCCAGCTAACGGATCA
Source organism: Thereva unica (assembly GCA_949987705.1). Lineage (NCBI taxonomy): Eukaryota > Metazoa > Arthropoda > Insecta > Diptera > Therevidae > Thereva > Thereva unica. The sequence goes on from OX465281.1 coordinate 37,884,098, forward strand.
AAGGAAGAAGAAGAAGAAAGAAAAGGCGTACTTTCGTTTTGACGGAAATATTTGTTCGTTTCCATATGCACCACTTGAGCGAGGCTGTTGCCTGGCTAATGCGGCTGTGAACGTCGACCACTTTCGTTTCCTCAACCAATGATCCCAAATATTTGAACATCGGAACCGGTTCGATTTGGGTTCCATCAAGGTAAACACTGGAAGATGCGGGAAATGTCGTATAAGATGTCCGTTGCTTCGGCATCCGTGCTGGTGGTCGTATCGAACTCCGAGTCGTCCATCGAATGAATGTTGAAGAGAAGTGGGGAAGCGACGTCTCCCCGTCGGACATCCGTTTGAATCGGGAGCTCCTCGGATAAGTCGCTTCGAATACGAACACTGCTGGTTCGGCCATCGCACGGATGATGGATGATTTTCAATGGCACGTGTTCGTTTTCCAAGCCTCTCCTCAAGCTGCTCCAAACGAAGCAATCGAAAGCGGATTTGAAATCGATGAAAACGATGTTGGTTTGCCGTAACGAATTCATTCTTCCATTAGCTAAGAGAGAGCCAATATTTGATAAATACATCCTCGACTGTCGACTTTTCAAAATTGGGACAACGATCGCTTTCTTCCACGCCAAAGGGACACGATCCGAATTCCATATGTGTGTTATGAGGACCTGAAGTCGTTGTGATAAGACATCACCTCCGGCTTCGATCATCTCGGCGGTTACTTGGTCTATTCCCGACGCTTTTCCATTTTTCAGCAATTTTATTGCCGTCTTTACATCGATAATTGTCGGTTTAGTACCGAGAAACTGATTCGTCGGCTGTTCGATAATCGGCGGTTCGGGTGCTGCACCTTGTGGCGGATCGTGGTTGTACAGCCGGTGGAAGAACTCTCTCCCCCGCTGCAGGCGCTCATGGGGAGAAGCCACGAAAGTTTCATCTGATTTTTTGATCTTGTCGTTTGTTGATGTTGTTTTGCCGCCTAACCGTCGGATTGTCTGGTACAGCGTCCAGTACTCGTGCCTCGACGCCGCTTTTTGCAAGTCGGCCGCAACGTTATTCCAGTACGATTCTCGTTCAGATTTCATTTTATGTCGAACTTCTTTGTTCAATCGTCGGTATTGCTCAAGGTTGACTTGTTTCATTCGTTTCCGTTGATCGACGAGGTCCAGACAGCTGTCCGAGATTCATGGCTGTGTCCGTTTACGGATAAGTGGACACAACTCCATTGCACGCTCCACAATAGACTCCGACAATTGCCTTTCTTTTACATCGATATCGTCCGGTATTGCGAGCCCCGCGAATTTGTTGGATAATGCCATTTGATACTCTCGCCCGCCCGCACGCCCAATTCTTCTTGGCTGGTGGTGGCTCCGTTTTCTTGGCTCTTTATAATCGCATCTGCAATTTCGCTCGAACAAGATAATGGTCCGATCCGCAATCGGGCCCAGGCATTGCACGTTCGTCTTTGAGGGTCGAACGGAATCTTGCGTTGATCAAGAACGTAGTCTAACATCGCCGAGTCTTTGCCGGATGGATTTCGCCAGGTGAGTTGGTGTATGAGTCGATGGCGGAAAATATTGTTGCTAACGATCAAATTGTTAACGCTGCAAATGAAATCAGGCGTAAGCCGTTGTCGTTAATTATCCCGTGTCCGAATTTCCACATCGTTCCTTCCCAGCCGGTTCGATCTGCTCCTGACTGTGCATTGAAGTCCCCCGCGATTATTATTAATTGGGTTCGAGTTATCATAACCAGCGTCCGTTGAAGCTGGTCGCAAAATTCGTCCTTTTTCGCGTCCGTGCTGGTCTCGGTTGGCGCATAAATAGATATAATATGGGTCTTGATCGTTGCACCGATGGTATCGGTTGGAATGCGATAAGGCAGCTGGCAGCACTTCGATCAACCATAAAGCCGACGCCGGCCTCTCGCCTCTCACCACCAGAATAGTAAAGCGTCATCGTTTCGTCGATTGCTGGCGGGACGGTCGTCAATGTCACGGATCCGGTAAGTCGGAGCTCCGATAGCGCAGCAACTATTTTGCCTTTCAACAATTCCATTGCTATGACTTTCAGCGTACCGATTCGAAAAACGATATTCTAAATTTCTCGAGAGCAGTACCGAACTAGAAGAACTAGCCGAAGAATAGTTAACGTCACAGAATGTGTTGGAGCAAAAGCTGTCTGACTTCAGTCCAGACTCGATATTTTATATAAGGTGGAAAATTCGGTGGAAGTCATCTACAGAAAGTTAAGGTTGGAGAAATTTAATGAGGGAGAAGGACCCACGTAGAAATAAGTGCTCCAGCCCTGCGATGAGATGTAGTATGGCAGTGCCGATTGGGGACATGGACGATAAAGGTTTTAGTGAGTTAAGGTCTCCCTGAGTTAAGCCAAAAAAGCGGAGATTCTAAAACCAACCGTGCAAATTTAGATTTGGACGATTGAATGCTGTCAACAATTTTTAAGATTGTTGTATAATAATGACAAGGATGAAATCGTTTTTTGTGATAGAAGAGTCTAAACTTTGCAAACGATGAGCTTGTAAAACTCTCGTTATGGCCATATAAACCTGATTTCTGCTTCTCATAGTTTCTTTTATCAATTGAAAACAAATTGAATTAACTTCGGTTTAGTCACATAAATGGAACAACAAAATGAGAAACAGCATGATTTCCACTACAATGTTTACAAACATGTCCAGTCATGCAAAAACCCAGTACTCCGCTCGGATCACAGCTGGGCAAATAGCAGCGCAGGTGACATTTGAAATGTGGAAATTCTGCTGATTAAACATCGGCCGGTGTAATTTGTGAAAAAAACTAATTGGAAACAGCAATGCCATCCTCGGGAAAAACATGGTTTTGTTGGGAATGCATATAACCATCCTCGCATTACTCATCTTCAGTTACTATGCCGCCAATGCGGAGCGAGAAATCACGTTCAACTCGGGCATCACAGTGCCAGGAACTAAGTGGTGTGGTCCCGATAACACAGCATCTCACTGCGACGATTTTGGAATATTCGAAGACGTTGACAAGTGCTGTCGAGCCCACGATTACTGTGACCCGTATATAGCGCCGAAGGAGTCCTTGTACGGAATTCACAATCGTGACGAATTCACAAAGTAACGCCAGAATCCTCGACAGATCTATTGAGACATCATATATAATCCTTGTGCTTTTCGTTGTAGATTGGCATGCAGTTGTGATGAAGCGTTCTTCAAATGCCTTAGTAGCTGCAGTGGCCTTGCAGCGTGGGCAATCAAGACGGCCTACTTTGGATATCAGAGGCAGTGCTTCAAGTTTGATTATCCAATTAAGAACTGCTTGAGGTACGAAGGATTTTTTACCTGCTATTGTGTGGAGTACGAACTAGATACTACACTGCCGAAGATATGGCAATGGTTTGACAACCCGCAGTGAAAGTCAGGCTTTAGTCGACCAGACTGAATCTAAAGAGAGTCAAAATTACACGAAAATTTTTTGTAAAATCAAAACAAAATCAAAAAAGTATAAATATATAACATTTGGTACAACTACTATCAATGCCAATTGTTTGTTTTTGGACGAGCGAGGTGAGCTGATTGCAATTGGTGAGCTCTGTCGAACAATCGATAGGTTTTATCGTTTTTCTGGTTGCCGGAATGACGACCACGAAAGGCGGTTCTGTTGCGGCAACAACAAAGCGACAGTATGAAAAACGAGCATCCCTAAAAGGCCTGGTGCAATGTCCAATTGCAAACTTAGTTTGAACTTTAGAAGAGACTAGGATTGGATAAGGTCTCTGAAGGGTGCTGAAGCATATGGCGATGGACTTTACGTTTCAACTCTAGAGTGTTGAACTAGTTCGGTAATACAGATATTGTTCCATAGCCTATTTGTTCTACCTTTGAACGAAGGAGTAAGGGGGACCGAGAAAAGAGATATATTCCAAGGAGCTTTTCGAAGCACTAGCGCAGATAAATGAGTTGTACTTCAGACGGGTCGAATATAGGACTTGTTGAACGTATTCCTGGCTGCTGCTAGTTGAAGAAACAATTTGCTTCTCAAGGAATCTTATGCGTTGAGATGGTTAATTGGCGATTTGGAATTTTGGCTGCGTTCGGAAACGTCATTTGCAGAGCAGTAGACGATAGTCATTCGTTCGGTATTGCAATTGATGATAATAAAGAGTTCGGAAATGCAAATTGACTATTGCCAAACGTAAATCAAATCATCAAATTCGCAGTAAAACTAGTCACTTCGGCTGCATTCGGTAAAGTCATCTGCATGACAAAGTAGTCATTAATCAACTGTATCGACTAATGTCATTTTTAGTTTTTGATTTTTCATGCAAGTTGAATTGTGACATTACCGAATACCATTTTATTGATACAAATTGTTTAATTTTTTGAAAATGAAACTGAAAGCGAATTGTGTATTAGATATATTAATGGAACTTTTAGTTGATTCTCAGCACTAATCAAAGGGATAGTTTTGCCAAAATTGTGCAGAAACAAAATTGGAGTTAAAAAAACAGATTTTGAAACAAACGGAATTTTAATTGAAACTGCGCTATCTGCACAATTTTCGGCATCAGTTGACAATAGGTGATATTACCGAACGAACGACACCTGCAGTATTCAATACCGAACTCTTGATTTTTGCAATTTGTCATGCAGATGACGTTACCGAATGCAGCCTTCTGCAAACGGCATCAGTCATTTTTGCAGCCGACGCAGTTAATTGGCGATCATTTGACGATACCGAAAGCAGCCATATTATCGTTCCATCGCAAACCTTAGATGCAAACGGTTGCAAGATGCAGTTGGTTGAATTCGAAACGACTCGAAAAGATAAAGTTTGGCATGCGTTTCTGTTATATTTTGGCTATGAGTTGCTGGAGATTGAAAGCAGATCATGGAAGACGACCAGGGAAAATACGTTATATGATAGAAGGGGTTGATCACTGGCAAATATGGCAGCCAAAAAGAAAACTGGCAATCCAGGTCTTTAGAATACCAATAGTTTGTTTTGATCAACTCGGTTAAACACACTTGAAACTTTCCTTCTACTTTTTTTTCGTTTTCGTCTCGACTTTTGTCCTACAATATGAACTATTCACTTGTTTTAATGTTAAATTAGTAGCCCTACGATATGTCCGCAGTGGGTTGGGTGCGTTCAGAGTTAATTATTCGCCAGGATAGGTGCATAACGGCTGAGTCCAAAAGTTTACCAACGACCGTGTTGATCTTGCTTATTGACTGGAAAGATTCTCTTCCTTGTTTGAGACGTTCTATAGACATAGTTATTTCTTTACCGCTGATACCAACGACGAAAACATAGTTGTCCAATCTCTTAATCACTCGGTGAGGTCCAGAATATATGGTGTTTGGAACAGTGCTTTCATGGCATCACTGTGTGGACAAGGAGCTCAGCTGCCGAAGCTTGTACGTCTTCTTTGTAGCTAGTCCCAAGGGCACTGTAGATAAAAAATCCAGCCAAGCCATGCTGTGACGCGCTGCCTTTAGTGAGCGGTGCAGCGCTCTATCATGCCATTTGATGCTGTATGATAGGGTGTCGTTCGGAAATGTTTCGCTCCTACAAGTGTGGTTAACTCCTTAAATAATGCCAACTCAAATTGAAACCCCTGATATGTAGTAATCGTGCGTGGAGTTGCATAACGGGCAATCCAGTTAGTGTAGAAGGCAGTTGTTATGGTGTCTGCTGTAATTTATTTTAGTGGAATTACCTCAGGTCACCGTGAGAACCTGTCGATCATAGTAAGCAGTATTTGTAGCTGGGAATTTCAGGTACGACAGTAATTTCTAAATGTATAAGTTCGAACCTGATTGACTGGAATTTGGATGGGAAGATTTTCCTGATACGCAGCTCGTGATCGTTGGCTTGCTCGGCTTGAAGTGCAATATCAATGACTGAAGGCATACTGATTGCGTTAAGACGTGAAAGTGAGTCTACAAGCTCGTTGTCAACACTTGTAACATGTATAATCTCTCTTGAAAATTGAGAGATCAAATCCAAATGCAGTAGCTGTTTCCATTCTCTGCTGAAAAGCGCAGACCAATGGTTTGTGGTCTGTTTTGATAACAAAATGTCTTAAAGAGAATTTGATGGCAGAATAAATGGCAAGCAGTTCCATGTCGTAGGTACTGTGGGATGTTTTCAGTAAGGCGTACTTGCATGCGCAAAATGCACAAGTTGAGCCCGCATCCACTCCTGGTTCTTGCTGTTCTAAACATGCTCCCAAAGCGACTTCTGACGCGTCTGTGACCAAAGCCATATTGGAATTCGAGGTCGGTTGTGCTAACGTCCTTGTTTCAATTCAACTCTGCTTGCACATTTTAAATGCTGCTTCCGTTTTTGATATCGGTCGTTTGTCATTCTTTTTGGAGTCGTTTAGGAATTCGTTGAGAGAAACTTGATGTTCAGCTACTCGTCGAATGCATTGAAAATGCCTAAAAAACGACGGAGCTCAAGTATTGTTTCTGGTTTTTTACGATTGCTGAGATTCGTTCTGTTGGTGGTTTGATGCTAGCGGCGCTAAAAAAAACCTAAATGATCACCTCTGCTTATCCTAAACGACATTTGTTGGCATTGATTGGCAAACCGTGTTTTTGGAGAAGCTCAAATACAATGGTTAAATGTTTGCGATGCTGCTCTTCTGTTTCGGAAATAATGAGTTTATCATCTATGTAACAGAAGACAAAAACAACATTTCTAAAAATGGAATCCATATATCGCTGGAATATCTGTGCATCGTTAGCGTTTCTCAACCAATTTGAAGGTTGAGAAACGCAAATTGAATCAACCCAAATGGTGTCGTGACAGCAGTTTTCGCGATGTCGTCCTCTGTCATATGCACTTGATGGGCCTTATCATCGTTGGCGCGTGGAAAAAAATACAGCGCCGTTTGTCGTTTCAAAAACCAAGCGCCTGAAATAGTCACTTAACAGTCGTGAAAAACGCAACGTTGTCTCTTAAAACGCCAACTGTGACACGCCTGAATGCGTTTTTCTCGACAAATGTCAGTTTTTTCGAGAACTGTGATTCTGTTTTACAGTCGCCGCCCCATTTCTCACTACAAGCGCCAAACATGATCAGGCTCAATATGCTTGTACTAGATCGAAAGTGCTAAATATACGTAATTTGCCATGTAATCGTTCTGAGAAGTCCTGCACATGTGCAATCGGGTAACGGTTGGGCATGGTTTGTGCATTTTGTTTCCTAATATGGTCACACATCCCCCCGGCCGGCATAACAATGTTAGACTCAAATTTCGCAACAGTGCCAAATACCTGGGAGTAGTCTTGGACAAGAAACTGCTCTGGAATGAAAACACAGAAGAGCGCAATCCATTGGAGCTTCTCCCCTAACATAGTACGATGGATCTACACACCGATCGTCCGCCTTAGTATAGTGGCCAACCCTGAGTAAATCCACCGTGCTAAACAAAATATAGAAAGTACAAAGATGTGCGGAGTTATGCATAACAGGGGCACTTCGCTCCACACCTACAGACGACCTAAATGTTATGTTGTTCCTCCCTCCTTTGAATCTTGTGGCTTGGGAAAGCGCAACCATCGCAGCCATTAGAATAAAAGAATTGGGATTTTGGACCGGAATCAAGGGAGGGCTCACGAAGGTGCTAAGCTCTGTTATCATGTCCACAAAAACGGACTTCTGCATACCCGAGATTAACTTTACGAGGAACTGCGAAGTCCACATTCCTTCACGTTTTGAACGGAGAAATAGACCACACAGTTTTCAGGGTGCCACAAACTTTTTTGCTGATGGCTCTAAACTCGAAGGTCGAGTAGGAGGAGGATTTTTCCCCAGAGCTGGGGATTGAAGTCTCCTTCCGGCTACCCAATCACTTCGGTGTACACCAAATGGAGGTTGTAGCTACCCATGAAGCTGTTCTACTAATCAACCAGCAATACGATAGGATTCGGACTGTCTACATCTTCTCAGATAGCCAGGCGGCTCTGAAAGCCCTGCGTTCTTGCACAAACACCCCTAGAACTACCTCTGAATGTCGCAGATCTCTTAAAGAGTTCAGGACCCTCCCCGTTTGGGTGCCCGGTTACCGAAATATAGAGTGAAATTGTAAAGCTGGCGCACTGGCTAGAAAAGGCATGACCGCTATTCTCCTTCTAGGAAAGGAAAGGGTTGGTATGCCTTAGGCCACTTTAAAACTGCGATCCAAAACACCACACACAGCATTGGAGGGATCTTAATAAATGCATTTTGGCCAAATTAACCTAGGCCTCTTATACCCTCCACACACTAGCACACTTAATCCGGATTATGACCTCAGAATGACGTAGACTCCATTTTATTTCATATGGTTTATATGGGTCTACGTCATTTTGACGTCATAATCCGGATTAGGGGTGCTAGTGTGTCGAGGGTATTATGATCTCAGGTGGACCACGCCTCGGGTGACAAGACATCTCAGCTATAGTGGGAGTGCTGACCGGACACTGTCTGATAGGAAGGCATGCGGCCCACTGAGGTCTTGAGACCTATGATTTTTGACGAAGCTGTCAAAATGTGACGATGAGGAAAGTGTACAGCATCTTCACTACCACGGCCCAACTCTAAGCAAAATGAGACTAACAACATTTGGAGAACTCTTTTAAGCACGCCTGCGGAAATCTCGAAGATTGGGATGCCGCAACATGGCAGATTCATTGCAATGGTTTAGCGAACAAACGACACTTTAACATCAGGTTTGAAGTGGGATCACTATAGCATCCCAATGAGCCTACCCTTTTTGCCTAAGTGTATAAGTTTAAACCAACAGCTCATCCGTATCTAGCCTAACCTAACCTATCACAGACATAAAAGAAGAGGGTCTATGCTGAGAAACAGAGTAGTAACAACTAAAATCGGAGAACTGTCAATGAGCGGTCCTACTCAAGAGCCTAAGAAGCAGGGGTGAACTGTGGGAAAGACGCACATGACGAAACTTTAACGAAAGAACTTTCATCCACAAAATAATCTAGGTGAAAACATGTCTACCCCCTCTTTATCAAAAGCGACTTTTCCTATGTAACAACCAGTGGACATACGAAAGAGATTCTTCGAATAAAGGGAGAAAAGTGTTTGTTCCTCTACTGAACTCAGCCTCCGGTATCCAAGCTTACTAAACCCGAACTCAGTGTTTTAACAGCCCTTCTCACAAACTTGCTCCTGTTAGATATGACCTGAATAGCATGAGTAAACTGATATCTACATAATCATTTCTGCCAGCAGGCAGGAGGAAAGGATCACAGATTAGTTAGTTAGTTCTAGTTCATCGATTGAGGTGAATTAGTTCCATAAAATTGTACAATTGCAGATTGGTCTACCAATAAACTTTTTAATATTGACGAAAACGACATTTTCTCGAAATTACTTTCTAAATATTATATTCCTTGTATATTGATCGTGGTGATCGGCTATCTCTTAACAGAAGCCTTAACATTCTAGATTCTTAAAAGATCTTCAGTCTTGATGAATTAAAGTTTGAGTTGTCCTTAATTATATTACATTAATACTGAATTTGAACACTTCAATCAATGGTGATGATGGTGATCGTCATCATGATTGTGACGTGAATGGTTATGTTCAGCCCTAAAATACGGATTATCAAACCACTGCCAAATCTTCGGTTTACTCGTATCATATGTGTACTCCAGACACCTCCTTCTGATTATGCCCTTATATCGTCGAGCACACTCCACAATAGGGTGCTCCAATCTAAAGCATTTGCTTCTAACTTGAAAGTAAATCTTCCCAATTGCTCTGGCCTTGCGACTAGGCAACCCTCTTAAGCAGTTATAAAACTGCTGTTCACAATCGCAATTAAACCTGGAAATGTATAATTACACGGTAAGTATGATTGCCATAAATATATTCAAGATTAAAAATGCTCACCTCGGTAATAGGCCGGGATTATGTAGATCATGGCGTGTTTGCTTCGACTCAATAGCATCATCGCAGTGATCGTGAGATCGGCAGCATACGTCCAAGTCCAATGTTCTGCCGAGATCTTCATAGTGCTCCGCTGTATTGCCTGGGCCGCACCACTTCGTTCCTGGGACTGTATAGCCATTGTTAAATGCGTCCTCCTCCTCTAGGGTCATGTCATCGTACTCATCCGAGTTAGCACCAAGCGCAGAGTTTAGTATTACCAAAAACGATATTGTCTTTAGCACCGATCTTGTCGACATTTTTGCTAGGAACATGCTTTTCTAGATCAAGTGCTAAGTGAAGACAGTTTGCGACTGATGACTTTAGCCAAGTGCAACAGTTCATTTATAAAGAACCCGCGGACTCGGCAAAAGCTGGGATCAGATCAGATCGTAATCATGAAATCATTATGAAACACTGCAACAAATCTGTTCACTTCTTGATCATTTGCGGAATTTCTACTGACCGCATGCTGGGTTTTACTGCATGAGCTTTCAAGTGCTGCGTTCAAAAAAAAGCGAGCTTTGGCATTGATCTTGCGGTGCGTCCCGTATTATGGTTGAGACTTTGTTGAACTGTGAATTGATAACAAAAACTTGTGGAGAGATGTGCTGCGGAGTTCCCTAAGCACGCCAAGTATGGGGAACTGAGACCGTTTTTGTATGTTGCATTTTAATTGAAAGGAGGGTATTCCAGCCGAGATTTTAATTGATGACATAAAGATTGTTCGGCGAAGAAATACTGTGGGTAGCGACGCATTGTATGGGTTCTTGCGGTGAGCAGTGTTGAAGCTCTTGTAGCATCTGGACACGGGGATTTACGTGAAAATCTTACTTCTGGACGATGAATGATTTTGCGGGAATTTGCAGAACTACATAATTTCCTCGTTTTTGTAAACCCATGGAACTTGTTGCTCTTGAAAGTATTAAGTGATCGTTCAACTAGATCTTGTTAAAGCTTTAATATAAATACGTTATTATTTGTGACGCATTTTGATGCAGTATTTTTGTCGCATTTTCTAGACTGCACTTGTTGTGAATGACGTTGAGCAATGTAAGTTTTGCATGATTGAGATATAATTGCATGATCGTTTTGTGATCGACGTTATATTTCCGAGTTGTGATCGACGTCACAATTCCTGTATGTAAGTACGCGCGTAAAAGATCAATCGATCAGTGGATGTGGATTAGTGCAATTTGTAACGATACAGGAAACTGTCAGCATTATTGATCTGAGGGTCATATCTATAGTTCGGTATGTGGGGCCGTTGGTTTTAGTTGGCTTAATCGCATCGAAGAGTATATTATATTATTGTAGAGTAATAAAATGAAATTTATAAAATCATATTTAATGTTTTCTACTGTCTAATTGGCTCTGTTATATAAGCCACACATGTATTTTTAATAAATTGTGAAATATTCGTTAAATATTAAGTGTCTCTGCCCATTGCCAGATGCTTCGACTTCATTGTCGTCTTTGCATCCGTGAAAGCGTGTATTTTTACTAGCTCTATGGACTCTGCCTGCGTTTCTGTTGAAGCACTATTAATCGTTTTTTGTAAAGGACAAGCTGGAGTTTCTTTAGATAGGATCCAAGATAGTTTGGCATTATTCTAAGCTCTCGCATAGTCTGACAGTCTCCACTGCCGCGTTTTTCTCTTGGACGAGGCACTGACTTTTTTGTACCGTTTTATGCTTTGTCTATACGGGTGTTGTAGCAACTATTGAAGGCCTTTCTTGGTAACTTCCTAAGAAGTTGACCATGTACGCTGAGGCCATGCTAAACTTCAATCTAACCGCCGTTATGTTTGTTAAGCTGAAGTTACGACAGAGGTAGGCTTTAATATGCTTTTTCCCAGGATACAAAATCTAACCTAAGGCCAGACCCCTAGAACAAGTTGAGCAGACTGCCTAGTGGGATGTTGCTTACACTTGACTGTTCAAGCTTCGCAGGTTCTCAACTGTAGTCCTGCTTTCGGCCTGTTCGGAAGGAGTTCATGAAAGTGGGGTCGGCCCTCTCGCTCTTTAGTGCGTCTAGAACCTTTGGGTAAAGCGGCGGCGGTCTGGATCTGCTTGTTGTCCCAGTATGAGTATGGTAGCAAGGGTAAGGTCCATTCTGACAGAGCCTCCATATCAAAATAAGGCATTATGCAACTGGGTGCGCCCGTTTCCCAGAGGAGATCCTGCCAACACATTGCCAAGCGGCCTTCGACTGATAACTTTATATCTTAGCTTAGTAGGCCCGATAATATTACATCCCTTTCAGGACAGCAGGGGCAACGACGAGGAGGTTATGATCGCTGCATGCTGCTCCCCCTATCTCGCTGGTGACTGATCACTCAAGATATTAGCTTACCTTGATCCGAGCGGTAGTAAAATGTGCTTTACTACCTATCCAAAAGCAAGGGCTCTTGTATTAAGGTGACATCCACGAACGCCAGAAATTTTTGGCTGGAGATACCGAGACACTTTCCAACGTCCACATTCGGGCTCTGTGGCTTCTCGGGATATCCGCAGCTGGGATTAGCTAGAGGCCATTTTTCGATGATCTTCGAAAAATTGGAAAGTTTCGTACATTGGATGAACAAAAGCTTGTGTTTATTGAACTACTCTAAGTTGAGATATCTCAAGAAATGTGTTTCATGAACAATTCGGTTGGTCTAACTTGCCTGAAGTTGCTCTGATTTGTGTTTCATGACCCTGCTCTAAGTTGAGCTAGACCATGGTTCTCTGCAACTTCGGGCAAGCTATAAGCTGTTCGTCAACTGCTACAAAACCGATCACTGTTAAAAATAAATTGCAGTACAGTAAGGTGAAGTTCAGTTTTTTAATAGTTACACGAGAGACCTCATTTAGAGTTTAAATTAAAAGCGAAGGCTTTTAACGTGTTGGTGATACTGTTTTAATTAATTGCGTTATTTTTTTTTAATTTTAGTGTAAATTTATTTTGTAGTTTAGTTTGTTTTTTTGTGAGAAAAAAATAAATAGTTTAAAAAACTAAAAAAACGCTTTTATATTAAAATGAACCAAAAAGTAAAAAATAATTTTGAAAGTAAAGTTTTTATTGCTGTAACCACTTAGTTAAATGTCAAAAAACGTGTAGCGCTGTTTACCTATATTATTATTTTTATTAGTTCTGGAACTTTTTGTTAGTGCAGCACGCTTTTTTACATTTTGAAAGGTGGGTTGTTCCCATAATTGGCTGGAACAATAAAAACTTTACATTCAAAATTATTTTTTTATTTTTTGTACATTTTTAGGAAAAATCGTATTTTTTAATTTTTTTAAACTATATTTTTTATTTTCTACTTTTTAGTCTATTATATGGCTTCCGCCATTTTTTGGTGACCAACAAAATTGTCAATATTTTTTTCGGTGCATATTGCTTGCAATTGAATGCTGACAATATTTTTTCAGTCCACGAAATAGTCCGATGAGTCCTTTGGAAGATCCACTTAAAGATGTGTCTAAATAGATGGGAGAAAAAGAAAATATGATATACGGTATACATACATACATATGTAGGACAATAATAACACATTTCACCTACCAATGACTCCACTTAATCCAGTTTTAGTTTTTACAAATTCTAAAGTTATTCGTGTTTCCTCGTCGGTTGGGCATTGAATGTAAAGATTAGACAAACTGCTTTTGAAATAGGTAACTCTTCCAATGATCCGACTTGCTGTGCCAATAGATACATTAAACCGGTCAACTATATCCCTCATCGAACACATGTAGCATGCATTTTAGCATTTATTAAAAACTTTGGTGTTATCGATTTTTTAAATACCTATCAACATCAAACTTTTTGCAAAGCCATTCGAGTCACACGAAAATGCATCACAAATTCGGAAAGCGGGCCCCACGTGACGTCAGCATTAAAATACCGTCTTACGGTATACATTCATTTACATTACCTTGTTTCTGTATACCGTGGACAACTCACTTTGAGTACGGTATTCAGGAACAAGGTAATGTAAAAAAGACTGGCAACGTCGAATACCTTAGCAAAGGGTCACCTAGTGACGTCAGTATAATGCTGAAACAACAAAAACAGCTCCGATTCTATAGGGAAAGCGGGCACCAAGTGACTTCAGGAATAAAATACCGTCTTACGATATACAGTCTTTTACACTACCTTGTAGTAGTATACCGTGGTCCTCTGTGAGCTTCTTTGCTTTTTCGGTCTCATTAAACACCGCTAATATCATGTAGCTACACAAAGCTATGCTTGGAACCTTTCAGCTAGTATACATTTTAGATTGGTTAAGTATCGTTCTCGCATATCTGGCCATAACTGAAAAAAACCGTTTTGCTAATATCTCGATAACGTTTCTTTCAAAAAATAAATGAGTGTCGTCATGTACGTTTTCAGCAACCTCAAACCAGGCTAAAAACACTTTTCCTATTAAAAAAATGGTAAACTAGTGTAATCTATCAACCGACAGATGGTCCTCGTAAACGATTAACCATAATTTGCGTAATCTGGTTTCCTTATTAGGACGTTCATATACGCAATGAATGATGAATTTTCGTCATAATTACCTCCGTGTGCCGGGGCTATAAGATGTTTTTATTTCGTTGGAACAATAGTATTGGATATAGTTTCTTTTTGAATGCCACATTCCTACGGTGACTCAAAGGATCGATGTTGGTGTAAAAAGTATCGTGACCAATGAGTTTGAAGGCTCTTTTTGAATTTTATCTAACCTCGCCGACGTAGTTTCCGAAGTTCGTGATTGTTTGTCAATCAGGATTTCGTTTATTATTACCTTCGTGATTTTGGACAGCAGCTGCTAATGTGCGGTAGTTGGAAGAAATTGTTGGATTCAACTTTTTTCGGTTGGGTTGAGCATGTGAGAGTTTCCAAGTGTCTAGATAATCTTCGGATGAGGCAGAGCGGTTTAGCTAAAGCTGAGGTTCGTTTCTTTAGAACTAGAAGGGAGTATATCATTGTCAGGCACAATGGATTTGTTGATATATTTAGCTCTTTGAAGTACCTAGACACCTCGGCCCAAAAGAAGAGCCTGCCCATTGAGAGTGTGGGGCAATTGGTAGCAGGGGGTATAGTAGCAATATAGGTAATTAGAAAGAAGAACATTATTTACTAGCTACCATACGATTTACTCGGGGAGCTTTTGTAAACGGCTTCTTTAGTTTTCATTGAGTACATGCCCTCCCAGTAAAACCATACATTGGACCTACGTTTTACAGAATAGAATAAGTAGAATAGGGAATGAATAAGCGAATTCCTGCTTGTATGGTTCTGGTGCCATGGAAAACGTTAGGATTGTCTTTTTGTTTTGGAAACACAGGTCACAGTTGCAGCATGATAGGCATCCAATCCCAATCTTGCCTACTTAGTTTATATTGCAAAACAAATCTCTGCCCAACCACAAATCTCTTGATTAACGCCTTATCTCCTCGGGCGTTTAATTTCCCATAAATTCCACCAAAATAAACACCAAAACTTCTCCATTATTTATTGCGAACAAATTTCAAAGTGATTTCGGTCTGTCTGTTGTGACACTCTAATAATTTTTCGATTTCGAATACAAATTTCCTTAATTTCAAGAGTTCCCCAAGGAGCCCTTCTCGGACCGAATCAGCACGGCCAGTCCGCGGGCGAAGCAATCGGTTTTGTTCTTGTAAACACGCGTCTTGTTAAAAATGATTTACGACGCTGACGACTTGAAACTAATTGAATATTAACACCTCCACATCCATTGGTGCTTGTGAGGATATAGCATAAAGGATGATTGGATCCGGCCACGTAACGGCCAGCCTGGATGAAGTGCTTTGAATTAATATTGACGATTCGGGTTGGCTCGATTATGGATGCAGCAGCGCTGGGTTTATGATAGTCATAAGTTTTCTGGTTTTGTTTGTTGTTTCCTTTCTGGGATGCGAGAGAACACAGGGAAAAAACGATATTGGATAGAAACAACGGAGTGAGTTAATTATGATACCTGGCCGATACCCAAAAAATTTCTTCTTTTACCTTTTTATCCCATATTCGCGCAGTTTGTGTCAAGTCGTATAGGAATGCACATAACTCCCTTAAATCGAAACATTCGAGGAATTCCAATCTTCTCACCTCTGCGCCGCCGTCATTTGGATGCCCATGGTGGAATGAGATCTTCGAGATCTTATCGGCGGGTGTAGAATTTATCACATGCACACCATGTGGTAAAAACGATGCCCTAAAGGTACCCCAGAGCAGAGACCAGCAGACTCTTCTGGACATGTAATAACCCCGGCTCCCAAACGATATGACTAAGAACAAGCCTGATGCAGTCGAGGCTTGTATGTTCAGGTTGTACTCGTAATTTGTTAGCCTACCAGTTGGGAACTGTTGGGACCTCCTTGGTGCCCCCCAAAGTGGGATGCAAGATCCATCATTCAACTGGCGCGCAAGGGAGCCCTAGAGAGCATTGTGGGGATATTGTGTTTAAGGTTTAAGTGCCGGGGAGCATAAGGACCATGCGCGCTCGGCCAAATGGTGACGAGTATACGTACGACTTATGTCGCAAATTGACATGCCGTTCTACAGCATCGGCTACAAGCCAGATACAATCGCCACACAAGTCGTGGACGAGGAGCGAGGGTCCTCTTCGCTTCGCCAGCAAATGCGCGCACCAGCCGTCGTCCGGCCAGTGGTCAATATTAATCCGTTTACGTCTGCGCACTGTCTCCTATTTTATGTGCCATCCGGGGCCCCAGCCACAGTGAAATGTGTTATGTGCTGCTGCTATGTTGGTGACTTCCCTGTAGTACAACGCTGGCGTCACATGACATTTTGTTGGCACCCCGTAAATTATTTATTTATTGCCTGCCGCGTTTTATATATTATTTTCTCCGTTGTTTGCTTTATATACATTTATTTATTTCTTCTTATTTCTCATTTGACGCGGTTTTGTTCTTATTTTATTAATGGACACCTGAGCGCGCCGTAAATTTACCAGATATTTTTCCATTATGGTCCTGTCATTACATTTGCTATTGGCTGGTGAGGGCAAGAGGTGAAGTTGATAGCTATTATGTCCGAGGCAAATGGGGGTGTTATCTGTTGCTGGGATTGAGAGAAAGCTCAGATTACTCCTGGATTTCTGTGGAGATTTAATAGATTGCTTTTGAGAATTTATTAATAATGTTTTGATTTTACGTAGATTAAACACAGATGAAATATTGGATTCTTTCTTAAGTGTTTGTTTCTAGGAAATTGCTTTTTGATTTATTGGATTTTGTGTTAAAATCTTTTTGAATTTTTTAGTTTTTGTTCATTCAACAATGTTTTATTTACAGCAATTAAAGCCATCGAGTATTCTTTACATCTAGGATCAAATATTAGTTGTACGGGAGAGTTCGTGAAAGCCGCAGCCGCAACCGTCTTTCAAGCACAAGTGTACGCTATATACTGGCATGCAGGCATGCTAACTATAGTAAGAGCCTACAAACACAAACGGATCTTTGAGGAGCAATGCCCCAAAATCATTCCAGAACCAACTCGGCATGAACACAATATCAACAATAACAAAACATCCCACGATCTCAACGGACCCCAACGAAGGCAAAAATGATGCAGGACAGGAGGTAGAGATCGACCGCCCAACTGAGTAACACGTCGTTCCTCACCGAGTACCTATCTACACCTTGCTGTGGTGGTGGGGTTTGCGTGCCTCGTGGTAGCATTAAGGCCGTATCAGATCAAATTTTTGAGCAGCGACAGCAGCAGCGGATAATAACATTAATTACCATAAAAGCTATTATTTGTTTTTTTTTATTTTTCCAATTATAAATCATCCTATAGGCTCTTCTAAAATTAGGAACTCCCCAGGCGAATCTTAGCATTGACAAACATGCGCAAGGATCCAGGAAATCCGTGAAAGTAGTACTAATGTCGGAATTAATACTGTAAATCATCCTGCAGGCTCTTCTAAAATTAGGAACTCCCCAGGCGAATCTTAGCATTGGTATACATGCGCAAGGATCCAGGAAATCCGTGAAAGTTGTACTGATGTCGAACGTGAAATTACAGATTACTCCACAACAAAAGTGGTAATAGAAAAATTAGGTATGTTTTATATGGAATCCCCCCGTTTGGGGGGCTCCGCCCCCCATACCCCCATCTTTGAATTTGGGGGGCTGCGCCCCCCATACCCCCCTTTTAATATCCCTCTCTTTCTGATTTTGGGGGGCTCCGCCCCCCATACCCCCACCTTGAAATGTGCTCTTTTTGATATTTTTTTTAAAGCACTGCAATGTCTGTAAGTAGGAAAATATGATTTTTTGATGTACCTTTTTTTATTCTAAAGTACTTAGTACTTTTAAGTTAAATAAAAAGGTAACGGTACACGAGCCCCAATTTTTTTTTACCAAAAAATTGTCCACATCAAAATATACGTTGTGTGTAAATTTCATCGAAATTGGTGAAATAATACAGGAGTTATCACCTGTTCAATTATTGAAAAAACGGTACTTTAGAGTGGAATTACAGGATAACGGGACTTGAGCGACATTTTTTTTTCATAGTTGGAATGTACATAATTAACTGTACTTTGTGTAAAAATTTCATCAAAATTGGAGGTGGGTAGGTACTGGTATACTGTAGTTTTACCAAATAAAAAACTGAAATGTCAAAAAAATCTGCCTTGATGGGCAGCAAAATTAGGATTACTGCTTCTGTGGTCATGTGACCCGCTTTGACCAATAGAAACAGTTTGCTGATGATATTTTTGTTGCGCTGCTTTGGATCTGATACAGCCTTTAGACTATATCGGTGGTAGGAACGTCCATGCTGAAACCAGCTAATTGCGAAGAAGCGTCTCATTTTTTAGTTGGTGTGCTGAGAGTCGGGTGGCATGACAAGTCGTTTGAGTTGAAGAAATTGTCGTTTCAGTAAAATTACGATTGTCAGCACAGGGGTCAGAAAGTGTATGTGCTAAGGTTTTGTGTTTAGAGAACAATAAACATTATTAGTTTGAAGAATAAACATTTTTGAGGTTGTGTTTCGCGAAAATTTTAATAAATTATAAACAATTTGAGATTAAATATGTTAAATTCTGCTGAGTTGTGGTTTAGTTGTTCGGAAGATGAAGATAGAAAACGCGAAGAATTAAAAATTTGCTGTTATTATTTCCTCCCAAACATTTGTGTAATTTGTCAGCATATCTCTACCCTTTAGCCACATCTGGATGGTTTTCTAAAATTCGAACTTAGGTTTGGAATTGTTTTCTATTTGTAATTTTTATTCTGAAATTATTAAAAATTTAAAATTAATCTCTCCAAAATAACAAATTTGTATTTTCTTTCAAATTTTCTTACTTTGTCACTAACGCAAACAGCCCGACCAAAAGTGACAACAAAACTACAATAAAAACGACTGCCAGCACACCAAAAAGCTGTCGTTCATGTCAGCAGATTGTACACGAGAAGAAACCAAATCTGCTGTTTTTAAAGGCAGTAAGGCGGTCAGGGGGAAAAGGAGCTTTAGACACTAGTCCGAAGCTCCCCAATCCCCAGTACCTGGGTAAGGGGGGATCAAACACGGGCGTCAAAGAGGGCGTCGCCACTACCGACGAGATCCAGAAATGTGTTCATTTATTTAGTCATTAAATGGTCTTATCTCATCAATACAAGACACAATGCGGGATGTGCACTGGAGGTGAACTAAGCTTATGTATAAGAAAACGTAAAAGACAGTCGACAAGGGCTCTTTTTTGCATCTCTTGGCCCAATCTATACACTTGTATTCTTCAGCAGCAGCAGAACCGATTTTCTAGGAGAGAGAGGGGGTGCAGAAAGGACAAGGGGAGTGCTGCAAAATATTCACCAGAAAATTTTGGCGTGAAAATTTAACGCATACGCAATGTGATTTTGCTTACTCGCTCTGAAAGGCGCTCCAAAAGGTCATTTAAAGCGCCTTTTTAAAGCAAGTAGCATTAGTAGTACATAGTTCCTCTTGGTAAGAAGATTTATTTTATTTTAACATTACATGTCCGCAGAATTAAGCGTTTTAATTAAGCTGATTTTTAAGCGCCAACAATGCGCGTTAAACGAAGGTAGATGTAAGCAGTTCTGCTCACAGTTTCGGTTTTATATAGAGATTTTAACTCAAGCTTCGACAGCTCCATCTCAAGCAGAAAAAGTAAAAGCAGAACTAGCCACACATTGCCTTAAGGTAGAAAATACTAATGCTGCGAATAAGCTTCCAAAGTCTGCAACCAAAAAAGCGCTTTGTTTTTGATAACAAATGTGCACCAAAGAAGCGTTTGGACTTCGTTTCTATTTGAAGCGGTGATAACATTTCCTACTAATTATAATTATAGGTACATATACATAGATATCTCTGTGTAAAGCCAATGTAGTGTAGACCTAGAATATGTAGTAGAACTGGTTCGGACACAATTGAAGAAATAATAGTGTAGATACCTTGATTATCTCCAGTGCCACGCGAGCTACCCAGGAACTTCCTATCCTGCTTGTAAGTTCGAGAGAGAGGTATACGACCCTCTAGTCTTCTCTATTTCCTTCTTTCGAGTTTAATGAAAAAGCGAACTATGGAGGGTCCTTTACATCGCTCACTTAATTTCACAACCGTGAAACACTACGTGGAAGGGGTCCATGGTATTAAAACAAAACATTTGCTGAAGCTCTGGGAAAGTCGAGCATCACGAACGTACGAACAAAACGGGTTGCTGCAGGAGTGGTACTGAAAGAGCTAAATTCTTTCTAAAAAGAGCATCAAAATAAGGTCGCTTAGCACATGATTTCACAAATTTCCCCATCTTAATGAAACGCGTCATTACTGGCCATGAGCAGTTGCTTATACGAGTACGACATGCAAACAAATTGAAAAGTCTTCGGGATGGTGCCTCGCAAACGAGCTGAAACCCCTAGCTCCATCAAATACGTTCCAAAATTAAGTCCTGCTGGCAGTTTTCTTTGGTTACCGTGGTTGAACTCCAAATTCATTGCTTATTTCGACCTCATGAAACGTCCCGGTCGACCGCGTTAATCGACTTTTATGACCGGGCTAGACGACGCATCGATTGCATTTTGTAGATGTGCTTTGCAAGCTTGCAGTGCGTGAACTTATTTTAATTTTGAACAAAAGTCTTTATTTCCTCTAGAAATAGACTAACAAAAGACTGTAGGATGGGGAATACCATTTGTTCACCGTACGCAAATTAGGATTAGGATGCGCAATCTAGACCTTCGGTATTTCAACATTGAATAATCTTGACATTTTTTACCCAATTTCAACAAATGTACACTATTCTGGAGCGTCATTCAGTACCATTTTAACAATAAGCCAAAGCACAAAGAAAGATGCTGAAATTGTGAAATTGTAGCGGTTTACATTGAAAACAATCTTTCAAATGTGAAAAAGTTCCCGGAATTTCGGAATGGCCTCCTCGTTCTCCGGATATAACGGCTTTTCTGTGGGGTTATTTAAAAGAAAAGTTTATCCCTCCGTAGATGATGACGACGCAACTCATATTTACCCTTGTTGTACAATTTGTGCATAATAACATATGTAATCTACCTAAAAGAAATGTTTTTTCAAAACTGAGGGCGCACAAAAATATTTCACACGGAGCACCAGAATATCTAAAGCCGGCACTGTCAATTCCTCTAACCCAGTTGCTTTGACAGAAGCGTATTAGAGCAACGTAGCCCCCAAAGGATCCTTGCTCGATTCGAGGGAGTTGGGTGATATAAATGAGAAGGAACAAAATTGATTAAGGTTGGCAACGCAGATTATCAGCGAGGATACTTCGCAAATTGGCAACCCAACACCAAAGCGTCAAAGGAACCGAACCACCCTGAGGCTAAGCGTAGTAGGAAAAGTAACAATCTACTTTCTCCTACTACTAAGGGGTCGTCCATAAATTACGTGAGGTGATTTTTGAGATTTTTCGACCCCCCCTCCCCCCTTGGTGAGATATCGTGAGATTTGTCCTGACCCCCCCCCCTAATCTCACGTGAGATTTTTCAAATTTTATAAAATCCATAGTATTTACATTAAAAATTCGAAATTACGGTCGTAACCACAGAGTTTGAATGTAGAACTGCAGGAAAGGCCCTCGCGTATAAAATCCGTGTACGTAACCGTAGTGAAATCTAGTGAAAGGTGTGTAAAAAGTTCATCTGTGTGAATGGGGGGGGGGTTTGGGTACAAGATTTTATTTGAGATAATTGATAATGCGGACTGCTTGCCCTCCTCGCTTTTCTGCTTGTGGTGGACACACAACTACCAAAACGTGAGCACTCACCCAACATTTCATTACGCTAAAATTCGGCATGTGCTTTCTTGTAGCACTAAATTCTAATGGCCTTTTCGCGGTTCAGTATTACTTGGCTCGTACTCTGCAGCATTCGACGAGTCGCGCGTTTGACTACCCTTTAGAGGCTACACAATCGAGTAATTTTTTTACCCACATCTTAAGGGCCCAATTTACACACAGTTCGCCGGCAGGCCGTGGCCTGAAAGTTTTAGCCTTGACGCCAAGTATTACCATACAATCACCGGCCGCCAACTGTTTGGCCTGAAGTTCAAGAATGCCTACAGCTCAAGAAAGCTGACAAAAATCGGATTTATCGTCAGTTCGGGCCTGAAGATCTGAGCTTCTATTCACTCTCGAGCCGTGAATTGAGGGGAAGAATTCACGCTGTATCCACTCGTAACAGAAAGCAAGGCGCGAGCTAAGCGTGAAAACCATCCACACTCGCGTTTGCGCTTGTTTGCGGGTGTTCACGACGCGACGTGAGGCAGGAGCCGCCTTGAAGCTTTCGTTGAGACCATGAACATTTTTGCGCTTGAATTAATAACCTGCTATGTTAAGCAGTCGTTTTCACCTGTGTGTCTGTAGAGAATCATGATTTCATCTGCATGCCACGGGCTGTCTGGCGGGTACCTGTGTATCATCCCTCAGTTAGACTGAGTCAAGCTTAAGCTGGTGACATATACAAGCGTACATGCCTTGCATTCAGCGGCTCCATGATATCCGGCGAATTTCCTCTGACATATAATTACATGGTTTGCGTTCCGTGCCGGCTTTCACACATAGCCCGAAAATCTAAGTAACGTGTTCATGTGTTTGTGTGCTTATGCTTGTGTGTGCTATCTCGAATGCGGCAATGCAGAAAAAGTTGAAAGTAGCCCGACCTTTGCGTGGCATGCCTTCCATTCACGGGATATTCCGTCAGCTCGCATTTGAATACACACACTTCTGTCAACGAATGCAACGCATGTACGGTTGGATATGTCACCAGCTTTAGTCGTGCTGGTCGACCTGGTCTGACAGGCCACTGCCTACCGGCGGCCTGTAAGTGAATGGAGATCTTTAGTGGAGAAACATGTTTGACTTAATTTAACCCAGTTTTCTCGGCATTTTACACTGTTTCTTTAAAACAAAAAAAATTACGTGATATTTGCCGAGACCCCCTCTCCCCCACGTGAGATTTGGTGAGATTCGGCTCGACCCCCTCCCTCCCCTAAACGCCTCACGTAATTTATGGACGACCCCTAAGACCGTAGCCAAGTGCTAAAAGATCAGATCGTGATCGCCGTTATCGACAAAAGCGATCCAGAAGCAGAAATCGAGGAAAATTGAGGTTAGGCTCACGACGATTTTCCTCCTGTGAAGCTTATCGTATGTGCTGATCAGAAATTTGTCGATCGCTACAAATAGCCATATTCAGCATGGCCAGGCCCAAAACTCAAGGTCGTTATGAGGGAGGAGATCCCGAGTCGTTGGAAAAACTCACCTCAATTTCTCAATTAATTTGATAAGCATATCATTTTACCACTTTTAAAAATAATACATATACAGTGGCTCAAAGTTAAAATGGAACTGATCTAAAGGTTTAACGTATAGAAAACGCTATAATACAATTAAGTTTTATGAAGGCATTAAATATATTTTTTAACCCTCATATGGAAGCATTGAAAATATACGAAATAAAGCGCACAATTAAAAAAGTATATTATTAAAACAAAACAAAATTAAAAATTTCACTTAAATTAGGCTCAAAGTCAAAATGGAACATATCATTAATATTTAATCTATTGATGAAGTGAATTGCAGCAAACTTCACTTTTATAATTTAAATGATTGGGGGAATTCCCAAGAACTGCTTTGACCTCATTTAGTGCACTCGTAACAGTTGAAACGGACATTTTTCCAATATGGCACCTCAAACCTCAGTTCAAGTAAGACAAACTATAATTCGACTTTCTAACAGCGGTAAAACTGTGCGCGAAATTGCAGCAATTGTTGATCGGGCTCCCACAACGATATTTAATATTATAAAACGTTATAATAATACCACAAATTACGAAAACAAAGCTAAACCAAGTGCGCGAAAAATTTTCACGTTATCAGATGAACGCTGGTTAGTGCGTCGCATAAAAGCAAACCCACATCTAAGTGCTCCTAAACTTGCAATAGAAGCCGAACAATATCTTGGAAAAAAATGCAATCCTGAAACCATTAGGATTATCTTAAGGAAGCATGGTTTCTATGGTAGAGTTGCAAGGAGAAAACCTCTTGTTAGCAAGGTTAATCGTAAAAAACGAATAACTTTTGCAGAAAGATACGGTAATGAGGACTTTTCTTTTTGGAAAAATGTATTATTTACGGACGAAAGTAAATTTAATATTTTCCAATCAGATGGCAGATCATATGTGTGGCGCAGAGTAAATGAATAACTCAAAGGAAAAAATCTGCAACCAAACTGTTAAGCATGGAGGAGGTTCTGTGATGGTGTGGGGTTGCACGTCTGCAGCTGGACCTGGAAAACTTCATTTTATTGAAGGAACAATGGACCAGTTTATGTATTTGAACATATTAAAATCAAATGTGAAGCAGAGTGCAAGGCAATTGGGTGTAGAGGCAAATTTCTACTTTTACCAGGATAATGATCCCAAACACAAAGCGTACAATGTTAGGAGTTGGCTTATTCATAAGTGTCCTCATGTGCTAGAAACACCACCATAGTCTCCTGATCTCAATGTAATTGAGAATTTATGGATTTATTTAAAGAAGAGGTTAAAAAACTATTCTATACCTAATAGAGATGCTTTAAAACCCGCACTTAGCGAAGAATGGGCTAAAATTGAGCCTTCATACTGCCGAAAATTAGTCGAATCAATGCCAAATCGCCTTAAAGCAGTTAAAAGGCAAAAGGGACTGCCAACAAAGTATTAGATCATAAAGCTTTTATGTATAAATTTAGGATTAAGAATGAATTCAGTATTATGTTCCATTTTAACTTTGAGGTTGTTTTTGTTATTTATCAGAGTTTTATCATTTTTTTATAATGAAATCGTTGAATAGAAATTTAGTAATTTTGTTTTTTAACTATTTATTTATAATGCTTTTAGGAAAAAATGACAGCATTAAATATAATATATAAATAAATTATTATTTTCTCACAGAAAATTTTTCTTTGCCTTGTTCCATTTTTACTTTGAGCCACTGTATATGTATGGTTGTTTCCAGAAAAATCCGGCAACTCTGTGTCCGCAGCACTCCCCACTTGATATAATTAATATTATTTTATTTTAAGATTGCTAAGGAACAAATCAAAATATTTTGAATTAATTTCTCAAATTTTGTTTAAAATAATATTACACTATACTCTTGAAATCATATTTATTGACCCCAAACGTCAGTCCCTAGCCATGTCCGTGCACCGAAATTTTGCGTTTGGGCATCCATATTTCGAAAATAATTTAATTTATACTTTAATTTTCTTTACAATTTTTCAATATTAAAGTATTTACAACTAATTTCATCATTTTTTGCAATTTAAAAAAAACAATAAATGTGTTTCCTAGGGTCGAAATTAGTGTCCTCAATTTTAACCATCAGTCCCTAGCCATTAACGGATTTTAAAATTTCGCGGTATTATATGGGTGTAGAGGGAATGTAATTCAGTTGATTTTAAAGAAAGAGATGAAATTATCTACAGACTGCACTCCTTTTGCAAGTGTAGAGGCGAGATTTGCTGTGCCAAGTAGTGCTGATCCAGTCACTTCATCAGTCCCTCGGTAAGTAATTTTATAGTTTAATAATAGGAAATTGACATTAAATAATTAATATTTACAAGTGGTTTATCGGCCTTGTTCGGTAGATAGTGTTAGATATCGTAGTATAGTGGTCGAGCAGTATTTTTTTTAAAGTTTTACTCAGAATCGTCAGTCCCTAGACCGTCAGGCCCTAGCTGTTAATGCTGCTAGGGACTGACGAGAGTGGTCAGGGGCTGACGTTCACTTATAATTATACAGAGTGTATCAGTGAAAATGCCAAAACGCCTGGCTGCGGATAGATCTTGGATATACGAACAAAAAATCGTATAGGTGGGGGCGGGAGAATCATAACGGTTTAGCCGCTAGGGCCTTTTTGAAACTTTTTTGGTAGAAGTTTACATGTTACTCTGTATTTTGGTAACCCTATTAGATATTTTCATGAATAAGGCAGCAATCTACGCAGAATACTCCCACCTATCTAAAACTGTAAAAGTTAAGGTTTCAACCCACCAACGTCCATTGTTATGAGTCGTCAAACCTGAGTTTGTCCACCTAAGTTTTGTCGAAAAGTACCAAATAAGCAACAAATAAGGCCAATTTTAACATTAAAATTTCTTATAAGTTATTCATAGGAAATTGTCCAAGCTTTCCAATTTTGTAAAAAAAAAAGTATTGGTAAATTACGTACTTTTTGGAGAAAAAGGTGGTTAAAGTTGGAATTTTAGTGAAAAAAAAATTGACGACTCATAACTCTGGACGTTGGTGGATTGAAACCTTGACTTTTGCAGGTTTATATAGGCGGGAGTTTATTATAATATCGTTATGGTTAGTCCCTAACCACGCCTGTCAGACTCTAGATGCTTAAATATCAGTCGCTACTTAATCATAACAGTCAGTCCCTAGATGCCTAAATTCGCAAAACTCAAAATTTCTCATAAAATTCTACATAAAGTGACTGGCCCCTTTAGGTATGACAAAACAAATTAATCACGCATTATATCCACTATTAGGAAATGCAATAGCATCTTAAATATTATGAAGACAAATTACTTTCAAAAGTCGCCCTAATTTTATGAAAACACCCGTATATGTAAGTAAATTTTTAATTATTAATTTAATTTTTGAAAAGATCTTTTTACTTTCTCTTTTTTCTAAAAATACTTGAGGAATTATCTAATGGAAGCTAGAAAGGACTTAACCATTGCAAGTAAATAGGACATAATCACTTAGTTGCTCTTAAGCGTTTTATAAAACTACCACAGATATTATGGTTAGACAAAGACTAAAAGATGGAGGTTGTTAGACTTAAACTTCAAGGATGGACCTTCTCGAATTTTAATTAGTATTTAAAGCATAGTTCACTGTATTGGCAATATTTCTTTACTAATAAATATTTATTTTATACTTTCTAAACAGCACCAAACAAACGCAATGAATTAACCAATTCCTCAAACGGAACCTAAGGATTATCGAACCATTGCCACTTTTTCGGTTTAGTTAAATCGAGTTCATATTGCGTGCATGTTATCTGAAAAATCCCCTTATCTCGAACACATTTCTTAATAGGATAATCATATTTGAAACACTTCCTTTGAACAGTAAAGTAAATCTTCTTAATCGACCAAGCACGAAATCCACTAATTTTCTCCAAGCAGTTGTAAAATCTAGCATCACACCCACACTCCAATCTGTAAGAAAAAAGTTGTTCTCTTAGTACTTTCCTTAAAACAAATAGCTTAGCACTTACTTCGGCCACATACTACTTTTATTTTGCAGACCATGTAGTGATTTCCCGGGTTTAATAATTTCATCGCAGTAATCATGCGCACGACAGCATTTATCAACGTCATCGAATACACCAAGTTCGGAAGAGTTGGATGCTGTGTTGCTCGGTCCGCACCATTTCGTCCCTATTGCTGTAATTCCTGTGTTAAATTGTATATCCTTTTCCGCTTTGTATAAGTCTGATTGTAAGACAACTACTAATACTATATTTATGAGGACGATCAAAAAACTCATCTTTGATTTTCTATCTTTTAGAGCAATTTGTAACTAGTTTCATTTGGCACTAAACGAAGAATATTTATACTTTGTCTAGATGTCGCCGGTTTTTCCAACCAAACAGTCTAAGGTAGACCATTACTTTTAGTAAAACTAATTAAATTGCATCTCTAGACTGTGTTTGGTCAGTTGTTTTCTATTTGCTAAATGGCACGTAGGTGTGTTTTAAACAATTATATAAGCAAAGTTGACCTTAGAGACAGAAAATGTAATAGAAAAACAATTACTTATGTTGTGTTGTGTAGAATCTCAATGGTAGCAGCTTTTATGCGAAGGCACATATTAAGTTGCTGCATTATTGTTTATTTTTTTAGTTTTTATAAAGCATTTATTTACTTAACATCTTTACCCTATCACGAATATAATTAAATATTCACTTGCATTCACATTAATTATTCGAACCTCTACTAATCCCTTTAACTTGCTGCTCCTCTAGAGACCCATTCTAAATTAATAACTAATTTATTTTAATTATTCCCTTCTGCTTTTTTTACGAAGGAAGAGTGATAATCTTTCATCGGTCTAGCAATGTGTATGTGGCAGCCTATCTAAGGGCTATGCCTAAGGTTTTGTGTACTGGATGGTACTGTCCGATTTATACTGACTAACCTCACCAACCTTTTTGCATGACTTTTGAGTCCACAATAGTATCAGCCGTAAAGGTATTATTTCGGCCTAGCGTCATTAAAATTACCCTTAAACGGGGTTCCTCGAAAGTGCTCACCAGAGTCGGGGCAATGGGGCTTGAGCATCAGCGACCTACTGTCTCTGCTTCCTTTCCGGGAAGCACGCTACCCAAATCACTAGCCACATAGTGCTGGTAGGTCCATCAGAAGGTGTATAGCTTCTACTGAGAAGCTCCTAGCTCTTTATTCTGTGAATCTCTAGCCAGCCTAAGATAACAACCACCACCTCTCATTCTCCCCGCTTGACCGACGTACGCCATTGCGTCGCAGGGCTTGATCAGCTATCTACTTATCTACTGTTTCTCCTTACTTTTTTTACCTTTCTCTGCCTCTTTGGGCGTCATATTGCTTAAACTTCTGGTGGATGAGATTCAGTGCCACTTCTATTATACCCCACATATTCTGTCTAGACCCTGCATAAATTGGTACAGTCAGTACCGGCTTTAGGGGGGGGGGCGAACCCGGGCGATCGCCCCAGGGCGCCATATTTCAGAGAGGAACGATGGGATATTACAAACCTTATGATTTTTGTCTCAGATTTACTTCGTTGTATGGATAACGGTCATCAAATAGATAACGGTTTATACTGACTTCAGCAAAGCCTTTGATTGTGTTGATCGCCATATTTTAAGTAAAACACTAATAAAATTTGGAAAATAGGGTCCTGCTCTGGAATGGATTAAATCATACAACAGATTGTCAAATTCTGTCAAAAGAAATCGAAGTAAATTCTGGGGTCCCTCAGTGTAGCCTTCTAGGCACTCTGTTATTCAAAATATTTATCTCAGACTTGTCGGAAAAACTAGAGAATATACCGCATCTTTTCTATGACGATAACATCAAAATTTATAATGTCATAAAGTCCCAGAATGACATAGCTTTCTTTCAAACCAAGCTAGACGCGTTGCAAGACTGGTGTACCATCAATAAATTACAACGCAACATCAGCAAATATCATGTGATTACCATCTTCCGCAAAAGAAACATACAGCTGCAGGAATATTATCTCAACGACCAGGCCTTAGACCGTGTCGATCAAGTTGTAGATCTAGGCATTGTTCTAGTAAATAAAATTTCAATTTGCACTACCATAATATTGATGCCAGAGCCAACAAACCTCTTGGCTTTATAAAGATAATTCAATAACGCTCGGGTCACAAAAACTTTTTTCTGTTCGCTCGTCCGCCCAATCCTGGAATATGCGTGTCCGATCTGGGACCCTATATCTCGAGTAAGTAGCAGTAGCTTGGAATCAGTATAGAAGTAATTTCTCCTTTCCTTTTAGAAACCACCATACACGGACAAACTCCAGAAGTTGAGTCCCTGCAACATGGATGGAAAGTGCCTACCTTTGGACAACGATAACGTTAAGGTGCAGTGCCTGTCCGATCAACTTGATATTGCTTTTTCGAGCAATAATAAAACTTCCAACACGCACCACACACCTCCCAAAAAACAAACCGATGACTGGCGAGCTTGTTTCTCTTGTGCATCGATAGTCTTTAAGTATAATAATCCAAAGAACGATTGCACATAACGAAAGTTATCAAGTTCCCATTCAACAGTATACTTGGTGCAGATTTTGTTTTCGTTGAAATTTGCCGTCTTATGCCCGTGTGTACAGCTCAGTACTACTCCATTTAAACTCCCAAGCGGCCGGTGTTCGCCCGTTGTAAGGCCATCTTTTATTTTTACTCTGGTTATTGTATAATTTGTGCATAGTAACATAGGTAATCTGCTTAAAAGAAATATCTTTAAAAAGTTAAGGGCGCATAGAAATATCTCGCACGGGGCGCCAAAATACCCTTCCATGTTAGAAAAAGTGACGTTGAAGCTAACGCTGCTTTTGTAATTTTCAAAGCAATGGAAAAATCTGAAATTGGTGTGTTGATACAGTATTTCGGTTTAGTGGAAAAAATACCGTTCAAGCAAAGTAGTGGGTTGAAAGGTGTTAGTCCTACTCTGCTCCATCGAAACAAAAGGTAGAGAAGTTGATTTTAAACGGATTTGGTCGAAAAACCAGCAAGGATGATATTGAACGATCTGGACGGCCAAATTCAGCAGTTCCAAAAAAAAGAATGCGC
The DNA here is from genome assembly GCA_949987705.1 of Thereva unica. Classification (NCBI taxonomy): domain Eukaryota; kingdom Metazoa; phylum Arthropoda; class Insecta; order Diptera; family Therevidae; genus Thereva; species Thereva unica. The sequence goes on from OX465281.1 coordinate 37,914,919, forward strand.
AAAATCGTTTTGGAAGAGCCACTGACATATAGTAATGGACTGCTAAATGAGCAAAATCCCATACAAAAAAATGGCACCAAAAACTATTCCTGACTCGCTCCCACGTTAAATCCCAATGAACTGTAATCGTCAGCGCATGTCAGCGATATAAACATAATTAGAAAAAAATAGACAGGTATAGTTTTCGTTCTTCTGTCTCACTCTTGAGCTATTTTGAAAACTTCGTTAAACAGGGGAAATAACCGTCACGGTTATGGAATAAATACATTTATTTAATGAAAAAACTGCTAATAAATAAAAAAGAGTGATGGAAATTTATTTCCGTTAATTATAACAAACATCTTATCACTTATTTTCTCCTAAATTCGAAGACAATTTTTTTGTTTGCATGAAAAAGGTTTTCTATATCTGGAGAAAAATGGTGCCATTCAGCATCGTCAATCAGCAGTCCATTACTATATGTCAGTGGGAAGAGCGGAAAGTGAAATTCGTGATATAGTTGACACATAGAAGATATTAGAAGGCAGTGCATTTACTATTTTGCATGAACCTTTGTCCATAAGAAAGCTCTGTGATTACCGCGTTTGCTCATTGTTGACTAAAAACAATAACGTGTTGCTGTTTCAGAGTGCCGTTTGAAGCCGTTAGGCTGTTTTGGACTTTTTCATGTGATGTGAGAATGGATGAAATGTGGATCCATCACTACACGGGGATCGGGGAGCACAATTGTAAAAATCGGCCGCCATCTTGGAACCGCCATCTTGATTTTTGAAGTAAAACTTCTTTAGGGACGTTTGCTTAAAAAAATTTACATGAGAGTGAATCAATTTCATTCGCATAACGCTCTCACACATGAAAAATCGTCAGAACTTTCGTATAACGATGGGAAATGGGGCGGACGGGGTACAAGAGACGAAGAAACTCGGGGCTGTGTGTGCAACAGTTGAAATACACTCTGCCTTACTGCATAAATTTTCTGGCATGTTAGCTACGTTGCCGCCCAGACTTTGCTTTATCTCATTATAGGAATACAAATTCACCATTATGTAGAGGTGAATTATTTCAGATTTTTCTTGTGGTTTGGTCACTGGCCGGGCTTATGCCGCGGACACTTTGGAGTTGACTGACATGTTGGAAGCGGCATATACGACAAGAATTTTCGGCGCAGCCTGAGCAAGTGGATCTGCTTTTTGGCGTGGCCAAACATGTGGCACTGCCGGGAAGTTACGGTATAAACACTTGAGACTTTCTTAAAATGCCAAACGATGTAAACAAAAATGAAAAAAATGAAAGAAGAAATAAACAATACATCTTTCTTACGTTTAATTTGTAGTTGTCTCCAATATAAAATACTTTTTGCACGCTTCAATTGATAAAACCGAAGCTGTTAAAACCGTATGTCAGTGGTTTGGGTGCTTAGAATACCAAAAGGAAGTGGTGAATTAAATGTGTGAGGTGCTCTTGTTTTAAATTGGCACCACTTCCCCTTTGGTGAGATGTGCTGGACCTTTCCTCTTTTTAAATTACAATTTTTTTAACTTGCACAAATCGACGAATCGTTTATGTCAAAACATTACACTGTTGTGAAAATCGTTCCTGATATGTTTTTTGGGCCGCTGATTACGAAAATCGGGGTCCCACAGTCTTAAAATATGCATGTCACCTTTAAATATGCTTAAAAACTCCCTTTTTTAAGGGTTTCGCGATAATTTTAATTATAATCAAAAACAATCCAATAAAATACATTTTTTGCAATATTTATAATTATATTCAAAAGTAGTTGATTTATAACAAAGCAAATGTTATGATAAGGGATAATAGTAAAGGGCTGAAACTATCCCTACATCGACTGAAAATATAAAGGTTTGTAAAAAATGTTTTTTCAACTTTATGCTTCAAATTCGGTTTAATCAGCTAAAATAAACTACTTTCAACTACGCCTAGAAAGAAGAATTTGAAAAAAGGTTGATTGTTTTTTGCATTTCTTTTTGCTCCCTTTAAAATTAATTGGCTCCCTAAAAGATTGTATGGGACGAAGAAATCATGTAATTGGCTATGTGGCCATAAAGGGTGCCAATACCATACTCAAGTAGACTGGCTTTCATTCGCGTAGGTAAAGCAGCTCGATAAAGCTTCATTGGATGTGGTTGGCGGACTGCTTGGTAAAACAATACTTGGGTTTGGAATAGTCTATGCCGATGCGGATGCAATTATTAATGATCATGAATGTAGCGGGAGCGGAGCATGCATACAGCTGGTGACATATCCAAGCGTACATGCGTTCAATTCGTTGATAAATAATATAGAAGTGTGTGTATTCAAATGCGACCTGACGGAATATTCCATGAATGGAGTGCATGCCACGCAAAGGTCGGGCTACTTTTAACTTTTTCTGTATTGCCGCATTCGAAATAGCACACACAAGTATGCACAACAAACACATGCACCTTGCATGCACTCGTTACTTAGATTTTCGGGCTATGTGTGAAAGCCGGGACGGAAAAGAACCATGCAATTTTGTGTCAGAGGAAATTCGCCGCATATCATGGAACATCTGAATGCAATGCATGTACGCTTGCATATCGAGCCCTTCCCGCCGTTTTATCGTAAGCGACATTTTTTCGAAAATTCGTTTTTTACCGCAAACGACGTTAATTTAACCTTCGAAACATACCACCAATTTTGACATTAATCGGATAATAAACTAGCCTAACTAATAAAATAATTAGCCTAACTAATTTCAGCCCATTACAAATAACAGATACAAAAATAAGTAAGAAAAACCTTCTCCTGTAAAATTTACTTTTTGTCGGTTAAGATAAAACGGCGGGAAGGGCTCGATATGTCACCAGCTTACTTCCATAAGGCGAATGTTTAGATTTTCGTGCCTGTGGCGGTAGCATCCATGCCTGTGACGGAAGCGTGCATATCCGTGTGGCATGCGCACTTATATGCTATACGTACTAGGTGCACCGCGTTTATGCTGTAAATAGGAATTCATAAATATTGATATTTTCAAATAGTATTTGTATCAAGTCTGTCAGTAGATTCGTCACTATTCTTCTTGCATCTGCCGTTGGCCTGAATTTTCTCAAAGCGTACTATATATCCGACAGAGTTTCCACTATATCTATTGCATATTACTAACCGTTGGGCACAAAAGTTTTACTTCTAAAGTGTGGTCTTAAGCACACTCATATTTTTTTTTTACAAAAATGTCAGAATGCATTGTCACGCAAACTATGATTTGGGGTTGATCAGTTACATGAAATACCATGAATATCAAGTTCCAAGAAGTGTAGAACGAAAAAAATACAAACTGACAGACACAGATATATGACCTAGCCATTTTAATCTTTGTGATTTTATAAATCTGGTTCTTTTGGATTTAATTGATGTTTTTTTATGTACTATTATTGAAAATTAATCTACTTTCATTCACTCATTCATTTCGGTTGACAGATTTTTTTTATGTAGAATTCTTAACTCTATCTATCTATCTAAACTCAGCCTTAACAACAGCACATTGTTTACTTATAAAATATTAAGATCTTTGCATAATGAAATGCTTTGAAATTAAAAAGCACTTTGAAAAATAAACTCGTTCTTTGTTTCTGTTGTGCAGGCCCCCAACTAAACAAACAAGGATCACATATCAATTTTTTTCAATCTTTATTGTTAAAGCACATAAAAAAATATTCATTTTCACATCCTAGAAACAATCGTTAACACCTTCTTTCCCACGTTGGCACTTATTATTCCAAGCAACCCAGGCCTTGAAGCCTTGCTGCTTCTTAATTTGACGAGCACATTTTACAGAAGCCGCAACATTATCCGAGAGGAGACTATTGCAGGCAACTTTACAGCTGTTGTATGATGTTCCAGTCGAAGGCTTGCACCAATATTTATCATTAATTTGAAAAATCCCCCAATCTCTGCTTCCATTCTTATTCACTGACCCAACGGTAGCGGTGTTGAAGCTGCTCTCATGTTTTGCCAGACACATCCAATCAGGAAGCTCGGATTTTGGAACTCCAAGTCGATGCATTTCTCTGGCCAATGAGCACTTGGTGAATATTTTTGCCGAAGTAGATGCAAATTCCGATATGGCGAGGATTGCACAAACTAACGCACAAGTAACCACTTTCATTTTGTTGCGATCTAATATTGATCCGAGTAAACCACAAAAATTCTTAACTTACTGAAGGCAATTAGAAGTTGTGGCCGCTTTTTATATCCAATTGATGGGGGTAGATAAGAAGTTCAATCGTAACCACCTGGTTGGCGGAAATTATTTTCTTTTATGGTGCACAACAATACCTCAATCGGAGCACTTTTCTATTTATTTGAATAGCCAGGTGATCCCCAGGTGCGCGCAAATACAGCAAGAACAACAAAAGAATGTTGCGAAAGAAAATGTTAACAAAAATTAATTTCGTTAGTCTCTATTTGCAATCGTCTTATTAACCCTTTCTTATCTATAAAGATATATCAACGTTAATCGTCATTTTAATGGTTGCGTGTTATCAGTCAGAATCTATCGCAATGATTCGTCATGAATACCCTAAAATTGTATTTATTAAGATTGAGAAAATATTACGGAAAATTAAATGTAAAAATAATAGAAGCTCCATTACAAACTTAAAAATTCGTTAATGAGATCCGTATAAGAAAGTAATGTTAATAGACCTTCCATAGAAGTACTTAAACAAATTCACACATTTGGTCTCTCAAAGAATCCAATGGACCTAAATGCAACCAAATATCAGACGGCACGACGACCCGTGGGATTTTAGACAGAAAAGATCTACTGTCGAATTTCTTATGTGTCTAAAATGATCTGGCGAAAACGATATAGTGGATTGAAGTTCCTTTGTGGCTGTAGAAAGTTTGTTAATAGGTCCAGCAAAATTTATTGTCCCAAGTGTGGTCCAAGGCACACTGTTCCAATTGGATACGTAGTGACACGTCAGTTCTCACAGATGATCTATCCCTGTCGGTTGACGATATACTGACCGATTGAAATAATCTTGACACTAATGAAGGTCTCGGTTCTGACAATCTGCATAACCAGCTTGGTAATACTGCGGTCTAAGGTTCCACGACGTGAATGGAGTTCGGGACCCAGCGGCACCGACAGCAGCGTATCCGTTGCGGGGACGTCCCGCTCGGACCGCCAGCTAACGGATCAAAGAAGAAGAAGAAGAAGGTTCCACGATGGGTTTTGACCGTCGGGACTCGAACCAGACCATCTGAACCAGGACGACAAGTAGTATGCGCCCCATATGGAAGGAGGTAGGTGGTCATCTTTAGTGATAACCAGGTCCCCTTCCGCATAAATTTCTTCCTGCGTTCTCCATTTCACCCTCTGTTGTAGTGATGTGAGGTACTCTGACTTCCATCTGCGCCAAAAACTCTGAAGCATGCTCTGCGTATATTGCCACCTTCCAACTCGGCTTGGCTTGGTCTCGGGAACATCTACATCAGGTAAGATCTAGTCAATTCGGGTCAGGTGACAAAGCGCTATATGGACGGGAATTTATGATAGCCTCCACTTGATACAATAATGTGTTCATCTCCTCGAGGCTCAAATTGGTTTCTCCAAGAACACGAGGCAGATGCTATTTTCGGCCTTCACACCAGCTTCCGAGGGGCCATCGAAGTGAGGAGCTGGCAGATGATCTGATTACGGGAAAGGAAATATAAAGTTGAGGTTTCTTGTTGAACGATATGCCGTGGCCGCTTGCTTTCCTCACTGGACAGCCATTTCGGGCCTCGCCACCAGATTTCCAAGTCTTTCAATTGATTTGGTGGAACTTCACGTGAAGCTAAATCTGCCGGGTTGTCTTTAGAGAGACATGCCTCCATTTTGCACTGGGAATGGTGTCCAAAATCTCGCTGGTTCTCTTTGTGACGATATTTTTCCAATGCCGAGGAACGTCTGAGAGCCAACACAAAACGATTGACGAATCTGTCTATGTGTAGATTTCTGAGGCAGTCACAAACAAGGCTTTCACGACCTTGTCAATTAATCTATAATAGCTAGCAGCAGGGCCCCACATATCTCTAACCGAGGTAATGACACTTGTTTTGGGGGAGCGACTGTGGTTTTTGCAGCAACGATTCGTACTATAACATTTTCCTCCGTATCGGTGGATCGGCTATAGAAAACGAGATGTTTTCCACTGCAGGAATCTCGCTTACAAAAAGATTTGTCACTTGTGTGAGGCAATTGTTCGTCCCAACCGAGTTTCATCAGCCAAAGTTGTTGGAATAAAATTTTGAGAGATGTGATGATTGAGCCTATTCACACGCTGCCATAAGTGTGTTGAACAAAACCGGTTTTATCCAACCCCTCAGAAATCACACGGGGCGTAATTGTGTTTGGAACATTTGAAAGCTTTACAGGAACGTTTAAATGTATTGTAAATAAAATTCACTTGTCAGACAAAAACAGAGCTAAAGAAAACAAGAGATAGAAGTAACATTTCATATGTGTGTAAGTTTTCACGCGTTTGCTTTTGCGTGAAAAATGTTTCGTTAAGTTCTTCAGCTCCCTTCCCTCTCTCATCTATAAAACCGGTTTTACTTGCCATGAATGTGCACCGTGTGAATAGCCCCATTGGCGATAACCAGCCGAAAGGATCGAAGATTTTTAACACATCACTTAATATTTTTCGTTTTGAGCGCGGCCATTTACTAAATGGCGATAGTTTGAAAGTAAAAGAATCCATGTCCTGAGCTTCGGCATAAAAAGAACATCTTTTAATATAAGGTTCTCCTTTCTTATCAATACTTTAATTTCGAATAGCTCATTGTATGTAAATATATGTAGGTACGTAGAGCTCTCGAGTAGAGATTTCCGTTTCTCTCATATACAAGAGTACCACAGTTTTACCACATATGTGAAAAAATTTCAGAGGTAAAAAAATTAGCATGCCCTAGCGCTAGCTGGTTTTTTCTAAATAATTCAATAATATTACAATTACTTATTATAAAAAAAACAAACTTTATTCGTTTCAGCGTAATGTTTAACAATTTATTACGTTATGATTTCTTTAAACAACTTCTCAGCCTTATCCGCCTTATTAAAAGCACTTTTCCATTGTTCTGGGCTAAGTCGATATGTTTCTATCCTAAATTTACTAAACAAAACTCTACCAAACATAGTTCCCTGCAATAGATTTACCTTATCTAGCAATTCTTTAGCAATCTTTGCCTTCTGTCCATCGGAAGCAGCTTCGAAAAGTTTCTCCAGAATGCGTGAACCAAATTTAGTACCCGCCATGTCTATGTAGGTTCCTTCCAAATGCCGGATAAGCTTCTCCCTAGACTTTTCTCCAATAAACTTACTCTCTAAGAATGCATCTGCAATGAATGATCCGTTCGGCGTGGAAAATACTGCTACCAATTCACTAGCCGGAACAGCTAAGATACAGTTCACAAGAAAGATGGGTTTATTGAACTTTAATATGCTTTGCACAATCAGGGATCCATGCAGATGAACAAATTGTGACTTGCTTTTTATGGCCACTTCGTAAGGCTTGAGCTTGTAGAGGCATGTAAACAAAGCGTCTGATTTTTCCTTGGCGCCTGTGGTATGAAGGGCAGTTTGTAACGCAAGTATAAAGGCGCCTTGTTTGGTTTGTAGTCTCAAGCAAGCATTGCAGAGGGCAAGCAACACCCCGGTGTTTCCAGTCTGTAGGATTTCTTCAATGTGATCTGTAATTTCCGTGAAAATCGATTCGAAATCAGTTTTCTCTTTCACATTATCAATTAGTCTTTGTACGGCGAAATTTGTTTTATGATTCGTCGATAATTGATGAAGTCTTCCCGTGAACAGCATTGCGTATAGTTGAGTGAAAAGTTTACGTCCAGCAACTGATAGCAAAGTTTCGACTAACCTTGAAGGAAAAATAAAGAGAAAGAAAATTATTGTGAATAAACCGGCTTCGATTTGTTTTAGTTGTGATTAGACATGGTTAAATGATAAATGAGGAGATCTTAGACTGTAGCTGAACATTCTGTAGAAGCCGTCAACGACTCCTTGAATGGAGAACTAATCGCGACCAATCGTTCACAATTTTTGAGCATGTATTTTACGAATCAAAAAGAACAAAATCCATTAATTTTTTATCGGGACATTCTATAAACATCAAAATCATGACCAAGCTAAATATAATGATTTACTACAGCTATCATAAATGCTGTCGATCCTAAGTTTAGCGATGATGAACAAATTATCAATTATTAAATTCGAAATTGAAATACACTATACTAGCATCTGACTGAAGCCACATGTACTGTGTTTCCATGTAGAGTTTACCCTGGGTTAACTCACAGCAAGCGCCCATGGAAACTGGGGTTGAATCAAGTTTCGTTAAATCCAAGTAACTTGTCTTCGTCGAGTTAAGCCGAGTTTTACATATTCTGAGTTTCTATGAGAGTTCAACCAGAGTTGAACCAGAGTTATACGTCCTGGAAACAGACACAGTTTAGAGTTTTCGTTAAACATTTTCAATTCTGCTCAACTCAAGGAAAATAGGTAGGTTAAACGTACACAACTAAAATCGGCACACTGGCAAAGGTACAAAGAGTGAAAATATCGCTCCTCGCTTGGATTCCAGAAGATACTTTATATTTAATAAATACTTTTAAAGAAAAATCTATAATAATATCTATAATTTAATTGGTAGAAAAAGATGGAGGATGATGACAGTCAGAAATGGAAACGCATAGAGTTAAGTCGTTGAGCTGAAGTGTCATTTCAACTTAACCACAACTCAACCCGACTGTTTGAGTATCAGTTTGAGTACCGTCTTGGAAACGGTATCGAGTTAACTCGGGGGAAAAAGCTTTTTATTTACTGAACGAAATTCTTCCCCCGGAGACACAGTAATGTAGAGAACAGTCCTAATCTCACCTCCGCTCTATGATCCGCGGGATGCTTCTTCGACGGTTTAATAGCAAATCAGAATTTTAAACTGTTAGGCTGAGAGCTAGCAATCCACTACGACAAAAACACTTTTGCTACGAATCGGCAAACAATGCCTTCAAAACAGGATGGATAACACAACGACGACCTTTGATGGATGGCTGAGATGACACAATGCCGTGGAGCATAACTGCCCAAACGGTGAGTCTTTCTTATGTATACCGTGGCAGGAACCAAATCGATAACCGTAGACGTGGCGTTGGCGTAATACTCTCAAAGGAAGCCAATTCCAGCGTCATTAGCTGGTCATTGTTAGAATTGAATTTTGTTTGTACTAGATTAAAATTGATTTGTTACTTATGTTTTGCTTTCTGCTTTTTGTATTGTACTAAAGAAGAAGAAGATTGTTTTTAGAGTTAATAAAAAACCTCATGGTTGTGAACATTAAGAAGAGAAAAGGTTTTTAATTCCAAGTTCCGAAGTATAAATTTAATAGGTTATGGGCCCAGGCTCGCTATAAATCGCGTAAATCGTGTTTAGTAAAATGGATTTAATAAAATCCTTAAAACCACTGTCCGGTGAAAGGGATTGGCCAGTTTGGAAAAGGAGAATTCGAGACCTGATTGATTATCATGAGGGAGCACTGGATGCTCTGGATGGAAAGTTGGTTAAAGAAGAACCACCTGGAGATTCGGCAACTTCGGAACAATTAAAGGAATACAAAAAGAAGTGTGATCTCTTTAGAAAAGCAAATAGTTATGCCAAATCAATGATTACATTGTCAGTATCGGATTCTGTGTATCAGAAAATAATGGATAAAACTACTGCTCATGATGCGTGGGAAGCGTTGAAACAAAATTACGAGGCAAGTGCGAAAGATCAATTGTTTAAAATCTGTAATGACTTTTTTTGCTTTTGAATGGTCAAATAACGAAGACGTGTCAACTCATATTGCCAGGTTGAAAGGTTTATATAATGAATTGAATGCTGGTCTTAGGGAAAAGAATGAAAATTCTATACCTGAGATGCTACTAGTATGCAAAATTCTTCAGATACTTCCTGCAAAGTTTGAAACATTCAAGTCTGGATGGATGTTACTTCCGAGGGACGCTGACAAATCATTTGATGAGTTGAGTACTAAACTCTGTATGTATGAGAGAAGTTTTACGCGTTCAACGGATGAAAATGTGGTACAAGGAGCATTAATGGTCAGGGACGATCAGAGAGGTAATAGTTATTATAGTAAAGAAAAAAGAAATTCTGCCTGTTACTACTGCAAAAAGAAGGGACATTGGCTTTCAAAGTGCAAAAAATGGATTGCTGACGGAAAACCGCAGAAATCAAATAAAGAATCAGTAAGAAAAACTGATACAAGTGCTGCTGTTGTTGAATTTCAGTCAACATATGGTGAAATACTGACTGTAGATAACACCGCTGGTGAATCAGATACATGGTGGGTGGATAACGGTGCGACGAGGCATGTAACTCAAAATTTGGGTTTTTTCACAAAATATGAAAAGTTTAAAGAGCCATTTGTAGTAAAATGCGCTAGTGGTGAAAACCTAACAGCTGAAGGAAAAGGTGCAATTGCTATGACCTCAAAAATTGGAAATTTGAATAAAAAGTTGATTTTAGAGGATGTGTGGTACGTCCCGAAGATTTCTAAAAATCTTTTTTCAGTTTTAGCTGCACAGGACAGAAATCAAAATAGTGAATTTAATTCTACAACAGAGAAATGTGTCTTAAAATTTAACGGTAAAGAAATATTAACTGGTGTGCGTGAAAGAAATGGAACTTTGTATAAGGCAAATATTTCAGTTGTTCGACCGACACATACAGCATTCAATATAAGTGTTCGAGATGATTCATCATTATTGCAGCTCTATCATGAGAGATGGGGACATCAGGATAAGAGGTTAGTCAAGAAAAAATTAGAGAAAGAATTCGGAATTCGTGTCAAACTTGAAAAAGATATATGTGAACCGTGTATGTATGGTAAGGCACATCGACTGCCTTTTGGAACAAGAGAAAAAGCAACAAGACCTGGTGAATTGATGTCAGCAGATATATGTGGACCATTTCCGGAATCCTGTGGTAAGCGAAGATATCTTATTGTTTTTAAAGATAGTTTCACTAAATTTCGTTATGGATTTGTTGTAAGGGAGAAATCGCAAGTAAAAGACATTTTAAAACAAGTAATAGCACATACAGAAAATCGTGGTCATAAAGTCAGAGAGTTTCTTACTGACAATGGAGGGGAATTTGACAATGAAGTTGTAAAGAAAATTTTGTCTGAAAAGGGAATTATTCAGCGATTTACTGCACCTTATACGCCAGAGCAAAATGGTATTGTTGAGAGAGACAATAGAACCATAGTAGAAATGGCCAGAACATTCAAGTATGGAAACATTGACATTACATTCCCGGAGGGAATGTGGGCTGAATTTGTATCAACTGCTGTATATATTCTAAATAGAACGGGAAAGTCTTCTGTGGAGGATAAAAGTCCATATGAACTGTGGTATGGCAAAAAGCCAAGAATAAAACATATGAAAATAATTGGGTGTACCTGTTATGTACATGTACCACAGCAGAAAAGAAAGAAAATGGACAGAAAGGCTGTCAAAGGTTACCTTATAGGTTACGATGGAGATGAAAGATATAGAATATGGATCAAAGAGACAAGTCAAGTTATTCTGTCAAGAGATATTATATTCGACGAAAAGGTTACTGATTGCAGAGAAAAAATAAATTTACCACTTCGCGGAATATGTGAGGAGAAAGAATACGAAAAAGAAAAAGAAGAGGAAGTGGAGGAGAAAAGCGAAAGCGATCAAGAAGATAAAGATTTGAGCAAAGAGACGGAAAATGAAGAATGGGAAACAAGCAGTGAAAATGAACTGTCAGAAGAAGTTATTCAATCGTCGGGTACTTATAATCTTCGTAATCGAAATGATATAAAATTACCAACAAAATATGATAATTATATTCTAACTGCTGAACAATTTATGCTGGGAAGAAAAGATCCAGAAACGTACAAGGAAGCTATTGCAAGTAAAGACAATTTAGAGTGGAGTAAAGCAATGGATAGTGAGATGCAATCTCTAAAAGAAAATGAAACTTGGGATATGATTAAATTACCAAAAGGAGCAAAAGTTCTACCATGCAAATGGGTGTATCGAGTGAAAACTAATCCTGATGGTACAATAGAAAAGTACAAGGCAAGATTAGTCATTAAAGGCTTTAACCAGCGTGAAGGAGTTGAGTATAATGAAACCTTCAGTCCAGTAGCCAGATTGAGTACGGTTCGTTCTGTTCTTGGAATTGCTGCTAATAAAGGTATGAAACTTGGTCAATTTGATGTCTCGACGGCGTTTTTATATGGTACATTGGATGAGAAGATCTATATGAAGCAGCCCGAGGGGTATGAAGATGGTACAAATTTCGTCTGTAGATTAAATAAGAGCTTGTACGGTCTTAAGCAAGCTCCTAGATGCTGGAATAGAAGATTCGGAAAATATTTGAAAAGTCTGGGATTTGAGCAGAGTAAAGCTGATTCGTGTCTGTTTATCAACGAGAATAATGGAAGGAAAATTCTCATCGTTCTATATGTAGATGATGGTTTAGTTGCTGCAACACATGAAGAAGACTTATATGAATTAATGGAACAATTAAAATCAGAATTCAAGATTACAGTAAAAGAAGCGACATATTTTCTAGGCCTTCAGATTATGCAGAATAATGGTTCCATCAAGATTCATCAAGAAGCTTATGCGAGAAAAATATTGGAGAAGTTTAACTTTTCGTCGTGCAAACCAGTCTCTTCTCCTATATTGAAAACTTCAGAAATACAACAACAAGAGAAAGAAGAAAAGGAAACTTCATTTCCATATAGACAAGCAGTGGGAGCCTTAATGTACCTTATGGTTGGAACAAGGCCAGATCTAGCATTCAGCGTCGGTTTTCTCTCTAGATCATTGGAACATCCTACAGGTGAGGACATCTTGAAACTTAAGAGAGTTTTTCGTTATGTTTCAGGCACAGCAAGTATGGGAATAACATATTCTCAGGCTAAAGCTGAGAGCATATTGAGAAGCTTTTGTGATGCAGATTTTGCTGGGTGTCTGTCCACTGGAAGATCAACTTCTGGTGTCGTCGTTCTGTATGCTGGTGGTGCTATATCATGGATGAGTAAGAGACAAACCATGGTGGCAACGTCTACAACTGAGGCTGAGATAATTGCTGCGAGTGAAGCAGCTAAAGAAACTTTATGGTTATCAAGATTATTTAGGGAGGCTGTTGGACTAGAGACATCTCCTACACTTTTTATCGACAATGCTGCAGCTGTTAAGCTATCCTATAATCCTGAATTTCATAAGAGGACGAAGCACATCAAAGTAAAGCATTTTTTCGTTCGTGAGATTGCCGAGAAGGGGGAAATTGATGTTAAAAAGATTTCATCTGAAAATCAGCTGGCAGACCTAATGACTAAACCATTTCCAAAGCCAAGACTGGGATTTCTTAGAAATGGAATTGGCCTATCTTAAATTTTTTTTTGTCTTTAAATTTTAATCTAGTAAGAGAAAGTGTTAGAATTGAATTTTGTTTGTACTAGATTAAAATTGATTTGTTACTTATGTTTTGCTTTCTGCTTTTTGTATTGTACTAAAGAAGAAGAAGATTGTTTTTAGAGTTAATAAAAAACCTCATGGTTGTGAACATTAAGAAGAGAAAAGGTTTTTAATTCCAAGTTCCGAAGTATAAATTTAATAGTCATCAGTTTCTGAGAGGATTATTACTGTGCGTCTGCGTACCAGACTAAGAAGCACTACTGAAGACGCAGACGATGACATGAAGTACGAGTTTTATATGCCACTGAATTAGGTTTTTCGCTCTACTCCAAGGGGAGACAATATTGTTTTGATGGGTGAAAGGATTGAAGAATTTTGAAACTCTGGTCATCCTCTCACATGGGCAGAGCCAAGGGAGTAAAACGCAGGCATGAATTCATTATCATCAGCGTTAGGTTGTAGGAGGTGTTGGAAGTCCTGCCTGATCATTTGTAGCGAAGACAAGTAGGTATGGCCAATGGTTGGAATGTCAATTTTTGGATCAAATCGTTCGGATGACTGCCGATGTTAGCTAGTCAATTCTTCATTTGGCCGGTTAGGTACTGCATTATATGAGTTATCTTAGCTATCTCGTAGAGTTTTGGAGTTGATGAGAGGCTTTAGAGCCGCCGTTGCAGCCTTAACTTTTTTGATTTTCAACCTAGCGTGGGGGTTCCATTTCCAACTGTGATGGATCAGGACACCTAGGTAAGTGATGTTCTCGCTTCGTAAAATGCGATATGCGTTAATACAAATGGATATGCATTTTGATTCACTAGGAACGTTCCTGGGACCCTTGCCCGCCGGATTTCTGATGCAGATAAGTTTGCACTTGATTTGTGCGGTTGCCGCCGCAGCTGAGGACCTGTTGGCTGCCCATACCAGAGTATCATCCGCGTACTGAATGTATGAAGAGCCCACTTCGTTGTTATGTGGGAAGTCGTGGACAAAGATGTTGAACAGTTTTGGACCCAGTATAGACCCCTATGGTACCCCCGATTTGATCGCCAATTTATTGGACATCGTGTCACACAAATATATTGTTGAAGTCTTGTTGAAGTATTTCTTAAGTCGAGCACGCACATAACCGTGAATTTTTTGTACTTTTTAGCATTTCTTGTTTGTACAAGGTATTAGCGTCAATCCTAGTGTTCTCACGAATTAATGCTTCTTCGTAAGCACAAGCGTCGTATGAGAGTCAGTGTATTCTAGAAGAGGTAAGGTGAGGTTTTTAATGCGGATTTCGAGGACGTCGTTGGATAGGTTCCGATCCGAGGGTATATTCATCAGTTCCAGTTTGAGTGTTACGTAGTGTCAGCTTTTTCAAAGTCGGGGGCCAATTTTACCGTAAGCGAAACGCCATGATGGTCCGAAGGCTAAGCAAACGTCGAGCAGGTAGTTCGCCCTGATTTTTGTAAGTTTGCAGAAATAATGAAAAAGTCTAGGAATTATGCGCCTCTAGGAAAAGTCGGAGCGTTAGGAGCAATAATGTTCCTCCTCATGAATGCAGTGTCGTTAAACCATTCATACACAGTACTCCCAATCGTGTTGGTCACGGTGTCCCCTCACATTGCATGTCGGCGTTGAAGTCGCCACCGATGTTAAATTTTTCGTAGCTTGATAACAGGGCCTCCAGCCTTTTAAGCTCCATCATTAGGCTCCAGTCCGCATTGCAAGGAATGTAAATGGCGACAATGATTACCTGGTCACCAGAACCTAGCGTGCAGCGGATTAGGCAGCAGGTGATTATGATGAAGATGAATTCTGCCTCCGACCCTCTAAACCTTTCATGCAGGGCAATTTGCGACATGATTAAAAACCTAGAATTTTCTAGGAAACTGCAGGAAATAAATGAGCATCGGCTATGAGCATTGAAACCAACAACACTAGATCTCGGACTAGACACAGGAAGGTCCTAAAAAATAACATGAGCGCCCCGGAAAAACGCCATCAACTTGAACGGGAGGTAAAGAGAAGCGTCTGGCGTGGTAAAAGGAGGCAGATAATTGAAATCGATCGATTGAGATTGGACGGAAGGTATCATATTCAAAATACCAAAAAAGGGGTATATGAACAAAGGCATCTGTCTATTATTATCTACTGTGGGTCATCTTCTTCCACATTTTATTATCTAAGATAACAAAGGTAGCAGATCGAACGCTTAGAGGACAGCAGGCTGGATTCAGAAAGTGGAACTGAATTGGCCATACCTTGCGACGCGAGAACGAGAATATAGTATAGCCAAACAAGCCCTTGAATGGAATCCGCAAAAAGTTGGAAAATCTAAAACAAACAAACAGAACCTTTCTTTTCAATGCTTTTCCAAATGAAACCTAATCCAATAAAATAAAATTAAACGTACCTTGTTGATGATTCCCTTTCAAATGCTTTCGGCAATTTGTTTTGTTCCTCTTGTTTTACTTCCTTTCCATCCTGTTCTTCATTGTCCTCGTCGTCATCATCAATTTCAATTTTCTCGTCCTTCTTTTCATCATTATCATCACCCTTCAAGAAACACTCAAACAAAATCTTCTTTCCCAAGTGTTTCAGCATTGTCTTATCGAATACTCGTAGCGCAACACAAATGCTTCCCAACAATGTAGAAGATAAATCGTTATAAGGCATTTCAGGAAACTGCGGCCATAATTGAAGTCGATTACTGAACTCCTTGGCAACTTCATGCCATTCTTCAGGTGCGGTATATGTAGTCTTTGCCTTCGTATTGCTATCAGGATGCTCAAAGGCCACTTTAGCATTATGGATACCACCCAAACATAATATTGTGGTGCGCATTATATGACTTGCATAAGGATCCCAAACAAAGTCCTCTAGATTGTTGAGTAAGAATTTTCCCGTTTTTAGAACAAATTCAGAACATTTTTGCTGGTGGTCTTCTGGAAATTCTTTACTGTTAAATTCTTTTTCGGTGAATAGATCGCGTTTTGGTTTTTTGCCAGTCGGCTCGTCCTGTGCTTCACTTGCGGTAGTTCCTACTGCGCGTAAAAAGGCGATTTCTACCATTTTTTGGAGTACATGTGATGCAAACTTATCAGAGCAGATTGGGCGATAGTTCTCTCGAAATGCATCCATAAATCTTTCAAATGCTGGAGCATCTGTGAATCCAATCAGGGCTTCGATTGCCTTTGAGACGACCTGATTGGAAGATAAGTGGATCTCTTTGCCGGTTGTTTGCTCGAAAACGTTGTTAGCCATTGTAACTAGAAAAAATTGAATAGAAAATATTAAAAAAATCATGATAACTAAAGATGAAAGAAGATACAATTATATATTTTGTAAGTATTTATATTAATGTCTAAAATGCTTATATAATGTGCTGAAAGTCGAGTCGTGATTCGTGACAAGTTTTTTGAGTTGAAGCAAGTGTCGTTTCAGTCGAATTGCGGCTTTCAGCATAGTGGGGGGGGGGGTAAACTCGAACTTAGCACTTCCACTCTAGGCCACTATGCTGAAAATCGTAATTCGATTGAAACGTCACTTTCTTCAACTCAAAAAACTTCTCACAAATCACAACTCGACTTTCAGCACAGGGGCCCGAGTCTGGTCCTACAGAGAACTACCGCTTTAGATCTTGGTAAAACTGGGTTGTAATTGTGAGGAGAAGATAGAGGCATTGAAGCGCCCCTTTGTCCGTATTGGCGAAAACAAGATTCAGAGGGAGGGATAATACAGTCATTATCGGACGCATTTTGCTAGGTTATCCGTTGCCTTTTGTGCCAATATGTTTTGGGATACAACAAATTTTGAGGTGACTATTTTTGGAAATTAGGCTGCGGATGATAGAGGGAAAGTAAGATGTTTCGAATGGCCGGTATAGAAGATAAAGAGTCAGTAAAAATGAGGTAGTTGAGGGAGGCGAAGGGTTTGTGAGACTTGGGAAGAGGTATGCTGGTTCAAAAAGCGTGATTGTAACAAGAGCTCGACTTAGTTTTCTACCTTTGCAACAGCGAACTGGTATCGGTGTATGGGGGTGTGGATTCCTTATGGAGTTAGCGGTATCAAATGTAAGTGCTATATTTCTTGCTCTGAAGTTCGGCATCTGTGACAAAGTGGTGTAATAGGTAAATTTCAAGGAGCAAACGGTATGAATAAGATAATGCCCCGGTTGCATGAATGACAAAAATTGACAATTGAGGAGTGGGCGAACAAAACGGCACATGTCCATGGTTGGCCGTTTAAAGTGTTTTGACGGAATCGTGTTCATTACACTAAACTGCAACTAATTTCAATCTCAGACACTTCAAAAATCACTTTCATGTAATATTTTTTTGTTAGCAAAGTAACGGTTTCCCTGCAGAAAGGCACATGTCCTACGAATATTCATATTTTTTAACCATTCGTTAATGTGGATTTTCAAAAGGGCACGTATTTCATACAAAAAAGTTTTTAATCAACAATGGAAGTTCATTGCACCTCACCTGGGGCTCTAATTACATCGATTTGTATGTGCATCATAAAATGCACTAAAAATGCACTAAAATTTACCTCACTTTTGCCTCCCACGGCCCAAAACAAGCCGTAGGGGGCACTATATTTGCGTAACAGTCCCTACTATTAGGAAAAAATACCAGAAAAATCTCCCCTTGCCTCTAAGGGGGCCAGGGAGCTCCCCAAAAGGCTAAAAACAAAAAAAAACATGTCCAGTTGGGTTCCTGCATAAGGAAGGACACATGTCCATTCAAGGGTTTAACAAAACGGGACATGTCCAGTTGTGTCCCTGCAAAAGGGCACATGTCCATTTTTGTTTTAATTTTTTCTCTTAAAGTATTAAACATATTTAAAAAAAAAAATTTCCGTCTGAATGAGTTCAAATAGTAGCACAACCTACCATACTCATAAATAGTTAATGCGATCAGTTCAGAAGCAGAAACAGTTTTTTGCGATTTCTGAACAATTTGCAAAACTGGACATGTGCCGTTTTGTTCGCCCACTCCTCAATTGTCATAATCTCTTGTCAAAGTTATGACGCAAATAATAGCTTTGTTCCAGAACTCGAATGTGGGATCCCGCGGGACAAAAATTTTCCCAATTTGTGTTTCTTTACTTTCTCATGCAAGAAAAAGCGGGGAAATTTTCACTTCCCCTCTTGCAGGAATTAGCCGAAGGTTTTCGGTCCTGCGGATCCTGCGATTTCTTGCAAGTTGTCAATTGACAATTTTTTGTATGTGTGTGGGTATCTTAAAAGGCGGCATACACATAGACAATCGACATTTATGTTATCTTCTTCTTTATTTGCAAGAAATTGCCCAAAAGTCGTTTCTTTATTTTCTGAATTTTAACAAAATTATCCCCACCATTCAAGTAAGTTTTTGCCCAACAAATTTTTGCAGGAAAAGTACGGGAACAAAGCTAATGGCATGTGCTTTGTCATAAAATGCCATTAATTTATGCAGGGAGACTATACAAGGAGATATAACTCCGTGTTGTTAATTTTCGTTTGATTAATGAGGGCGCCACAGTCACATGTACCCCAAAAAACATGGCCGATTATATTCATCCGGTTGATGGCAAAGTTCGTTAACTACCAAGATATTTTATTTTTACGCCTAAGTTGAAAAATCAGCTTCTAAATTGGATTTATATCGATGCGGTTTTCCGTAATTAGCCAATTTATAGATATTCCAATGAATTTTTATTAATTTCCAATGAATTTTTTTTGCATTGCTCCATTTTCTGGTAAAATTCAGCTAACTTCATGTGGGGCACGTCAGCTTTAGGCGACATCTGTGGCTAAAAATGAACTAGAGGTTTAGTTTCTGCTACCCATCCATTTCCGGTTATTTTTCCCATAAGAGTGATATCTCCCTGTACAGTCTCCCTGAATTTATGGCAAGTTGTCGTTAGCAAGGCTGTGGAGAACACGTGCAGAGATGGTGTGGGGATTACCTTGATTGAATGGTCATAAAGGAAACTCTCAAAACTTATAACAACGTCAAAACCAATAGCTTGGAGCGTAGTCAATAGTCATTCGGGTGCAATTCTTGGAGATATAGAGAGAAACCAAGCCGGATTCATCAAAAACGATGACTGCTTTGGTAGAGGCGCTCAGATAGGCATAGAAGGAGGTCGCCAGTAGATCTTTTAGATCTAAAGTTGTAATGCTTGTCGTCCAATATTTGGTTTTACTCAAGATATCTTATTCTCCTGTTTATTATTTAGAATCCAGCACATGGCTTAAAATTGTCTACATACATCGTCATTTAGAATCTAGCACATGGTTTAAAATTGAAAATAAAAACTTATGAAACCAAAACGAAATATAAGAAAGCTCGCCGTAATCCAAAGTTAACTCGCCCGCTGCGAAACGTAATTCCTGTAAAAAAAATATTCCAGTATACTATTTACATGTACAGATACAAACAGATTCATACAAAATAGCTATAAACCCTACTGTGCATAACTACCGCTCAGTTGCGCAAGGCTGGCAAGGGAAAATCCTGCTTGTTTTAATGTCTAACCTTGTGTAGCCATTTATTGCGTATGAAAGAAAGAAAATGCGCTTAAACAAAATGTAAAATTGAGTTGTTAGACAAGCTATCTATAGAGTCCTACCATAAACAGTGTCTTATTAGTGCAATTAAACAAAGCTACAATAAAAATATTGCTAGAAGTTTCTACAAAGAAGTAAACATAATAAAAAAGGGAATAGTACTATAGCTAGTAGTATCGATGGCATACTTGAGATGTGGACGAAAGACTTTTGAGGGAGCCGAAGTACAAATTATCCAGAAAACGACGAGCCAAAAACTGCAATATAAGTTGCAATAACATAGCAAAACTCAAAAATCATAAATGTCCAGGTCCATATGATGTAGGTACACAAAGAAGCTGGATTCTAGGCAAAATTAACCCAAAAGATGAAATAAAATAATTACAAAGTACTTTCATATATTTTTTAAGTAGACTAAAACCATGTATAGGAGAGAAAGTAGGATTCAGAACAAATCGACAACAGCTCAGAATAGTGATAAGGGAAACTTATCTTCAACGCCAACCATTAGGCTCCTATCAGCATGCATACTAGGCGAGCAACTCCACTGAGACAGCACTGCACAATCTGGTACTAAGGCTGGAAGACGCAGCACTATACAAAGGGGTTACGCTGGCGGCCTTCTTCGATATCGAAAGAGCCTTCGACAATACATCCTTTGATACTATAGGTAGACGTAATTGAGAATTCACAAACTAATGGTTTCTCATGTTGAGGGGTGTCTGGAGGGCACTATAGCAAACGGTTGCCCGCTGGGAGGAGTTTTATCGCAACTTCTCTGATGCCTTGTTGTAGATGAACTCCTAGTGCTACCCAACGACCGAAACTTTTTCGGCCACGGTTACGCTGACGATGTTGCCATCGTACCAGGTGAAACTGAAGGAGCGATGTCAAGGCTTCTGCAGTAGGCACTAGATCTGGCCTCACCAGCGTAGAACTAAAAGTCAATCCCGACAAAACGATTCTGGTTTCTTTCACCAGCGGGACTTTCGTAGCGCACTCGCAGGCAGAACTATAGACTTTTCACATCAAGCCAAATATTTAGCAATGACGCAGAATGCCAAGCTCAACTGTAACATGGACACTCTGAGGAGCATGACGCGCAGATACTTGTGGGCTTGTCGCAGAGCTTGTGGTAGTATGCATGGGGTTTGCTACCGAAAACCATGTACTGGATGTACCGCACCATCATTAGGCGCATGGTTACTTATGGAGCTTTAGTTTGGTGGCACAGAACGGCCTAAGTATTTCACAACCGATTTGGCAAAATTCAATATATGGCCAGCCTTTTCAACATTGTGGGTTCAAAGACAACGAAAATGCAGATGCCCTGGCTAAACAGTGCTCTGATATTACATTCATAGGTCCAGAGCCAGCTATTGGGGCACCTACCAGCTTGCTGCAAAGGGCCCTAGCCGATTGGACTTTGAGGAATCATACTGAACGCTGTCGCTCCGCGGCTGGGCTGGCGAACTCTAAACGGTTTCTTCCTTAAATGGCTCCTAAAACGGCCAAAGAATCGCTAGGGTGCATTAGAAATGATGTCAGGACACATATTGGCTTGATTACCGTACGCTGCGCCCTAAATTACCTTTTATGCTTCGTCTGTTCTCCAAGTCCTCTGGGAATGTCCCGCAATAGGTTAAGGGTTATGAGGGTTCAGGGGGTGTTGAAGAAGATGGCGATGAACTCTGCATTTGACCTCTTGGATATTGTACGAGCTCGGAGTGAGTCAACACAATAGAAATTAAAACCAGAAGAATTGGAAGAAGGGGAATCAGAAGTGGAAGACAATGGAAAATTCGGAGAAGATTTAATAATAGATGCATTGAGTAAGTTTACATCAACATCAAATGAGTTCAACTTATGGCTATGAATGCCTAGAGAACGAAGGTTAGACCAAAGTTGCTTAGTGAACAGAGCAAGATCCAGTTTACGGAAGTAAAATTTACGCTTGGCCGATTGGACTTTGCTATTGATTAAGTTACGAAGATTTTTGTACTCACGAAGGGTGGCTCAGGATCCATGTTCTGTACAAGAATTCACACTGAACAATCAATTTGCGGATTTCGTAAGAAAACTAAGAGCAAGTTGGAGATTTACAGCGTCTTCTTGTAACTAAAGGGACACATTGATTAAATAAGGATTGGATGAAAAAATTCAAGAGATACAGAGGTTGTATTATAGACATCTGCTCAAGGTAAAGACCGAAGTAATTTCAGAAAGGCGAGCAAAACTGATATATTAATGAAGTCCCGGTATATGTTGACACTAAATTGGTGGAGGTAGCAGTGAGAACATCAAGGAGCAATGGATTATGGCAGTTAAAAAATGTGGACATCTGATTTAGATTGCACAGATCCAATGACGCCAAAAAGTATTTGCGTATATTCGCACGTTCATTGGTCTTCAGCAGATCAACATTGAAATCGCCAGCAGCAATTATGTTAATGACGGTAGCGACTATATACGAGATCGAAGAAGTTACCAGCAACATCATAAGTGAACACATTACTTTACTTTATGCTCCTTTAATCCCTCATGGGACATATGGCGAAAACAATTTCCCTCCAGCGGACCCTGTTTTGCGCGACAGCTCTCAGCTCTGACCAGGATCTCCCAGTTATTGCGGCCTCTGCTAGTAGGGTTCACCTCCACGTTGTTCTAGGTCTTCCGACTCCACGGGATCCTTGCGGATTCCAGTCAAGGGCCTATTTGGCTAGATTTTCGTTTTTGCGTCGCGTCGCAAGGTGTGGCCAATCCAATTCCATTTCCTTCGCCTGATTTGGTCATATATCCTTTCTTGACCGCCACGGCGCCATAGTTTTTCATTTGAAATTCTATCTTGTCAGCGGATTTTTAGGGTACCACGTAGGCATCTGTCGGATACCAAGTAGGCATCCTTGTCGAACTCCTGAACTCACCTTAAAGCTGTCGGATAATTTTCCATTATGGAGAACTCTGCATTTGGAATTGTTGTAAAGGGCTGTACCAATTCTATTATTTTGTCAAGCCGTCCACGTTGCCGTAGTGCCAGCCATATAAAGCTCCTATTAACCGAGTCGAACGCTTTCTCATAGTCTACAAAAGCAAGATAGAGGAGGGCTCGTAATTCAGTATACTGCTGCACTATGATTCTCAGGGTGTTAATATGATCTATACATAAGCAGCCCTGCCTCTCTTATCCTAGATAGTAATATATGGGACAAAATTTTGCCCACAGTAGATAATAAACAGATGCCTCTCCAATTGTCACATATTGTCAAGTCCCCCTTTTTTGGTATGTTGACCTCCTGACCTCGTCCAATCCTTCGGAAAGGTACAGGTGTTCCATGCTATTTCCAGGATTGTCTGTAGTGCATCTGCTGAGGCTTGAATCGGCTTTCAACAATTCTGGCGGGATGCCATGGGCAGTTAACACTGACAATAACACATTTATCATATGGATAACCACTGCAATAAATTCAAATTGTGAGCCAATAGAAGACTGGCTTACTACTTTTGAGGAGAGAGAGGAAGTGACATATATTGAAACACCACCCCCAGTACGACTCCACCACAATTCAAGGTATTTCATGAAGAATTTAAGCTCATGGGGAAGAGCCAACAACATCGTTCAAATCCAGGGCCGAGGTCATTCGGCGTGGCTGCTGGCTACGATCTAGCTGGACATAAATACGCTCCCTCCTAATAAAAACAGAAGTCAGGAGATTCCTCTTTAAAAGTTTTCATGCCTTTTGATATATATAAAAATTGATTTGATATTTTTGGACGTCAGACATTCAGTCACCCGAAAAACACTGTCAGAGGCGAATCCTAGTTTGAGTTTCTTTAGCGTTCGAGTTCCACGCTGACGGTTTTATTTTCAAAAAACTCAAGCTGCTCGTTGGCAGACGGAAATTCGACAATAGATGGATCGATGAAGATGCGTCGGTGTTAGGGGGAGACAGTCTTGTCGGAGTGTTGTGCCCCTTGAAATAAGTGAATATCGCTCACTACCCGACAAAGGCTGTAACGCCCGCCCGCATCAAACAACCGTCCGCTAGGTGAAGACCCGACCTAAGAGGAACTTTATTAGCCTAATATTAACCGGTTAAGCCGGAATGATGCTTTATTAGGGCGAGCTACTACTATTTAGCTGCAGGTTTTGTTTCACAGCGACAGATTGCATTTATACACTTTTAAATAAATGAATAATAATACAAATTCCGAGATATCATTGGATAATTTACCTTTTTCATCCATAGATTCGAAGCCTTTTTTCATAGCATCCAATATATTTACAAAATATGTGAACTGGTCTTCTTCAATATCAGTACCGCGGCCATAGACACCTCTCTTTGCAAATCCCTTAGCATTGGCTATAAAACGCCTTGGCTTATAATTCTTTCTAAACTTTTCTTTACGATTTCTCACAAATCCACTTTTTCCCTGCATTTTGATTTATGGAAAATTATAATTTTAACTAGCAAACAAATATCAACAATGGACAGTCTCAGAATCCGCGTGCTTAGCTGTCAAAAAACATGTGGACGTTAATCTGGTAATACTTTATATTAAATTTAAAAGATTTTTTTTGTTTTATGAAAAAATATTGAAATCTCTGGCGCTGGTGTAGTTAGAAAGAATTATTGTTGTCAGTTTTATGACAGTTCTATCAAATTCATTTTTGTTTACGTATCTAGCTTCTTGGGTCACAAGTGGTTGGTTTTAATTGAAAAATTGCAATTAATCAAGCACAATAATTTAATTTCTTTATTTTTACAGTGTCAACATGTTAACATCAAAAGTAGGAAAAGCAGGTAAGGTAGTTATCTGCGGTATGAAGGGGGTTGGAAAGACGGCTCTGCTTGAGCAGCTAATTTACGGCAATATCACTCCTGAATCGGTAGAAAATCATGAAAAGTTTATTAATTAAGTACATAAACATTATTCTTTATATCAGGAAATACACTCTACTATTGAAGACACATATGTAGCAAGTGTTGATACCGGACGTGGCCCTAGAGAAACATTGCGAATTTACGACACTGCTGGGCTTCAGGTTGTTACTCTACAAGAAAAATAAATATTTTTTATTATTATTTTAATATTCTAGGGAAAAGTACAACTTCCCCGTCACTATCTTCATTTCCCAGACGGTTATATTCTAGTTTATGATCCCACAGATGCTTCAAGTCTTGACATGTTGGCCGACATTAAAATGGACATCGACAAGAACAAAGAAAAAAAGGAGGTCGTCATAATCGTGCTGGCAAACATGAGAAAGAAATCACATTATCGCAAGTCAGAATCTCCTCTTGGATCTCCAACTTCTACTCAGCATGATCCCGTTGAGTCGATACTGAATCGCGCCAACAATTGGTGCGCCCGTGAACGTATCAAGCATTATACATTGAATGCTATGGAAAGGGCCTCTTTATATGAGCCTTTTATTAATCTGGCTATTCGGTTGCATCCGCCGCAAACTAAAAGTGCGTTCCCACAGCTTAGGCAGGTCATGCAAAAATCTCAAAAAAGTGGTGATAGTTGAAGAAATTTTCTAGGTTTGTATTCTTATGTACTTAATATATATATTTTAGCCTAATTATGCAGTAATGTTAGCAATATAACAGTTATTTTCATCTATATTAATTAAATAATGTATAATGTTTAATTTACGTAGTTTCTATTGGCGTATGGTCTAAGTCTGTCTCCTAGTGAGTAGTCGCAATCGCAATCATTCCGGTCCTGTTTTGCCACTATCTGTAATATACAGCCATCTAGTTTCTTAATTCGTGTTGTTTCGTTATTTTTCTTTTCACACCAGTGCTCCTTTTCGATCTAATAATGGGAAACTACATGGATCTGCTGTACTAGATTAGCTTCAAAAAATCAGCAGGGCAATAGACAGACTAAAGTTACGAAACAGAGGCGTTCCTGTTCTGCTTTGAGCTACTTGAAAAGAAACTTGAACGGAGCATTTCTAATATACTTTTGGAGAAATTCTCTGAGTTTGAGGAGCACTTTATGTCAAGGTTAGATCAAACGATAAACTCGATAAATCCTGAAATATGTAAGATGAAAAGCGAAATCGAGAACCTAAAGCTGGAGCTGCAAGTTGCCCATCACGAGGTCAAGTCAATGACATTCAGAGGCAAACACGACTGATCGAAGCGGTTATTACCGGGTTTTCCAGACCTCCGGGCGAAAATCCACAGTGCAGCAATTGGACATGATTTATCACCTCTCTGGCATGAAGAACCGCTCATTGTCAAGTCTCATCTGAAGCTGAGCAGCGCATTTTCTTGGATAAATTCAGGAGGTATAGAAAGCTCAAGTTAAGCCAAATTTCGACTGGGTGCTCTTTGGAGATGAGACTGAATGCCTTTGTCTCACTGTTGCGCACCAAAGTATTCTGCGGAAAGCACTGAGGCTACGAAAGGAGAATTTGCTGCTATCTGTGTTTACTAGGGGAGGTTTTGTCTATATTTGTGTGAAGCCTGATGATCCGCCGAGTTTTCTCTATCTATTTCTCTCTCATTCCTACCTTCTTCTTCTTTCGCCTACCGTGACTACAGCAACATCAATCCTAAACGGCTTCTAAGTGCTGTTTCTTCTCTAGCTTGGTATGACATCTATGTATATCTCTACCTCTGTCGACGATAAGGTTGCTATCTTGTCGTCCTTCATTCAATCATTATACGACCAATGTGTATCGCTAGTCACCCGTAAACTCAAAACTTCTCGTCCATGTTTTTCGCGCCACATTCAGGATCTGATAATCCAGCGCTAGTCTAGGAATCGGCGTTACCGTAAAACTAAAATTTGCAGTTACTTACTAAAATTTACAGTACAAAGTGCTTCGCAATCGCATCAACCTCAAAGTCGAAGCTGCTAAACCTGAGTTCTAAGCTCGCAAGCTTGATCCGAAACGACTTTGGCCTAACCTTCGCTCATTTGGTGTTCATTCTTCCGTATCTGAGCATTTTGATGTTGATCTCCTCAACTCATCCCTCTCCCCGAGATATGATCGTCTCTCTTTCTCTGATTCCTCCTCCTCTGACTCTTTCAGTCCTGGTTGCTTTTACTTCCGCTGAGTTGACTCTTTAGAAGTTCTTGAATCTCTACTGTCTATCTCCTAGAACAGTGTCAGGCTTTAATGAAATTTCTCCACATTTTCTCAAAATCCCGTCTCCCCTAATTGCTGAACCTATCACTCATATTTTTAACAATTGTCTCGTCGCATCTAAATTCCCTTTGCTCTGGAAAAAATCCATTGAGATTCCTTTACCCAAAAGACTGTCTCCATCTGATATATCTGATTTTCGTCCTATCAGCATCCTTCCCTTTCTTGCCAAAGCTTTTGAACAAATTATTTTTACCCAAGTGATGAGCCATCTTGAACGTAATAATTGTCTTTCTATCTATCAATCTGGCTTTTTCGTAAATCGAACAGTTGTGAGATTGCTATGTTAAGGGTTGCAACTGATCTTAGGGCTGCGATTGATCAGGGTAATATTACATTTTTGGTTCTGCTCGGCTTCTCTAAAGCTTTTGACTCGGTGGTCCATTCGCTCGTGTTATCCAAACTTAATCAACTCCATCATTTCTCTTCCTCTGCCACGAGTCTTTTCTCCTCTCTTCTTTCTGATAGATTTCAATGTATTCCTCTCTTCTGCCGGTGCGTCTGGGTGTTCCTCAAGGCTCGATACTGGGTCCTCTTGTTTTTTCCCTGTGCATCAATGACCTTCCTTCTGTCATTGACGGCTGTTCTGCCCAATAAATAACAATAATAAAGTATGGTAATTTATTATTTTGTTTATGGGAAATCGTCTTCAGTTAACCCTTGATGGCAACTTGTTTGGAAAGGAGATAGTTGATTTCGGAGTAAGTCTCTGTGAACGCGGTTCATCACCCTGAAAAGGCGAGATTGCATTGACTTTGCATTGTCTTGAAATTTCTTTATTTTTTAGGACCTGAATTAGTGCAAACTAGGTTTTATTTTGCGGCTACGATGTGTCTATGGACGTCCCTTATCTTATTTGCTGCAGTAAGCATTGTCCCTAAATAGACAAAATTTTGTACAATTTCTACAGTATGATCGTCAAGGCTATTCGACCTAATCGTTGTCCTCGTTTTGATACGATCCTATACTTTGTTTTTGTGTCATTTACTCGGGATTGAACTTTGCTGAGCTTGTGACTGTATCATCGCCGAATACTACTGTCTGAATGTTCCTTGTGGAGATGCTATTAGCTCCATTAAGCTGTGTATGGCCGGGTTCATGTTTGCAGTACTGACTACGCAGTGTAAGTTTTTGCAGTTTTAAATTTAATGCTGACTTAGTAGACTTCGACAATTTAACTGCGATGTTCATGAACGCTTTGCTGCTACTTAGATCTAAGTCAGTTCTGCAAACATGAACCCGGCCTTTCTCTCATTATTGCTTCCAGAGCAATGTTAAAAAGTATTGGTGAGATCAAATCTCCTTCTCACAGACCCGATTCTTGTAGAAAGTTGAGTGAGTTACAACCTCGTATTCTCACTTGTGAATTACCATCTTTGGTCATCATTCTGCATAGTTCTATTAAATTTTTCATCAATGCTTTCTTCCCAGCATGGCGACCCTGTACGCTGTATCTCCCAGCTAAGGAAGAGAGTTTCTTCTGGCAGTTTTCATTGCCGCTTGGTTATCTAGTAACAGGCTTACCCTGGTTTCCATTCCTCTCTGGTAAGGATCAAGATTTGAGGTCTCTGCCGAAATATAATTTTGCGATTATACAGTCGGTAGACCCTTTTCCAATTCCTGTGGTAGCGAGCGCAGTATTCTGCTGTTCCCGTAGTTCTTCATGCCCGATGCTATAATCTGTATCGGTTCAAACGAATCGCTTTAAAAACATTCAATTTCTTTTGTACTCTATAATGATTGTGATAGCATTGGCACCCTAAACATAATGCAGAATATTTATTGTTCACTACATGATAAAGAAGGGACCAAAACTATTGAATTAAAAAAATCTTAGCACAACGTAAAAATATACTTCGTTACTGTCATGATATACAAATTACAAATAGCAAATACAACACATTTACACAAAAATTAAAAACTAAGAATAATAATAATGCTGTTTTGGCAGAAACCATTAATATTTCCATCTTAGCATGTATTTTAGCTTTCTTAAATATATTCTCGTTCCAAATATAAAATCCCAAAGTGGACTGCTGATACCAAATCCTAAATCGTGATGCACAAAATGATGCTGATAGTGGTATCTCTTCATTTCGTACATGTGCCACATTGATGGATTCCCGTAATGTAGATAATAGTGCATAAGATCGTAGCATAAATAACCAAATAGTCCGCCAGCCAAGCAAATCTTAGGATAGGGATGTACGAAGGAAATTGGTGTATAAATTATAGTGGCTAAAATAACGGCAGGAAATGGAGGAAACACAAGGCGTTGTGGATCAAATGGAACCTGTTTTAAAAGTAAATATTATATTTGTTTAGATGAAATATGTATAGTAAATTACCTTGTGATGTAACCCATGTAAAAGAAAATGAAAAGTGCACGACCATGGGTTTCCGCTTTTGTTCTCCATGTGAAATACCCATCTATGTAGAGAGTACTCAATAAATGTCCAAAATATTAAACCAATTATAAAATTTATAACTATAGTTTCTATCTGTGGAGAAATCATTTGAATTATTTTAAGATGAAATAATGCAAACAATTTACCGATAAATTTAATTTTTGACTAGCCAAATATTCCACATACAAAAGATATGTGATCACTGGTATCCAGAACGTGGGTATCACCCACCATGGTGTTTTTGTACACATCTCTAGATACCAGGGACCAAATAGCCTTAAGGGTCTATCTACTGGCTTGTTTACCCATTCTTGATAATGTTCTGCAATTTTTGGTATTTGTGCTAACATTGGCTTTGACCAGTCGACTAGATACTGAAATTAAAAGAAAAGAAGTCTTTAAAGCAGTTAACAAAAATATAATGTTTGATTATATAGGTATAGGTTAAAACAAGGCTACATATCTTTGAAGGTTCCTATACACATTTAACCCCGAGCTTAGGAAATATTTTTTGTTTGTTTGAAGGATAGAAGAAAGGCTCTGGTGTGATGGGTGGGGCAGCTGGCAATGAACTTTTTATCGATTTCAAACTAACATCGACAGCGAAGCTGGATATAGACATCCCCCTAAAGATAGTGGAGTTAACACGAGCACCCTGGATCCTTTTCCAGCTATAAAGAAATAGCTGGTCGACCCAATTTTTGATGGCCGTCGTTACGTGACATCTTGCTAATTTAGGGAAAGATTCCGGCGCCTACTCTAGCCAGACTGTCGACAATTTGATTACCAACGTGACCCTCGTGGCACGGAATCCACATGAGCGTGACATTGTTGTTCCTGCTGAGGGATTTCAAAAATTGGAGACAATCCAGGACAGACTTTGATGACACCCTGTGAGATTTAATGGCCAGCAGTGCAGCTGGACGATTCCGGAGACTACAATTACGAGATCTACGAGAGCTTTCGCGATATAGATGTGAAGAAAATAAAACTCGGTAAGCTCCGGCGGGCAGGGCATCTAGCTCGTATGAGTGAAGATGAGCCTGCTCGGAAAGTTCTCTGCGGTAAGACCTATGGGGTGCGACAGCGAGGCGAGGGAGACCCAACCTTCGCTGGAAGGATGGCGTAGACCAGGACGCTCAGAGCTTAGGGATGCCAAACTGGATGACATCGGCTCAGTTGGCGTTAAAGAAGCAGAAGAAGTGCAGCTTGACTGTCCGAAAAAATAGCAATGTTAGAGTTCTATTAATACAAGTCTAAGCACACACCTAGATGATGAGTACCTCAGCTTGAAAAACAGTGGGGGTAGTGCCCAGAGTCATGGATATTTGGTATGTCCGTAGGCCTGCCATGTTGCCATTCTGACTTACTTTGAATAATCGTCGTAAATGGTTTGTCAAAGTCAAGAGTGGCAGGAATGGTATCGGACAACTATCATTGGCTCCAGGCTCAGCTCCTTGAGGATCGATAAATGATCCAGAAGGTCTCCTGGCTTAAAGAAGAATAGCTCCCGTAGACGCAATGTAGCCAGCCAGCTTAATCATAGCACAGTTTTGTTTGGTCTTGGCCCACCATGCGATAGATGCATACGTGTCCATGGGCCCTACAACCGTCGTATATACCCAAACCATTAACCTAGGTTTGAGGCCTCAGGTTTTTCCTACAAATTGGTTACTCTCTCAATTTGGGATTTCCGGAGCGGAGCTTTAGCTTCCTTCTATAAGTAAATTATACGATGTCTTCTATAAGTAAATTATACGAAGTTTTTTGTGGGTTAATACCAAGGTTTTTGCTACAGCACCAGCTATGCACATATAACAGAGCGGCTTGCATGAGGTCTAAAACGGTGCTATCGTGACCGCCGCTAATCGTCATGACGATATCGTCTGCATAGGCCTGTGCTTTAAATCCCAGCTATTCAGGTCGGCAAGAAGTCGATCACGATTGACCATAAGAGGCCATTACCGTAATCGATTCACCATTCATCTCAGCAGTTATCAATTTGCTGCTGAGAAGCGACGTGATCCATCTCGTAGTGGGGGGATGAATGCCTTTTTTTACTGCTGCTTCATTGATCGCGTCGAAGGTAACGTTGTCAGAAAGATGGAGATTACTTCTTCGCCGCCCTGAATGGTTAACTTGCACAGGAACCTCAGGAAAACAGCAACAATGCACAGCCAATAAGAACCACCACCACCCGAGCCCCATCCAAGACGGAAATAGTACGCAAGGATCCCGTCGAGTCGGAAGACCTGGAACAACGTGGAGGAGAACCCTACTAGCAGCGGCCGCAACAACTGGAAGATCCTAGTCAGAGCTGAGAGCTGACGCGCAAAACAAAGTCTGCTGGAGGGCAGCTGTTTCCGCCCTATGTCCCATGAGGAATTAAAGGAGCATAAAGAAAGAAAGAAGATACATGTCCAGATTTGTTATATGTATCTTTGAGATTGGCTCAATTACACATCTTCAATTAACTCATCATAAAGAAATGTCGTCTTCATATTGAAAAATAATTTTTTATATCTGCTGCTGCTGTTAATGAAAAAACAGCTTTGATCGATGGAAGCGTTGACATGTTTCTTCGCTAGACTGCAACCGAGAAAGGCAACATTCAAGCTAGCTTTGTATTGCGTGATGTCACTATTTTGTACATAAATTTATTGTCAAATATTTTTTTTTTATTTTCTTGTGCATAAATTATCTAGTTTCGTCTTCCTTGCTTGGCGGGAAACTTATTTTTTTTTGTTTTTTTTCTTATTTTACATAACATATACACCATACACGTTCCGCTTACTTTCAAAACCAAGAAGAAGAATAGAAGACTTTGTTATTTGTTTACATCCATAACGGCGACTGTTAATTGTCATGAGTGTAATGGATTCGACAATGAAAACAGATTTTATTAAATCGAAATAATTATAAAAACGGGAAATAAATGAGTAATTTGAATAGAGACAATCTTTTTACAATTAACAATGGCAGCGAGAAATCAGCCAACTTTGAAAGGTGTTTTCCCGCAACCAAGTAAGTCGCTTTCGAAAAAATTCTTGTTCCTCAAAACTTAACATTTTTTGTTTAAGAATTACCACCGAAGCGAGATTTTTTAAAGGAGAATAAGTTAAGACTAAAAAGCATTCAGAAACAGACCATTTCAAAAGCAGTATCGCATGAAAGTGATTTATCGACAAGGAGACAACAGCAACAGCAGAGGCCCTCACGGAAGAGATGCTTGTCTGCGGCACCCACAAGAATGAATTCGGGATGTTCTACTTGTATATCAAAGAAAACTCAAAATACTGTGGCCAGTTCGACTGACATACCTCCTAGAAGTATACATTGTGATAAAAGTATTCAAACTGATGAAATTTGTGACGAAGAATTTCTCAGTGATGCCTTAAAAAGGTTGGGTAGTCTTTGTAAGATCTTGCGGCTTGTATTCTTGCTCATATCTTAATTTTTTAGATGTTTTACCAATGGAATGAGTCATATTGACGAACATCGAAACATAAGTACTGGAATAACTGATAATTGTCCAACAGAGGATCGAGTTAGAAGTTGTTTATCACAGTTAAGGATTTTAGCTAAATAGGTCTCTTTCTTAGGTCGATACCAACAGGTACAATAGCTCAGAAAATTTCGAATTGATTGAACAGAATGAGAATGAAGCCCCCGATTTCCATGAATCGCACACAAATTCAGAACTAAATCATGGTTGCGAAAGTGAAGCACAGTTCTCTACGGATCAGCAAAAATGTAAGCGACAAACTAGATATGCTGGGCCACTTGAAGGGAAAGGTTAGTATGGGTTACTAGATTGGAAAAGGTTTGAAAATTTTATAATTTATTTAAAACAAAATTCAGATCGAGTTAATGTCAAGTTGCCCAGATATTTGGAACGCGAAAAACGCGAGAAGGAGCTTCAGAGACTAAAAGAAATGGAAAGGGATCCTCGTTGCCCAAAAGGTCATTACGTTTTGGACGAAAAGGACAGAAAAGATGCCTTAATAGCGGCAGAGAAAAGTAATTCTATTTAAAATAATTAATTGTTAATTTGTTTTGATTATCTTTTTCTCTATTTTTTTTTCTCGCGAAATACTATCTAGGGTTCGACTTGCTTGTTAGTGAACTAAATCGGATGCCCATGAGTAGTCAGACATTGAGAATACGTAATAGAAAAATGGAAATTGAGAAGGCGTTAATCGAGCTTGAGAAGAATATCAAGACATTTTCAAAAAATAAAGTCTACGTAAAAGACGGCCATTAAGAGGCACTTTCCGATAATTTTAGAATTATTTATAGAAATTTAATGCAATGTTTTTTTAGTGCCTCACAATTTGTACAAATTTTCTAATTAAAATAAATTACAATCGTAAAATATTACTTTAGGATTTTGTTGAACTTTGAGAGATTGATTTTATTCAAAATGCCGGAAATCACTAATTTGTAACAATTTCAGGTGGTAAGCTGTAACTAGAATTGACGACATGTCTTATAACTAAGCTTAGGAAAGACCTTTCGTGTTGCTAGTCCGGGATGTACATGTCATACTGCATTGCCCAGAAGTAAGGTCAAACACGCCATGACCGAACTCCAGCTATACATGGGTGATTTCAGTAATTCAGTTTGCGCGCATTTGCATTAGTTTCATTAAAGCCAACATGCATTGGCATAGAGTTCATAAATGCAAACATGCGAAGCAAATATGCGCAAGCTTTTTGAAAGCCCTGCGAAGAAGTTTCAAAGCAGAAAAGAAGGCACTTCGATGTTAAATTTTAAAGTATTAGGTTGACAACATAAAATGGATGAGAAAAATATTGATAGCGTGCGGTAAATATGTTAAAAGAACGCCAAAAATGGCAAGTTATCAGCGCAATATTTAAGTATGGCGAAACAAGTTCACTAATGCATAATTGCATGCACGCGCATATGATTTTTCCGCAAGTGGATGCGTGTCCAACTTGCGCACTTTGCGCATGCAAATATGCATTACTGAAAGCACCCATGCTTTAAGTACGATTTCAAAGAAGAAGTTCGTCGTCAAAAGTGGCAACTTCCCATCAAGTAGGGCCTTTGACATTAAAAACGGTTTGCAACAGAGCGCGGTAATTTCACCGCGCTTATTTAATAGCTTCATCGAGTTATTTAATAATTACACTCCGCTTCGCACTAGTATATATGCAAATGACCTGATTGTGTATAAGACGGGTCGAAGATTAGAGTGATCCAGACGCTTTTGCAATCCGATTTCAAAACAATTGAGTGCTGTAGTAATGATTGGTAGTTGAAGATCAATATTAGCAAATGTGATTCGATCCTTTAGCTGACTCCTCTAAATAGAGCTTCTCGTGATAAGCGGAGGAACTGGAAATCACCAAAATTTGAATAATGCTGGGTAAGCATTAGCAAATAAATTGGAAGTGAAATATTTTGATTTTGGCAGGACTAATACTTATATTTCAACAGAATTTTAAGTGCTGCTCTTGCCAAGGCAAACAAGGCGTTTTATATGACAATAATGCTTTTTTATAGCAGAGCCCACGAGGCAAGGTGATCTGCTATCAACCTTTGATTAGGCTAAGGATAATGATAACTATTGATTGCCCGATATGATTCAACACCCCTTTCTTACATAGAAAAGCTTCGAATTTTTAAAAGACAATGCTTAAGGGCCTTAAATCATTAGACGTCATGGCGATGTCGCCGGTAACCTGGGTACGGGGAACTGAAGGGCGCCAAGTAGAGTAGCCAGTGGCTACTGTCTGTGTCAGTAATCGATATTGAATCTCAGATCGATCTGGCAGGGAAGGAACGATGAGCAAATTCGGACATGGAGCAATTAACGACAACAACTCACGCTTCCTTTCATTCGTAGCGTCAAACAATTTAATTGTTGGCAACAGCATCAACACAACACAAGATTCCGATTGACGCTCAAAGACCTGCCAGAAAACAGCGCCATCACCAACCAAGAAGATTTAGACGTGCCTTCGGGATCCGACCATCAGGCGAAAGTTTCAAATGGCTTCGCGGCGCTCGCAATACGATACGCGGATGGTAATACGGCGGACGATATCGATGTAGAAGAGAGGCAATTATCAGAGTCCATTGTGAAGTGGCCAATTTGTTGTTTCCACCTATCCATAATCGGAAGCAGCCATGGATCTCGGGCAGCTGTCTGAACCTCGTCGGTTAGCGTAAACGAATGAAATACGTCGATTTCGAGCAATACCGAAGATTGAACAAAGAAGTTAGACAGAAATGAAATCGAAACGAGAAGCGTACCGAAATAACGTTGCGAACGACAAGGAAGAAGCGACGTCTAGGCAGGAGTACCAGATGCTGTACCAGACAATCAGGCGGTTAGGCGGCAAAACAGCATCAACAAACGATGGCATCAAAAAATAGGATGGAAATTTCGTGAGCTCTCCCCATGTGCGCCTGCACCTGGGGAAGAATTCAAAGCGACTTATCCGAGGAGCTCCCGATTAAAACAGGTGTCAGGTGGGGGCCTCGGTAGTCACAGGTAAGGGCCTCGGTAGTCTAGAGGTAAGGCGCCTGACTACTATCCCAGAGGTCCCAGGTTCGAATCCCGGCCAGCCCCAGGTCCTTCGCCTTTTCTACTTTCCCACCCACATAACTTTCCTTCTTTCTTCTCCCCCTCTCTACATTCTTGTCCTCCTGTCATAGCCTTCGCTAGTCCTTCCCGCTCCACCAAGCGCATGTCATCGGTCGGCTGATGAGATTCAACTCGTTTCAGGAGGCATAACACTCCAGCGAGTTGTTTCTCAAATGCCCCGATGCCAGAGTCGCGAAAAGGTTGGAAATAGGTGGAATAAAATATCGCGGCTAGGTTATGACAGCTCCTTCCTCTTCTCTCTCTCTTTCTTCTCTCTATCTTCCGGCTAGAGCTGATGTTCCGACAGTGTCTACGGAAAAAATAGATTGTCGACAGTACAAAGGGGCTTTCCCTAAGTCTCTAGTCTATCACATAAAAAAAAGGTGTCCGACAAGGAGACGTCGCTTCGCCACTTCCCTTCAACGTTGTGAGCGATTATGCGTGAAACATTTGATGAACGACGCGGAGTTCGATACGACAACAAACAAATTCGTAACCTACTTGATGTTCGCCGACGCGACGATAGCGCGGATTCCGAAGCAACGGACATCTTATACGTCATTTCCAGCATCGCTCGGTAATACGGGTTAAAAATCAATGAGGAAAAGACCAAAGTACTCACAACGGACGGATGGGCGACTAAAAAAGAATCAACGATTATCAGTTATCGAGGCTCAAGTCGTCGCCAAAAATTGGCAAGAATGGAAACGAATCGTGAGTGGGATCGAGCCCCAGAGGCACAGACAGCCGCGTATCCGTTGCCGGCACTTCCTTCTCAGACCGCCAGCTAACGGTTCAAAGAAAGAAGAGAAAAGATGTAAGTTTAGACTAGTGGTGCGAGCTTTCACGCTTTCACCAGCCTTTGTTATTCCCCTTAACTCGAACGGTGGAAGCTCGCCGCCAGGACGGAGCTTAACCGAGGCGATGCCTCCGCTGAACTCCGCCGATATAGTTTCTTTAGTTTTATAGTAGTTCTTAACACAATTAGCTCATAATTAAGAAGTGCGAGCTCTCGCGACAAACATATGAAGATGTGGTGAGGAGAATCAAGCTCTGTAGACTCCGGTGAGCAGGACATCTAGCCCTTACAACAAACTGGGCCTTGAGTCTTGGGACAGAGTCTCCATACTTTAATCCGGCTGAAAAGCAGTTTTCTAACAAGGACCCTAGTAACACTTCCTTGGATTTGTCTGTTCCTTACTTTCTGATAATAGGAGGGACATTTTAGTAAGGAAATTGTAACAGTGTAAACCGAGAAGTTCTTAACAATTAAGGATGATGTTAGTGTATTTATCTCGGTAATTTAACATCATTACTGAAATCACGTTTTTAAACTTTAGGGAATCCTTTGCACTACGTCACAAATTCCATTCGTCAATATCAAAAGCAAACGTAGGCGATCTTAAATTAGAATCTCTAAACGTAATCTGCATAAAATTTAAATCTGTTTCTTTCAGTCTAACCACGTGCTGTGGGGGCCAATCTAGCCGACATTGAAATACGAAAGCTCTATGGGGCCTACTGCAGAATGAACCGATCTGGCGTCTGCCAAATCTTAACCAGAGGAATTGGCGCCTGAGAGCAAATTTTTAGTGCTGACCTTGTGCTATCCGAGAATTGGAAAACGTATCTATATTAAATAACGCGTCAAATTTGTAGAGACTAAGACATCGTGTGCAATTAACTTAAACGAAATACGCAGGCGCCTGTGAACTATTGATCTTATGAAACTTAAGCATATTTATATATGATTTCGGCATTTTAAATTCTTTTTGGTGATTGAGCTATATTTATACAATGTCGCGGATTCTGTGCTAACTTTCAATAAATCGATGACGCCGTTTCCGAATTTTTTTGTACTCTACTTAACAATTGAGAGGATCACTGGAGCTATTGTGTCTTCAGATATTGTTAGGGTTCAACACAAGTTGATTGCAACCGGATCGAATAAGTCATAAAAGCTTCGACTGGTCATTCCACTTTCAATGTTTTCTGTGCTTATTTTATTGTGGAATGCGAGATATTTCATAGGCTTTCAGGTTTCTTTTGATTATAAAAATAGATTTTAAAACTACAATTTCTTTTGGGAAACAGTCTCGGGAGCATTTTTATTGCATTTGAAATGTTTCTGGTTGTTGGAACCTCGGATAGAGGATACGGGATACTCGGAATCATAAGAAATGGGCAACCTCAATTGCATGTCTTATAAACAGCGGTAGAGAACAATTTTCGAGTGTTGTGTTCCTTATATGCCAGTAGGAAACAACAATATTATACCTTGGAGATGTGGGCTACTGAAGAAACTGAAGTAAGGTCCTTCAAACAGGCAATAAAGTGCGATGACCCAGCTGCTTAGGAAAATTGCAATGCCAAGAAAAGAAGGCTCTACGACAACTAAAAAGAGGGTTGTAGAGGAATTTCTACTTGAAGCCACGTCGAAATTCAGTTAACTTCAGAAAATAATTTTCACGGAGCCAGTCTTTAAAGCGGACTCATTCGTGGCGCAGCATGGAGGATGGTAGAGAAGCTGCAGAAACTAAAAAGATTGGTCAAGGGTGTCCAAGGCTGGCTTTCTATTACGATGTCACGTTCGGGATCTGGAGTTCCAAACTCTGATACCTTTCGGAACGGATATCGACGTGACTGGGACCGTAAAATGTCTGGGTGAATTCTTGAACTCGCGGCTGAGCCAGATGATGCAGGATGGTGTATGGCTTAAGAATATCCAATGTGGCCACATTGAGATCATGGATCATGTCAAAGAGTTCAGAGAGTTCATGATCCCCCTTCTTAGACTCATTCAGTCACCTTAGGAATGTTACAGTACAGCACTGGTATTGTTTTATCACTATTACCATAATGACTAGCGTGTTGAACATACTTCCATAGCCTTCAGCCCTTCTTTTCGCGCACACTACAGTATGCGAATAAATTCAAAAGTAGAACGAACTACTCGACTACTGGGGATCTACTTTCGAGTTTTAGGGTTCGGAAATATACTCTGCGGAGAACTGTAACTCCACCGGAGGAGGGTGGTCGAGCTGCCGAATTGACCAAAATCGGGAAATCGAAGAAACTAGGCAAGAAACCGCATTTTCAAAGCGGCACTTACAGCAGCGTATCCGTTGCGAGGACGTCCCGCTCGGACAGCCAGCTAACGGATCAAAGAAGAAGAAGACCATAGCGACTGTTCCACTGAAATCAGAAAACTCCTGCCTACACGGCAACTTCTTTCCCGCAACACAAGACTAGCCAACTCGGCTCACCCACCCCCCACACTATATCGGACCGCGAACTTGTGAGAATGGTCATGCTTTAAACCTTAGACTACCGCGGCCGACCTGAATGAACAGGTCGTTATATAGAAGCCTGGGATGAGCCTAATGCTTATAAACTTGGCAGTACAAAATCGTTCAACCTAGAAATTCTACGTAGAGCTCCTATTTTCCTGCTAGAATATAGAACATAGTCATCACAAATATTCTTAGCCCTATGATACATGCTTCAATGGGCCCAATCAGTGCCGCGGCTGCCATATGTTTAGAGTATGCAACTACATATGGGGTTGTGAGTTTGACCATTTCGGTCCACACGATCAAAATCTTAGTGTGATAAATATTGAATTTTGTGAATATTTTGGGAATTTTTTATTTTCGTAATAAATGGATAATAATTAAATTGTAACGAAAAAATCACACCAATTTCATACATCTGACTCTTCAAACTAACGAAACTCCTATACCTAATAGCACACATTTCGTAATAGTAAATAATATTACATTAATAAACTGACTGCTTAGAAAATAATCATGCCGATTATACAACTCGCCGGATCGTCCGCGGATGGAATTTTATTCGGATTTGACGTTTGGCGTATTATAGAATCCGTCGAATGAAAAATAACCAAATGACGTTAATGCAGTGTGAAAAATTTATATTGTAGAATCCGCTCGTGAATCACACTCTATACAAAAATTTTCATTACAAATCCGCATCAAATTTACTGCGGAAGTGAAAAATTTCGGTGTAGTTTTTTTCAATGGAGACTTATAAAATATGAATTTAAATGTTTTTAATTATACTGTCAATTACGAACAAAATAAGTTAACAAATAAAATTCTTTACGCACAACGAACCGAGTTCAGTTTGAAGAAATGGTTCGAATGATGAAAACGCATCCGGATATATCTGTGAGAGGAAAGCAGTTGGTGTTTTTATTGTAAACTACAAAGGTCCGAGGTAGGCACTGTACCACCCGCATTCTGGGGTTGTTCCTCTTTAAGTTGCTTGAGCGACCTCTCGTCAATGCTAAGGGCAAGAGTTTGACTATTCTGGTCCACCTTCCTACCCATCTCTTGCCAAGAGGTCACCTCAATTGGCTGGTTCTGAATTTCCAGCCTGCAGAGCAGATGTTCCGGTTCCCTAACATCGTTAGGAGCCCAGAATGCGATCCGCTTGTATTTGGGATGGTCGTTTTCCTCGATTACGTTGAGGTTGACCCCTTCCCACACTTGCAGCCTGGTGACAGCATTTGTCAGCTATTGGCCGGTGGGTTCGTTGGCGCAGGTGACCTTACACATGCCGCCTTTACACCTAAAAACTGAGGCGGGCAATCGCCTTTACGACTTTTGTCCACTTCAGTCAGGATGGCATCGCAGATAGAGGAGGATTGCTCCTCCGTCCAAAAAGGCTATAAGGCAAACTATGGATGAATGACCTCTCACAAGAAAATAAGAGCTATCATTTAAAAATGGAGCAGCTTGGATTTCAAAAAATAAATTAAAACAGTAATGCTTAGAAATTAAGTTAAAAATCAGAATTACATGGAAGGAGTAATTTTAGGAATTATTAGTCATTACTCATGAAGGCTGATTAATTCTGTGACTAATAGCCGCGAAGGCTGTATTTTTTTGTGATATTTCTTACGAAGAAAACTGACTAATTTTTATAATGAATAAAACATTTTTATAAGTTAAAAACAATGAAATTTTTATACCGCAAAAGACAAAACCCAAATAATTACGTACTCTTAAGTTTTTGCACTTAAATATTTATTTTTCTAAGAATTCGCGAAAATATCGTGGAAAATTTCACCACTAGAAATTGCAGTTTCAGTGCGGATCGATAATGCAGAATTCCGTCGGATTCTATAATGCAAATATTTTCAAATGCGGATCGGATGTTCTCCCGTCGCAGAAAATCCGGCGAGTTATATAATCGGCATGAATAATTACTAGTTTTAGTACTAGTGGAAAATGAACTAGTAGCGGAACTGGTGTCACGGTAATCCTGAGAAGCTAGTTCAAATAAGGATAACAGTGCAAACAACGCACAATTCCTTCGTACTTTGTTCGGTTCACTAGAGTGTGTGGTCGAGTTCGTTCTAAACTTGTTGAAACGCTACTGATAAACTAGGAGCAAATGATGGAAAACAACTTTAGGTTCAAAATTGCTGATCTAGAGTTTGAAAAATTCGTAAAGAATAACGTATTTAAAAAGTGATCAGATTTTGGCAAGTGATGCCTTGTTGGGAAGCTATGACTTTGCTGAATCTAGAAAAGGTAACTTCATTAAGAATGGGCTTCATTCAAATGAGTTTATTAGATACATATACATATTAGAAAAACTAATCAATTTAAGGTGATTGTGCAGTGGTTCGGCGAAATTTCTTTCTCAGCCTGTTTTCGTTAATATTCTTCAATCGGCACCTCGATGAAGTCGATATCATTTTTGGTTCGCTCGATAACGTGCAGTGCAATAATAACGTACGTTGTTTTAACAAAAAACGACTTGACCGAATTTGATGAATACTTTTTCAGATTATATTTTCGTTAATACCCTTCGGTCAGCACCTCGACGAAGACGGCAACATTGTTCGTACGCGCGATATCGTGCAGGTACAAAAATCACGCCATATGCGAATGGAGGTTATCGAGATTTAGTGCGATTCAAATTTCAATTCATTGAAGTGCGTTAATTTGACAAATATATACCAGCCATGTTTGAAAATTCGCATTTGAAATTATTTCCATGTTTGGAAGTTCTTGTCGGTGCGATCAGTTATTTTCAGTTATGAAAAGAAATAAGTCTCCTGTTAGTAACAGTATTGATGATGCTCACCTTGGGTCAGCTTTGAAAGAAATCACTGCGAACAAAATTTCTCCCAAAATAGGAAAGATAGAAGCAGAGAAGAGATATCAAGTGTTAGGACGTGAACATAAAATTTGTCTTGTTCTTTTATATATGTTTATTATAATGTATTATTCGAAATAAACTATAATTATGACTATTCAGGCCTATTCTGAACTCCGCTAGAATTTTCACACATTGGTAGCATACGATTGTAAGAAAATTCCAGCGGAGTTCAGAATAGGCCAAATTAATCTTTTTTTGTGGCCCGCCTAAAGTTAAACCTTATTTGTTTGACCCAAGTTAGGCTTTGAGTTTGACAGTCTTGGTCTGCACAGTCGACAAATTTGTTACTCACGGTAAGAGTAAGAGAGTAAGCAGAAGCAGATTATGTTAGGTTTTCACGCCGAAATTTTCTGGTGAACAGGTCAGTATATTATAGTCCAGTCAAATTAGAGGTTTGACTGGAAGATAATTCCGAAGTTGCTGAAAATTGGAACAGCCGTTAAAAACATTATTATACGTAAGCTGTAGAGACTGCCACGCGATTGGGCGACTGAAAACTTTTTTATTCAAGGTCAAAGGGTCAAAATATCAGTTTTTTGCAAATATATGCTAAACCGTACGTCTTATCAGAAAATTGTGTTTACAAAGTTTGTAGATTAGGCGATTATCTACAAAAAATATATTATACATTTTCTCGTAGGAATTGCCATTTCTGAGATATTGTCGTTTTAATAAGTTCAAATACTCATATTCTATCATTCCCGACTTGTAAAGGTCATCAGAAGTTTAATAAATCCTTTGTTGGAGTACGCGGCTAATATTTTCAGGGGTGATTCCTGGATATATTTGGAGAAAAAAATTGTTCTACAGAGGGCGGCTATCTCCACTATCCACTAAGATACAGGGTGATTAGGGAAAAAATTTTGTTTTTTTTTAAATTTACTGAAATTTGAATAACTCCTAAAGTAATTATCATAACGTAGCCTAATTAGGCTCATCTTTTAGGTAAATGTGTATTCTTTAATTTGGTGTAAAGCACAGCAGCCTGAGTGACTCCGTTCAAAAAATATGTAGGCTCAAACCAATGCTATTATGCCGCAGTTGAAAGATGAGTAACTTTTTATTTGTTCACGATAAAACACGATAAAACTACTACTACTACTACCTACAAAACTACCCAAAATAAACACTTATTGTGTATGGAAATATTGTAGGTAATAGTTTGGTGCATCAGAAAAGCAAAAAAAAAATGTACTGTTAGTAACGAATTTTCTGAGAAAAACGAAGAAATCTGCCAGGTCTAGATTCTAAGCATTATTTGAGCCTA
The DNA here is from genome assembly GCA_949987705.1 of Thereva unica. Classification (NCBI taxonomy): domain Eukaryota; kingdom Metazoa; phylum Arthropoda; class Insecta; order Diptera; family Therevidae; genus Thereva; species Thereva unica. The sequence goes on from OX465281.1 coordinate 37,958,626, forward strand.
TATATTTTTTGAACGGAGTCACTCAGGTTGCTGTGCTTTATACCAAATAAAAGAATACACATTTACCTAAAAGATGAGCCTAATTAGGCTACTCTATCATAATTACTTTAAGAGTTATTCAAATTTCAGTAAATTAAAAAAAAAAAAATTTCCCTAATCACCCTGTATCTTAGTGGATAGTGGAGATAGCCGTCCTCTGTAGAACAATTTTTTTCTCCAAATATATCCAGGAACCACCCCTGAAAATATTAGCCGCGTACTCCAACAAAGAATTTATTAAACTTCTGATGACCTTTACAAGTCGGGAATGATAGAATATGAGTATTTTAACTTATTAAAACGACAATATCTCATAAATGGCAATTCCTACGAGAAAATGTATAATATATTTTTTTGTAGATAATCGCCTAATCTACAAACTTTGTAAACACAATTTTCTAATAAGACGTACGGTTTAGCATATATTTGCAAAAAACTGATATTTTGACCCTTTGACCTTGAATAAAAAAGTTTGCAGTCGCCCAATCGCGTGGCAGTCTCTACAGCTTACGTATAATAATGTTTTTAACGGCTGTTCCAATTTTCAGCAACTTCGGAATTATCTTCCAATTATGGCGTTTTTTCGTCTATTTTGACTGGACTATTACCCTCCTATCCTTTCTATACTTCTCTCGTAAAAACCCGGTTCTGCTGCTGCTGAAGGAATGCTAGTGCAGATTGGGCCAATGCACCGATCAATTGTTTGTTAGTTTATAGCCTAAAGGAGAGGATTGGAGTGTAGTTTGTGGGATTGATGGCCCTACCCAAGCTTGATAATGAGAGTAAGAATTGAAAACAGAAATAATTAAGATAAGGCGCAAACACCCATGACCTTTAATTCACAACACTGGCAAGATTTTATGTATGTAGATGTTAATAATGGATATCAAAGATAAAGCTCAAATGCAGCTCATCACGATTTATTCCGACTTCTCTCATCACTTTATCTACAAAATCAGAAACAAACGTAACGGATGAATAATTATTAAGTAATGCTACGTCTCATAATTTCCGTAAATTCACGCTTACTTGTGTCTTATCTTTAAAAACTTATCAACCAAATCACACAATCCACCCAACAAAACTCCTTACGTAATTGATAAACAAATTTCAATTATCACCATAAAATTTTGCACGCAAAAAATGTAAGAATTTAATCAATTTATTACCTCCATGCTGTCGTCCGTCAGCTGGACATTATTATTGGCGTAGTCTCCGAAACTATTCTGGGGCCGGCTGCTACTTATGCCATTGGTAGGCTTGTGACCGTTTATTACTGTTGGTGTTTTGGCTTCAAGTTGTTGGTCACAAACCCGTTCCTTACTGCTGTCAGTCAATCTATACTCCTTCATCAAATACATAGCAGCATTGGAATGCGGCGGAGCCCTGAGGAATCTGTTGGTCATGTCGGAATTTTCTAATCCTTTCAAGGTGTTCACTCCTCCAGGATGCTTCAGGGCAAAATCTGACAGGTCATAATAGTTATCACGAAACTGCACTATGAATTTGTTGTTTTGCGTTGATGGCATTTTTGGAAATATCATATATTTGGTTACGCTTTTTGGCAGGTTGAATTTATTCTGGAAAAGAGAACATTTGTGTTTATTATTTTTTTTGCTATGCGAATTTCGCCGCGTTTTTTAATAAATTATAAACGTAAAAACAGCGACACTAATTTATTAAACAAAAACATTTACTAAAGTCACAGCCGCCAGTGACGGGTTTCCCATTGCAAATTGATTGAAATCTGGGAAATAAAAGTAATCATTCTGATTAGAAACTTAATTATTTACACGAATTGGACTATTGATGTTAAGATACCATATTTTCGGGCAATCAGTTAGGGCAAAGATAAAATATTTTATACGAAAGTCAAAGCTTAGGTGTCTACTCTTTAAATATGTAAGCTTAGTTCGAAAATGGAAAAAGTTTATGATAGCTTAAAGGTGCAGTCTGGAGGGTGCATGAGGAGGAGACAGACTGAAGACTTTTGCCTATGTGAGTTAAAAAAAATATAGATTATAATTACTATGTATATCAATTTTAGATATCGCATCTACACACTTGGTGGTAACGTCTTAACATTTATTTCCGTAAGTATTATAAGAGTCCACATGGCATTAGTCAGGCTTTGCTGAAATTAGTATGGCTAATCTATTGATAAATTTACTGTGACATTCAAAATTTGGTTTGTTGTAATTGTATTAATTGTAATGATATAATTGTCATCTTTCGTTTTTAGTCCAGGAGACCATTACATAAAAGATCATGCTTTAAAAGTGAAAACTAAGTGAAACAGATAGTCTCAGGTTTTGACCATATACGAACACAGCTGATGGGCTTTGTAAGTCGTTCTTGATTGTCGTGCGGGTGCGGTTGTCTAACATGACAAAGGATAAGTCTTTACTCCAATGAATATTGTTGTCCCTTGCCATTAAGGCTGCTTTTAGTTGCCTGTGAAACCGATCGATTTATCTCTGTTGCTTGCAGATGTGCGGATTCGATGAGTGCCTAGTAATTTGATAACCAGTAAAAAGTTTCGATTCTAACTGCACACGTTAATGATCCGTTCGTTTACACTCGTCTGGGCCTGTTTAACCCTACTAATGCTAAAGAACTTGTCGAATGTCTTGAGTACCTCTCCAATGTGTATAAGAACATATTGGTTGGAGGTGACTTTAACGTTAATCTATTGAAACAGCCAACCTTACAAAGCTCATTTCGGCACGCCATGCATTCCCTTTGGAGGTAAGTAATGTGCTCCCCACATATTCTAATTGTAGAATACTTTCTTTGCTTGATGTGTTTCTTACAAACGACAATGCCTCTATTCTTTTTGAGAAAAACAAATCTCTCAACCTAGTTATTTGGATCATGATATTATATTCGCATGCCATAGCTTTAATGTCGATCCTACTGCTATGAAAACAATTACTTATCGTGACTTCTCTTATATTGATCAGGAACTTCTTATCCTTGAAAAAAGTATGGAAAAATCTGTGCTTTTTGGGCGTCCACTGTAAAAATGAAGTTGCTGCTAACACCCTAAGTCCCGAGAGTCTTAATCAATACTTCATTTCTAACCAAGCAGCTGAGCAGGTTACAACCTTTTTTACAGCTTCATATGATGGTTCAGCTGTCGTTGCGTTGATTCTCTTGAAGTTATCACTGCTTTAAATTCTACAGTCACTGGAAGCGATAATATTTCACCACGATTTCTAAAAATGATAATACCATGTTTCCTGCCTACTCGAACACACATATTTAACTCGTGCCTTACGGTACCGAAGTTTCCCATTTCGTGGGAGCATGTATTGATTACTCCCTTACCCAAGTGCCCCTCTCCTGATATTCCATCTGATTTTCGGCCCATTACTATTCTTGCCTTCCTAGTAAAGGTTTTTGAAAAATAGATTGCAACTCCAATACTTGAGTACTATGATTCCAATTTATAAATGTATGGCAATCTGGCTTCTGCTGCGAAATTGCACTTCTTAAAGTCATAAATGATATTCGAAATTCTTGATGAACGTCACATTTGTTGTATGTTGCTACTTAATTTTTCGAAAGCTTTTGATAGCGTCAATCATTTTATGCTCTTACAAAAACTCTCCTCTCCTCGTTTTCTTCAACTGCTCTTAAACTCTTGCATAGCTTTTTAACAAACCGCTTGCAAAAAGTTAAACTCGGCGACTTTAGTTCTTCCAATTCTTTACTTAACTCTGGAGTTCATCAAGGTTCTATTTTTGGGCCACTTTTGTTTAGCATGATCTTCCTTGAGTAATAAAGCATTCTTAGGTTCGTATGCGTCCAGATGATGTGCAGTCTTATTTCTCTATGCCAAAAGATCAAATCTATAATTGTGTGGAGAAGATTGCGGCTGATTTTTTTTTTATGTGAAAGACTAGAGTCTCAGGAAAGGCCCTTTATACTGTTGACAATCTATTTTCTTCGTATAGAGTGCAATGTCGAACAGCAGCTCTAGTCGGGGAGGAAGGAACCGCCACAACCTTCCCGCGATAGTTTCAGTCCACCTACTCCCAACCATTACTATCGCGACTCTGACCTCGGGGCATCGAGAAACAACTCGCTGGAGTGTTATGCCTCCTGAAACGAGTTGAGTCTTATCAACCAACCGATGACATGCGCTTTGGTGGAGCGGGGAAGGGCTAAGGAAGGCTATGACACGAGGAATCAGGAATGTAAAGAGGGAAGAAGAAAGAAGGAAAGTTATGTAGGTGGGAAAGTGGAAAAGGCGAAGGACCGCGGGGCTGGCCGGGATTCGAACCCGGGACCTCTGGGATAGTAGTCAGGCGCCTTACCCCTAGACTACCGAAGCCCCCCGCAGTTTAAACCATCGAAGCCACATTGTATTTTCTTTTCACACTCATATATCTCCCAAACTGAACTCCCAGTAATTTTTTTAAGTAAGAAATCTAGGGATTGTTCAGAATAGTTGTATGACCTACATATAGACTTCTGTCCAAACTCAGATATCAGGGTTCGTTTGGTTTATAAGTTACACTGCTTTGACCATATTTCACCTTATTTGAATTCTGTTTTGGGCTGCTCCCTTAATAATAATGGCAAGTTTAGGATTTTGCGTCTATTTCACGATATTCTGCACCAGCGCAAACTTGCATACCTTAATGAGTTCGTTCGGACTTACCCAAATGGTTACGGCCGACATGGAAGAAGCGACATCGAGGCATGAGTACCGGACCCTGCACCAGACAATCCGGCGGTTAGGCGGCAAAACAACATCAACAAAAGACAACAAAAAATCGGTTGGAACTTTTGTGATCTCTCCCCATAGGCACCAGCTGTTCAACCACAATGCGCCACAAGGTCCATCAGCTGAACCGCCTATTATCGAACAGTTTCTAGATACTGAACCGACAAATATCGAGGTGAAGACGGCAATAAAATCGCTGAAAAATGTAAAAGCGCCGGGAATAGACCAAGTAACAGCCGAGATGATCAAAGCCGGAGGTGATGTCTTATCACAACAACTCCATATCCTCATGACGCACATATGGCATGCGGATAGTGTCCCATCGGCTTGGAATAAAGCGATCGTTGTGCTAATTTTGAAGAAAGGCGACAGTCAGGATTGCAAGATTGCAAGATTAGCCTCCTTTTGAACGTCCGCAAAGTATTTAGAAAAATCATACAATCGAGGCTACACGAAACATCGAGCAAACGAGCCGGAAAGAATAGGCGGGATTTTGACCACACCGAGGATGCATTGATCAAATATTCCCTTCTCCGTTAGCTAATGCAAGAAAGAATTCGTAACTGCAAAACGAACTGTAGACGTGTTCATCGATTTCAAATCCGCTTTCGATTGCATCAATTGGAACAGATTGTGGAGAGCCATGGAAACCGAACACGTGCCTTTGAGAATCATCCATCTCTTCCAAGCTGATGGCTCAATCAGCAGCATCGTATTCGAAGCGACTTATCCGAGGAATTCCTGATTCAAATAGGCGCCCGACAAGGAGACGTCGCTTTTAGTCCAATCAATCTAGGGAAATTCTCCAGACAATTGAAGGCAGGAAAAAAAAAATATGGGCGTGTAGAACACTTAATTTGAAGAATGATAGCGTTTTTTTTTTACGGAACTGCATTGGCGAACTTAACCTAAAAAATTCGCAAAAGTCAAAAAACCGGTTTTTCGCCAATAAAACAAAAAGTTGAGCTCGGATCCGAAAAAGTTAAATTATAAAGTTATAGGTATTAAAATTATCTTTCAATTGATGTGGTACAAAATATTGGTTAGTGTCTTATACATGGAGAAAAATGCTAAAAACCGCTAAAAATCGCTTCTTTTTCTTTTATTTTTTTCTTTTTATTGATGCGACCTAGAAACTTTTTCTATCTATCTATCTATGTACCCCTTAATCCCTCGTGGGACATAGGGCGGAAACAGTTGCCCTCCAGCGGACTCTGTTTTGCGCGACAGCTCTTAGCTCTGACCAGGATCTCCCAGTAGTTGCGGCCTCTGCTAGTAGGGTTCTCCTCCACGTTGTTCTAGGTCTTCCAACTCGACGGGATCCTTGCGGGTTCCAGTCAAGGGCCTGTTTGGCTAGATTTTCGTTATCGCGTCGCAAGGTGTGGCCAACCCAATTCCATTTCCTTCGCCTGATTTGGTCGTCTATCCTTTCTTGGCCGGCACGGCGCCATAGCTCTTCATTTGAAATTCTATCTTGCCAGCGGATTTTTAGGATACGACGTAGGCATCTGTTTATGAAGGCTTGTAGGCGCCCTGTGATGAATTGGGTGACTTTCCATGTTTCGCAACCGTATAAAAGAACTGCCTTAACGTTGGAGTTGAACAGCCGCAATTTGGTGTTGGTTGAGATCTCCGTTGATCTCCATATGCGGAACAAGCATGCATATGCGCTTCGTGCTTTATTTATTCTGGAACTGACGTCTTCTTCTGCACCACCATTTTCGGTAATAATACTACCGAGGTAGCAGAATTTATCTACCAGTTCCACGTCACGGTTATTCAGCGCAGTTCGTTCAAGTGTGTTTGCATTTATCCGCATTTCTTTGGTTTTATTCGGATTCAGCCTTAAGCCTGCTAGACTACTTTCTGTTGCCAAATTGTTTAACATGTTTTTTAGCTCCTGATGTCTGTGGGCCAGCAAACAGGTATCATCTGCGTAGTCGAGGTCCTTAAGGCGATCTAGCAAACCCCACTGTATGCCGCCTGTTCTACTATCTAGAGCGCCAACAAGAATGTCATTTATTACTATAAGAAATAGTAATGGGGATAGTAAGCATCCTTGTCGTACTCCTGAACTCACCTCAAAGCTGTCGGATAATTTTCCGTTATGGAGAACTCTGCATTTGGAATTGTTGTATAGGGCTTTTATCAATTCTATTATCTTATCCGGCAGTCCACGTCGCCGTAATGCCTGCCATATAAAGCTCCTATTAATCGAATCGAACGCTTTCTCATAATCTACGAAAGCAAGGTAAAGGGGGGATCGGAATTCAGTAGACTGTTCCACTATTATTCTTAAGGTGTTGATGTGATCTATACATGAACGGCCCTTCCTGAATCCGGCCTGCTGCCTTCTAAGCGTTTGATCTACTGCCTCTCTTATTCTTGATAGTATAGTGTGGGACAAGATTTTACCCACAGTAGATAATAGACAGATGCCTCTCCAGTTGTCGCATATTGTTAGATCCCCCTTTTTGGGTATTTTGACTATGATACCTTCCGTCCAATCCTCCGGAAAGGTACAGGTGTTCCATGCTAATTCGAGGATTGGCTGAAGCCCATCTGCTATGAGGCTTGAGTCGGCTTTCAACAATTCTGGCGGGATGCCATCTTTTCCAGCTGCTTTACCATTGGCCATCGCATGAATTGCGGTTACTATTTCCGTCTTGGATGGGGCCCGGGTGTTGATTCTTATCGGCTGTGCATTGTTGCTGTTTTCCTGAGGTTCCTGTGTGAGTGAGCCATTCAGGGCGGCGAAGAAATAATCTCTCCATCTTTGGAGCTGCTCCTCGTCGCTGCACAGCAGCCTTCCATCCGCACTCTTAACGGCATGCTTTTTAGTAGAGTGCTTTCCCGAGAGCTGTTTAGTAATTTGGTACAGCACTTTACTGTTGCCTGTGTTTGCCGCGTTTTCCGCTTTTTCTGCGAGCTCGTTTATCTGCTGCCTTTTATCACGCCGGACACTTCTCTTTACCTCTCGGTGTAATTGAGAGTACTCCCGTTCAAGTTGGTGACGTCTATCCGGGTCGCTTGTAGAGTTTATGTTATTTTTGAGGGCCCTCCTGCGTTCTATTTTTTGCCAGGTGCTGTCCGAGATCCAATGTTGCATGTTTCTCTGGACATAACCGATGCTCGTTTCCGCAGCCGTCAATATAGCGCCCTTTGTTGTACTCCACAGGTCTTCAATATTTGTGTCGTCAGAAACGGTTTGCTGGTTTAATATTTGCTGCAGGTTTCCAGCAAATTCTCGCTTTTTAGCGCTCTCCCGCAAGAGGTCAACGTTAAACCGTCTACGGTTTATAGATTCACGTTGAAAGTTTCTGATTGCAGCGATTCTAAGGCGAATAGTTGCTACTACCAAATGGTGGTCGCTTCCAGTGTCCGCTCCCCTGAAGCTCCTGACATCTTCCAGAATGGTTCTCCATCTGCGGCTGACGGCCACATGATCTATCTGACTTCTCGTTCTACCATCGGGCGATACCCAGGTCTCTTTATGTATCTTCTTGTGACAAAAGTAAGTTCCACCTACCATAAGTTGATGGGAAGAACAAAAGTCAACGAAAAGCTCACCATTGTTATTGGTAACTTGGCTTAGGCCTTGTTTTCCAATTGTTTGTTCAAGACCGGTGTTGTCGTGACCGATTTGTGCATTTAAGTCACCCATTAATACAATGATGTCTCCCCTTGGAATAGATCGAAAAACCTCATTCAGTCGCATGTAGAACTCGTCTTTGATGTCATCTTCTGCGTCTTCGGTTGGAGCATAGCATTGAACTACCGTAGTACTTCTTAGCCTGGTACGTAGGCGCACGGTAATAATCCTCTCAGAAACTGGTGACCAGCTAATGAGGCTAGCCCTGGCTTCTTTGGTGAGTATTACGCCAACACCACTCCTACGGCTTTCAGTTTCATTTCTCCCAGAATATAAGAAGGACTCGCCATTTGGGCAGATATGTTCCCCCGCATCGGGCCATCTGGTCTCGCTCAGTCCCATGATCTTGATTTTATATCGATTATTTAATAAAAGTTTATATTCTTTTTAGAGAATAAATAGGTAATTTGGTCATACAGTAGGTTAGAGTCGAAAAATAATGAAATAAAAAACTTGTCTTTTTGCGGCAAAAAAAATTGTCTTTTTTGCGGTGGAGTTTTTTGTACATAAAATTGAAAAACTCCAATTTTAACTTATAGTGCATGATAGTCCAACTCTTAACGAAGAAAAAGAGCTTCGAAAAAATGTCCTTCGAGGTCGAGGAGCTGTAGACGAAGGATTTTACGAAAACGCTTTTTTTTACATAAATCGAAATTTCACCCATATTTTGCAAAATTTCGAGCCAAAAAAAATAATGAGTTTTCAGATTGCCAAAAGCAACATTTTTACCAAATAAAAAGTTTCTAGGTCGCATCAATAAAAAGAAAAAAATAAGAGAAAAAGAAGCGATTTTTAGCGGTTTTTAGCATTTTTCTCCATGTATAAGACACTAACCAATATTTTGTACCACATCAATTGAAAGATAATTTTAATACCTATAACTTTATAATTTAACTTTTTCGGATCCGAGCTCAACTTTTTGTTTTATTGGCGAAAAACCGGTTTTTTGACTTTTGCGAATTTTTTAGGTTAAGTTCGCCAATGCAGTTCCGTAAAAAAAAACGCTATCACTCTTCAAATTAAGTGTTCTACACGCCCATATTTTTTTTCCCTGCCTTCAATTGTCTGGAAATTAACATGGTGATTCCGTAGATTGATTGGACTATTTGTCATTTCTCTTCAACGCTGTGATCGATGCGATTATGCCTGAAGCATACGATGGACGACGCGGAGTTCGATACGATGACAACAACTTCATAAGCGACTTGATGTTTGGCGACGATAGCGTCATTTTTACCGACACGGATGCCGAAGCACACATCTTATACGACATTCCCTCATCGCCCGGTCATACCGGTTAAAAATCAATAGGGAGAAGACCAAAGCGATCACAACGAACGGATCGAGGGCCAGTGTTCACCTCGATGGAACCCAAATCGAACAGGTTCTGATGTTGAAATATTTGGGACCATTGGTTGAGGAAAAGGTGGCATCGACGGCCGACGTTCACAGCCGCATCGACCAAGCAATAGCAACATTCGCCTTAAGTGGTGCATATGGAAAGGAACAAATATTACCCTCAAAACGAAACTACACCATTACCAATTGTTGATCTTTTCGATTCATCTTTACGGATCGAATACGTGGACACCGCTCAAGCCTGACATCAACAAGCTCGAGGTCTTTCAAATGGGACCTACCTATGTCTTTAACCAGATAGGACTTCGATACTGTATTCTTGTTGAATCAGTGAATAAGGCCTGATTAAGGTGGGATTCAGATGAAGAGTGAGTGCAAGGTCTGACTCATATCTTCTAGGTATAACTTTAACTAAACCTAACGCCATAACGCTTAAAAAGAAACCATCTTTTATCTTCCATACAGCTCATAATAATTTATAAAGAAAAATGTGAAAAATTTAGATAAGAACTGTGTTTTAATTAAAAGTACGACCACGGTATGCATGATCCCACCCACGTTCTTGTATAGATTACGTTTCGCAGAAAAATCCATTAACAATTTCCCTAACTTCACAAAAACAATTCGGAAACCACCTCTGAAACATTCAAGTGCTGGATTAATCACACAAAAGGCATTCTAAAAATGACTTGTAAAATACGGTTTTATCTGCGCATAATATTTCTTGTACTTACCACCGTATCTGCAACACCTTGAGATATTGTACTAGATAACAAACTATCTAATCACTCAACACATAAGTGTAAACAAACGATAATAAATTGATGATATATAGACAAACGGAAATTAGTGTGCAAAGAGACTTGTATTAGTGAATTTAAAGTGGGTAACTAAGTCAGGTCCAGTTCCTTAATACTTAGTTTAGACACTTCATAATCTAATCAAAATTTGATAAAAGTTTTATGATTTAATGATAGGGAAATTTGTATGATTATTTCCATTGAAATGTGATAGAGTAGTGTAGATTAAAGTTTTTCGATACAAAAGCCGGTCAGGAACGCACTATACCGGTTTTAACAGGAGTTAAAAATTTTAAACTAGTTCTTTTATAATAATTGTATTAAATTGTCGTCAATATTAAATCTACTTTTTGAAACGACTCGAATCAATTATGATCGTATCAATGTTTTCATGTAGATTACACAAATATCATTACAGCTATAATATAGAACGTTTTAAGCAAGGCTGAGAGACACTTCAGGATGGGAATAAAAGTGGATTTATCAAACAGCTTCATAATTTAGAGAGGACGAAAACGAAGTATAAAGAGGTATAAGGTTCAGCATAGAAGGCCCCAACAAGCCGAAGGCAGGACGGCGGTAAGGACCCCAGGAGGGCTGCAAGAAGCGGACACCAGCAGCCGCCATTCTACCAAAAGGTTCTGGGACCACCAGAAAATTGGCGGCACCAACTTTCACACCTTCTGGTGGGCACAGTCGCACGGCGAAAACATCTGGTGCACTGCCTAAACGTTGGTCCTGGACAACTTTCCTCAAAGCAAACTGACGGAGGAGCAATCCTCCTCAATTTGTGACTCCATCCTCACTGAGAAGAACAAGAGTGCTGAAGTAATTGAGGAAACGGACGGACATTTCCAAATTTAAAAGTATCAGCTTCTGGGTCCCTAATGATATTAGGGTAGTGGAATAGGTGCGCAGAATGACGATCCAAAACCAGCCCATTAAGGTAGGGACACACTGAGCCCACGTACGCAACGTATGCAACGCGTTATTAAATCTAAACGGTTGAATTTGTATGCCTAGAAACACACTTATCATACGCACTGTCACACGCGTCCCACGCAACGTTATAATCTGTCGATCCAGATCGGCGTGGGATACGTTGCGTACGTGGGCTCAGTGTGTCCCTACCTTTAAGGTGACGAAGCTGCTGATGTAGCTAAAGTAGCAGGGTGTGTAGCTATTTTACTCCTTCACTCGAATTAAAGTAAGATTGGGAGGTGTACGGAGACTCATAGATGCGGGCGGTCCAGTGCAACCAATCTGCAACACACTAGGATTACTCCTTTCTGCTACACTAGGTCTGCGAACTAGTCCCTTCCTTACTAGATAAAATATTCAGGGTGGGAGGATTGCCAACATAATATTTATACCCAAGCCAGGAATTTCAGACTACACTTTACCTTGGCTAAATCTTTTGGGGCGACAAAACTCCCTTCTTTTGCCTCGAAGACAATGGAGAAAATTGTTGACAGAGGGTGATAAAGAAAAAAATGACTAAGCTTGTAAAGATCAAACAAAAGCTTTCAAGTTTAAACAAAAACTTTTCCAGGTTGGACAAAAGTTCTTAAAGCTTAAACAAAAGCTTTTAAGCCTTAAATAAAAGCTTTTAAATGTTAAACAAAGCTTTTAAAGCTTGAACAAAAGCTTTACAAAAGTAAATTTCCTTCATCGTAGCATAATCATCGTGGTTGGGGAGCACCGTTAAAATGTAAAAAGTTAATCGATCAATTACCAGCTGTCTGTTGAGTTATATAAGTTTTAATTTCTTTGGTTATGGGGTTATGACCACCTAGCATTTTGGGAGAGTGTGCAGATAGGGCCCTATAAACTTAGCCCGACCGCCCCATGTGGACCCTGTGTGAATTACCCTATAAGGCCCACGCAAAGGATCTAACGCCTTGCCTCAATTGCGCCTCGTGATAAGGAATGCCCCATTTGGCCTCCTTGAGGAAAAATCATTGCTTGCCGATTCCGAGTGGAAAAAGAAGTCCGAAAACTTTGAGAATTTCAGCGTGGAAATGTGAGTAATACTCCGCCGCTGTTGAAAACTTTATATTTTTAAACGCGAGTGTCGTTTTACCAATACGGTCTCCCAACTGAGTACTAATTATGTCCAATGCTGCTTAAACTCTGTAATCGAACCGGAACCGGTCTATTGAGAATGCCAAATGATACCCTTCACGGTCACCAACATAATTGCCTGAAATATGCAATGCAACAACAACAATTATAGCTTTGGATGAGTTAAACTAATTGCCTGTTCCAATGAGCCCACAAATATAATTTCTCTTCAACCCACCGCTTTGGGGCCCTATATAACAAAAAACTTTTTGAAGCTCAATATATTTTCGGGGCCCCCTCTGACCTAAGGACCGGGGCAATTCGTCCCAGTTGCCACCCCCCCCCCTATGTGGCGGGCCTGATTACAGTTGAATAAGTTATTAAAATGAGCTGCAGCGGTAAAATAATTAAAATAAAATATATAAAAAAAAGTTAAAAAATGCACAGAAAACAAAAAACATAAGCACAAGTAACTCAACTATAATCGACAACCAGGTGGCACGTGGCAGGTATATAGAAAATTGAGCGAAAAAATGAGAGAGCTTTAGCGCATGGAGAGGTTATACCGACTTAAACTTAAATTTAATTCACCGCCAATGAAAGAGAACAACTTATTGAAACGGGCTCATTGGGAACAGGCAGTAAAGCTTAATGCCCCGGCTTCACCGACCTCAGTTCAATCCACATAAGTGTCTTCATCGGCTACAGTCCAGTTCATGTTCAGTTCGTGCTCGAAATTGTTTTTGCTTTTTCGCTAGAAGGCAGAAAAGCAAAATCCTACTGGAATGGCACTCCACCCACCCAGTTGATTACCCTCTTTTGAGCGAGCTTTCACGTTCAACTTCAGTTTAAGACCAGTTTGGCGAACTGAGGTTTGTTTATGCTCAGTTGAATATGTGGAAATTGTATGCGAACTGAGGTTCAGTTCACGAATTTGCTCGAACTTTTACAGTTCGGCTGGTGAAGAGTATCTTTGGCAGACCCCATTCATTTGAAATAAGTTTTGCCTACTAGGGACACTACGAAAAACTGATAACCCTGATTTTTTTTGTGTGGTGTTCCTAATACCCTTGACACACTGCAGCATCGAATGAACATTGCAGTATCATTCGGCTATGAATGATCATTCGCGCCCAGTATGTCATGTCCAATGTTCATTCAACAGCTTCATTCGTCATTCAATCGAATGAAGTCAAAATAACTTCATTCAATGAAGATGGAAGTGAAATTGGGAAATTATCGAACAACTTTCCATGAAATTTCCAGTAGAATTTCCAACTGAAATACCTAACTTTCAAACTGTCATTCAGATTTCAGAATTTTTTAAAAAGTAGTAGGTTCCATTGTAAATAACTGTTGTTGGGCCTCAATTAATAATTTTTATTAAATTTAAAAGTATAAATTACTATGGAATCACTTTCAGTTCATATATTTAGCAGTTTGTGTAAAGTTTCTATTTTGACAGTTCCAATGAACATTGAGAAATGCAGTGTGTCGCTTCTAAAATGAATGATCATTGAAAGCCAATGAAGTTGGAAGAATGCTCATTCGTTTTTGCAGTGTGTCAAGGGTATAAGGAAACTCTTTCGGCATGCCTCTTATTACGTTTCGGGTTATCAGGTGTACCAGTGTGTGCATTTTTCTTCGCAAAGTCAGGTTCTGCACCGCGAGAAATATGATACAGTGATGAATTCTTTTTTAAAAATCTCGCCTCTTTTGTTTTTCCTTCTCAATTTGCGATTTCTGCATCTATCTGTTAGAAGTTCTCAGTCGCCCCCTTTTCAAGTGTCGCCCATGGCACTACCCTACTCACACCACTGTTAATACTTCTTATTTGGAGAGCTAGTAAGCCCTATTGACAACTTCTGGCACGGTAATCAGACATACTACCCTATAAATTGAAGGTAACAGAATGGTCCTTATAAGTTGACTTGGAATTTATCTCGATTTCAGTCCTTAACATTTAATTGAATAACAATGGCAATGATCATTTAGTTGAACACCACGCAAATTTTCTGTCGTATCATTAATACATTGTGATCAATTTTGAACTCGAACCAAATATTTATTCGAACGTAACCATAATTCAAGTGGTAAACATAAATACAAAACCTATCATAGACTTGTTTATCGAAACCATATATTCAACAAACAAAAAAATATTGACCACGTTATGAGACATTGTAAAATTTTCAGCCATTAAACGAAATTTAAGACTCAAAACTTAATTATACCAATTAAATTAACGTCTTAAAGTCTTCATTGGCTATGCATAGTTTTCCAATCCCATTCATCGCAGAGAAGTGTTTTAAATTGTCGACAATTTGTTTACTCCAGGGCTGGTTGGTGATTTGCCCTTAATTTAAATTTAAAAGTTTTACGGCGATTTTACGTCGGCAATAAAGCCTTTAACCAAGCGTGCCCCAAAAATAACAACAAAAGAAAAACGTCAATCTTTTGGAGCTGTCCTAGAAGCTTGAGTCAATACTAGCATTCAATCGATGTACTCAATCGCGGCCGGCATTGTTTTTAATTCTTTAAATAAACTAGACTTCGGCTGAGGATGGAACAGTTTCTTTTGTTCTTAATTATTATAGCTTAAACTGAACGTCTGGAATCTTATGTTGGTATAAGTTTCAGATGTGTCGAGGTTTCTGAAGTGCCTATACCCCATATAAACTAAACTAGTTTATATTTCTAGGCTATATCCACACTCTAGCTTTTAGAAGATCTCTAAAGAGTCAACTAGGCCGAATTTTTAGAAATTTGCCCAACACTCACAACCTTGTCTCTCAACTCATTCATCACAGGAGCACAAAAAAATAATTGTGCCTTAAAGTCTTAAAAAATTAAATCCAGCAACAACAGAAAAAAAACTGCTCGAGGACATAAATCCCAAGAACACACCCAAGCGAGACGTTACCTGTTACTACCTTGGGTTGCGTGACTGCTGGAACAATAGGATGGCATCAAGGTTAACATTAAATCCGTTATAATTTTTTGGCTAATATAAAAAAATATGTATCCACGTTAAGACTTAATAAATTAAAATGAACTCATTAACATCATATTTCCAAGGAGCAGAATTCCTCGCCAAGGATCCAATAATAGCCTTTAATTAATTTTCGGGGTTGTTGTCCATGGAAAAAGGCGTTCCCCAAAAAAGTTTTATTTTCATCATCATCATCATCATCATATGTGATGGTGGCGAGGCTGATGAGGATGATTCTATTGATTGACAAGGATACAAATTAATTTTTTCTCTTATTTTGTTTTTGGATAATTCAATTTGTTACTCAGTGGGGTAAAGGCGAATTATTAATGGCGGGAATAATGTTTTTATCACTTGTTATTGTTCGCAATAAATTCAAATTAATGCTGTCGGTTTTGATTGAAAGCCTCACAGTCAGGAATAGTTGATCGAGTTGTCCTATTAATATCACAACCCGAGAATCAATCAACAAATTTCAATCTTTTACAGTCCAAATTATTTATCTATTGTTGAAAGTTTGGACCGACCTTTCAATAGACCAAACTTTTTTCCTTTTTGTAGGATAAATCGGATGGTAGCAATAGGGGTAGAAGCCCTAGATATGCATTTACACCTGCTCTCTCCTGAACTTTACATTAACAGTTGGCCACATGCGGTGCCCTTATACGGAGAGAATCCGGACCTGGAGTTCAAAACGTTGCTGTCCTAGCTTGCTAGGACTTGATGTTGCTATCCTAAGGTGTGGTGGTTTCAACTACACACTACCTTTCATTTTTTTGAGCTTTGAAACTTCGTCGTCAAAATACCCCCTTAAAAGAGTGAGGAAGCTACCGGTGAAGGAAGTTAAAGATCTATAGACCATCAACAGTTCACTTTCCTGGCGCACTAGTATCTTACAAGCGGAGCTATTGCCGATCCTGAATGTTTGCAAGGCAATAAATCTCGAACCTGCACAAGGATGTAGCACTGGGATTTGTTTAGATAGCCAGGTCTCTATAAGAACCCTAGATGCAGTAATGATGCATTCCAAGCCAGTGGAGCGATGTTAGGCTGAGTTGGATAGCCTCTATAATACGATACTTTCGCTAGCTAGATGCATACCAGCTAGATGCCCTGCCCACCACAGACTACCGAGCTTTATTTTCTTCACAACATCTATGTCGCAATAACGATCGTAGATCTCGTCGTTGTAGAGTCTCCGGAATCGTCCTTCCTCACATAAAGGGCCAACAATTCTCCGAAGGATTTTCCTTTCGAATACGACCAAGAGGAAGTGGCGTAGCTACCTAGGGGCTAGGCGGGGCAGTGCCCCGGGGCCCTCAAGCTCAGGGGGCCCTCGAATCCTTACCAGAAAATCTCGATCGAACTGAACTTTTAAAAATTTCTCCCATTTTCAAAATAAATATGACAGTTTGCAACCCGACTTTAATGATGGCAACTCAGTTGAGAGAAATTCGAAAGTTATACCTAGGGATTTCCCCTAAATTCTTTCTGTGGGTTGGCAGTGTTGTCAATTTGACGGATAGCGATATGTGCGTTTTATTGTGAATTCGAGTCAAGATTTTTTTTTCGAGAACGGTTAAAAAATTAATGCTGTATCAGGAATAAGTAAGCTGATGTTAATAAACTTTTTAGTACTGGTCAATATAGTGGTTCAATTTTATTTGATTTTAGTACCACTCATATTGATGTCTGTTACGTCAATCAATCATGGCAAATCTATGGATTTCGGCTACTCATTGTATAACGCGAAATATCGTGAAAAAAATGCAGGTCACCTGCAGTAGGTGCATTAATTCAGGTCCGCGCGCGAGGAGATCGTTCTTGGTCTCCACCGTTAAATGTGGTAACACTAGCGGCGATAAAATGTTTGCCGGGGATTCCCCAACGACGTCTTGTAGCGTATCATTACGTTTCTCCTTCCTTTTACTTTTAACGTCGTCAGTGAACAGTGAGTACCTCGAGCACAATCTAATATAAATATTGCATAAATAAATTAGAAAATTAATATTATGGACAAGATGGTCCAGTAGGGTCAATACGATATCTGCAATAAAAGTTAGTTTTTTTGATATTATCAAAGCATTATCAGAAATAGTTCTAAAGAGTCCTAATAAAGATGAGCGTAGTGAAGCAGAGAGTATTAAAACAAAAATGCTAAATTTCGAGTTCATGTTGCTTTGCGAATTCATGTACAGTGTATTGAATGAAATCACTTATGCATCCAAAACTTTACAGAAATGCGACATCATTTTGGGCGAGGCAAGTAAAGCTTTAGCAGAGACCAAAGCAAAGTTGCAAATTTATAGAAATGATTTCGAATTATTCAAGTGCAAAGCCAGTGAAACTGCAAGAAAATATGGTTTAGATACCCATTTTCAGGAAAAAAGGCAAAGGAAAGTTAAAAAACATTTTGATGAATTAGCTGCTGACCACCGATTTCCAAACAGAGAAGAAATATTTAAAATTGAGATTTTCAATAATCTACTAGACACAAATAGCTCAATTAAATACACGTTCTACTGGTATGAGTGCAGTCTGTCAAATATTCGATTTTCTAACACCAACATTCTTATTACATGTTGATGAAGCAACTTTATTACAAAAGTGAGACGAATTTCAAAGAAAATATTCAGATATAATAGGTCCTAGCTTTTCACTTCAATTTATTAATATTTACCACCTAGTTTTACCTCAATTAACTCAAGCATGGACTGTTCACCAATTATGTAAGGAAATAATGAGCAAATATGGAGTGCTAGAATGCGACCTAACGGAAGTATTTACAGCAATGTTATTATTCTTTACAATTCCTGTTACTTCTGCAGCTGTTTAATATTTTTATTACCTGGCCTGCAGTGCACGAAAAAGAGCTGATGATAAAGTAGCTTAGCATTTTTAAAGTATTTGTATATTTAATATTTTTACTTGATAAAACCTAACCAGTTTAGATAGCAGTGGGGCCACATTTTTTGATTTGCCCCAGGGCCCTTGGTTACCTAGCTACGCCACTGCCAAGAGGTTAGGGTACTTTCTGCTAAGCACCCATTTCTCGGGTGCATAGGTGAGCACCGGTAGGACCATCGTCCTTTATAGTAGCACTTTAGATATTATAGTCAGATCCTTTGATTTTAAGAGCCTTGACAGACTATAGTAGGCTTTGTTGGCTTTTAGCAGTCGTGGGTATATTTCTGATTCCAAGATTTTGCCGATATTGCCAAGATATTATTGACCTAGCTACTGACATGAAAAACTAAAAATGTGCCCGTCAGGCTTATGCATGCTCCCGATACAGGTATGAACATTAATAAATGCACCCGTGTCGCTTTACTAAATGGTCCCCTAACTAAGTACTAACCACGTCCAATGCTGCTTGATATACGTAATTTAACGAGAGTCGGTCTACACTGAGTATACTAATGCCAGCGTTTATGGTCACCAAAATAATTGACAGCTTTCTTCGTCCCGCACAATTGTTTAAAGCTCCAATTTTTTCCCTTTAGTTTAAAAAAGCCTGAGAGTACCGTCCATTCTTTGTAATATTCTTTTATTGGTACGTGCATGTATTGGGCTTTATTTAGAAAAGAAGAATTTTTAGGTAGGCGCTATGCATGCATGTTTCAGGCTAAGAGCGGGCAAGTTTTATCTTTACTCGGGCAGGCTGTTACGTACTGCAAAACTTCCAGACTAGAGGTCGGAGCACTTATAGGTTTCATAGATTCTACAGGATGGCTTTGCAAAATCCTTCACGGACGGTTAAGCTATTACCGGTCTGTCTGACGCAGGTTCTGAGATCACCACCTACAGCATAGTAACAGTACCACAGTAGATAGTTTGGGTTGTTAGTCCTATTGTGTTACAGGTTTCACTGGACACCCACATCCGCTGTGGACCAGCAGAGTCTTGGGGAAAAAAACCGATTTGCTCCGAATGTTAATCGACCATTTAGTTTCATCAACGACGTCTCATCAATGCTTAGGATAAGAGTTTGGTTTAACCATTCTGGTCAGTTTTCCTAATCTTCGAATTCCGTTGTCGTCTTTACTCCTCGACTTGTTATGGTTCGTTAGCATCGCTAGGAGCCCAAAATTGATTCCTGTGAATTTTGAGAGGTCCTTCAAGATTAGAGCCCTCCCAAAATCCCAGCTAGGCGTCTCTATCTAAGAGCCATTGGCTGGTAAGTTTACGAGCACACATGATTTTATAAGCCCAACTGTCACCATCTTCTAGACTTCCCCAGACAAATTGTCGAGGTAGAAAAGCACTCCTTTTTCTTCTTCTAAGATCCTTGCTTCCCTTAGTGGCATACCAGATTTTACCGGCACACCGTTGTTCCCTCGGAAGATGATTAAGTTGGTGCTGTGATTTCCTTAGTAGGCACAGAAACCTTGGGCAAGGATGGAGAAAGCCGGGTCTCCTTCTTGGAATTATATGGGTTCCCAACTATTGTCTTGCGTCTGCTTGAGAGAAATTAGTGGAGGTCGACCTAGTATACCTGTGGGTCTCGATTCCCTTTTGGTCTCGATTGCTCTTCACCTTTTGGCAACACCAAATAGCTTGATAGCTCGTTGATAGAGGTTCCGCCAAAAGAGTTGATGCCGGAGCGCGCAGCTGGGGAAATTAAAGCTGCACACAAATAAAAATTGCGCACATATTGATAAGAAATGCGCTTATGTATTTTCAAATTTCCCTTTCGAAATTTGTTGCGACTAGGCTAAGGGACGGGAACGGCATGCGGGGATTCTACTGCGCATGGAAAACGCGACTTTCTCGGCATCAACTCTTTTGGCGGAACTTCTAATCGTTAACGTTTCCGCGAGTCATCTGGAGCGCGTTCAAAAACCTTACTATGGTTAACCATGGTTAACTATGGTAAACTTTTGTCGTTCAAAAACTCCGTGGTTAACTAAAACATAACCACGAGCATAACTTTTTGGCGTTCAAAAACTCCCGTGGTTAACCATGGTGTAGTTAAATTTTAACCATGCTCGGGAGCATGGTTAGCGATAGTTAAGAAGAAGAAGAATAAAAACAATTTTTGAGATTAATTTAAATAGTGGGATTTGTGAGATTATTTTAAATAAATAATTATTGGAAATAATTGAAGCAAATAGCCGACACTATTTTATGGAAAAAAATTTTAAATTTTCTTTACCACGTAGTTAACTACGGTGCGTTCAAAAACCTCCATGGGTAAACATAAACTTTCGTGGTTAAGTGAAGTGATGTAGCATAACCACAGCTTACCTCGTGGTTTACTATAGTAAGGTTTTTGAACGCGCTCCTGGAGAATTAGCTCAGTGTTAAGAGGCGTATCTTCGAGGACATCCCATTACAGCTCTGAGCTGACAGTGGTATTAATCTCACAACTCCCTTCGTTGTCTTTAATTCTTTGTTTTGTTGGTTCAGTCCCCCAAGAACGGTAGGGAGACAAAGTGCGAAGGCTCACTATTATCAGCCCTTAACACGATGTCATTTATATGTAAATTGGTATTGCAGGCTTGGAAGAGTGTGCTCCCTGGCCATATTTAAGGATTTACAAAATTTATGAAAATAAATTCCTTAAAATTAATTTATTTTGCCAAATATACTTTACACTACAATTTATTTTCTATTATTACTAAAGTAAGACAAAACACAAAATAGATTCTCTTTCCCCATTTCTTCAAATTTTCTGATAACGTCTTTAATAAATGAAATAAGTCATCAATGTGAAGGTTTGTTTCACATTAACTAAAAATCATGATTATTTAAATTTTCTTCTCGTTGGTTGACCAATATTTTATTATTCATAACAAAGAGTCAACAAATCACTTAATCACTGATAGCAAACTTGATCTTGTTTACCGCAACAAAAAATGCTGAACGGCATTTCTAGTAACTGGTGGCGTCTGCGCTCACCTACGTTCAGGTATGACGTGACACTATGCGATGTGCATCAATATTCGATGATGCAACAAATACAAGATCATGGGCGAACAGCAAAAAACTACTCGGTGTGTTGTTTGTTGTCAAATAATTTTGTTATTTAAGAAGATTTAGGTTAGTTCGTTTAGTTTTAAGTTAATACTGTGTTAATTTGTTAATAGAATTACTTAGCACTTTTCCACTAACAACAGGGTGTTACCTGACGATGAAATTCATGCTCATGCAATGCGACCTTGTGTGGCAATTACGAAATGCTTAATTGCAAGTTAAATTGCACTTCTCACTTAAATTGCACTTCTTATGAAACAATTTTCTTGTGACTAATGTTAAAGATCCTACCGCTGCAATCGAACCCGAACCTCTGTGGTGGTAGTTGGGCACCTAGGCCAAAGAAGTAGCAAATTCAAGGATTGGCCTTGTGATATGGTGAATGCATGACGAATCGGAAATTGCATTGCGAAAATTCGGCGGAAATGATTAAGTTAATTAAGTTTCAGAGGATTGACCGTTAGATTCCTCGACAGGAACACGGCCATTACCGATAGTCAGCAATTGCTTAAAGAAATCTTTGGCAGATGAATTGTTTTAGAAAGGCAACTGGCGTGTTTGTCGTCAGCTGTCGTTTTTTCAAAAACGTCACAGAGTCGACGATTTGAGGCAAGCGGTTATTTGATCGACAGCGGTGAATCTTGGAATGACTGATAGTGTTTGGCGGAAATCGCGCCTCCAAAACATCTTGATTTATTGCACATTTCTTTCAAAGTTCGCTTGAGTGCCTCCAATGCGCGTTTGTGCACTATTGTGCATTCATCCCAGATGATGATTTTATTTGCTACCAAAACTTTTGTCCTGAGTGTTTCGCAAGTTACATGTCGTTTTTTCAGCCGTTTGAAGGTTCAACGGCGGTTTCAACATAGGCATCCTTCTAGCAACGTGGCCGATATTCTAGAAGAACCAACTGCTATAAAGGATGTCTTCCCAATTCCACCTGGCGCACCGATGAAAAAAGGCCACCTTTTCCATAATCCATTGCCTTCATTAACATATCGTACACCTCCGTTCTGTTGGGTGTTCAACAGTCGTACATTCGCTCGAACCGATTGGTTCAATACATCTCGATCGTGTTCACGTTCACGGTCCAATTTTCGATTGAAAGCGTCGCTCATTCGATGGAAAGCATGTCAAAATAATGATAGCAAATAATGTGCGATCTGACATGGAGATGCAGAAAAAATGTCTTCAGCGATTCAGAGTATCATTTTGAATCAAATTGAGCTGTTGCAGCACGAAATGTTGGGAACATTTCACCATTGACAGTTTGAAGTGATTCAAATGATGTCGGCCCACGAACATTCACCAGCAATAACCGCAAGTAGAAGCATTAGTCATTCTTCGGTTGAACTCTGCAAATGCGACCAAGAGTAGAACTCACTTCCGGATGATCAGGAACCGCATCGCCTTGTTTCTGGCGTTTTTCGTTCTTCGATGAAGCGTTTCAAGTGTAATAACGTGGCATCGTAGAGCAATGTTCGTACAAACGGATCGCATTAACAAATCGAAAAGAAACTGGTCAAAGGTGTCGTTGGAGTTGTTTCATTCGATACCAGTTGTACCATTCGATGGGTTGAAATAAATTCGTTGACCATTCCAAAGATGTACCGTCAAATGTACAACAGTGGTATGACGCTCATGAATGGAAATCACCAACCACCAGCAATATGCCGAATCGCTTCATTGCAACTCAGATATCGTGATATCATCAAGGAAGCCGTTTTCTTTCGTGAAATATATCTGATGTTTTAATAGTTATTCTGTTATTTGGTGCGTAGGCAAATCCGAAAAATCAAAAATCATAAAAATCGGTCCAGCCGTTCTTAAGCTATATATGGTGCAACTAACCCGACTTTGTTCGATTAAAAGTATTCATTTTATTGCCGTAATTACATTGAAGTGCCATAATCAGCGTAAAGTTATTCTAAGTCTGCGATCGATTTATCCATAAATTAAAAAAAAATTAGAATTATCGAAAAAGGTATGTAGTAGAATAATAACTTGATGTAGTAGTGTAGTAGATTGCCATTTTTTTCTAAAAAGGTAGTAAAATCACTACATATGTAGTAGAACGGTAACGCTGGCAGTGATAAAGTTTGGTCAAGGCTGTTACAATGTTCTCCTTCGCCTTTAAAGGCTTCACAAACGGGATCTGGTCCTGGCCTCTCGCAACAAACGTGTCGTTCACTGTAAAAGCGGTGCAGACTCCACACTCCAAGGGGCTGGTTAAATATGAAGGGCCAACAATACAGGCAGTAAACGATTCCTCCACTAATTGTGCAAGTATGGAAGCAGGAAGCTTTGCCAGAAGACTGGGGAAAAGGCATCGTCTACAGTGTAGACTCTACACGGTTCATTAAAAGAAGAAACATATCATAGCGTGCACTAATTATCCCGGTATAAAGTTGTAAAGTACCGCTAATAAAATATTCTCCGCTATCCTAAGAGGATGGCCCCATACGCTACAAAACATTATAGGCCAATACCAGTGCAGCTTTAGCTCGAATGCGAATCAACAGCAGATCAGGTTTTTACCTTGAACCATTAAGTTTTAAAATTTAATCTAACCTATCTTCAAAGACTTTAAAGCCGACTATGATAGCACAGCCAGGGTAGAACCGTCTAAAGCCATAAGAGAGTTTGGCATCCCCAATAAGGTGATGCGACTATCTAGGTGGACCATGAGAAATGTGGCAGGCCAAGTAAAGATATCTGGAACATTGTCCAGACCAAGCAAACGGTCTGGTCTATCTCCTTTGGGGGTGTGTAATCATGGCATCTAGCTCGATGAGTGAAGGTGAACCTATTCGGAAAGTTCTCTGCGTTAAAGTCAATGGAGTCCGACAGCGCGTGAGACCCAACATCAGTTGGAAGGCTGGCGTAGATCAGGATGCTCGGAACAGTTAAAAAGAAACAGAAACGACGCTCGGCAAACATCATTACAAAACAATTACTTGATTGGAGTTCTCACAGACAAAGAAGAACAGGTCAACCAATCACAAGGAACAGATCTATAGAAGCTATCTCAGGTGGCATGTTTGCCTTAATACCTCAGAACTTGGCCTTCGTCTGAAGTAAGGTCGACTATCTTAGGTACCCAATGCACGAGTGATCTATCCGACATCCGATCACGCGAAGCCAAAACAACAACAATTTGAATACATTCGAAATTTCAAGTTCATACAAATTGTTCTTCTTTTGGCGTGACGTGATCGGATGAAGTGGGTTGGGCCCTTTAGACGCTGATTGTAGGATTTGTGCTATATATAAAAGACCCAGGCACTCGTTGAAGAAGAAATTTGTATACTTCTTAAGAAATCCTAGGCATTGAGGTGCCTGTTTAGAAATACGTTTTTACTTTAAAATTAACTATAAAAAGTAAAAAATAATTTTGAATGTAAAGTTTTTATTGCTCCAGCTAGTCCAGCCGCTGGAGCACTTGCAGTGGTTTTAACATGATGTAACAGACTTTTTTTGGTGGAATTGGTCAGAAATAACATCGCCAACAATATCTAGGCGGTGCGCAAACATGAAAACGCCTGGAAAATTTATTTTTTGATTCCGGGATTTCATTGGTATTTTCTATCGTTGGCATAACTTCAAGGTGAGGATACGGTTTTTAGCAGTTTTCGGATATTTTGCAATGCGAAAATTCAAAAATAAAACTTCCGCTTAGTTTTAGCAAAAATCCAATAACGAACAAAACATTTCCAACCAAGTCCAACCAACTTTCCGCCTAGAAGCCTTCGTTAAGATATATAAAAAAGGTAAAAAAAGGAAAGGGTGGGTATTTTTCAGTTTTTGGTTTCTACTTTTAAATTGGCTCCATTGCTCCATGCTCTATCAAATAAATAAATTTTAGAAATTTCTTATCAATTATCTTCTCTTATCAGAAAAGCTAAAGTTTAATACCAACTTTTATTCTCTCTACTTTCATACCAACTTTTATTCTCTCATTAAAAATGACTAATTTAAAAATAGAAATATTTTAGAGAAAGTGCAGACTGTAAAGCATTTTTTTCTGTAATCTTAACTTAAACAAAAGTGCAATGATTATGTTTAGTTTGTTGTTAAATTACACCACGATAAAAAGATAAGATTTTTTTGTGTTTTGCTTTACGATAATATAAAAATGAATGACATGAAAATGACTAAATTTTTATCATTTAAAAATTAAAAATTACGCAAAAAAATTTATATTATAAAATGCACGCGAACTACCAATAATCTAGATCAAGTTTACCCAAGTTGCATTTTCGCAATAAGCCTCTAATTGAATGTTTGCGTGTTGTGATAAAATTAAAAAAATTGCAATTTATATGTGAATGATTTAATCATTAACTTAGAAACGAATATTACTTTTAATATTTAATACTTTTGAGTTTAATAAATTGCCGGAACCAGATGAATTACTAAATATATTATATTACAATACTTTAGAGAACTGTCTGGCATTATGTGAAAACTAATCGGCTGGAGCTTACTAGTTTTGTTCTTTGGGAGATTGGGAGATTGGACCGCATCACCAAGCATCATACAAGAAAAAATGTGTTTGCTTGTTATCCACTCTACGAAAGACTAGGCCGAATAGATGGTTTAGTCGATTTAGTGTACGAACGCCAACAAAATTAAAGAATCTACTTTCATAGCCTACACCTATTCCCAGAAAAATGTCTGTAAATCCACTATAAGAAAAGTCGAATCATCTTCGTACCCTTTTGTTTACTTAGAGAAGGAGATACCAGATAACAAATTCCAGACATACTTATTAACATCTTCATTAGTTTCAGATTATTCTTTATCCTCTATGCTACCTGCAGTGTTCCACCTTTTGCCCAAACTAAAACCCCTTATAAATCGATCTACTATCACTAGCCTAAAACTATTCGCAACAAACAGGTTCTTGTCCCGAATAAAGCACACACCACCCGAGCCCACAACCGTTGAAGTCACTGGTCTGATACCATCATAGATATGTAAAAGGATCTGATAGAAGATGTTGCCCTGCTCCATGGAATCTAAGTTAGTTCTAAAAAATATAGTTTAAAAAAACTAAAAAAAAACGCTTTTACTTTAAAATTAACTAAAAAGCAAAAAAAAAATAATTTTGAATGTAAAGTTTTTATTTATGGGAACAATCTACCTTTCGAACTGTAAAAGAGCGTGGGACTCTTTACTCAGACCCGCCGCTAAACACTTCAGCGCCCGCTTGCAAAACAGACAATACCGCCGCCTCCCTTACCTTGTTTTTTCTGACTAAGATTGTTGGAAGGTATTTGGTTACTTATAAGAGTGTATAAAAAGTGTGGGATGGTAGCCAGGCGCCTTACTTCCTAGGATACGGAGGCCCCCAGACTTTGCCGACTAATAAATCTGGAAGTTGGTGGGTTGAAACCTTGACTATTATGGTTTTAGATAGGATAGGCGTTTCAACAGTTTCAGCAATACACCATGTATATTGTTTAGCTTATTTGAAAAATCACAAAAATAGTTTAAAATTATTTAGATAAAAAACACTTTTTAATATTCCACGTTTTTTAAACGAACTAAAAAGTTTAAAATAATTTGTCCTAGCCCCATACAGATTTAGAACCTCAACACCTTACAGATAGTTCTGAAAATTTGTGATTGTGAATTTGCAATAGCTATGAAAACATTTGTGAGATTTAAAACGAAACAACGTAGGGCGATACCCATGTCGAGGGGGTTGTGAAGATAATGGTTATCCGCCCTCTTGAGACGGCCCCCATGGATCTAACGGTATATTAAGTAAACTATATTGCTTATTGTATTATACTTATGATACCCTTTCATTTGATACCCACGTTGAGGGGGTTGTGAAGAAAATGTTAACCCTCTCTCTTGAGATGGCCACCATGGATCTAACGGTATATTGAGTATACTATACTGCTTATTGTATTCTATTTATCATACCCTTTTATTTGATACCCATGTTGCGGGTGTTATGAAGAAATGTTTTACCCTCTCTCTTGATTGAGATGGCCGCCGTGGATCTAACGGTATATTGAGTATATCATATTGCATTGCCATCGGAGTTGAAGCTGTGTGCAATTTATTTCAGTATAATCGGATAACCGGAAGTATGCGAAAAATCGATTGCAAAATTTGTACCGGACAAACAGACAGACAAGAAAGCGAGTCTTTCATTATTGGTAATTTGTGGATTAAAATTCAACACCGGTCGAGGTTGAACAATTTTTATTTCTGTTATGATTCGTACAAAAATAAACAACTCAACAAGCATCAACTAAAAGATAAAAAATATAAATATCCTAAAAGATAGCTGAATATAACTTTCGCTTTCATCCAGCAAGAAACTGATTTCAAAATACGTAATGTACTTTTAAAGGTCCTTGAAAATGTTGTCGGGCAAGTGTGATTTAACAAAGTGTGTATTTGTTACGTCTAAGGTCGAAAATCAATAAATAAACCGCTGATAACAAATCTGGTTATTTCCCAACCGACTTGCGTTGACATATTGCGGCAGATAATAACATACTTTATCGATAAAATTTTGTAAATTCGCAAAGGGTGTCCCAAGGGTGTAGGTGTATCTCGGAACACCTTTTTAGAATCACTATCTCTCTGATAATGGATGCACTTCTCAAATAAATAATACGAAACATACTCGTATAATTCAAATTCGTTTAATTTACCTGTAATCTGAAGTGTTTTAACCGTGAGCTACTTGTGTTATAACATTAAAATAGGCCTACTCTGAAAAGGTGTTTTAATTAAAAGTTAAAAAAAAAACGAAATTTCTTAATTTTCTTATGAATCATGGCAGATAAAATATTCCTAAAGCTTCCAACCGTTTTTTTATGTTTTCCTCTTGACATTGTATTTTCCGGGCATAGTAATTTGTTTTCGATTAGTTTAAACAATTTCAAGTTCATTTTTGGGAAATTTTTGTTTGTTGACTGTCATTTTGGGATTAAATAAAAAAATTAATGGAAAGTAGCAAATTTATGGAATATTTTTTTGCTACTACAAATCAATCTTGTGGTTTTAAGAGAGGCATTAATCGCTGCTACTATTTTCGGATGTCAACTGTCTAAAATATAGTACAATATTTATTTTGGTGATATTATGCACATATATGTATGATAAGACGACAAGCAGTAGGGCAAACACATATGCAGAACCCGGCTTAATCCGACGTGTTTCGTGGAGTTTTGTTGGATTTAACGAAACTTTACTCATCCTACGTTCCCATGGGCGCTTACTATGAGCCAACCCATTGGAAACTCAGTAATTGATCACGGATTCGATACACGCACATAAATATACTTAGACGATTTTGTGATATTGCTGTATTGTTTAGTAGGTAGATATCTTCAACTAACGAATTTAAATTTTGTGGAGTGTAACCCTTCCGCAAACGAGTCGATTGATTTGCAATCCCAATTTTAAATTGGTTTCACAATAATCACAGGCACAACCAGTTTGCAATGAAATCTTTGGCCACTAACGAGCACAACTGATTTGGATCAATCGGTATTAGTTTTTAGTCACTAGGATTTGGGAAAATGTCAAATAGTTCGGATGAAGTGGAACCACGGAACTGAAATCGCTTCCGTTCGGCAAGAACAATCGCACGCGAGTAGTTCATACTAGTTTCAAATGGGTTTCGTTTCCGTCGACCCATGAATGGATTCCCACTTCTATACAGGGGCAAGATCACGAAACAGTTGCGTGTGCAACTGGAATTGCAAATCAGTCGACTCATGTTTGGAGGGCCTACATCTATTTTTATTAATACTTTGCAATATTGTTAGTACTCTAGTACTAATATCTGTCTGTGTACTCCGGTACTGGTTTAATAGAAGATCGCATTCAATTGGTATTTGGCAACCTAGTCAAGCCATATTGGTCAAGGTGTTAGATTATCATATAAGAAGTCTGAGGTTCCATTCCAAACAGCGTCATGATCCTCCGTTTTTCTATTGGTCCCCCACTCTACTGACTGACTCTTGAGTACGCCACATACAAGAATTCTACAGATTAATGTAAAGCATTCTCGATCTCCATTAACGAGTCAACAGATTCATACTTCATATTCTCAATTGGCAGCCTATCCAGCAGAAAGTTGTAGATGATGTTTGCTGAGTTGTTTTTTGGAGTAAGAATAGCTCTTTCTCTAAACCATTGTGCGCAATCCCCTCCAGCGTGATGAATGTTGGGGTATATTCTGTAATTCAAGGTAATCAGATCTCCCACAATATCACAAAAGTTACTCGGAGTATTTATTCTTCTCTTCTTCTTCTTAAATGGCCCTACAGTCGTTGTTAGCTTCGGGCCTCTTGAAGTCTCTTCTTCCTGTCGTCTTTTCGTCCTGCAAGATCTCTCCAATTTCTTATACAAGTGGTCCAAGTGAAGCAGAGTTTTCGGGATCATTGTTCAATAAGGGCAGTCTAAGCCCGCAAACGGCGGTGGAGTACACTGAGATCAATCCTTCGTTGAAAGAAAACTTCCTTAGAGGACCACCTGCGGAAGAGTGGGTACCTTCTGCTCCATCGGAAAGGCGAACCGAAAAAGCGACCACTTTGAGACGACGGGTTGCTGGCTACTCTCGTGTAGAGGCTAAGCTTCGCATGCCCCTCAAGGAGGAGACTTATACCGATCTTAATAAGAAGAGGGTTTGATCCTCTGCATCCTCTCCAAGCCGAATAAACGTGCGAAAATGACGAAGGCTCCAGCCATATGGTTTGAAAAGCCGGCTGAAAAGTGGCCAGAAAAAAAGTTCGATGCACCCATAATGAAGTCTAGAACGTCTCCAAAGCTGACCTTCTATCAAATGGCAGTGTCAGAATGGGCGTGCTTGCGACTGACTACCCGGAGACTCTCCAGACCACGGAACAAATTGGAAGGGAGCACAGGAGTCTTCTGGAGGCAATAGTCAAGTTGGGATTGATGTACTGTGTATGTGGTGTAATTTTGTAAATACGCCCAGGCTAGCAGAACTAGCCTTTGCGGGTCCTAGGACTGCCTTATTTAGTGTGACGGAAAGATCTGTATTAATTCTTTTAATATTTATTAATGTCTTTATTTTAAACAAAGAGATTCCTGCAAGTAAGTTTATTGCTTACATCGCCGGAGTGAGCGGCTACTTATAGTCATAATCTATCCTGCTTCGTTTACAAAATTATACGTTACATAATTATCCCTATTAGCCCAGTGCAATTAGTCGAAGAAAGGGCATGAAATTGCATTTCATGATGTACAAAATTTTTTTTTTGGAATTTGTTCGGGTACATCTGACAATGTTACTGTAAATGAACATAACAAAATTACAAAATTCAGGAAAAATATCATTTTTATGTAATAGTATGGTCATTATTGTTAATACTTTTTTTCATAAACAAGGTACTTTCATAACGTTCTTCAGTGTTTTACTAAAAACAATCGTCAAAATTGATGGTTCTAAGCCACTACATTATGTCTCATTGTTATAATTTCCCAAAGTAGTTAAACAAACAATTCGTAAACCTCGCGGTTGACCTTTGACCGGTTGTATCGCTGGCATAAAACGACATGGAGCTTCAACTAATAGCTCATTTGAAAGATATTTTTATTGTCCGTATTTTTGCTGTTTACTACTTTTTCATATGAGCAACCGTTAAGGAGATATTCCAAAAAAATTGCGTTATCAGTTATTTCAGGCACGTGAAGTGCGAACTTTGGCGTTGGATTACTCGCAAACTATACAAGCGAGAACGATGACTAAGGGCTTATTCTAAAGGAAATCACTAGCACTATAAATTTGGTACGAGTACGAGTTAATCGCAAAAAACTGCATTCAACCTCAACCACCCGAACAAGTTCGAACTTTGAGCGGCCATAACTTTGAGCCAAATTAACTTACAGACCTCGTTAAGGACTCATTTTGTAGATAATTTTATTCTCTAATGACTTTGTATTGATCATTTTCAGCTATCATTGCACACAATCGAGTTATTTGGTATAAACGACCTCTACCTCTTTTTCAAGATGGCGGCTTTTCCCATCACACTGCGACCCCACAAACTTGGTTTTAACATTGTCAGATGTACCCGAACAAATTCCAAAAAAAAATTTTTGTACATCATGAAATGCAATTTGATTTACTAATTGCACAATCTTCTTGTAACACAGTAGCTAACAATTGTCAAATCACATTTTATTACAGTATTTCTCATAGTAGGTTTTATCACAGTGTTTCTCATACTACACAAACTACATTGAGATCAGAACAACCTAGTATCGCTCATAGTAATTTTCTCGAGCAGTTGAGCTGCCCTGTCAGCCATTCAATCCCACAGGATGTCATCAAAGGCTATCATGGATTATCTCCTATCTCTTAAATCCTTCAACAGAACAACAATGTTACGATGCTGTGGATTCCACCAAGGTCACATAGGTAATAAAATAGCCGATGACCTGCCTAGAATAGGGGCAAACTCTTAACTCGTTGGTCCGGTAATTCGTCATAGTTGGACAAGGACCCAAGGCATTCATTTACCAACATACATTCCTTTTTTCCGCTTATACCAAGTGGGGAAGTCTACTGAGATGGACTTTCAGGAACGAGATGATCAGATGAATGGCATTGATGTGAGCACTAGTTTTACCCGTGCTACGGTTCTCTTTGGACGATTTCCACACGGTGTCACCTAGTTGATCCCGAATTAGTGTAGGCGTGTAGGCTTACTGACTTTACGTTGTCGCTTGCTAGTAAGCGAGACATGTTTTGTTGACACCGAAGTTTGCGACAACGTTTTGTTTTCCCGGCGCATGTCTGCTGTCTGTGGAGAAATTAGAACCAAATAGACTCTGGTCTGTCTAGGTGATCGTTCGGGCCATATGTAAAGGGCACGAACCAGTGGTTTGTCATCAGTATGGCCCACGAATTTGTCCTGTTCAAGGAAGTAACGGAAGTGTTTGATTGCTGCATAGAAGTGCTTCCGTTCTGCTGGATACAGCTTTTTGAAATAAAACGTTTGAGGTTGCCACCGGTGGCCGTTGAATTGTAGTTGTAGACTGTTTGCATCTTCGATTGGATGGTTTAGTTGGACGTTGAGAAGGTACCTCAAATTGCTGTTGATCAGCACCAAAATTTCGGCCAAATTGGGAATGAATCTGTGATAAAAATTGACGATTCCCAAAAACTTCTCGATCGAATATACACAGAAGTTGAAGCTGTGAGATCAACTATAAGCTGATTTCGATCGCTGTATAACGGTGACTTAGAAACGTGATCTCTGATGCACCAAAAACGCCACCAACGCTTTGTTGTTAAATACAAGCTATCGAGACGTTTAAAGAACTCTTCAGTTTGGACGGTGCGCTCCTCCTTGGTTCTACTGGCGATAAGTATATAGTTCGAACATAAACAAAGTCGGGGAATGTGCAGCCCTAACTAAACTTGATCGCTACTATCATAGTGATTAATTACCAACAAGTCGCGACACCACTGAACAATCTTTTGAAAAGTGACAGTTCGAGTGTTTCCTTCAAAGTGCAAGCAAAATTGGTGCAAGTGGTTGGAAAGTTGGTTTGCATTTGAAAATGGAGAAAAAATATTGAAGAGTATATTTTGCAATACTAAAATAGATTGTATTAGATTCATAATTTAAGCTGCGAATTGATTCAGACCAGCAGTTCACAATTCAGTCAGATAAGCCTAAAAAAGTGACACAAAAAAACCAGAAAATCATTAGTCAATTAACACGTTTGGCTTAGTACGTTAATGCATTAAGAATCTTCCGATCAATCCTCGCATACTTTAAGTTTTAATTTCATTCATCTTCGTTCTGTTTGTAAACATAAACATTGCACCACAAAAGTCAATTTAATTGTAAACAATGCGCCGGCAATAAAACTCATATGGCATTATTTTAATTGGAAAGTCAGTGGTGTTCCATTGACATGACACTAAACCACCAGAAACGTCTCCAGAGCGTCAACTTACTTGAATCAACATAAAACCGCATTCGGGATGCTCTTGCCCTCTTCTCAAGCATGTTTTATTATAGTTCAAGAAAACCACCATACGGAAATATTTATGCGTTGCCTTATGGAAATGTGAAAATATGAAAATTAAATGTGAGAGTCTGGACGAAAATAAAACCAATAAATTGAAGTTTCAAATCAAATTTGCTTTCCAAGATCATATATGTGGCTGCAGTGGACTTACTTGCTAGCAATAAATCAGCTATCACTTTTCATGAACAATACTTTTCGTGAACACTTTTCGTGAACAATAATTAAACTCTCAGGAAATCGCATGCATCTTTGAATGATGTACAAGCATTTCGAAGTGATCTATTAAAAGCAATTTGATATAAAATTATCGCGGGAACTGCTTTATGAACTCCAGACAAGAAAGATAACATGTTTATTACAATTCATATACGAGTATCAAGTATATAAGCTGACCAAGTTGCATTGTTGATTTGAAAGCGTCTGATTTCGATGCAAATATCGCAGGTGGCATTTACGTCCTCAATGCAATTTCCCATAGTTATGGAAATAATACATGCACAATTTTTCATCTCAATCTGCAATTTTGTTGTTTAATTTACAATTCAAATGTAATTACACTTATTAGATCAAACCTTTTACCAGTCAATCATATCATTATCTCTAGGCCACCTTCCAACCTTGTCATTTGAGACTGGGAGACGGTACATGGACAGGAGAAGCCCCGAAACTTCTCCTTAAACCCCCTTTCCTGGTTGCCAAAAAGTCAAGAGGTCCAGAGCTTCTAGAAGAAGAATCAGTGCTCTAAATCTGCTGTGTACAGTGTTTTCCCGTATAAGTATGGGCAGGCATAAACAATATAATGCCATTTCCCAGTAGGGAATTTAGGAATTGATGAAATTGGAATGCATTCTTTCATCAGTGAAATGGGAGCGATGGGGATCTATTACTATGGTAAGGAATGGTAATGCAAAATGTCATGCATAATGGACGCACGGCGTACGCTATATCGGGAACGCGATGGTCGGCTATGGCTATGGGAAGGAATGGTAATCCAAAAGGTAGCCGTTACCACTTCTTATGGGAAGGAATGGTAATCCAAAAGGTAGCCGTTATCACTTCTTATGGGAAGGAATGGTAATCCAAAAGGTAGCCGTTATGACTTCCCGGCAAGGACATCGCAATGGAAAAAGAATGCGTTCTGTAATCCAAAAAGTAGCCAGTATGCCTGGCAAGTATACTATACGGAATCGAATCCGGAAGCCTTCCATTCCCTACTGGGTTACGCTACAAAAGACGCATGGCAGTGTCGGTTCATAGCTTCCCACTGGGGTACGGAAGCCTACTTTAAGACATGAAGAAGCCTTCTTTTGAAGCTTAGGAGCTCTTTCTGTCCATATCCCACGTCATATATTTTTTTTGCTTCCACATCGTACAGGGAGGAAGCGTTGCATTTTCTTCCCAACAGCTTCTTGAGTATCTCAATGGAATCTCTTTTGTAGGGGCTTTTTCGAAAGCTTTTAAGGAGTACTCTGAACACCGGAAATATGTGTCGAAGAAGTTTCCTGCATAAGGCTCAAACAGTTTTTTATTTACTTGAAGAAAAATTTGTCTGTTGAACAGAAAACTAAAATCTTCGTTACACCTTCCAAAGGATACGATGTGGAAGCAATTCTTTACTGTTTATCGAGAATAGCTTCTATATTTTCCCGCTGGGTTGTCTCAATATACAAGTGCGGCATACACTACAGCTACGTTCGCCAATTCTAGAGGAGAGGATCACTCGAGATCCTGCTCGTCATACCTAGTAGGCATCCATGATTTGGATCCGTGTATGAGTTTATGAATGACGAAACCCTTTTTGTTTTTGAAACTTAAGAAGAAGAAATCGGACGGACTGTTTTGTTCGCTCGCAGGTAATAGTGAGTCGGATTAATTGACATGGAAAGTTTAGTTTCATCATTGCTTCGTAGAAAAATAATGTATCTTCATTAAAAAAATATAACAGGTGATACATTTATCAGTACGGTCATCAGATGGTCACGCGTGAGTTGTGCCAAACTGTCATGATGTTCTCTTTAGTATTATTTGACATTTCATCATGGAAAGACAGCCTGGCATAGCGTCTACAAATTATTCAAAAAAAGACTAAAATTTTGCAAATCGATGAGTATCATTCCTGGCTTAATGAATACGTCAACAAACAAAATTTGCCGTTTTTAGACTGAAGAGAAACACAAAAAGGTTCAATTGCCCTTATTACATCCAAACATGTGGCTTATGGGACAGAGCAATCATCGATTCCCGTGATCTCGCCGAGGCTCCAACAACACGGAGCGCTACTTGCAATACAACCCGGACCAATTCGGCGAGCAGTTAATTTCTCGCTTCGGACCGATGAATTGCCCATTTGATATTACGCCTCTCTTGGTCTTTTACCTAAAGTTTGGTCATTGGTCAAAAATCACCCGAAAATAAAAATTGGTACTGCAGAATGGACCATGTTAGCCGCAGCTGGCGGTCAAGTAATGTATATGTATAAAATGGTTCTTTTGTATGATAATAAGATTCTGCTTTCTTTCTTCATTATGGTCCTTTAATCCCTCATGGGACATAGGGCGGAAACAGTGGACTCTGTTTTGTGCGACATCTCTCAGCTCCGACCAGGATCTTCCAGTTGTTGCGGCCTCTGCTAATAGGGTTCCCCTTCACGTTGTTCTAGGTCTTCCGACTCGCCGGATCCTTGAGGATTCCAGTCAAGGGCCTGTTTGGCTAGATTATCGTTTTCGCGTCGAAGGTGTGGCTAATCCAATTCCATTTCCTTCGCCTGATTTGGTTGTATATCCTTTCTTGGCCGGCATGGAGCCATAGGTCTTCATTCGGAATTCTATCTTGCCAGCGGATTTTCAGGATACGACACATAACAGGCATGGAGTTCTACCATCGGGCGATATCCAGGTCTCTTTATGTATCTTCTTGTGGCAAAAGTAAGTTCCACCTACTATGAGTTGGCGGGAACTACAAAAGTCAACGAAAAGCTCACCATTCATTGCTATTGATAACTTGGCTTAGGCCTTGATTTCCAATTGTTTGTTCAAGGCCGGTGTTGTTGGGGGGCCGATCTGTGCGTTGATGTCTCCCCTTGGAATGGAGCGAAAATCTTCATTTAGTCGCATATAGAACTCGTCTTTGATGTCATCTTCTGCGTCTTCAGTTGGAGCGTAGTATTGGACTAGCGTAGTACTTCTTAGTCTGGTATGCAGGCGCACGATAATAATCCTCTCAGAAATTGGTGACCAGCTAATGAGGCTAGACCTGGCTTCTTTGATGAGTATTACGCCAACGCCACTCCTACGGCTTTCAGTTTCATTGCTGCCAGAATATAAGAAGGACTCACGATTTGGGCAGATATGTTTCCCTGTCTCGGGCCATCTGGTCTCGCTGTGTTCAATGAACTTAATTTTATATCGATTCATCTCGTTGAGGGCTTCATCCAACCGGCCAACAGAAAGCAGTGTTCTCACATTCCAGGATCCGATTCGTGGCTTTGTTCGAAAAGAAAAGGTCCTCGTCGTGTTGCCCGAGGTTCCGAGGCACCGCGTGGAGGTGGGATTAGGACTTGCTAACAGAGCTGCTAGGTGTTCCTCTGCAGTGACTCTTCTTCACCTTCCGAGGTGGCAATTTTGTTTAGATTAATCATAAATTTTGAATTTGTATAGTCTCGTAACTATACCTTAGAAAGAAACATAACAAAATTCCATGCCACAAAGGAAATGCTCTTAGAAAATCACCACTTATATTAGTTGCAACATACATTTTATGCCACTTAACAATTATTATAATCTTTCATTTTTATTTTTTATCCCCCAGCATATCCAGTGTTTGTAATGTAAACACAAGTACTATTAACCTAATAATTATGATTAACCTAAACAATATTTATCATTACAAGCATCCACTAAGTTTAGTGCAGCTATTGTTGCTTATCCTTCGACACACTTAACAAAAGCAAATCCATTCATCCTGCATACAAAACATCCCTCTATTAAAACACTTGTAACCACACACTTAAAAAATTCTTTTGAGGAAGGCTCAAGTTTCACAACAAAACATCCTTTCGGTGCCAATCGAAAAATTTAAGAAAACTTAAATACAAATGCGTTCGGCGCCGGCATATCCTTGAGCGACTTCCGCATTCCAATATTGTAAATATTTACATCTAAAAATACAATTCAAGTAGTTGTTGAAAGAGTCCTCTAAGATCCTTGTCCCATTGCTTAACTTCTTGAGAGGAACGAGAGATATGCGAAACCTTGATTAGAATACGCTTAATGTTATTGCAAGAGCCAGAAAAACATTAGATAAACCAAGTGCCGATAACATTCACCAACCTGCTCTCATGTGTGCATTAGATAAAAATTTTACAACTTAATAATAATTTTTTTTTGCGAAGGCAAATTTTTCTAGATAAACGTACCTGGAGCTACTTATCTAGGTGTTATGTAATAAATTTATATTGAATCATACACGATATGAAACTTTTCTATCAGATAAATAAATTATAATTCTTATCAGCAGTGTTTATCTACAAACGCATTTTTTTGTTTTAGTATATATATTGGTGGTTTTATTAGATCCAACCTGAAACAGGAAGTTGTTAAATTATGTAGCGAGATAATTGCGGGTTACTCATTTACAGAATTTTACTTTTACCAGGTAAAGGTAGTTCCTTATTTGAGGTATAATAAAGCAATGTTGAACATCAAGGCGCTATCCATATCTAAACTTCCTCATGTCTTAAGTAATAAGATAAGTGTTTTGTCAATCAATAAGTTAAACAATTTGATAATAATTGGTGCTTTAACACTAGCTTCACATGAGATTCGCTAATTAAATATAAATAAATATTATTGTATTTATAAATCATTGACCTCAGTCTTAGGATTCTTTAGTATAGTTGTTGTCTCACCTTGATGTTCATAATGGGTGTGTTTCTTTATTCATTCCGTAGAAGGAATAGACAGAAAATGTGATTCTTTATTCATTCCCAAGTTTCGAATTGACAGATGAAGCGTTTCTTTATTCATTCGGAATATTCGGAATGTATTCTTTTTAAACTACCTCTTGAGATGGAACACTTTTAGAATAAAGGGAATTAACCTTACTAATATAACATAATATAAATATATTACTGTCATAATTGTGACATTTGGCAAGAAAGCAGCAGCCATGGCCCTTATTTATTTGTTATCATTTTTAAAAGTATTTCTAATAATAATAATTTCAAATGGACCTCAGGAGACATCAAATGTCTAATCTTATTATAGTTTACATATAGGTCCCACAATATTTTTAAAATACACAACTCTTTTGAATAAATCACAATTTTTCTTCAGTTTGTTTACTGTCATTCCCGGTGCGTTTCTTTATTCATTCTATTCCGAATATTCCATCAAGTATTCTTTTTATTCTATTCCTTCTATGGAATGAGTAAAGAAACACACCCAATAAGTAGTCAGAACCTATTAGTTGTGTTTTAATTTTGAATAAATTTACATAAAATGACCCAAACGCAGTCAGGTAGGGCGTGAAATTTTCT
This sequence comes from Thereva unica, assembly GCA_949987705.1. Classification (NCBI taxonomy): domain Eukaryota; kingdom Metazoa; phylum Arthropoda; class Insecta; order Diptera; family Therevidae; genus Thereva; species Thereva unica. The sequence goes on from OX465281.1 coordinate 37,997,827, forward strand.
CGGATCGGACGGATAACTCAATGACCAACTGGCAAAAATATAAAGGACAAGAGAGAAGAAAAAGCTTAAAACATGCTATAATAGGATTCGAGGCAATAAGGGAACGAATGTGCAAGATACGAATTAAAGGCAAACTCCACAATTACTCCCTCATTAATATACATGCTACAATCGAAAATAAGTCTCATCAAGAAAAGGAAGCCTTCTACGAAAATCCTGAGAGAATGTCCCAGGTAAAATGTCCCAGGTATGATGTAAAAGTAATTAAAGGAGACGCTAACGCAAAAATAGGGCAGGAACGAATCTATTAATGAACCATTGGAAAGCACAGTATACATCCTGAATGTAATAATAATGGTCATAAACTGGTGCACTTCGCTGCTGTAGCTAAAATGATAGTGGCCAACACGAAATTCTAGCACAGAAGAATGCACAGAGTAACCTGGAAATCTGTCTCTTAAGCTGGAAGTACATAATTGCATTGCGTTGCATGATTGCGTTGAAGGATCAAGTTTACACTGAATATTTCAATGATGCCAGACCTATTAATGCGGCACTACTTTCAAAGCAACTTTTACGCATACAACGCATGCAATAATCGGTCAAATTGGTTTTGTTTCTTTCTGTAAAAATATTATTAGGTCGGATTAACTCAGTAATATATTTAAAATGGATTTTGAAGAGGGATTCAACACGAATTCAACATGAATTCTAATTTCAAAACGCATTTAAGTGCCCACACGCAACGCATTAATGTATATCACATCCATATAATGTAACGCATTGCAGTAAAACCCAATCAAGTATTGCAATGCAATGCAACGCTGCTTACTGGCAGGATGGTGAGCTCGATCTTGCACTCCGCAAGGAGGAGTACTTTTCGCACTGCTATGGGTCGTAACTATGAACCAACTATTGCGACGCATGGAGGCATAGGGGCATCACGTCCAGGCGTACGCGAATGACGTTGTTATCATCAAAAAAGGAAAATTTCGTCAAGTCTTCTGTATCATGGAGACGACGTTACAAACCCCCTCAAGCTGGACGGCAACCCGCGGCCTCAACGTTAATTCAGTAAAAACGGAACTGGTCCTCTTCACCCTCCCCCCCCCGGACAATGTTAGGCTCAAAATTAGCAACAGTCCCAAACACTTGGGAGTAGTCCTGGACAAGAAACTCCTCTGGAATGAAAACACAGAAGAGCGCATTAATCCGCAACCATCGCAGCCCTTAGAATAAAAGAATCTGGTTTTTGGATCGGGCTCAGGGGAGGGCACACAAAGGTGCTGAATTCTGTTACTATCCCCATAAAAACCGACTTCTGCATACTCGAGATTAACGGACTACTACGGAGTGCACATCCCTTCACGTCGTGAATGGAGAAATAGACCACACAGTTTTCAGGGTGCCACAAACTTATTTACTGATGGCTCTAAGCTCGAGAATCGGGTGGGAGGAGGAGTATTTTCCCCAGGGCTTGGGATTGAAGTCTCGTTCCGACTATCCGATCACTGCAGTGTATACCAAGCGAAGGTTCTACTCATACAGGAGGCTGTTCTGCAAATCAACCAGCAAGGCGATAGAAACCGGACTGTCTACATCTTCTCAGATAGTCAAGCGGCTCTGACAGCCCTGCGCTCTTGCACAAACAGCTCTATTACTACCTCTGAATGTCGCAAGTTTCTTAACGAGATGGCTCAACACTTCAGGATCCTCCCCGTATGAGTGCCCGGTCACCGAAATATAGAGGGAAATTGTAAAGCTGACGAACTATCTGGGAACGGCACGACCGCTACTCTCCTTCCCGGAAAGCACAGAGTTGGTATGCCTTGGGCCACTTTTAAACTGCGATGCAAACAGCACACAATGCAAAAAAAAGAAAAAGCATTGGAGGGATCTTAATAAATGCACTTTGTCCAAATTAACCTGACCTTTTATGATCTCCGGACATTGTCTGATAGGGACGCATGCGACCCGCTAAGGTGTTGAGACCTACGATTTTTGCTGTAAGAATCTGGACGAGGAGGAAAGAGTACTACATCTCCTCTGCCACTGCCCGGCCCAAAACAGAACGAGGTTAACCACATTTTCTGAAGCCGAATTCCCGCCTACAGGCATGAACAATTATAAATGCATCCGCATCGGCATAGACCATTCGAACAGCGAATGTTGTTTTAGCAAACAGTCCCCCAGCTAAGCACTAACCACTTCCAATGTTGCTTGACCTTCGCAATCGAACGGGAACCGATCTACTGAGTATGCTATTGGCACCCTTTAAGGTCTCCGAGATAATTGGTCGTTTTCTTCGTCCTATACCATTTTTCCCAATTTTGTTCCTTTTAGTCTAAAACTGTAGTGGTCAGTCATCAGCGGAATAGGGGGAATAACATGCAGGGTCGGCGCTTGGTTTTTTTGTGCTCGGTGCACTATGCCATAGTGCGCCCCATAAGCTGATCATTTTTGAATGTAGTGAAGAACAATGAATAAAGACACAAACACTCACTGGATGGGAAAAATAAGCTTTGTTCCAGTACTTTTCCTGCAAAAATTTGTTTGGTAAAAACTTAGTTGAATGGTGGGGATAATTTTGTCAAAAATTCGGAAAGTAAAGAAACGACTTTTGGGCAATTTCTTGCAAATAAAGAAGAAGATAACATAAATGTCTATTGTCTATGTGTATGCCGCTTTTTAAGATACCCACACACATACAAAAAATTGTCAATTGACAACTTGCAAGAAATCGCAGGACCGAAAACCTCCGGCTAATTCCTGCATGAGGGGAAGTGAAAATTTCCCCGCTTTTTCTGTCATGAGAAAGTAAAGAAACACAAATTGCGAAAATTTTTGTCCCGCGGGATCCCACATTCGAGTTCTGGAACGAAGCTATAGTTTTCATAGTTTGCGCAAAATTTAAGATTGCACCGGTTGGCCCGTGTGAAACTGGCCATATTAATTTGTTAGACAGTAAAAGAACAAACAAAAAGAGCAATTAAAGAGGAATTCTGGCCACAAGTTATTTTGGTCCCCTCATTTCGTTCATTTGCCTGTTTTAACAATTCTTGAAAGAATCTAAAAGGGCAGCAACAGTGCCCTGAAGATTATATCAATCATGGTAAACAGCAATACACAATACAGAGCCATCGGTGCTCGTGCTCCAGTGTAGTATAAATAAATGAATTTTTGCATCTCGAAGCTAAAATCTCACTTTTGTGTAATTTCTTGCACCCGTTAGAATACTTTTTATTTCAAAGTTTTAAATTTTTTTTTAAACCTTAGTTACTGAAGCGCCCGTTGAAGTAAACATTGATGCGAACGCAACCCTGCTTAACAAATCAAAACAGTTGGCAGGATATGCCGACGACATAAACTGCCTTGCCAGATCACTGTCATACCTTAGAGAAGTATTCACAGAATTAGAAGATGGAGCTAAACATATAGGGCTGCAAATAAATGCAGACAAGAGCAAGATTCTAATTCAGTCAAGGGTGGAAAGAAGAAGAAGAAACCACAACACCACCTGGGGGGAATATAACTTCGAACGGGTAAGCCAATTTAACTACCTGGGGTCCACAGTCAGTGAAGACAACGATGAAACGATAGACGTACAAAGAAGAATAAACGCCGCAAACAGAACATACTTCTCACTACTGCCAGTAATGAAATCCAGAGACATCCACAGAAAAACAAAAATAAGAGTCTACAAAACCATCATACGTACAGTAGCTACGTATGGTTGTGAAGCATGGAGTATCTCCCAAAAATCCGCCGACAAGTTAGATATATTTGAGAGGAAGGTTCTCCGAAGGATATACGGCCCAATTAATGAAGACAATGCATGGAGAATACGCTACAATCACGAATTGTACGACTTATACAAAGAATGTAAACTTTCGACCCATGCCAAGCTACTGCGTTTACGTTGGGCCGGTCATGTCCAAAGAATGGATGACTCAAGGATACCAAAAAAATCCCTGTATCTACTACCAGATGGCAAAAGACCAGTTGGCAAACCACGGTCAAGATGGGAAGATAATGTTAAGACCGATGCAGCGAAACTGCTCAACACGAGAAACTGGAGACAAGCTGCGGAGCAGAGAGACGTCTGGAGGAAGAAGCTGAAGGAGGCCAAGGCTCGAATTGGGACGTAGAGCCATCGAAGAAGAAGACTGAAGCGCCCCAGACAAATGGCGCCCGGTGCAAGTGTGCCATTCGCCCCTATGGAAGCGCAGCCCCTGATAACATGTAGCATTTCGATCTGATGAAAGTGCGATAATAACTTCGTAGTGGTGGCCACTGGTAACTATCCTAGGCCAGAACCGGATCCCAGTTGTAGCGCCTTTAAAGAAGAAGAAGTCGAGAACAAGTGCATGCATGTGGCGGGGGCGTACATGCCTGTGGCAGGAGAGTGCATACCTGTGGTGGTAATGTGAGTGATAGGAAGGAGAGAGTTTTACCCCCGAGTAAAAATAAAACTCGCCCGCACCTATAGCATGCACGCCTAATTGAAAATAAAGCAATTTAATTTATAATATTCGAGATATGGGTCATTCTACGATAAGAGGTTTTGAGTTCATAGAAGATGCGGCCAAGGGGAAAAGTTGGAGTTTTTTGATTAATCACATATATTACGATTTTAGCACCCTTATGTACACATTCACGTAAGGGCCAGTCACTTTATACAATACATATTTAGTTACTTTTTAGAAGGCCAGGGTAAATACATCGGGCAGGGTAGAGACATGAATATCAGGGTAGATACTTTTTTGACCAGGGGAGGGACTTTGACGTAATAAAACAATGAATAAACCAAACTTTTATTAAACATTGTATTTAACTTATAAACCGAGTATCATTTTGGTATTACAGCCTTTCTTTAAATCTAAAACTAGAGCTTTTTTAGTGTCTGTGACAAAAAATATACATAAGTAAGTTAACATGATATAGTACCTTTACTAAATAATAAAGTATTCTTTCATTAAATTAACAAGTTTTCTGATGATATAAACTAAAAAAGAAATAACAACAAATTAAAAGGCATTTCTCTTGTCTAAATGAACAAAAAAAAATATAAATATGCTTAAGCTTTCTCAAACACATCCACCGACTTTTTGAAGGAGTAGAACATTCTCTGCCCTTTCAAAATGGGATTTGGTGTAGGGAGTGTTTCGACAATCTGGTCTTTTGAGACAAATGAAATATCTTGCTCATCAACTTTAAATAATTTCCCAGTTTTGTCCCCTTTTTTACAGAAAACTACCTGAATCTTCTCATCTTCCTCCAAACCCTTACACATAGCCACGTAACGGTACTCTTTTTTTTTGATTGTAGTTTAACCAGAATGAAGTCGCAGTTCCTCAATGTTTTTTTTTGGATCTCGACGGCTGTGGTTCATCTTCTGCCTGATGCCTGCCACCTTTTGGTGTAATGATTTGTTCACTTTCAGGGGATTTCTCTTTATTATCCTCAGAGTCTGAATCCGATCCGTAAACATCCTTAACTCGGAGACGAGATGTTTTATGAGATGAGTATATCTTAACACCAAGATGGAAGTGATCACAATTTATATTTTCATTGCAAAAACAGCTTAAAGACTTCATTTTCAACTTTTTTGGATCCTCAATGTTCCATGATACCTGATGGACACGCAAAGTACCTGGGAAAGTCTTTATGTGTTCTTTGGCACTAACAAGCAAAGCGTCTTTCTCTAAGATACTTTTGTCGTCAATAAGGAGAACATTGATGCTAGGACAGTTTTTCTGGATAGCATCTGATAATTGGCGCAGAGATGCTATGTCACTGCCATTAGCCACCAATCGGTCTGCTGATCTCTTACAAACAGCACCGACACCATCAGGAGCCCCCTTACCATGTCCGGCTTTATGGTAATTCCAAACGGTCGTGTGTTTAACCGAGCGTATCAACCAAAGCATTCACAGCTTTGGCGAGTCTGGTCTGGTTGCTCTAGATATATCAAAGGCTTTTGACAGAGTATGGCACCCAGCTCTGTTGAATAAACTCCAAGCTATTGGTATACACTTAGTTCTAAGGAACTGGATTAAGAGCTTTCTTTCAGGCCGTTCAATCAAGGTAGTATTGGACGGCGTCGAATCTAACCCCCACGCCATTTCGGCTGGAGTTCCCCAGGGGTCAATTCTCTCACCCGCACTTTTTCTAATCTTCATTAATGATCTGCTCTCAATCCCCTCCAACCCACTTCACTGCTTCGCTGATGACGGTACTATGAATTTCTCTTACTCCTTCGACAATATAAGACAAGCACGTGCCAGACCTTGTCTTTACCACCGTCAACTGATGTCGACTTCGATCAACCGGGATATCTAATCGATTCTTCATTGGGGCGAAATGACCCGCGTCGAATTCAATGCCACAAAAACGAAGTACTGTCTGATCTCCAATAAAAATTGTACCGACCTTCCTCCTATCTCAGTGGATAAAGAGAATCTAACGGCTGACTCAACTCTCAACATCCTAGGGGTAACTTTAACGCAGCATCTGCGATGGAATGATCACATATTCCAAATCGCCAAACAAGCCTCCCAATGCCTAGGATTTCTCAAGAGATGCAAGTTCCTCCTCCAGCCAACCGCATTGGCTACAATATACAAATCCTACATTCGGCCGCGCCTCGAATACAACTGGTATATCTGGGCAGGCGCCCCAAAAACCACCTTGGCTTGTCTCGACCAGGTGCAAAATCGTGCCCTCAAACTCATTGGTGATGGCCTCTTTCGCGCCTCCATAGACACCTTAAGCCACCGTAGGAATGTAGCAGCCCTCTCCATACTTTATCGCTATTACCATGGCGACTGTTCCAATGAAATTCAGGACCTCCTGCCTGCACGGCAACACTTTTCCCGCAACACAAGAGTAGCCCGCTCGGCTCACCCCCATACCCTACAGCCCCCTCGTTCACGCACAATACGGTTTAGAAATTCGTTTATGAATAGAACAACTCGACTGTGGAATAATCTCCCGCAGTCAGTATTTCCGAACTCGTACAACACCTTATAGTTCAAACGTGAGGTTCATCGTCATTTTTTTCTACACCCTCCAGACCCCCTATAACCTTTCCTATTCTCCTCTGCTACTCTGGCAAATGAGTCACAAGAAAGTAGAACATATATTTGTTGCGGTATTGTGTCACGGGTTCATCGCTCCAAAAATGCAGAATTTCCACTTTCGGTGGCATGCTGTTCAAAATTGGCTGTAAGTGAGCCCATATAGCTGGAGGTGAATGTAACAAATTTTGTGACATAGAACAATAACAGGTAGGCTTTACTTCACTTGATGCCTCTTCTTTTGTGTGGTACCATGATTTGAAACAATATTATGTAACCAATCTCGAGGGAAAACCTATTAAAAAAAAATCATTAAAATCGGATCATAAACAAACAAAAAATCCACGAACACACATAAAAAACACTTTTTTATCATACTCCTTTTCTTTTACTATAATAATTTACAACGTTTCTTGATAATTTTCTGAATTAATTTGCACAAACATCTTATGACCCATCCACATTATTTCCCCTGGTCAGTGTGTATCTCCCCTGGTAATTGCCTTGCCAGGGGAAATACGGCAGGGGAGAGACGATTTCGTGATAAATTTAAAATTTTTAACTGACATAAGTTAATATTGGGCTAATCATATATCACATCTTAACTATTACTGTATTGTTGAATTTAGACAGTAAATACAAATAAATTAAATGAATTTTATAACTTTTACGACTTACCAGGGGAGAGACACAATCACCGTGCGAAGCCACTACACTGCACTGTCGCGTCGCGCTAACTACAAATGACAGCGATGTAACGGCTCGAGTGTTTAGTGTTACAAACTTTATGTTGACACGCGTCCGTGAGCGTCTTTTAGAACATGGTCATCTAATACTTCTGTTTAAATTAACGGACCAAAATTCGCCAGGGTAGATACGCAAAAAAAGCGGGACAAAATCGAAGTTCGAAAATTATTGAAAATAAACAAATATTATTGTATTTTCCCTTTATAATTCCTAAGTATACTTGTTTAAATTTGTTCTAATGTACTTGTAATTTAGGAACGGCGACAAAGAAGGTATGTTCTGTCAACATGTATAACTAAAAACGTCAAGGGGACAGGCCAGGGTAGAGACATTTTCGGACTTAAATTTGGAATTTCAGGAAAATGTACTTTAATTGTGCATTTAATTAAAGTGCTCTTTATAATATACATTAAGATGCTGTGATTTATTGGATAAAATGACAACATGTAGTATAAAAATGTTATTTTATAGTGGATGCCGTACATATTACCTCTTATCGTAGAATGACCCATATCACTGTTTTCGAGATACATAACTATTTATAAAAAAAAAAACATATTTTACATAGACATTGACCCCATGAAATCCAATAAAGTCGGCCTAGAATCGATAGGGACGATAGGACCTATAATTTATTACATCAATACTAAGGTGCATGCAGACAGCTCCAATACTTTTATCTAATAAAATCCTTTTATTCCTTAGTTTTAATTTTTCACTATTCAGAACCAACACCGCGAACTTATCAACTCTTATCATAAAAGGCTACTATAAGTTTATTTTTAAATAAATTTGCGGGATTATTTTAAATGAGTCATGGTGGTTTCAACTTTTAATTAATTATGATTCTTTAATGGTGGATTACAATTGTTATTCGTTTTGTGTTTTACACAGATTAAAACTTTTTAAATTTTCTATTGCGTTTAAGATACATTTTAACGTGTTCTATGGGTTATACAATAGTGCTCATTTCATGATTTACCATGTTATTAAAAAATCTCTTACCTTACTGATTGCTATTTGAAAGCAAGCAGTAGAATCATGAATAAAAATATCCTCAAAATAATCAGCTTCACAGCATTAAGCTAACTTCTGCTATAACACTCCTTTTAAAAAAAAAAACTTACAAAAGACACTTTCAAAATTCAGTATTATATCACTTTCACTCCTTCATTACTAATAATATAAAATCACAGTTTAGTAACAGGCACTCACAAGTCTAGACAAGACATATAAGTAGACAAACAGCCGACCAGCTTGTCTAGAATCTACCGCTCGACTGAAGCGAAAGGAAACTATTGAAGTTGATCCATCTGTAGCTTAACTATCTACCACTGTCGTCGTCTATAGCATATATATAGTATATCGAACGAAATGTTAATCCAACTGAGACTGTTATCAAAAGTCGTGTTTATCATACCACACTTATCACAGAAAGCCGCGCCTGAAATTTTCTTTTTAGTCACAGCCCCAACAATGAGAAAACAAAACAAAAAATCCACACACAGAAATAAATTATCAGAAAATTATTTAAAAAATTTATGTTTTTTGCGCGGTTTAAAAAAATGCAAGCTTTAATCCGATTTAATTTAGTGTGATAATAGTAAGAGACAATAGTGAAAGAAAGGAGCTTTTAACTAGCGTGCCAACCGTTGGCGGTTAATTCAAATCCAAACAGTTTTTCCTCAGCCGCTTATCCAGTACAAGATCTGGTCGCTACTACTGCTGGTGGTGTACTGATAGCGCGAAGTCAGTCCCGTCATGTCTCGAATTATATCACAACACTGACCTTGAGCGAGTAAACAACAAAAACAAGAGTAACGTTTGCCTACATCTCCACTGATGCGCGCCTCGCGCGCTTCGGCCAATAGGTTTGTTATTTTTGATCAAAACTCAATTAACCCGGAAAAAGACTTGAGGCGGCGCCGCGCATAGCGAGAAATTCCTTCAATTGTAACTCGATAAAAATCAATCAAAAGCTCTCGGTCTACTGTAGTCTCTGGAGAATTGCTTCAATTGATACGCGCAACACTGTACATATCGCAGCACCGTGTTATCTAGAGTCGCAGCAAGCAACCGATTAACGATGATACTACTGACGATGACGAGCCAAGCCAAGGAACACACCTGAATATGAGGGAGAGCTGCCCGTGACAAACAGCAATTTTAGAGACATCTTATGACGAAGTTCTATTCCTAGTCCGGTTGTACATAAGAAGAGTTTATGACCAAATATCCACGATGCATGTTTGTACTATAGCAGGGACTACTTCTCCGGTATATGGATATCCTCCGAGTACGATTGGTATTAAACAGAAGACATCATCAGAGACTGGCACCCCTACCAAAATGCTTCCCAAATGTAAAGGGTCGTCCGTAAATTACGTGAGCCTATTTTTGCGATTTTTCGACCCCCCTCCCTCTTGATAAGATCTCGTGAGATTTTGCTCGACCTCCTCCCCCGCCCACTAATTTCACGTGAGATTTTTCAAATTTTAAAAAATCTCTAGTATTTACACAGCAAGTCGGGTCTTTCCTTAGAATGTAGAACTGCAGGAAAGGCCCACGCGTAGAAAATCTGTATACGTAGCCGTAGTGAATTCTGAATCAGTCGTCAATGTCAAATGGGCTTAGTTGACTGTCATATTACATCTGCTTTGTATACAATAAAATGAAATGCCATCATGCAGATTAGAATTCGGAGTAACGGCGTGTAAAGAGTTAATTTGAGGGGGGGATCTTTGCTAACTTGGGCTCCTTGCCCCTCCTCTATTCCACTTGCTTTTCCCACTTGTAGTGGATACACAACTAACAAAACGTGAGCGCTCACTCTACACGAATTTCATTATGCAAAAATTCGGCGTATGCCTTCCTGTAGTTCTATATTCGAATGTCCTTTTCGGGGGTCGGTGTTACTTGGCTCGTACGCTACAGCATTCGCCGAGTCATGCGTTTGGCTGGCCAGTGGCGGCTAAACAATCGAGAGGCTACTATGCTACTTTCTGGAGTTCGCATAACCGCGTAAAAATTTTTATGTAGCTTTTAGCCATATCTTAAGACTCCCATTTATACACAGGTGGCCGGCAGGCCGTGGCCTGAAAGTTTTCGCCTTGAGGCGAAGTGTCATCACACACGTACCAGCCGCTAATTGTATGGGGCCTGTAGTCCAAGAAAACTGACAAAAATCTTTCTGGTATTTATCGTCAGTTCGCGTCTGAAGATCTGAACTTCTATTCACTCTCAAGCCGTTACGGCAAATTTACGGCAAGCATTTACGCCGTATCCACTCGGGACGGAAAGAAAGGGGCGAAAACCATCCACACTCATGCTCTTGCTTGTCAAAGTCTAGTAATAACAAGTCTTTCATCTTCATACAAAATTTTCACCCGGTGTGTTGTGTGCGTGCGAATATGAACATCACTGCTGAGCAAAGCCTTCTATATTTACAAGCCATGCTGCATGTGTGTGTTTGTGGTTGTATGAAGTCCCAACCAAAATTCGTGAAGTGTCAAAATCCCATTAAAATCAAAGGGAAAGAAGTTTTCGTGCCGCGGAAAGTGCTGTTGCAAGTGTGGTTTTGTTTAAAATAAAAGTTATGTCATCAAAATCAAAAACGTGAAACAGTGAAAAAAGTAAAACGTAATATGTGTTATAAATTAATAATTTAACTATACATGTTAAAAATAGGATTTGCGGGTTTTATGTTGGTTATGGAGGAACAACATGTCAAAATCCCGAGGAAAATAAGTGATTCGCGCCGCGGAAAGTCTTTTATTAAATGAAAGCGCCGTGATTTTTGTTAAAAATAAATTTTTTTTTATAAAAATAACAGGTGCATAATATCAGTTTGGCGCGATTTTTGTAGTTAAGCAAAATTGTGCTTTGTTACTGGAAATTGTTCTTTGGGGCCATGATGTCACATGACGGATCAGCCAGTTTTTGTTGCAGCCAGTTACATTTTTATAGGAATATAAGCAAATGAAGATAAGTTAAAACGAATAGTTTGCTAAATATTGCCAAATATTTATATAAATTTATTTTTAGCGGTAGTTTCCTACCTCCAGGTACGGCTTTTGCTTGGTGTGATAAACACGGCATGATATCCATTAAGGAAGAAAGTCAGAGAAGCAATTTCACTTATTATTTACATTATTAACTCAACTTTGTAATATGTAGTAAATAAATGTTACAATTAATTTCCAAAATTTTTGTTTTTAATTGGTTAAAGAAGATTAATTGATTCCCAATAAACCAACATAACCACACTCCACACAGTTTGACAGCTAAATTGAAGTCCTATTATGCTTTCATTGTGAGTGTGAGATTTCTTTGTGCATGGCTTGTAAATATAGAAGGCTTTGCTGCTGAGCAAAACTCAACGCATACTTCGTGAATTCAGCGAGACAAAGCCAGATTCTGTCTTTACGGTAAAGTATGCAGAACAGAAAAGGAAAGAAAATTGAATCAGCTGTCAAAATTGAAGTCATCAAAACAAACGAGCAAATATGCACAAATACATCAACATTATCCCTATAGAAACTCATAAAATTTTCTGTTGTTTAGTTGTATGCTAGCGCTTATAAAAATATTGCATTCTCTCTCTGATAGTCTGACATCGTCATTTGAAGAACTTATGCATATATGTAGCTGTTCGTCTTTCACTCATTAACCATATGAAGATGAAAGACTTGTTAATTTCTAGACTTTGGTGCTTGTTAGCGGGTGCTCACGGCGTGAGTCTGGAGCCGCCTTGAAGTTTTTGTTGAGGCTAGTAACATTTTCGCACTTGTCGACCTGGCAGACCTGGCCACCAGCTGCCTGTAAGTGGCCACCATGTCTTTAGTGGAGAAACATGTTTTACTTAATTTTACCCAGTTTTTTTTTTAGCATTTTTACACTGTTTCTTGAAAAAAAATTACGTGATATTGGCCGAGACCCCCCTCTCTCCCACGTGAGATTGAGTGTGATTCGGCTCGATCCCCCCTCCTCTTAACCGCCTCACGTAATTAATGGACGACCCCCAACTAGATATTTAGTCCAGTCAAATGGTACTTTCGCTGTGCATTTTATGATAACAGCAATTTTGTTTTTTCATTGTGTAGGGGGGTTGATTGGGAGTATAAAACCGTGTCCTTCGGCCGCCATGTTGTTTTGAGTGTGAAAAATGGTTTGTCTTATATCTCGGAAACCGTGAGACCTACAGAATTTTTGTTAAAACATTTTTTTACATAATCAAATTATCTACAAGTCCAGTCAATGTACGGCAGAAACGGCCAAACCTTGCAATTCTGCCAAACAGTATCAATTTGCACCAAAATTTGGATTTGAGTTGTGCTTACTCTCTATTTCAAAGTTGTCAATGTGCCGAAGGTAGCTTTTCATTTGTAAACTACCCCTATCGAAAATAATCGTAGATTCAAGCGTTTAATTGATAAAAATTATCATTGCATCTTGAATTACTAGCTGCAACCCTGATGAAAACACCTCTATAAAAGCCAAAAGCAAAAAGCTTCAACAAAAACAAGAACCTTTAATTTCCACTTCCATACAACCGATCAACTTCAAATTTTGCTATATGCGTAGTTTGCTTAATAAAGCAATGTCACCATTTTATAAAATACCTTAGTTGTTGGATCCAAGATGGCGGCCGATGTTTGTATTTGCGTTCCTCGACCCCCGACATGGGTATCAAATGAAAGGGCATGACAGGTTGAATAGAATTTGCGGTGTAGCGTCATTCGAAATTCAAAATGGCGGCCAATACAAAATGGTGGAAAACTAGTAATAGAGTAAAAAGTTGAAAAAATAACCGATCAACTTCAAATTTCGCACATATACATGACGGTACAAACTGAAGCGCGTTCAAAAACCTTACTATGGTTAACCATGGTTAACTATGGTACACTTTTGTCGTTCAAAAACTCTTTAGTTAACTACAACATAATTACGAGCATAGCTTTTTGGCGCTCAAAAACTCCCGTGATTAACCATGCTGTAGTTAAATTATAACCATGCTCGGGAGCATAGTTATTGATAGTTAATAAGAAGAAGAACAACTCTTTGACAGTTGTTTCAATGTTAAACACATGAACAAATCAAAGTGGGATTTGTGAGATTATTGTAAATAAATAATTAATGGATAGTAATACGTTTAGTACTAGCGGGAAATTGACTAATCTTAGAACTGGTGACAAACCAATCAATGGAAAGTACTTTTTAGGCTTGACCAGAAAGAACAAATTTTTCGGTAACTACTGGAAATCCCGAGATGAACCACAATTTCCTGAAACTGTAGGACGTAGAAAATAATTCCCCTTCAAAAAAGTGCTGGTCCAAGGTTTGGAAAATCGTGTGGTTTGTAAAGGGTAACGTAATTTTTGCACGATTTTTAGAGTGTCGGATTTTGACAAGTGTTGTTTTGTTGGAAAGCTATCGCTGTGCAGAATCCAAAAAAATCACTTCGTTTAGAGCGGGTCTCCTCCCATCAAGTTTATTAGATATTAGCAAAACTTACCAATTTAAGGCCTTTCTGACACTTAGCCGAAGTGTTTCCATTTAAACAAAAAAGGCCCGACCGAATGTTATGCAATTTTTTCGGAGCATTTTTTTCGTTAGTATTCTTCTTTCGGTGCCTTAAAGAAGTCGAAATAGTGCTTGATACACGCGGTATTATGCAGGTACAAAAAGCACTTTTACTTGAATTTTGAATATTAATTACTCGAATGCAAGACGTCTAATTTTAAAAGAAATTTAATTAAATGTATGAGATATCAATAAATAACGCAGATTTTTCATTTGAAATATGCTCCTTCAATCTATCTTCCTTAAGATAATCTAAGAGAATTCCCCATTGTTCCATGTAGAGGTTGTTGTTTAAGTTGTCTTTTTATACACTCCTATAAGGAACCAAACTAAAACACCTTCCAACAAGCTCAGTCAGAAAAAAACAAGGTAAGAGAAGGGGCGGGATTGTCTGACGCGAGCGCTTAAGCGGCCTGCATCTGACTAGCTTCTTCTTTAAAGACTCTACAACCGGGACCCGGTCCTGGCCTCTCGCAAAAAATGTGTCGTTCACTGCAAAAGCGGTAGAGTCTGAACCGCTCTGGAGCCATCCCCCGCTTCTGTCGCATCCCCCGCTACAAAATCAAAGCGACTCCAGAAGTGCACTATAATTGCGCTCCTAGAACACTTCTGGAGCCGCTTTATCTCCACAGCGCAAGATACGACTCCATAGCAAATCAACCGCCAATACTCTAAACACAACACGACACAAAAGTTACTCGTTCCGTAATAATTCTTTTTTCCGGGTATGGTTATTATCCTCAAGCCTGACTAGCACCCCCACTAAAATGCTTCCAAAATGTAAGCTAGATATTAGCATTAGAGTAAAACTTTAGACTAATAGTCTGTGCTACTTTATTCTATCACAACACACAAGCATCGCTTTTCTTAACTTAGACAACCAGACCATCCCAACCACCTGATGGTGTCTAAATAATTCTCGACTGAACAAATGCCGACCCCATGCCTGGAGCATACCTTACCAACGCCCCAACAGCCTCCATTAATAAACATCTTACATTTACGTCATTCTATAAGACTGCACTAACATTACACACCTTGTGCCAAGGACAAAACTAGCATAAAAGTCTCATGTTATCCTTACCTGGTTTCCAATAAAACTGTGGTGATAATAGTTGTAAAAAACGGACGAAATGAAAGAAAGCTCCAACATTAAAAAAAAAACTCAGGATTTTTTCTTCTCTACTTTACTTTTCAAGGAAAACAGTGTTTTAGTAGTGGAGGTAATAAAGTCCAGAGCATGGGAATAAGGAAGTTTTATGGCTGCATGAACAGGCGATTTTTTGTTCCTGGTATCGCCACAGTTTAGTCATAAAACAGGATATTAAGGAAGATTTTAATCAATAAGTGGGCCTATGTTTGTTTTAGTCAATATTATTCAATTTTCCCTCATTGCATTAAGGTCATGAATTAAATTGTTGTTACGCGGTAAACAGAAACTAAGCTGATTAGAATTATATCGAACTAATGTAATATTTAAATGGTGGTGATGGATTACTGATGGGGGGTCATATTTAATATTTATTACTGTGTTAATCTGTTATAGAGAGAATGGTGGGGAGGGGTAATCGCACAAACTTTAAAGCGAATCTGGTTGTGCGTAGAGTGATTTTCTGGGCCTGATAGGTAAGCATAGGTTACACATGTGTTGGGGTTCCTTCAGTACGAGGAATTGTTTAGGCCGAAGAAAACAAGCAATTATCTTGGTGACCATAAAGAGGCCCTTTGAGCATACTCAGTAGACCAGTTCTTGTTCGAAGGCGCAGGCCAAGCAGCATTCGACGTTGTTAGTTGGGACCCCACTTCGTATAACGACACTCTCGTTTGGAATGGTTAACTCATGAGTATTTAATCGAGTGTTCTTCGTCGATTCCGTATCGCTAAGCCTAAGATGTTCTCCCGTGTTAGAGAATCGGACAATCTCGCACAATGAAAGAGGACGCGTCCTCCTGGAAAATGGGCACAGCAGTGAGTCATCGTGCCCAAAATGATGGAGGTATTTCCTATAAGCTCCATGTCCACTTAGGAATGGCGTGAGGTCGTAATTTACTGCCCCACCCTCCCTTTTAACCTATCTCTCCACGTTTGGATAAGCCGGTCGGTCTACCGAATGCTATTGCCATAAAAACTTGCAGTGCACCACCGCCGCCGTACCGTTTTAAGCTCCCTCTAACATATTCTGTATTAAAGAGATGCATGCCTTTTCTCACCAATATGTATGTATGAGGATCATCCGTGGTATTACGAACGCTGCACCGTGTGGCGGGATCCACACAGATGCACGAAGGACTCTTAATCTGTATTCGGCTCGCTTTTTTTGCTGTTAGTCGTCCTGTGCAACGTTGCTGTTCACACTGGGGCTGCATATAGTAGGATTGAGCTAAGCTCAATCGACGACGACTCGGTCTAGACCTTCACCATTCATGCACAAACAACAGATGCTTTATTCGCCTTCCTAGTGTGCTGTCATAGCCTCCTTAGGGCAAGCTGTGAGTGGATGATTTGTTCCTCTACATTGATCCTTACAGTCACTAGTTTTATCAGCCTGCTGATCAGCACAGCTTCAGGCAGACCAGGGCTACGTGGCCATGCTTTTATCCCCCGGTCGCTTCGTTCACACACAATTCGATCCCATCGAGTCATACGACTACTACCCCTATGTCATCCTCGAAACCGATAATAACTGCTCTATTTGGAAGGCATAAAAAAGCCATGAGTATGGTAGGAAAGGGAAGGCCCATCCTGACAGAGCCTCCGCATATTAGAATAAGGTCTTCTACTACAGGACAGGGTGAGCCCAATGTCCAGTATGGTTAAAACAACAATACAAAAACTACCCACTGCCATGCAACCCTCGACGTCATAACTGTACATCTTGGCTTGGTAGGCTTTGAAGGATGTTCTTCCGCTCACCTACTTGTTCTCCTTCTTTTCTACAACTTGAAGGTCATAGTGGCAAGAGTCATATCTGTGGTTACACACATCACTATCCATTAGACCCCATGGTGAATATTTGAAGCCATCCTGTAGCATTTATGAAGTTTATCAATGCTCCCACTCCTAGTCTGGACATCTCTTTAACTCTTCCAGAACCTGGAATTTACACAGGAAATGAATCAGTGTTTCTCTCTCCTCTCTCTACCCAGCTTGGCAGTGTGGTCGGTTATGGGCTTATGTTCCATAGTGATTGTCGTAATTCTGGCTATATCTCTTTGGATCTATATGTATTTAGGAAGTCCATCGGTTCTTCTTTTTTGTAAGAAGGCCAAGTCGTCCTACAGGTAGTGCATGCCTCCAGTGCGCTCCACGTCTGGCTGGCTAGTAGCAGATGATAGTCAATAATATCGTTTTTGACCACGCCTATAGGGCTGCTAACCATCTCAATCTCAGAATCCAATCTTCCTTCTTGACTAGGTATTCGGCATTTTCGTTCCCATCTATGTTCCTATGTCACGGAACCCAGACGAGAATCTGCCTTCTACCAAATCATCTAGCTCAGCCCTGCATCACTCCAGTACCTTGGAGCGCATTATTACTGAGTCTAGACCTCTTATAGAGGTTTAGTTATAAACAAAAAAAAATCCAATACAACATGCTTGTGTAGGTTCGATATTGATTGTTTGACAGGCTTTCCACATCGCCACAACCTTCGCTTGGAAGATACTAGAGCGACAGGAGAGTGAACTGTCGATGCTCTCTAGATACCAGAGGGACATCCTTTGGTGAATGTTCGAAGATCAAACTTCTTTAGGACGTCTTCATTTCTCCAGTTTCTTATTGAAGGTATTTCGAGTGACAAGGTCAATTCCTCAAGGTCAATCTATAGGGAAAGTAGTCTGTGATTGCGGTAACCATACCATCGGGTGGCAAGTCTAAGAGGTTGGTAGAGTTGTGACCTACAGGACGCGGATACCTTCAGTCTAAAGGTGCACTGCACAAGGCCAGCTGTCGGTGTAGATGTTAAAGCGCATCACGGAGGTTGGTGGTCATTTTCCCCCTATTATTGCCGCCCTCTGGGTCCTTCCCTTCCTAACTTTATAACATTATAGGTCCAGACGCCATAGTTTCTCTAGATGATGAATCGACTCGACCGTATCGTTTTTCTCTATGTTTTATATTTGGCATAACGACGATGCCAAACAAACAGCAAACCACGTATGTTTAAATAAAATAGAAACTGTCAGAAGTTTATTGTATACATAAATTGACCTTTACTTATCAACAACTTTACTTTACTTATCATCTACATCAACTCGGGAAATCAAATATGGCCCCTGGTCACCACATCAGCGAGCCGTACGTAAGGATTGGATTTACTACCTTGTATATACATACTCAGACCCGTTTTTGGCTTGAGACTCCATCTCCTGCAAAAAGGAGTGGAACGCTATGCAGGCTTTCTTTAACCTTCGATGTTCGGTTTCCGTTCAGTTTGAGAAGCTATTAGACAGAAGCGGCAACTTGTGTCTTGGATCAGTCTTAACTTGTTAATTACTTGCTATTCATGGAACCAGAGGAAAATGCGGTGTTTACACATGAGACACTATTAAGAACATGATTCGGTTGTTCATAAGTTCCCAGAGGCAGTGGTATATATCTCAAAGTGCTGAAAGAAGCCTACGACCTCATCAGGCCCTAACGCTACAATATATGTAGCAGAAAGAGGGGTTTAGGCAATACTTTTTATGACTGAATGGAATATATGTTGAGAACTCGCATATAAATGTTCACTGACTTGATAATAGCTTAAGGATGCTGTTAAGCAGAAGTTATATCTACTTGGCGCCTTGTGGTGGATGAATTCCTACAACTACTCGGGCCACAAAGCGAGTTCTGATCAAATGCATTGATCATTGTAGGTCCATACCTAGCCTGGTGAATTTGAAATCGTTTCTTCTTAGGCTGCCCCACAAGCGGCCAGAGCCAGTAATGGACGCGTTAGAAAGGAAGCCACGATACTAGTTGGCTTGATATCTGAAACTCGACGAGACCTTGTTTGACGAAACAAGTCTGAGCGACAAACCCTGGATACGACCCAGAAGCAAAGCAGCAACATGATCACGAAGGAAAGAAAGAAGGTGACAATCAATGGACCTGTTTTGCAAGGGACCGCTTCCTGACTTTTTTCTGTTACTTTAAATAATTGGAGGCCTATAAGGAAAGCCGTCTGAAGACACAGAAGAGATAAAAGAGATTTTTAACAACTTGAAAAACTATTTCCATCAAGTGCATTCGGTTCGATGGACGCTGTGAAGGTGATAAGAGCTTTTGTTCTGCGAAATGTAAAATGTATGATTAAATATTTCTCGTTATCTTTGGGTACACTCCCGCAAATATTACGCCTTCAAAGGGAATTATTTTGCAGCACTTGCTATCAACATATCCATTCACTTGCGGATGAATTGCTCTCTTACCAATCTTCAGATAAAAATAGAAAGCTACAAATTTTCTGTGTGAATCCCTAAAACTCTGAATGCAAGCAGTTTAACAACTAAAATGACACAATAACCAACTTAAAATAATCAATTTTCTTTATTTCAAAAAATACATTTTCTTACGAATTTATGAAGAAATAATTTTCTTTCACAAGTAAATATCCAAAAAAATTAAAATAATAAAATGAAAAAAAAAACCATTACTTTAAAAATTGTATAATTTTCACAGATTCTGCAATAAAATTTTTTGCTTGGAAATAATTATTCCTTTGAACATTTTTTTTATTTAAAAAAAATATTTATTTATAAACAAAATGGTAAAAAGGTGGACATTTAATGGGCGCCATTAATAATACCATTCATGGTTTTAACCTTTTTCTGTGGAGGGGCATTAATACTGGTGAAATCAAACTGTAATACAAATCGGAACAACATCAGAAAAAAATGTTTTCTTTATGCAATTGTATATGTAAAAAAAGTCTGCATACACCCAAAAAATTTAAATTGTCTTAAGCACAATTTTTCTCTTTCTATAGCATGGCTATGTTGGATACTTTGTAGAAACTTGGATTGGATTTTTTAGGTTAGTTTTTAGGTTTTAAAATTAGTTATTTTCAAAAATTTAGCAAAGAAGATACTGAGAGATACTGAATAATTTTAATTTAAACTAAATATGAAGTAGTGATGAGCAAAACTGGTCTTGCAGTTTTACCTTTTCTTACACATTTAACAAAACCAAAGCAAGACCAAGTCACGATAGGACAAAACAAGGCTGCAAGATCAAGTTAGAAAGAGTAAGTGCCAAAAATCTTGCAGTGATGAGCAAAAAGTCTTGCTTAAATTCTTGCAAAAAATCTTGCAAAAGGCTTGCAAAATGTCTTGCACAAAGTCTTGCAAAATGTCTTGCAAAAAGCTTGCAAAAGGTCTTACAAAAAGCTTGCGAAAAGTCTTGAAAAAAACTGCACAAAGCTTGCGAAAAGTCTTGCAAAAAGCTCGCAAAAAGTCTTGCAAAAAGTCTTGCAAAAAGCTTGCAAACAGTCTTACAAAATGTCTTGGAGAAAGCTCGCAAAAATTCTTGGAAAAGGTCTTGCCAAAAGTCTTGCAAAACGTCTTGCATTCTTATCTTGGTCCTGCTAAATGTGCAAGACAAGACTTGTTGCTCATTACTGCAAGACTTTTGCCGCTGAGCAAAAAGCCTAGTTATGAGCAAAAAGCCTTGTTGTCTTGATCTTGCAGCCTTGACTTGTCCTTTCCCTGTTTTGTCTTGGTTTTGCTTTGGTCTTACTAAATATGCAAGACCAGTCTTGCTCATCACTAATATGAACTAATGAATTTTTATAACGCTACTTTATCCTGTGTTATTTTCTCTACATGAAATATTATTTTCATAAAACGAAATTATAATTCGTAGAGGCATATGCACACTTTTTTTTTTAAAAAAAGCTAAAGCATATAATGTAATTAAAATTTAAATAGTTTAGCATTTACCCTTTGCTCAAGAGCCATATGCGAATTTGGTGCTAGCCCAATACATGCACGCAAAATGTTTTCAATCGCCGATCTTTGCCTAAACAAAGAGTTGACCACTTGCGCCCCCTTAGGTACAAGTGGTGCCTTACACATATAACTTAATAGAGATAAAACCGATTTGAATGAGATCCATGGTGAATCTGGTTCATCTTTCCTAATCTGAAATTTTAGAGATATTAAATAAATGTTTTTGAGATAAGAAAGTAGAGCGAACAAACCTGAATTCTAGAGCAAAGTTCACCCAAAATCACTAAATCCAAGATCAAGGGTGATGCCAACAATGAATCTTCACATGTGTTGTGAATTACCATGGTATTGTGACCACCCATCATAATCTGGCTTGTGTACTCATCCATAGCTCTTTTGCTATCTCCAACGTATGGGACATACTTTATTACGACAACATGATCTGGATGTTCATTGGGTCGATATAAGATGCTATTTGAGTTTACCATATCATCAACGACATTACTCTTTGATATCTGTAATAATTTCGAATAAATATTGTTTAAATTTTTTTTATGTGAAAGTCTAAGCTCAGGTGTCACCCTTTGTACTACCAGTCCGTCATGTCGTACACGTCAATGTTAGGTGTCAGGTAGTAAGCTTAGCTCGAAGGATAGAGAAAGGCTAAGATAAATTAAAGGGAGTCTGGGGGGTGCATGAGGAAGTGGAGATGAACCTCTCGTTTGAACTCATGGATGTTGTATGAGTTCGGGAATACTGACTGTGGGAGGTTGTTCCACAGACGAGTTGTTCTCGAAAAGAACGAATTCTTAAACTGATGTGTGCGCGAAAATGAGGGCTTTAGATAGTGAGGATGAGCCGAAAGGGCTAGTCTTGTGTTGCGGGAATAACATTGCCGTAGAGGCAGGAGGTTATATATTTCGGTGGAACAGTCGTTATGGTAGATTCGGTAAAATTTCACCAGAGCCGCTACATTCCTGCGGTGGCTTAATAAATCAATTGTGGAGCCAATGGCGACGTTGCCAATGAGTTGAAGGGCGCGGTTTTGCACCTTTTGCAGCCACGATAAGGTGGTACTCGGTGCCCCTGCCCAGAAATACGAGTTGAATTCGAGGCGGGGCCGAATGTAGGATTCGTAGATTATAGCCCTGGCCGACGGCTGTAGGAGGAAATTGCATCTTTTATGGAATCCAAAGCATTGTCATGTTTGTTTAGCGATTAGGAATATATGATTACTCCAGCGCAGATCTTCAGTTAATGTTATGCCTAGGACATTAGGAGATGATTCAGACATCAGTTCTAGACTGTCCACTATAATGGGATGAATTGAGGAGCGCGTTTTCTTAGAGAAGAGACAGTATTTTGTTTTCCGTGCGTTGAATTCGACATGATTCTTGTGGCCCCAGTCTAGAATCTGATTTATATCCCTGTTGATTGAAGTGGACATAAGTTCACGATCAAGCAGACAAGGTCTGGCAAGTGCTTGTCTTGCTTTTTCGAAGCTATACGAGTAACGCAGAGTACTGTCATCAGTAAAGCTGTGAAGTGAGTTGGATGGGATTGAGAGCAGGTCGTTTATAAAAACTAGGATGAGTGCTGGTGATAGATCATCCATGCGGCCTTGTCCTGAGGGATTTGGAAGAATGGGGAATGAATAAACGCATTCCTGTCAATATGATTTTTGTGATGTAGAGAGCAGAGCCCCACCCAATTGGCTTTCCAATAATGCCAAACAGTTCTTCTAGGAGTTGGTATGGTTGAGATGGATGATTAGTACGGAAGCTTGCGCTGATCAGGCAGTGGTCTGAGTTGCCTAGAGGTGAATCAACTTCGATGGACTACCGCGTTGGGTGGGAGGTAAGAAAAAGATCAAGCAGATGGGCCTCTTGATCTACAGCGTTGGAAACTCGTGTAGGGCAGTTAACCAATTGGTGTAGGTTATTAGTCTCTGCAAATAGCTCGGCTTTCCGGCCAGAAAAACTGGTGCCATTTGAGTAATTCAGCCAATTTGTGTTGCGAACGTTGAAATCACCCGCAACAATGATTTCACACTCCGGATATAAGGACAAGAATTCGGAGATACGTTCTGAGATAGCGACAAATGCTAAAGAAACGGCTTCATTATTTATATTAGGGCTCCTGTATAGAAAACAGAAGAAAATTACGTACTTATGAAGTAAAATTTTAAGACCGAGGTGGTTAAAGTCAGGCGATGTACTGTTGTACACTTTCTGATAAGCTACGTCTTTCCTAATATATATGCCAACTACGCGTTACCTGGTAATGATCCAAGCCGTCATTAGGTAAGATTTGGGTCTCACTTAGCGCGAAAATTGGGGTGAATTCATAGATAGATGGCACAACACAGAGTGGAAGTTTGTTTGGAGTCCACGGATGTTGGCAAAAGTGTTACAAAAGTTTTTATGTATATCGTTGCTTCGCATGTGCAAGGTTACAGTCCTCAGTCGAAGTATATTTTAAATAAAGAAACAAACCTCTTTTGATCGAAATTGTTTTGGTGCTGATAAGTTCTTTCCATCATTATTACCCAAATGATTATAACTAACGATTGATACTGGCTTAATTCCGGCACCAATTAAGAAATCTACCAATACTGATTTAAGCTTAGTTTGCCCAGATTTGAAATCATCGCCAGCGATATATACCCCATGATGTTCTGCTAATTCAATAACTCCAGGAACAAATGTATTTTGAGGAGATCCATTAATATAAGTACACTGAAATTATAAAAATGATGATTAACATAGATTAAACTATTTTGTTGATTAAAACAACTTACACCTTCAGCAATACTAGCCATAGCAAAAATTGTTGATGGCGAAATTTCAGACTTATTTTCCTTAAGCGATTTCATCAGCTCTGCCATTGTTGTATTAAGGCCTTCTTCTATTTCGCAGAAACGTTCTGTATTTGCTGTCCATAAGACGATTACTTTATCCACTTTTGTTGATTGTTTGAAGTCTCTAAAATAAGAAAAAAATGTATTTTGAGTTAAGAAATATTTTACAATGGTAACAAACCTTATATCCTTTCTGATTTGTTCGTATTGTTCATATTTAGTTCCAGGTATGACGTTGTCAGCTCGTGAAGACTGTAAATAGTAATTTTTGTATATAAATAATTAGCAATTAACATATATTGTGTTTTAATGCATTTGGGTTAATCCATCTTTCTACGTAACTAATGGTAGCCACCGTTGTTAATTTAATTTCTATCTTATTTTTCCTAGAATCGTTATTTAATAGGATGATTTTTACATTGATGGCGTTTGATAGCGAATCATGCTACTGCAATCAACTTTATAACTTGCTACATCTCCCTAAGCAGAACTAAAGGTCTAACTTTGTGATAAACAACTCATTAACGAAATGGTTTAGGCGCGAAAAGCTAATCCAGGATTACGATTGGAATATAACGTTGTTCAGTCCTCGTTAGCTTAACTCCTGGAGAAAATAGTCTTGCAACAACTGACCTTTGCCTTCAAAAATATTATAGCAGCACGGTTTTCTTGGTAGTAGACAGGGCCGTAGCTAGGCAGGGGCAATAGGGGCACTTGCCCAGGGCCCTGGGCCCAGGGGGCCCCAGTGGGACCCAGGAAACCCCGATAAAAAATTATCTCAATTATTTTCATTCGTATTTTAATGAATATTCCAAATCACATATGGGTAATTCCATGCCAACTCAGCATGAGTGTCCACCCGCCCATCACGGATTTTAAATTCAACTTCACTGGCGTTTTCTGCACTTAAAAACAACAAATTTTGCCAAATATAAGATTTTTTCGTTGATTCTATTGATTTTTATAATCGATTTTTTATTTTATGTTTTTATCGAAGTCAGAATTCACAATAGTTGAATTTTCTTCTAAATTTGCAAATAGTGAACAGTAAAAAATGTAAAAATACACTATTCTGATAGGAAATTTTATGTAATCGATTTATGACATTGTCGAAGCGAAATTTTTAGATCTAATGGTTCAAATGGCGTTTTAAAAAAAAAAAAAACAGCTTTTTTTCAACTTTTGTACTTTTGGCCAACCAAGTTTATTTTCAGGCTATTTTAGTTCAAACTCTGAATTTTCACCAAATGAAGTGATTTTTAATATGTTCTATCACTATATTTTGCAAATACCGGGAAAAAGGCTAGTAACAAACATTTTCACCCTCTATCCCTCTATCATTAACCCTCTATCTTGGTAGACACAAATGAAGTCTAAGTCTCTTGTGACTTCATTCATAAATCTTCTTCATTCAAAAATCGTGCATCCGTGAAGGTTCACAGAGAAATTGTGAAGATTTTTCTTTTCTTTTTGGCTCGTCATTAGAATCAATGAGCGTTGTTGAATTACAAAAGGCGGCGGCAGATTTATCCAGAAAATATGATAAAGATTTGAATAGTCACGAATTAAGCTGTGAGAATGAAAGTTTTAAATTTCAAGTATGTGGGCTGGTGGAAAATTTGAAAGAAACCACTCCTCTAAATATATTACAAGACTTTACATGATTTCGAATTAGTCGAATCGTACCAAAACATGGTGGCTGCTTTAAGAATATTTCTAACCCTACCAGTCACCACCGCTTCTTGCGAGAGAAGTTTTAGTAAACTGAAGTTAATTAAAAACTATTTAAGATCGTCGCTCTCACAACAGCGTTTGTCGAACCTGTCTATTATATCAATTGAATCTAACATAGTGCAAGAAATAGATTTTAATAATATAATTGATGAGTTTGCGGAGAAAAAAGCAAGAAGAATGCAATTTAAATAAATTTTTAATTCGTTTTTCTTCATAAATATAAAATAAAAAAAAATTTACAAAAAATATGGACAGGACCAATTTAAAGATTCCTTATTTTGTGTTTATTTATTAAGTGATATATCTACTAAACTTTAAAAATGTGAAAGAACAGGAACTATAGCCATGGTAAGTTTTTTCTCAATTTTTTTTATTGAGGGGGGCCCAATTTGAAGGTCTTGCCCAGGGCCCACAAAATCCACGTTACGGCCCTGGTAGTAGATGAATCTACATATTTGAGTATGTTAATTATGAACTGACCTCACTAGGCAAAGGAAACGAAGTACATACGCTATACGCAGACTTCAGTAAAGCCTTGGACATGGTGGACTATTAAGTTTTGCTAAAAAACTGAGTCTATATGGTGTAAGAACTAAGACACTTGTACTTTTGTTACAGACGTCTTTGGGTGCGGTGTCCCTCAGGATTCGTATTTAGGTCCAACTCTCTTCAGGCTCCTCAAAATGAAGCAAATACCGGACTGACCCTCCAGGTTCAAGGTTGGGCGGAAGGCTGATAACCTTCCATCGTAAAAACCCACTCGTCACGAGTCCTCAAGGCAGACCTCGAACAGGACGGACTCAACGGTAAGGACTCAGGCAACGAAATATGGAATTTTATCTTGGAACATGGAACGTCAAGACGCTCGACAGAATGGGCGCTCTGCGTTCGCTTTTATTAGTACTGCACAAAAAATATAACATAACGATCATAGCCTTCACGAAACCAAATAGGCTGATAGTGATATAATCGATCTAAAAACTCACATGGTTCTCTCCAGTGGATCAGCGAATGGAAGAAGAGAGTGCGGAAAATCATTTATCGTAGAGATGGAAATAAAATTACTGATTCTGGAATTCAAGCCAGTAAGCAAATAGAATATGCACGCTTCGCATTAAAACAAGGCTACATAGAATTAGTCTGATAAATGTCCACGGATAACAAGTTGGATGGAGAAAAGAGGAATTTGATCAAGAGCTAGCTAACAAACGCCATCAGGTTAATACTGTCAAATGAGAGGAGCGTACTGTGGTTCGGACCACTATCTAGTCAAGGTGAAATTTAGAACCCAGATAGAAACCAAACGCTTAGACGGCAAACTCAACCAAAATACGATATATGTAGATAAGCTAAAACGGGAAGAAACAAGAGATGTCTACCAGCATGCTGTCGTACAAAACTTGAGAGAGGCTAAAGAACAGCCTAACATCAACGACAAATGGAAACAAATTAAAAGCAGCATAAAGGGGGCAGCAGAAGAAGCATTAGGCTGGACCCCCAGACAGACTAGAATCGATTGATTTGATCAGGACCGTAGAGCCGCAATTGGAGAAAGACACCAGACCCACCGGGCAGTACGAACAAGCGCAAGGATAGAAATCTTCAAGCAAAAAAAAATCACAGACAAGCTTTGCAGAAAGACGAAGAGAGAATATCTAAACAGGAGGATCATACAAATACAGGAAGACTTCAATGAAGGGAAAATAAGACAAGCGTACAAAGGAACTCGCCAGATCACCAATAAATTTCAGCCAAGAACGGACATCTGCAAAGACATAGACACGATTCTATTAGCAGACCCTGATAGGATAAAAGAAAGGTGGAGAGAATATTGAATTATACACCCATACTAAACGAGGATCCACAGACAGAGGCATTTGTAAATCCTTTAGATAATATCTCAATAGTACCACCAACATTGGATGAGGTATAGATTTTTTCAAACTCCGTGACACAAAAAATTTAAGCAGTTCTGCGCACCTCGTTGCCAAATTTTATAAATATTGTTCTATCATTACCCCTCTTTTTAGTTAAAACGGCAACAAACGCAGAAAAAACTCAACAAAATAATTTGGGAAGGGATGCGCGCATGTCGAATGAAT
Source organism: Thereva unica (assembly GCA_949987705.1). Lineage (NCBI taxonomy): Eukaryota > Metazoa > Arthropoda > Insecta > Diptera > Therevidae > Thereva > Thereva unica. The sequence goes on from OX465281.1 coordinate 38,025,863, forward strand.
AAAGTTAATTTATCTTTATATGTATTGAGCAGAGCTTTTAAATACATGTAAAGCCCCTGCTCAACCAAACCAGTTTATTCATTTTACACAATTTTACTATAATTATTCGAATTATTTCCCATCTATAAATTTAAAATAATTTAAAAAAAATGCTGAAAAATTCTTTTGAATAAATGAGCATTTTCATTCATAAAACGACAGTTCCCCGCAGTCGCAAGCAACACAACCTCCCCTGGCAGAAGCGCGTATGCGACTGGCAGCGACAGGAAACGTCAACAATCTAGTAATCAAAGTGATAAAAGCAAAAATTTCGTATTTCTTTAGTAGAAATGCTACAAATTATTTCTGTAGCAAATGTGTAAAATACAAAAACCTTAAAATAAAAAAATATATAAAAAGGGACGTTTTTCATTCATAATTGGTAATTTTTTTAAATAATCATTGAAGCCCCAGTAAAATACACCTCCCTCTAGCAATACGCAGTCGTGACTGATTAAATGGCAGCAAGTTGTTTGTTGGGAGGAGCTAAATAAAGCTGGGTCCGAGCTTTTAAACATTTTTAAGAGCTTTGCTGGGGTAGATCAAAGTCTAGAAATTAACAAGTCTTTCATCTTCATATAGTTAATGGGCTGGCATACACGGATCGTAATATCAACACCAAAAAACCGGTTTTTTATGATACTCTCGGCGTACATGGGTATTTATTTTACCGAGAGTAACTTTATTATCCCTACACGGAATATCTATGTGTGCACAACCCGAACGCGAATAACAAAGAGATATGTCAATATCAGACCCAAAGAAGAAGAAGAAGATAAGAAGAAACATTTGTGCATGTGTTAGTTTTCACGCCAAAAATTTCTGTTCAAAAAGTTGCAACAACTTTCTCTCTTCCTTTTGCCCCTCTGTCCAGGAAACCGGTTTTTTAGTCTTGACGTTATGATCCGTGTATGCCACCCCAACGAGTGGAAGGCGAACAGCTGTATGCAAAAGTTCTTCAAATGACGATGTCTGGATATCAGAGAGAGAATGCAACATTTTTATACGTGTTTGCATACAACTAAACAGCTAAACTTTTATGAGTTTATATGGGAATAACCTGGGAAAGGGATGTAGATATAAAGCAGATATTTGTCGAATTTCAACATGCATATGATTCTATAAATACAGAATGGCTGCACGAGATTCTTTCGGAATTAGTATTCCCCTCAAAGCTGGTACAACTGATCAATTTCGCAACAAACAGCTCACTGGCGAAAGTATAGACCCAAAATGCAATAACAGAAGAATTCGAAGTGCAACAAGGTCTTAGACAAGAGGATAGGCTGGCCCCAATGCTCTTCAACCTCGCCCTAGCATGCGTGATAAGGAAAACGCCAGACCAGAGCAGTGCATCAATAGCTAGACAGCCGCTACAATTGCGTGGTTATGTAGATGATGTGAACATGGTGGGAAGGTCCTTTTTGATCCTTTATGTCGATTTAAAATAGGCCAAAGGTGATGCAACAATCCAGAGCAGGAAGATTTAGAATGGGAAGAAATATAGCTATCGATGAATATAATCTAAAAGTAGTCGATAAATCAGTCTAACTTGGGTCTACAATTACAAAAAGAAACAAAGAAAAAGAAGAAATAACCAGACGAATACCACTGGCTAAGAGAGCTTTTTATGCCCAAAAATCAATACTGCACTCAAGATTTGTGCACAGGAAAACGAAACCCTCACTCTACAAAACAGTAATACAACCAGTACTGTGCTATGGCAGCGAGACTTGGACTATGACCCAAGATATAGAGGAACGAGTCAACGAGTTTAAGAGGAAAGTTCTCAGATGCATAATAGTAATAGGCCCAACCAGAGAGGATGGAATATGGCGAAGAAGATACAACAACGAGTTTTTTGAAAATTTTGATGACCCAGAACTCTTAGCTTTAATAAAAATTAACAGACTAAGACTAGACGACCACGTAATCCGGATGGGGGACAAACGTATCCCGAGATGGATAGACTAGGAGACGATGGAGAGTAAAAAGATGATATTCATCATAATTGCGCCCTTTGCATGGGAGAAGAGGATGCATACACGTTCACGTAGTAACGAAGGAATAGTATAGTTTAGCTACGGGGCTACGAACACATTGACGTCTTCGGTTGTGAACTTTATCCGCGACCAGAACCTGTGTGCTTTAGGTTCTATTAGCGCCACCTGAGTGGAATTAATTGCACTCCACGCTGATGGGTTAGTGTGTCTAGGGTGGGCTGTCATGCTGAGGAAATCTTTGGTAAAAATCGGTGGTATTGGATGAGATCTTCTAGAAGAATTTGATACAGGTAACAATTCCGGGCTTGTGGGGGCATATATTTTCTCGCTGAGATCTTGGGTGCATCTAAACTGAAATTTTCATCACAGTTATATTCACCAAACAGATCAAATTAGACCAGATAGGCCACACAAAAAAGATAGACCAGAAAAACCAGCCAGACAAGATAGACCAGGCTCCTCAGGTGGACAGCTAGGTCCACTGGTCGGTCTGGTCTATCTAGTCGATCTGGTCTATCTAGTCTGCCACACTAAGTGTTTATAATTATGAAACAGTAAAGCCCTCTGGTGGTCAGCTATACAGGTATGCAGCTTCGCAAAAGAAATAAGATGGATGGCTCAGACGCAACCATTGTGCGTTCAGATAGGCTGATGGATAGGTACATTCCTTAGAGCAAACGAAGGATTAAGGAAATATTTGGAGAGGAACTAGACAAGTATGATATGGAAGAGGAGAGGTGTTCTAACTTAACCACAACAACTACAAATGGATTAGTTTTTGGGTTCCATTGCATCACCCCAAAACTACAAGAAATTCTCCAGCGCCTGGACTATAAGTACGTTATGCATGACCGAACTTTAACTTAAGTTTAATTTTAAAATGTAGACTAAAATAATCTCGTAATATTAAAGTAAGCAGTATATAAATTGTAAGTTTTTGTACTTAATAACCTTAACCCTTAACATCATCATTGCATTTTAAATAACATTGTGTTTGCTTATTTCATAAACTTATCAATTACGAGACTTAATCATACCTGATTCGCCGCTATAAAATCTAGATCATATAGAGACGGCCGAGGCTTCAATTTGGCCAAATCCATAAAAACTTGATCCTGTAAATTCATATCTAACACTTGTGCCCTTCGCATGGCATCGCCTAAATTCAACGAACTAATATCCCATCCATCGATAGCTAAAACACAAAAAGTAAACATTAATTAGTTTCCATAAATTAAATTTAATTACTAGAAGGTGACTTACCGATTTCGTCTGGATTAACCATTGGCACCAATTCGTTCATTGGAATGTAAACATCTTTTCCTTCCTCGTCATTGCCAATGTAAACAGTAGACGCTTGCGTTATCGATCCGAACCTAGTTTATTTATTGTGGTTTTCAATGATAATCTATAGTGTAAAGTCATAATATGACGATGGACAGTTTTCTTACCAATTAGCCTTTTGTACACCTGTCCGTGTTTGCCACTCCAACTTTTTTCGATTTGCGACTAGGGCAGCTGTAAGGGTTGATCCATTGTTGCCACCCCAGCCCACCAGCATGAGCCCAAGCTTTGGCACACGCCGTTCAGTGCGAATTTTTAGCGAAACGAATTCTGGTTCAACCTAAAAATAAATTCTTATGTAGACAATTTTTTTTTTAATATTTCTAGGGCTAGAATCAGGTGATACGTCTTGTACTTGAACTCGGGACTTCTGAAATGCTTTGTCGTACATTTTTTCTCATTGCACAACCATGCTAAATGGCAAGTGGTAATTGTGGTTGACGCGAGCAACAAATGTGATAATGGAGTTTATAGCCGGCGTCAAATTATTTCTGTACATTTTAAAACAGCAGTATCAATACCATAATTGCATAAATTGTAGTAGCAATAAGGAAGAATAAACAAATTAACTTTTATTGCGCGGTTAGAAGAATCTTAATTAAAAGATTTATCGTCATAGGAGTGAAGGTTGTTCAATGTTAGAAAATGTAAAATTCTTGAAAGATCTAAAGACATTTAAGATAATTAGATTTGGCTCAGTATTCATAACTATACATATTATAGCGGTGGGAGTTTAAAAATATTGAAAGGATTGAAAAGTAATCGAGAGCTAACAGAACATTTTGAAGAAATTGAAACAGAATGTTCACCGAGAAGGGATTAAGCTACAGTATGAATACTAGGGCATTTCTCCAAGTTTGACGGTCCCTTTGCATCATTTCTCCAATTCCGGATGTTGAAATTTGCCTCTGCGTCAGCCGTCACAGAGTCTATCCATCTCCTCCTGGGTCTACCTACTGGTCTATTATGTCTAATTGCATCATTCTTATGTCTAATTATCATTCATTTTGTCTTTGGAGTGCACTGTAGCAAAACGGATCAACGTTCGGCGGCCTTTTCCGCATTGACCGGACGATGCGGGGAATGACGAAATGCTTCGGCATCTGTGTTGGCGAAGACGGCGCTTTCATTGGCGAACATCAAGCCGGTTACGAAGTTGTTGTCGACGTATCAAACCCATCGAATGGTTCACGTATAATCGCGTCGATCACAACGTTGAATAGAAGTGGCGAAGCGACTTCTCCTTGTCGGACATCATGCTTCGAATACGAACGCTGCTGGTTGAGCCATCGTACGACACTTGAAGAAGTTGTATGATTTTCAATATCACGTGTTCGGTTTCCAAGGCTCTTCACAAGCTGTTCCAATCGATGCAGTCGAAAACGGGTTTGAAATCGATGAAAATAACGACAGTTCGTTTGCCGCAACGAATTCTTTTTTTATTAGTTGGCGGAGAGCGTATATTTGATCAATGAAGCCTCGATGTGGTCTAAATCCCGCTTGTTCTCTTCGGCTCGTTGGTTCTCGGTGTTTCTTTAGCTTCGATTGTATGATTTTCGTAAATAATTTGCCGACGATCGAAGGGAGGCTAATACCACGATAATTATTACGTTCCCGACTGTCGCCTTTCTTCAAAATACGGCACAACGATAGCCGATCACCCGGTTATTCTAATTAGCTATGGGGGGCGGGGCATGTAACTTATATTAATGGAATTCAGAGTCAGTTATTTGCTGAATGGTATAATATTTCAATAAATCTGTCATTTATTGGTTAAGCTGATTCTTTATTTTGCTGAGTGGTTCAGCAGCAAAGTTACAGGTAAGTGGTGATGCAAGACTCTAGGTGTTACCTTCGGAGTCTCAACACTCCACGAACCCGGCGATCTAGCACTACTTTAGAGGTCCGTGGTACAGCCTTGTGAACGCTCTGTCGGCTTTGGATAATTGTTGTTCAAATTTTTGGTTGGTAGGCGGAGAATCCGAGGTTCGTCTCTTCGGGAAACCAACCCAAGATTCTCGTTGCCACAGAAAGGAACCCTTGACGCGCGCATCAGATCTCTTCTTCGCGAGATTGTCCGGAGACCCAAAAGACCGGGGATATCAATATGTCCTATGACTTTATAGGGCCAGTTCAATGAGGTCTGAACCTCAAGGAAATGATCGCTTCCATTGCAACTGTGGAACAGGTCCGGATAGATGCTTCTCACAAAATCCTGTATATGTATATTATTTGTTCAGCACTGATTATAAGATCAATTTCAGTAGCACATTTGTAACTGGACCACATGATCAAAATCGAGAGGAGTTTATTGATTGAACTGATTGGGATTGAGAAAAAATCTGAAATTAGGGAGTATAAAATTATTGTTACCGAAGGTTGCTTCAAAAGCAAAAACTTTTACATAACTTGATTTTCAGTTTGTAAATAATTTCGATAAAAGTAATATAAACCCTATTTAGATATTACATTTGGTGCATGGCTAATCGATTTAAAATTTCCTACGCCGATAATGACTAGTCTCCGTCTACACTGCGATCTACCATTGCGGCTTTAAGTAGTAAATAAAAGTGTGTGCCCATTCAAATTTGCACTGTGATAGGAATATCAGAAAACAAAAATAGGCATCAGTAATGTATCAATTGCGTCTTCGCAGACTAAAATTTACTTCATCAAATTTGATTATAACTGAAATAGACACCTACTATCAGTAACAAACACAATAGACATATTGAATAAATTATAGACTTCGTTATCAGTATTTATTTCGGCATTAACTAATGAATTCTACAATGATTTATGTCATTAAGCGACAGTTGCAATCCAACTTTTTTTGCTAAATTTTGACACCTTCAATAATTTGTTAACAGGTATACGAGGTAGGAGGAGTGGCGTAAATACAATAAGAGCAATGAAATGACCAGAATATTGACGGGAAGCTTGGATTCAAGCAAATAGAACTTGATATCCTCACACAAAAAACAAAGTAAAATGCATGGAATGCATGGAAAATACTCAATAATCAAGAAAACAACAACAAGCACGTGCCGCAACTCTTTCGGACTGATGGAAGCGCGATTATAACCTCCTAGCGGTGGCCACTGGTATCTATCCTTTGAGAGGATAATGATCGGGCAAGTCCTTCCAAATTAAGGTTAGGCTAATAACCTCACCCGGAAAAAAGAATTAATACGGAACGAGCAACACCTGTGTCGTTCAATGCAAGAGTGGGGTGGCTCCGTGTTTTGGAGTATTGGAGGTTGATTTGCTTTCGAGTTGCATTTTGTCGTATCTTTCGCTGTGGGGTGGGGGGTGGCAATAAGATCAATTACAGCGCACTTCTGGAGTTGTTTTGTTTTTATAGCGGGGATGTGGCGGAGTGTGACTCCAAAGCGAGTCAGCCTCTAGTGTTTTAACGTGTTTTGTAGTGAGCCACACTTTTTTTGCCAGAGGCCAGGACCGGATCTCGGTTGTAGAGCCTTTAAAGAAGAAGAAGAACTGTCTATTTGGAAGACGATCATAATTTTAACATTTATATTCCGAGTATAGCTAAAATCAAGCCAGCAATTTTCAAACACATGCTTGAATGAAACCTATTAAGGAATTATATCTCAATCAAAAAACTGTGGCAAGGTCATACAATGAACTAGTGAACATTTTAGTCAAAAGACAAAAATGGAACTAGATTGGATAACATTGAGAAAAAATGACAAATGCACAAAATTAGAATTCGCTAGGAAACCGCCCAAGGGACTGCACAAAAAAATACTAAAAAATACGAAACGAATGATCGTAAGTAAACAAAAGTTGTACGGAAGTTAAAAACGTTGGCTTCCGAAATTCATGGTCGATAGAGCCTGAAGTGTATTCATTTTTTTTCTTTGTGAAATCATACTTAACTTTCCGGCCGTTTTTTTTTTTCAAATTCTAAAATATGTCCAGAGACGACCATTGGTACGTATTCATGATGAGTTGAACTCAGGTTGAACCCGAGACCAACTACATGTAAACGCGAGTCGAGTTGAGTTATGTTGGACTGGACTCGACTCAGCTCTGCTACCTGGGTTGAGTTGAAATTGTGTATATAGACGCGAGTTCAGTAGTTGAATTTAATTGACAGCAGCACCTCTGTGTTTTATTTGTGAATTAAATTGAACCTCAACTCAACACGTAGTATATAATCGTGCCGTTGTACCGTAGATTCCATAGAAAAAAATTAATGCCCCGTCTTTTGTGCGTAAGGGGTGCTAGCTAATGTACGGATTTCTTAATGCTAAGGTTGGCGAGAATCTAATGGCTATTTTTTTATGCGAAAAAACAGAACAAGTAACGAAACTTAGATACCGGATAAATGGGACAAAGCCCACCCAATAAAAATGTAAGCCATTTCAAAGATCTCTCATAGAACATAGAACATTTGCACTCTGTAAAGAGTTCAAACTGCAAAGCAACTAGCTGACACCTTGCCTGAGTAACTAGTGATTCACTTAGAGGTATTTTTTTCAGTAGGAATTTAATGACAGATCCCGCATGAGTTGCGCTAAACTGTCATGGTATTTTTGTTCAGTTTTGTATGACATTTCATAGTGAAGAGGCTTAGCCCGGGTGAAAATATAAGATTGAAAAAGAACTGAAAGGAGACTGAAAAATGAATTTTAGACGGCACTCTATCTGAAATAAGGCAGAAATTATTATTTCCACTGAAAACTGAGATCAGTTACCCTTCAAGAGTATCAACAAAAGACAGAACAGAGCCGGAAAAAAGGCAGTCATTTGTATCACTTTAAAGGTGGCCATAGACGTCGTTCTTTTTTGGCAGTTTTAACCGCACGGGTAATACTGTACGGGTAAACATGAACAACGACCATATCCACACACTAGGCGTTGCTTCGTTCGGTTTTTCTGAAATCGTGGCGTTATCATCATCATCTGATTTGCTATGATGGATCCTACGACGACATTAGCAGTGGACAAAATCCGTTCTTTTTAGCTGCGTCGTCACACACACGAGCCGACTTGAACGAACACGATTGAAAACGGACGGTTAAAATCAAGCTGCAGCAGATATTTTTGAACGCCGGCAAGAAGGACGGTTTTTGGCCACACACTGACCGTTTTACCCGTGCGGTTAAAACTGCCAAAAAAGAACGACGTCTATGGCCATTTTAAGACTTAGAACAGTCTTAGGAAGGGGACTGGTCATTTCTTGCGCTCAGAATTTTTTTTCAAATTTTCTTATTGTCACCTCTTCCACCCAAATGTCGAAATGTTTCCCTCCACCTCCACATAGTCCAGTAAATAGGTACTTTTTCTTTGCGAAAAATACCGCACGCGATTTTTTTTACCAAATGTTTTTACATATTTTTATGAGCTTAAATTCAAAATGGCGTCATCCCCACCCTTATGCTTCAGTTACAATGAAGGGAAACGTGTTTAATTCTATATCTCAGAAACTATGCGTTTTACGACAAAAATGTATATAATCTTTTTTGTAGATAAATAAGTGATTTAACTTTTTTGTTCAGAATTTTTCTTTGTAAAGTCAATATGTTCGGAGTTATAGTGCTTCAAACTTTATACATTACTTTCTTTGCACTATATTTCGTTAACGGTTAGCCCGCCATAAAAAAGTCCTTCCTAAGACTTATAGAACCCACGATTATCTATAATTTGTGCTTTTATCATTTTTAGATAGGGCTAATATTTCACGAGTTATAACGCTTTAAATGTCGGAAAATGTAAATTCAAAAAAAAATTCCTAATATCTTTTTCTTTCCACGTTTCATTTCAAAACTGATTATATCGAGTGTTGAGCTCATCATTGCCCACATTTGCTGCCTTTACTTTTTTCTATAAAGTTGATATTTATGGATTTATTACACCAGTTTATTAAAAATGGGTTTTTGCAAATAACTATTTATTTACGATGACAAGTTATACCAACAAATATGTTTGTTATAAAATTCTGTTGAAATTTTACTTCAAACATTTTTTTCTAGCATTTGTACATTTTTGTCGTAAAACGCATAGTTTCTGAGATATAGAATTAAACACGTTTCCCTTCATTGTAACTGAAGCATAAGGGTGGGGATGACGCCATTTTGAATTTAAGCTCATAAAAATATGTAAAAACATTTGGTAAAAAAAAATCGCGTGCGGTATTTTTCGCATTACGAAGGCCTTTTTTTCGACCTATTTACTGGACTAACAGTCTTCAGTCGAATTTACCAAATTTTCAATTCCGTGGCTCCGTTTCTTGTTCACTACCTAATTCTTAGCAGCATATGGATGACGGGAAAATGTAGTATAAACGGTACATAAACAAGGAAAATCGAGAGCATCGCAACAGATGACCGGAAGTGGGGTGGGGGTGCTAAAATGTGGTTTTTCGGGGGTGAAACGTGGATTTTTACGATTTCTGAGAAAAGTAGACCTCTTAGCGAAAAAGGTTGAATGCAAGTTGTAGATAATTAAAACATTTATAACTTTCATTCAAACCATTTTTCGACATAACCTCAAAAAATGGAGAAAAACGTTAAAAACCACTTTTTTCATATATCATTTTTATCTTTCACAAAGATGATCCGATTTTAATGAAATTTTGTAAAAATGTACATTTTCATGTTTCGAAAAGCCGTTTTTTTTAAGTCGAGTCTGATGACGGCGAATCGTCTGATAATCGGCTATTTTCTCCCTGAAATTGAGCCCCGTGATCTCGACGACATTTGGCATTTGATGACGCTACTACATTTCTAGAACAATTTGATGAGCAGTTAATTTCACGCATAGGTCGTGGGATATCAGGCATCTAAACTAATTCTTTGAGGCTATGTAAAGTCCAAAGTTTCATGGATCAGCTGGATTTGGAAGCCAATAGCATTTCTAGCGTCATTGGCCAAATACCACTTGAAAAGCTCGAACGCTTTATCGAAAATTGAAACTTTAGAATGGACCATGCTAGCGACAATAGTTTAAATGTAAAGAATGGTTCTTTTGTATCATAATTTTTTTTTTTTTGAAAAAGCTACCTGTAAATGAATCACCCAATATAATGCTGACATAACAGCAGCTCAAGTAATTCTATCGACAGTGGTGTCATGCAGAGGGAATGGTGTCTTACATTTTATAGTCAACAAAGTAATGAAATCAGCCGTTACCTGCTTTAAAAGACAGACCAAAACCACTTGGAACGAGGAAAAAGAAGAATTCTTTCATTTTTTGTCCGCGAATTAGGCTCGAATCAACACAGCTGCTTAACGTAATGAAACGACCTGAAACAGATAGGGCAATCCATTTGAATTAACCCTTAATGAGGTATGTGTAAGTGCTGGGGACAAGATATGGTCAAAAGGAGATGGATTCAGATGCCGACACGCCTTATACTATCATTTGTGCCGCTAACTCCAGAAGTAGTCTAAGATTAGACAGAAGTCGTAGGAATCGGAACCACTAGTTCGATGATGAATGTAAGTCTAATAGAACGCGACCACTGAAAGCGGAAAATAGTAATAATGAACCAAACATAACTATTGAATAAATTTTAAATAAGTTTCCTTGTGTTATAATTTCAAAACGATCACTTTCCAAAGAATGCTTTTCGTGATCATCATAAAATGCATAAATATCGGACATTTATCTTTATAAATTCCGACTAAAGTCCTTTTTTCCAAAATATTCCGACTGTTATAATTTTAATTCCTACAAGTTGTTCTTTCGGAACATTCCACATTCCTCAAAAAAGCGCATTCCTTTTAGAGTAGACTAATTTAAAAGAGCCAATGACCTTATAACATTTAATATTATTATTCAAATTCAACAACCCACCAAAAAAAATGCCCGAATGAATATTAAACGTTCACAGCTTTAAATTTAAGCATTTTTCACACGACTTAATCCACTTAATAAAGGTAAAATATGAGAACAAGCACAGCTTTTAAATAAAAAACAAAAAAAAAAAATTAAAGAAATAATGGACCTTGAGAAATTCTAGACTGTTTATCCACAACAGGAAATTAAGGATCGATTTACTTCGTTGGCGTTGACATTGTAGACGTAGGAGGAAATGGACGTTTCCATTTCCATTAAAGTGTCCTGAAGTGTTAACCCTGAATTTTCAATATTGATAGTATTATTCTCGACACGGCTTCTCCCGCGCATGCTAGATGGACAGAATGAAATTCCCTAGAAACTTTTCTCTCTGTTTTTGTCCAGCATCTGAAGCGTTATCGATCGATGGTTATCAGGTGTTTTGCCCTCCAAAAATACGCGTCTTCAGGATGGCCTTGAAAATGTACTTTCAGATCGATCGCAATTAGTGCCGGTTCAGATACTTTAAACGATCCTCAAGATTCTAGCCACTTGCTAACTGGATATTAAACAGAATAGAAACTGTAAATTACTTACGCAAATTTTGCTGCCTTGCCGCTTCACGTGAGACGTGTGATAGTCGTAGTCCGCCTCGATGTAATCGTCTGTGAATTTCACATTCGGCGAAATCACTTCAATTTTGGCCATGTTTAATGTTTATTTTATTTTGTTTAAACTATACTCAAAAAGTCCAAAGACACTAATTACTTTCTCAATCAATAAAAAATTAATTGATTTTTTCAACTTTTTAATTTCCTAATTGAAAAAAAATTCAAACAAACTCAAAATCACTTCTCGAACACTTTTCGTCGCTTAAGGATAAAATATTAATTAGTAAAACCAGACTTTTTCTTTACGTTGTTTTCAGGTGATAAGAAATTACTTTTTTTTAATTCTTTAATCTAGATTCGTGGGAATTTGAGATTCAAAAAAATCAAGTCTTGAAGAACTTTGGATTAATTAATTTATATTATATTATTTGCAAGAACTGCCTTCACAGTTGCTTCCTTGTAAACGCGTCTGAATCGCTCCAAATCTCGGCTACTTATGACTATGAGCTTCTGATGGGGCAGTGCCTAAATAGAAATGCTGACAACTTTCAGGGGAAGTGCCGGTACTTGGAAATAGGGGAATGATGGAATGGGAGAAGTTATTGGAAGATATAATGTATACCAATGTCTCCCATTCAATATTGTTGAGAACATTCTAGTTGATTATAGTGGAGCTGGTCTACTATGGTGTGACTTTCAATACTTAGTAGTCTAGCATCGATGAACTTTAAGACACTATTAATTAGCTCAAGTGTCTATAAATCAATTTGAAAATTTGTTAAGGGATTGATTGCCTTTACCAAGAAAATTCTAAAATTTATCTAGATTAAACTTGGTGAGCAAGATGGCCAAGATGGTAAATAATAAAAATTGAATAACCAAAAAATAGAACTTTCATCGATTAAACAATTTGCTTGTCTCGAAACTTCCAATCCATCAAGTAGGGTGAAAGATTTGTTGAATCTAGGGTGTGCTAAATGACACTTAGGTAGTAGCAACAAATAAGTAGGTAGTTTCAGGTTAGTAACGATGATACCTTGACGAAGTAAGCCTGCCCCGAAATTGATGGGATAACCTTTGAAATGATAAAAAAAACCTACCGGATACTGGTAGAAATTAATTATAAACGCTTATTTATAAACTCTTAAAAAGATTATTAATTCAGGATGTCTTGAGGACTAGTTAAAAATAAAAATTACTTCTGTTTTCAAACTCGGAAAAAGTCCCCTAAGTATCTCCAATTACAAGAGGTGAAATGACGACGACCTCCAATTATGCGTGACGATCCCATCAAGTTGTAGAACCTGGCGGAGAGTCGTTAACTTAACTTACGTTCCACTTCTTGTTTTCAAGCCTTGATACCAATCCCCAATCCTCTGGGTAGGATGAAGGTGTAATGCGAACCGTGCCGATGATCAGCTTGGTTGGGAACCCAGATAGACAGTGTGCTCCGGATACCTGGCGACCTTCGGTTTTAACTAGCCTTACCCGAGTACTGCGGATTTCTGCCCGGGTGGACCTCGTTTCTCCGCTACTCGTGGGAGTATAATATGGAAAAAATAATCCAAAAACTAAAAAAGGGTCCGGTTACCCCAAAATGAAACCCGGAAGAGACCACAAACTAACAAAGCTACGGCACCTCAGAGCCAACCCAAACCATGTGGAAGTAGAGCCACCCTCGAAAAAAGACACTAACAAACTAGAAAACCGAACGGATGAACAGTTCGGCTTCGTCGCTGCCCAGCGCACACCTGCGGACACCGCAGCTGCGGAGGATCAGGGGAGCAAAAGACTGCAGAAGGGCCAAGGCCTGAAAACACCGAAACCGGCAAAGGCAGGTCATCAAGAACTTCGCTTGGCCAGCAGAATCCTTCGCCGCTTGGCCACCAACCCGATCAGGGAAGACCAAGTCTCGATGGAGGACTACTAGTCCATGGAAATGGTACTTTAACATTGCAAAAATGCAGGACAAGGTTTTATTTTTGGGATGTGTAGGGGGGTCAGTGTGAGCTTAAGTTTGAGTTTTCGGGATTCTAACCCCCCCATTTGGCCGCCATCTTAGAAAACGTGTGCAAGTTGTTTTTCCAATATATCTCCGAAACGGTACATCTTACAGAAAATTTGCAAGGACACTTTTTGTTTAGAATTAAATTATTTATAGAAGTTATACGACTTGCAAACGCTTGTCATAAAATGAATGAAGCACGTTTTTGTGCAGCCCTAACACAAATTATTTAAAAAAATTGGAGTAACTATAACTAATACATGTTATTATTCAAAGAATTTCATTTTAAACCATATCGCACTTTGTAAAGCATAGCATAACAGCAATAAAAACCCGCAAAAAAATGCGAAATCATTTTATTATATTACCCAAACATCGCCATTTCTTATAACGTGTAGTCATTCATTCATTATTATTACTTGCTACCTATAATTGCTAATTTCTAAGGAAACTAGGAGGTCAAATCGTAATAAAAATATTCAGAAAATCTGTCACTTTCATACATTCGGGGCGCTGTAAAACCCTTCGTAGGGAATGAAATTAAAAAAGTAATGAATGAAAATTATTCCTAATGAAACCCTCTACAAAAAACTTGTTATTATTTTTTTTGTTAAAGTTGAAGGAGAAAAAGTTATAGCCTTTAAAAGAAAATATTGTGACTAATTTTTGTGTTCTAAGGCTTATACCTTCTTAATTGCGGGGCCTCGGTAGTCTAGAGGTAAGGCGCCTGACTGCTATCCCCAGAGGTCCCGGGTTCGAATCCCGGCGGTGCCACGGTCCTTCGCCTTTCCCACCTAACTTTCCTTCTTTCTTCTTCCCTCTTTACATTCCTGATTCCCCTGTCATAGCCTTCGCTAGTCCTTCCCCGCTCCACCAAGCGCATGCCATTGGTTGGTTGATGAGATTCAACTCGTTTCAGGAGGCATAACACTCCAGCGAGTTGTTCTCGACGCCCCGATGTCAGAGTCGCGGAATGGTTGTGAGTAGGAGGAATAAAAATATCGCGGCTAGGTTGTGACAGTTACTTCCTTCTCTTCTATCTATCTTCCGGCTAGAGCTGCTGTTCGACATTCACTCTATACGAAAAATAGATTGTCGACAGTACAAAGGGACTTTCCCTAAGCCTCTAGTCTGTCACATAAAAAAAAAAAAAAAAAAAAAAAAATTGTTCATTTTACCACAAAATTTTATACTACACCTTTTCCGATTGTAATTCAGAAAGTATCAACTATAATTCAGAAAGTATCAATTGTAATTCAGATTAGTCAATTGTAATTCAGATAGTATCAATTGTAGTTCAGATTTGTCAATTGTAAATCAGAAAGCGTCAATTGAAATTCAGAAAGTATCAATTGTAATTCAGAAAGTGTCAATTGTAATTCAGAAAGTGTCAATTGTAATTCAGAAAAATTCAAAATCTTCTAATTGCAGCAATTTCTGCAACAGGAGTCTTATGTATGGAACGCAGAAGATTTAAATTTGTTTAACAGTTAGCTTAAACATTCGCTTTACATCATTTGCACGAAATGGGTTATCAACTGGGAGATTATTAGAGATTGCGTCAGATAACACAACTTAGCATTGAAACAGTAATAATGGGACGATATCATGCATGATGTTACTAGGAGAATATTTATTATGTAATGAAAGATTCAATTGAAATTATTTGGTCAATTTATTGCATCTATGAGATGAAAGTTGAAATTTTCTGAATTACAATTGATACTTTCTGAATTACAATTGATATTTTCTGAATTACAATTGATATTTTCTGAATTACAATTGACAAATCTGAATTACAATTGACGCTTTCTGATTTACAATTGACAAATCTGAATTACAATTGACGCTTTCTGAATTACAATTGACTAATCTGAATTACAGTTGAGGCTTTCTGAATTACAACTGGAAAAGGTGTAGTAAATTGTAAATAATTTAATTCTAAACAAAAAGTGTCCTTGCAAATTTTCTGTAAGATGTACCGTTTTGGAGATATAGTGGAAAAACAACTTGCACACGTTTTCCAAGATGGCGGCCAAATGGGGGGGGGGGGGTTAGAATCCCGAAAACACAAACTTAAGCTCACACTGACCCCCCCTACACATCCCAAAAATAAAACCTTGTCCTGCATTTTTGCAATGTTAAAGTACCATTTCCATGGACTATACATCAAAATCCACGATGATACTGCTTGGGCAAAGTAAGTCATCCCAAACTGTTCACTAGAGTGGGCTAGAGACGCACCAGCCAACGTTTTTGGAGGAACCAAGCACCCTTCTTCTTTTTCTTCGTTGATCCGTTAGCTGGCGGTCTGAGCGGGACGTCCCCGCAACGGATACGCTGCTGTCGGTGCCGCACCCACTCGGAGTGAGCCAAGGGGGCTAGTCCTATCTTACGGGAAAAATATTGCCATGCAGGCAGGAGGTCCTGAATTTCAGTGGAACAGTCGCTGTGGTAATAGCGATAAAGTATAGAGAGGGCAGCTACATTCCTACGGTGGCTTAAGATGTCTACGAAGGCGCGAAAGGGGCCATCACAAATGAGTTTGAGGGCACGATTTTGCATCTTGTCGAGGCAAGCCAAAGTGATTTTTGGGGCGCCTGCTTAGATATACGAGTTGTATTTAAGGCCGGCCCGAATGTAGGATTTGTATATTGTAGCCAGGGCAGCTGGCTGGATCCTCCGTTAAAGCTACCCCTAGGATGTTGAAAGTTGAGTCAGCCGTTAGTTCTTTTTACCCAGTGAGATAGGAGGAAGGTCGGTACATTTTTTGTTGGAGATCAGATAGTACTTTGTTTTGGTGGGGTTAAATTCAACACGATTCATGCCGCCCCAATCAAGAATCGATTTGATATCCTGGTTGATCGAAGTGGACATCAGTTCACGGTGGTAAAGACAAGGTCTGGCACGTGTATGTCTTATATTCTCGAAGGAGTAAGAGAAGGAGGCCCTGAGGGACAACCCGGAACCTCGTAGCACTACAGTTTACTATTGGCCTTGGCTGCCTCCAGAACTTCTCTTCCTGCCTTTCGGTTCCTGGTTAATGCCTTCCACCCCAGAAGGAGCTTACGATTGACAGGAAATGCATAGTGTTATCTTAATTTGTCACACTACAGCGACTTCTGTACATTTTCGACTGCCTTATCATTGTCCTCGATGTCGCTGTCACTCAGTACTCTGTGAAGAGTGCTTCTGTATCTCCTAGCCAAGGAAGAGAGCTCCTTTTGACATATTTCGACCTGTTTTAACGATGGACGTTCCTAGT
Source organism: Thereva unica (assembly GCA_949987705.1). NCBI lineage: Eukaryota > Metazoa > Arthropoda > Insecta > Diptera > Therevidae > Thereva > Thereva unica. The sequence continues at coordinate 38,042,936 of OX465281.1, forward strand.
AACTTGATATCCGTTTACCTAACAGGAATATTTACTCTAGTTCCTGGCTTTGGTTTCGTCTGTATCGCTAGGCAGTATTTGAAGATTGTCATTAGGCGTGGGCCAAATAACATACGTCATCTATCCGTTTTCCATCTCTCCGTCTTTCCGTGTTCCGATATTTATTTTTTGTTAGCCAGAATTATCCGTTTTCTGTCTCTCCGTCTCCGTTATTTATTTTTATTTTAACCACAAGTGTCCGTTCCTTGATTTTATTCTATCTACAAAAACTTGAGATCTTCTCCGTTTCCGTGTTTTTATCGTTCTGTTCTTTTTTTGTTTATCTGGTCCAACAGTATTAAGACATAGTAATAAACTTTCACAGCGAGCGGAACAAGGAACACGGAGAAGGGAAGACGTGTGTTATGTGGCTCCCACATAACGCTAGAAGAATTTGGCAAGCAATAGCATTTGTTGCGGAAATCTACTCCCAAGATTGTTTCTATCTCCGCCTCGACTTCATTTTCGTCCTTGCAACCGAGAAAGAATTTATTCAATAATAGTTCTTGGACTTCGCCTACAATCTTAGGCAGCCTTTGGAGAGCTGCTAAAGCCTTGTTTGTATCGACGATCTCTCTTGTTAGCATCCTGAGTTTAGAGAGATCTTGAATCCATGATCCATTGATCTAAGGACCTGACCGAACTTCTTCTAGACAACTTTTTTGGTGTATGGCTAAGGAGATTGAACTTGATCTGAAGCTCTGAAATAATGACTCTCTTCATTCGTTTCTCTATTCCCCACAGCGTAGGACTAGGTTGGCTCTAGTTTATTTTAGAGCTGTTGTTATCTGCGTGAACTTCTGTGAGTTTCAGGCAGGTCATAAGGTGGAGGTTAAGTAAAGGCTCTTCCATCTGGCGAATTTTAGTCTAACTATATTATACGTCGTTGAACTAAAATTAGCGCAGAAGTAGACCTTGATATGCCATTTAAGCAGTATACAAAATCTTGACTTACCTTGAACCAGGCGATAGTTAAAGGTGGCTAAGAGCCATTTCCCTTACATTAAAGTGATATGCAACAACACTGAGTTGGGGATTGAGTTTGCCTAAATTTTTGAATAAACCAATTCTTTTTTGATTTTTTCAATTATATATCTGTTATCGTATTATACATTTTTATGCGACTTAAAATATACAGCTCATACGACAAATCTTTTTAATGTGCATTCCCACATTAAAGGCTATGTGAAATATTTTTATACGCCAGATTAGTTTACTGAAAACCAAGTTAAAACATCTGTCGTTAATAATCTAACAATTTATCGAGCCACTCTATTCATTAACCACAAAGTCAATCTAATTAATCCCATGTTCATTCATTGAACACGTGAAAGCTTCATGCATTTCTCCTCAGAATCAGGTGGCACTTTGGGCACAGAATTTATTTACCTGCACGTATGCCATCATGCATGTCTAGTAATGTATGTAGTTATGAAAATTCTAGAATATTTTTCGCATGCGCAAGAATAACTGGAATAAGCTGTTCCCTTCCTTATTTGTTTACACTGGAATTGATTCCCCACTTGCAACATTTTACCTGCTGGTTTTATTGATTTCTTGTGAAAAGATAATATTAAATAACGTATTGTATAAATAACCATATGTAGTGGAGAAATATTTTTAGTAACGTAGAAAGAGATAAAAAATTACATATGTATACATATATCATTCCAAAGAAGTCTTCTTCAGCAGTATTCTATCAGTTTGTATGCATTCGTACATAAACGTGACGTTTATCAGTCAATTGCACACGACGCCGGGTTTTATTGGAATCTGACTAAGTAGCCGGCATATTATCATTTAATTTTATAAAAAAATAATCATTCATACTCTATTAAATAATGTAATAAAGGTAAAAGTGGTACGCAGGCTTCCTTTAGGCGATGAACTTGAAAATATTCCCCTGAACAAATTCGTAATTTGAAACTTGCCAGTATCCAGTGGCAAAGATAAATAAAGATAAAGTTTCACTTTATTTTTATCGAGTATACCATAAGTTGTGATATTAATCATTGGTTTTTTCCTTTGGGCAAATACTACGTGAAAAAATATATGGTATTGTTAGGGTAGGAGACTTAAGACGAACTGAGTGCCGTGCACCGGAAAAATTTTTATTTTTTCATCGTTCCTCATTATCTAAAAGCACTGCGTCAGTTGGATTTAATATAAACAAACAATATAAATTGCAAATCGTCATACTTTATGCTAGATAAAGCGGGTTTTAGATTATTAACAGCTTTTAGAAAACATCGTTGCATTTCTGTTTCTATAATAAGAAGGAACTACGGTTGTAACACGAAGTGAACATAGAATTTGGATGAAGAATGACTGCGTGAGGCTAATATTTGTCATTTTTATGTTTTGAATTATTTATATAAATAATTCTTGAAACGTCTTCATTAATTTTAGATCGTTAATAGAGATGCAGATGACCTCAAATTGGTATTTTCGTAGTTTCTCTTTAACACACAAAATAAAATAAAGATGTCTTAAAACCCAATAATTAGTAAAAATAAAATAAGAAATGAACAAATTTTCAGCTTTGAGAAGGTATAAGATTAACAGTGTGCAGCATGTATTGTTTACATAGGTATGTTATAAATAATGTAAATACTACCAAAGTGAAACAAAAAGTGTCGCCTTAAGGCCGATATAGCACTTCATTAAGTTATAGTGCTTGTGTAGGGTTTAGTGTCAATCCCAACAAAATGGTTCTAGTGTCATTTGCCAAGAAACGAGCAATATCAGGTTTGGCGAAACTGGTTTCCGCAGTCATAACGTTAGGCTTATCAAAACACTGGTTTTCTTTTGACAATTGGCTCTAAACTACCAAATATGTAGATTTTCAGGACGTAAGTTGTATTTGAGGCCGGGCGGATAGAGGACTTGTAGATTGCAGCCTGGTCTGCTGGTTGTTGAAGTATCTGTTAAGAAATTTCAAGTATTGCTTCTATGCTATCTTGAGAAATTTTCAATATTTATTTATTTATTTGCCAAATAAGGCACACTTAAATTAAAAAAATATAGTAGTACAACAATCATTTTATAATTGATTAACTATAACTATTGACAACTACTGAAAACTTAGCTAGTTCTACTTAGTCAAAAGAGGGGGAGTTATGTTAGAAGGGATCTAAGTATTTTCTTATAGGATGCATTGGTGAGTGAAGGGCAGAAACAGGAACTATGACTAAAAAACCATACAGCATCTGGGCTCGTTCCTAGTGTAATCGGTACGGTGTGTGTATTCCCTAAGTAATTTAGTGGGTCGGACTTCATCATTGAATTTGATATTGTCCGACAAAAACTGCACTTTAAATTTTCCACTTAGGACGTCAAAGGCAATGGAAGATATAAGCAGTTTTCTCCTGCTTGATAACGATATGAGATCAAGCACTTTGAGCCTGTCCAAGTAGTGCGGTTGGGTTTGGGTTGGTTTGTTTTGGTCATGGGGGTCATGTAGATTTCTCAGGGCAAAAAGGTGAAATCTCTTTTGAGCTCTTTTGAACGGAAGTTAAGTGCATGACCTTTGCTGGTGCTAAGTTGCAATTTGTTTCGTGGTGTACTAGTCTTGTAAGGCACGGAGCTACGGCTGCATGAAGGAAACATCAGTTTGGGTCTTAACAGATCTAGAATATTTACTAATTTTTTCTATAGATCGGATATGAAAATATTAAAAAGAAGAAGACTAAGATGACTACCCTAAGGTACGCTAGAGGTTTTTTTTTTTTTTTTTTTATGTGACAGACTAGAGGCTTAGGGAAAGTCCCTTTGTACTGTCGACAATCTATTTTTTCGTATAGAGTGAATGTCGAACAGCAGCTCTAGCCGGAAGATAGAGAGAAGAGAAGGAAGTAACTGTCACAACCTAGCCGCGATATATTTTATTCCACCTACTCACAACCATTTCGCGACTCTGACATCGTGGCGTCGAGAACAACTCGCTGGAGTGTTATGCCTCCTGAAGCGAGTTGAATCTCATCAACCAACCGATGGCATGCGCTTGGTGGAGCGGGGAAGGACTAGGGAAGGCTATGTCAGGGGAATCAGGAATGTAAAGAGGGAAGAAGAAAGAAGGAAAGTTAGGTGGGAAAGGCTAGGACCGTGGCGCCGCCGGGATTCGAACCCGGGACCTCTGGGGATAGCAGTCAGGCGCCTTACCTCTAGACTACCGAGGCCCCGAGGTTACTTCGATCTCATTAGATAGAAATCTTTGGAATCTGATAACCTGTGTTCTGCCGTTCAGATATGATTTCAACCATTCCAGGGCAAAATCTGATATTCCAAATTTTAATAATTTTCCAATTAAAATGTCATGGTCTACTCGATTAAAGGCCGTGCTGAAGTCCGTGTACACAACATTCAATAGATGGCCGATCTCCATACTGAATAGCAATTCGGAGATAAGGGCCATAAGGTTAGAAGTTGTTGAACGCCCTTTCCGAAAGCCGTGTAGTTGTTCGTTTAGGTATGAGTTGATAAGATGGCAATCTTGTCATAAGCAAGTTTTTCAAAAAGCTTAGGAACTGATTGCAATGCCCCTATAGCTGTCCACCGAGGGCTTATCACCGGATTTATAGATTAGCGTTAGGTAGGTTACATGTTATGTTAGTGAGTCAGTTTGTGGCTTAAAACTGGGATTGCATTGATTTTATTAGGTACACCTATTACTATTTTGAATCTATCAATCTTAGATTTATTACCCACTAGCAACGAATTTCAATAAAAAAGATTATGTGAAAAGAGAACAAATCTGGAAAAATTAATTTTGGAAACTTAAATATAGTATGTTACAACTTTTTTAAGATTCGATGCTGAAAAACTGTATTTACGTGCACAACCGACACCTAGCCAATCATATTCAGAATCTTCCGTTTAGATTTTGCTATGCCGGGACATTAGCGCTCATGGCGCTCTCTTCCCCCTAATTGTTTTTAACGAATAGAGGCGCAAAAAAAGTAATCAATTTTGCAAATTTGGCACGCACCGTGCAGCCCAAAAATGCACAATTTGGTAAACATAAAAAAATCTAATAAATACTTGCTCTTTACCTATCTTACCCGGGGGCTAGACGATCATTTTTTCAATTGCAATATTACATTGCAGCATTAAAATTGATCGTCTAGCCCCTGTTGCAATATTGCATACAATATTGTAAATACAATGGTTGCATATGCAAGAAATCCAGCCTTTTATTAATACAAAATGGCGGAAAATGAAAAATCCTAAACAGTGGTGATTACTAGACGCGAGATTATTTAATTGGATGAGAATTAACATAAATTTTTTTTTACAAAGTAAAACTTGAAGCTGTTAACTATTTTTTTTATTACAAAAAAAAAAATTTGTTGTCTGTAAAGAGAGTTTACGGACGATAGTTTAACGTGACAACGTCATGAGACCGTGGTAGCTGGCTGAAATCTCCGCATAATATCACGTGGATGCCTCCGAATGGTTTGTCATAAAAGCCGGTAATCTGCTGCAGTCGGTAGTTGATTTTTTGAAGAATGGCTGAACTTAACATGCTGATCTCGTCGACGAAAACAGCTTTGACGCCAACGAACATGTTTCTGTAGGCTTGCAAATTTTCTGTGGATAAGAGTTTTGTCACGCGAGAAGTTGTGAGACGAAACGCTGAATGCACTGTAGTGCCACCAAGAGGTACAGCTGCTTTACCTGTGCTTGCACAGGCAATTTAGGTGTTGTTCATCGAGTTGTGCTCCTGAGTGTATCGGTTGTACGTTTCCATAAGGCACTTTAATGTGTAAGTTTTTCCACAGCCCGCCGGACCACCGGTGAAGAAAATTTGTAGCGCTTCCAAAATGCCATCTCCACAACCATGTAATCGGTGAATGACTTCAAGGATGATCTCCCGTTGTTCCGGATTGGTGGTTCGAAGAAACTCGCAATACTGCTGCTTTGACATCACATTGCTGCGCTTTTTCACAACAAATCCACAACAAATATTATTGTTGACAATTTTTGACAATTTTAATCAAATTTTTAAGATTACTACAATCAAATTTTTATTAAAATTACTACGGGACTTACGGGACTAACGGGACTAACGGGACTAACGGGACATAACGGGACAATGAGTCACCATTTTTCGTGCATGCAGCCGACTTTCATCGTTTTAATAGACGTTGTCACGTCAAAAGACTAAATTAACGAAAATTAGTACAAAAAACGAACAACTATATCCTGCACGTTTCTCCCAAGAATGAAATCGCAATGCAATGAAATTCCTGCCGATAAAACTTTGACATTCAAAATTTCAAATTGCAATTGCAGACAAATTGATCGTCTGGCCCCCGGGTTATGGTGGGAGTATTCTGCGTAGATTGCTTATTCATAAAAATATCTCATACAGGGTGATATGTAAACCTCTAGCAACGCCCTAACGGCTAAACCGTTATGATTCCGTCCCCCTCCCCGACCCAACTGCACGATTTTTTCAGTCTATCCAAAACCTATTTACAGCCTAACGCTTTGTTACTTTATGTAGTACACCCTGTATGTCTTCCGCCATTATGTGGTGACCGCCATATTTGATTTAAAAGCTTACTGTACTATACAGCTTACTGTACTATACTTGTCATACACTTTCATTTGATACCCATTCCGATCGCGCTGTAATCCCTCTTTTTGTGTTGGCAGCCATTTTGTGATTGCCACCATTTTGAATTTCGAATGACGCCGCACAGCTAATTGTATTCAGCTTGTCATACCCTTTTATTTGATACCCATACCGAGTGGCCTGTAAAGAAAAAGATTATCCGCCATTTCGTGTTAGCCGCCATTTTGAATTTGGAAAATTTTAGTCACCTCTTGGGGTATACATGCATCTACAAAAAAAATCACATATCTATCTCTTCTAGATTGGCTCCAACGCGCGACGGCACGTACAAGCAGACACACTAATACACAGGCACACGCTTTCTTTTATTAATATTGATTACTATTTTGGATTTAGGAATCTTAGATTTACTACTGAATCTATTTTATCCATCGGCTGCAAAATTGAATTATGAAAGAGAAATTATTTAGCAATGCGAATGAACCCTTACTCAGCTGCTATAAGGGCATGAGGCGTAGTCTATATAATGTCTAAGCTGGTAGAAAACTTCCAAAACGAAAGAAAAAGGTGTCTCCAGCAAAATCTATCTTTTTTGGCGAATATATTTGGATTGTTGCGAGCAGATAAAGTTTAATATTATATTAAGCACAATTATTCGCCTTCTCTTCTGCCTTTTACGCGTTGTAGAATAAGCGAGGAAGCCATCCCCCTCTTCTCTCTACTTTTTTTCCGACTAGAACTAGATAGAGAACCTTTTTGTTCTTCCTGGACCTACTTGGTGTCATTATTATTACCAACTCAAAAGTTCCAGTCAGCCTCTATCTTCTACTAAAACTTATCCTATTTCCGCATACATTTAAATCATTTCAGCAACTCTTACCTAATAAGGGAAGTGAATCCTTTGAGACAATACATATAGCGATCCTTTTTTCTGTCTTAACTAAATTGACCATTTCCAAAGCTTCCATCATTCTGGTTATCCAAACACGATGTTTAGAGCAATTATATTCAATTGAAGAATGGGATTTGAAAAAAGTTGTTGACAAACAACAAAACTAAAATTAAAGATTGCTTCTATGACGATGAACTATTTTCTTCAATTGGAATTAGGTGATGGAATGATGCTTTCCACATAATGAGTTTCAATAAAGTTCTTAAACTCTTTAATCCAATCAATTTAATAAACATAACTGAGTCCAGCTTAAAAAAGAGTTCCTCGAAAGATCTCTTCCATCATCCTATGGCAACAATTTTAAATTTGTTGTCGACCCAACGACAGATCGAAACATTTAAAGAAAGTGGCCAATTGCCTTACGAAATTCATAAAATGTTTTCCAAATCGGACTATCACCAGTCCATTCATTCATCAGTAAGCCACGTTTTGAGGCAGGTCGGAAGAAATACAATTTGTGTCAATTAGGATCCCACTTGCCAATTAAGTGAATTCATTGTTGCAAAGCAGGCTTTATTATTTGTTGCTACTAGCGCCAATTGACTTCTCGTCTTCTAGAGTTATGAGCTCCACCATTCACGCAAGACTTTTAAGATTATTCATTGCATCCAATTTGACTATGGAAGCCAAAAACTTTCCATAGTGAAAACTTTCCTTGATTACGTCGAATTGATCATGCATGGTTGCTGACAACAACATTTCTATTGATGCGTGTATCTGTGGCAACAACATTTCTGTTGATGCGTTTCTGTGGGCATAGATTCAATGAGATGTGATGTATGCCGGTTTTGTTTACTCTACTCTAATTAAATAGAATATGACTGGATGACTTTTTTTTATTGTGGATCGCCATTAGATACTGGATGGCACTTAACTTCCAGTTGATACACTTGCTCATCCATTCCTCGAGAAAGTGAGTCCAATTAATGGTATGTTAAAATGTCGGCTATGTAGCCATGCTCTGACTTATTTATGAAATCATTCAAATATCGGTTTATCGTAGAGTTCTTTTTTATATTTACATACGTTAAATGATTGCTTCACCATAGTATTTAAGCATACTGGTACTTTTATAGCTTTAACTTGTTTGCCAAACTGTCTCTCCCGAAGTAAACCACGGATTCGCAGAAATAATAGACGTTGCGATATTAATCTAGTGATGAGATTCATCGACGACAAGTCGTTTGGTTACGGCGGATATCGAAACCCACTTGGACTTGACAATGTTGGATATTTTAACAATAAGTGCAAGTTACTGCAAGTTGTGTGATACAAACTACAGTCTACAATGTTTTCACCCGGAAAAGAAGTATTCAATAATTCCAAATATTTTTTAACAGGCTTCAAAGCACATACCAACCAAACACTAATTTTTTCAAAAACGATTTTAAATTGTTCGTTAGCAGAGGACCATTCTCTTTGACCGGGGTTTCGAGTACTTTTATACTTGCACTGACATTGCATTTTCTGGTGGCTTACTCATCTTTGCTAATCCGTCTTCTCCTGATCTTTCTATCGTGTCGTACCAAGCACCACTTATTCACATTTCGGCCTGTCCGGTACCTCCTCTCTTAGCTATTGGTTGGTTTATTCCCCGAAAGCCAATGAGACGTTCTTTCGTGTGCCTTGCGTCTTCAGTATTTCAGGTTGGCCTTCGCACTTGTTGTAGTCGATATTCTAAAATTTTTAAAAAACGTTTTATTTTTTCACTCACTAAAACTGGTTATGTGTTTTGATTCGCACGAGTATCTCGTAAATCTAATCGAGATGTATAGCTAAATTTCAAATCCAGCGTTCTAACGACTCTGATTGTCGAGCTATACTAATTTAAAACATCCGATTATAATTCAAAAATCATTTCAGTCGCACTATAAGTTTCGAAGTTATTCAATGACTGGTGCGGAGCGAATGCTAGAACTGAGAGAATTGGACGAGATTCATATGCTAAGTTTAAAAATAATAGATCTTCGATCGATACAATACGATCTAGTCGACCTCCTTATGAAAGAATACGACAGACTTGGATCTTATGTTTCTCAACGATTGCAAAGGACAAGCAACACTGTCTTAAAATTATCTATCACCAGGAAGTCCACAATCGAGTAAGAACAGAACCTGTATGAAAACTAAAAGGGGCGTATTTCTTCGTCAAGATTAAGTAGAGACAGAAGAGTGCAAGTCCAAAAGACATGAATTCCATTGCAATTTGTTAGCCATTGGTGGACTGCTTACTAACAAAAGATGAAAAGAAGATCTGCAATACGAATATGCAAGATCAAAATATGCAATACATCAAAAGAAGCGTTTGAAGTGTGTTTTCTGAGATAATGAGGAACGCTGTGTAGATCGCGGAGGAAGACTGTCTAGGAAGAGAGTTTCATCGTTCATTGTATTAATTACATTTAACGTTGACGTCTTTTATTACGAAATGGACTAGTGTGCCGCAATTAAATTTTGTATGAAATCCATTTGTTTTAAATGTTTGTCTTGCAATGATACAAAAAGTGAAGTGAAGCAGTTATTTTTATGGGCAGCAGTATTTTTATGTGCTGCGAAACCTTGACTGCGTCCAAAGCTTTGTACTGGAACATGTTTACAACGATTCCATCAAAAGCGATTTGGATATCAAAGTAAGGCTAAGATAAACTAAGATAAACGGAAGCTCCACTTCATTCGTTTTTTCGGCAAAATATCGAGAACCTTCATTTCCTTTGTCGCGGTTTGTGAACAAATGCACCAAATTGGGAAGCCATATGTCTTGATGGGTGTGGACATTGTTTTATATAGTATGAGTTTGATTTTACTGTAGAGAGCTCTCGAGTTGACGAGCGGTTTTAACGCCGCAACAGCTGCCCTGACCTTTTTTATATATGTACATCCTTACGTGTGGGTTACACTTCCATCTGTGATGAAACAGTACTCCTAACTATTTGATGGTATCACTTGGGTCAATGCGATGCCCATTTATGCAAATGGATATTTGCTTTGATTCACGAGGGGAACATCTGGAATCCTTTTGCCAGCGGAATTTCTGATGCATATTAGCTTACACTTATTTTGGTTGATATCAATGTTCTCATCTCGAAAATATTGAAGAGTTTGGGTCCCAGAATAGATCTCTGCGCACCTCCAAAATTTTATTGAGAATTTCTGGGATCAGATCTCACCAATAGCAATAGGATAGAAGCCTTGGAAGATCGGAGTGTCTGAAGCTATAATCTTCATTATCAGAAAGGCAGAGTCGCTAATTCGTAAAAAATTATAAAAATTTACAAAAAATATGCAAAAAAAAAAATGCGGTAGGGGGTTGCCTATCACTGGTCTAGAAACCAGGTATGCAATCTTTTCCCGTTCGTATTGACTACGGTATCTTTCCAAGGGGATGCCTAGCATAGAAATCACCTACAATGATGAATTTATCATAAGTACATTATAGAGCCGTTATTGTCTGCTTTACATGGAATTTAGATCGCACCAAGATATATCCTTTCTCTTCAACCCAACCCAACAGATTAGACAGCATGAGAATGAGTTGGATATAAATTTCACAACCGACCCCTTTAGGTTTTCGCCCAGAGGTACTGGACGTCGTTTATAAACAGATTGGATCACGCCACCTGGGGTTTTAACATCTTTAGTTCCTGCTGAAACGAGGGAAGTCGATCATTACCCCGGAAAGAATTCACTTTGTTTGAGATGACCCTTAGTTCTTCAGTTGCAAGTCGCGGAAGAATTGCAAGTAGGCATCCAATCGGAGGTCTTGTTTTAATTGGTAGTACTTCGGTCATAATTCATCTAATTTCATTATTATCAATACCACTGGAGCACCAAAGAGCCTGTGGGACTTGTTCATAAATTCCCCGAAGTAGTTCGCCTGGTTTCCGCTCTCGACTTGAGCATATGATTTTCCGTGTATACGAGGCCTGACTTAGACGATTCTTATTCATCTCTATGACAGCGTTATAAAGCGTATAAATTATTAAATCATTTTACTTTAATATCAACTCAGTTATTTTCTCCGTTGATTTGAGGGAAACGGAAGTTAAGCTGATTGGCTAAAACAATTCTGGAGTCTAGACCATCTGCTGTTTTTTTGAATGAAAACTACCCTGAGCAAGATTAACAACAGTAGTAATGTGGCTGTTGAGATTACAGATCTTTTTGTTAAGATGTTCTTGGTTTAATTCGCTTAATCAGTTTGGCCATGCATCCTGTCGACTTCATTTTCTGTACCAAAAGATACAATATCGAATCTTATACGTCGATGAAACGACATACGTCGGATGCCTTGTTCAATATTATGCCAATTGTGTGTGTTTGTACTACAAACATACTGGATAAGGTCAGTTTAAAAATCTACTTTCTTATGAGGTAAATAGAATGCTCAAAAATGTACTCACCCCTTTCATTGGTGTTTATTCAAGCCGTGTCACGGACATTGGCATCGCAACCGATAATCACCTGACTGTTGCTTCTCCTATTGTATGGAACTAGGTTTATACATTCTTTTAAAGGCATTTCCTATTCGCCGCGGAAATAAGTTGAGGCCACTACTGTCTTGTATCTACTCCCAACGTTTGGTATTTCGACCTCTGCCCTGAGGGAATCTGTGAAAGAGAAGTAAAAATGCTTTAGTGTGATCGCGGTCATTACTATAGCTTAACTTACCTTACTTAAGGGGTAGGGCCGTAACCCGTCTCTGATGTATCCCGGGGTCTTGTATGAGCGCCAGATCGCTACGCTAAGGCAGAAGTTGGAGACCAAATTAAGTGCTTGCTGCAGGCGTCTGTTTCACCTGTTACCGCGATAACAACATCGTCTGCGAAACCATAGGCGAAAATTTTTGGGCCATTGAGTAGCTCTAAAAGTTCATCTACAAGTTATCGTAGAAGTGGAGTTAAGATACCCTTTCGGTATAGTGCCCTCCAGACACCATTAATTTACGAATTCTCAGCATCCAGCCATCCAGACCTTGTCTACTTAGGTTCCTAGCTATTGTGCCAAAGTATATATTGTCGAAGGCTCCTTCGATATTGAGGAAGGCCGCCAGCACAACCCCTTTGCTTCGTGCTGCATTTTCCAACCTGAGAACCAGATTGTGAAGGCCTGTCTCAGTTTCATGTCACTGTCTATTCTACACTCACGTACAGCTCCAGGAAAAAGGCGGAATTTCGAAGGAAGGGGAATTCCCTAGAGCTAGAGAGAAAAATACGACAAAGCATAACCCAAAGAGTGTTCAGCTAAAGGTCTTAAAATGAACATACTCCGCGCCGCAGCGATTGCTTATATAAAAACAAACATTATTTTCAATGTAAATCTGTGATTTATTTAAAGAAAAAAAAAAAGAAAAAAAATGCATCAATAATACATTTATATATAAAATTATTTAGGCATCACGAACAAAAATATCACTATAAATTGATTGGCAAAAACGGAAATCCTTGCCGGCACACAAAACATGTGAGAAAAAATGCATAATAATAATAATTATAATAGAAATAATAATAATAATAGGCGAATAAAACATACAAAAACATAACATAAAACGCTTTAAGCATCTACGAGTTCCCAATCGCCAGAATTTTGTGATCCACTCTGATCAGAATCTTCTGATTTTTCAATGTTAACATTCCATAGTGTAGGTATTTTCATATATTCTGGTATTTTTTGAACTTCTGGAACATTTGATGTTGTTGGTGTATCTAGTAATTGACATGGGACAAATTTCATTGGTTTCCGAGTTTCTTCAGGCGTTTGAAACGATGTAGACGAAGTGCTAGGATACGCCTGAGTCATTGCATCGTTGACACCTTGATAAAAACTTGTAAAATCTTCGATTTTAGTATTTTCTGTGCTCGGGGACAAATCCTCATCATCGTTTATAAAATGTAGTTTTTTACGTGGTGTTGTTTGAACTTCTGCATCATCTACACTTGGTGTTGTTGTTGTTGTTGCGGAGAAGTTTAGTGGATATTGTATTGTAGATAGTGTATTTTGTTCACTAATATCCTTTAACTTTATTTCGTCGTTTGCTACTTCATCCAGCTTTACTGGTGCTAAATTTAAAATGTCGGATAATGACCCGGTGTTAGAGTCAACGGAATTTGTGTCATCTTCCGGATGAGACTCAGGAACTCCTCTGGAATATTTAGAAAAAACTGGTTCAGCAAAGATAATACCATGATTATTGAAATACTTACGCGGGATTTGTACAAAAACTGGCGTCCATAATTTCCGGTCTAGTGGTAAGTTCCAATTTCTGTCCATCTTTAGTTGGACTACTAACCTTGGTCTGTGATGTCTCCTCAACTGCCTGTCCTATTTCTACAATTCCATTCTTTGGTTTTCTCTTGCTCGATTGTTTTCCCTCTTTTTTCTGTTTCTTACTTATTCCACTCCGATACAATATAGACTCTTCAAACTCCATTTCATTAATTTTATCAAAAACTTCTATACGCTTATTTTGCTCGATGATAACTTTATTCTTTTGCGTTGTTGGTGAATCCAAAGCGGTCTCAATGGGAATGTCTAAATCGATATGTTCAACTGCTGGCAATTCGAAGCATTCTTCAGCATTTATAATTGCATCTTCTTCAGCCTCAAATTCAATCGGAGAACTTGGCATTAATGGTAGTGGAGGTGGCAACATAGGATTAAAGATTATTTTTGATGTCTTACTGGGTGGCTCAGGACTAGTTGAGATCCTAACCAAACTTCGTGCTCCCTCAAGTATGAAAATCTCGTTGCCGCATAACGAAACATCCAATATATTACGGAATCCTCGAGCTGTTGCTTCAATACGTAACTTCTCAAGATTAACAATGTACAAAATGTTATCATCGTATGTAATTACATAATTCTTTGTGTACATAAAAATTTTACTGAAATTATTTAATGCCTTGGAAGATGTCTTGCCAGGATTCAGAAGTGGTATATCCCATATTGGCTTTACAGCTGCAGCATCTTTAAAGAGCAATGTCTGTTCAACATTTCCATTGCTATCAGCTATCCAAAATCTAAGTCCAGGACGTGCACAGATTATCTTTGGTGGTTTTGATTTAATATCTACGAACGTTGCACCAAATTCACTTAAAATTTTGCGATCTTTCTTTCCAATTTGTGATATTCGCCAACGATCGGACTGATCTCGTTGGCAAATTATGGAGCGAAACACTGTCGATACGAGAAAGTAGGATTGGTTTACGCTTAATTGAACTATATCGTATGCCTCGTTGAGAATTTCTACTGATTTGCTTAAGTGCTGAAATGTAAAGCAATTAAGTAAGGAATGTGCTTAGAAATTATTGTGTAATAAGTCTATAACTAATTTTAATAGCAAAGTAGCTGCTACAGGTGATACGATTGGTAGCTTCTAAGTTTCAACTGAGCAAAATGTTTAGAATTATCAAGATACAAAGTTTCTAATGTAGGATATATTACAGTAAATTAAACAAAGCATATATGTACCTTTCCAAACTAAGCCACAAGATCTTTCAATGGGCAAATGTAAAATTACGATAAGCTATCTAGACTTTAACTCTCTTAATATGCCACTTATTTTTCAACTTGAAGCTTACTTAAGACGCAGTACAAGCACGGCCAGCTTTAGGTATTTTGGCGCCCCGTGCGAGATATTTTTATCCGCCCTTAACTTTTTAAAGACTTCTTTTAGGTAGATTACCTATATTATTATGCAAAAATTGTACAATAAAGGTAAGTAGAGTATCGTCGTCTTCGGCCAAATTGAATAACAGGCAATAGTTGGCTTTTTTCAGAGCTCCGGCAAAGGTTTCGTTTTGGTACAATGGAGCCCTTCTACTTGCGAGATTGAGTGAGCGAGATTATAATTTCCTATTTTTTAAACCCAAAAGAAGAAAGGAGAGAACAGAAGGTCCTCTCTCACTTGAACTCACAAGAAGGATTGGAGAGCTCTGGAACTTCCGCGCAAACTCGTGTGGCTCCCATAAGCTGCTAGAGCTAGAGCTGCCCAGCACTGGTTTATTGATAGAAACTGAAGACAATATGTAGTTGCAAAAAAATGCATAGTAAAGCGCCCTTGACACTTGTCTTACGTTTCTCAAACACAAGCTTTGTTCACCTCCTATGCATATCGGGCGTTAGGTCTTGTATTGTGGAAGTGTTATCATTTAATAACTAAATAAATGAATCCTACCTCCCACATTTTCTACATTTAAGAATGTGGAAGACTTCACGACAAATTGGGGAAATTCCAAAGATATACTATGGTCAATGTTCTTACAAGGGCGCTAGGATTTCCCAACTCTTCGACAACCTACATTCAGCTGACCGGGAAATGACACTTATTTGACAAATTTCGCCCGCCATATTGGCCAGCAATTGCAAATTTATAAGTTTTAATCATAAATTCGTTATTTGCTACGTTAAAAACCTCCAGATACCGATTTTCATTGTAATCGGAATACAATGGGCAAACTCATCGGCCTTGGTGCGGCCATTTTGAATCGGAAAATTATTCGGCCATGTTGGCGCGGCCATTTTGAATTTACAAGCTCTGATCATAAATTGAAATGGGACCACAATTGGCAAATACGTATTTGGGTGGCCATTGGGCCTATTCAGACGGAGCATATTCAGGCAAGTAAAACCGGTTTTATAGATGAGAGAGGGAAGGGAGCGAAAGAACTTAACGAAACACTTTTCACGCAAAAACAAACGCGTGAAAACTTACACACACATAAAAAGTTACTTCTATCTCTTGTTTTCTTTAACTCTGTTTTTGTCTGACAAGTGAATTTTAGCTACAATCGTTTAAACGTTCCTGTAAAACTTTAAAATTTACTAAACATAATTACGCCTCGTGTGATTTGCGAGGGGTTGAATAAAACCGGTTTTTCTCAACATACTTATGGGAATGTGTGAATAGGCTCATTGAATTCCTCATATTTGGGCCTTGAATTGCGGTCATATTTCGGCGGCCATTTTGAATTTCGAAAATCCCCCACGGACTTTCGTGTAAAATTTCGAAGCTCTGCGATGACTGGTGCGGCCGCTATAGCACATTCATAATAGCATAGAGAAACTTTCTTTTATTAATGTAAAAGATAACTAGTCACTCCTTCACCTATTTCCTGATCTACCTACAATTTGTTCTTTTTGGACTACCATTGCAAATCCTGGCAAGCATTTCTTTTTCAGAGAAATGTACATAACGTCCGATCCATCGTAGTCTGCCTAGTCTAAGGACCACAAGGGCAATGGAAATATATTATTACAAATGAACAAAGAGCTTAGGGGTGCCAAAGTGGAATAGTTGCTACTACCAAATGGTGGTAGTTTCCGCTGTCTGCTTCCTTAAAGCTCCTGACATTCTCCAGAATAGTAGTCCATCTCCGGCTGACGGTCGCGTGATCTATCTGATTTCTCGTTCTACAATGGGGCGATAACCAGCCCGTATCTTCTGGTGACAAAAGTAAGTTCCACCTACCACGAATTGATGAGAGCTACAGAAGTCAACAAAAAGCTCACCATTATTATTAGTAACTTGGCTTGACTTGTGTGTTCAAGGGCGGTGTTGTTGGGGGCGATCTGTGCATTTAAGTCACCCATCAAAACAATGAAGTCTACCCTTGCAATAGTGTGAAACCCCTCATTCAGTCGCATATAGAACTCGCCTTTGATGTCAACGTCTGCGTATTCAGTTGGAGCATAGCACTGGACTACCGTAGTACTTTTTAGTTTGGTACGCAGACGCACGGTAATAATCCTCTCAGAAAGGGCCTTTTCGTAAACGTCAAAGCAACAGAGCAACTGAGCAACAACGCATCGGCAACAAAGCAGCGCAAACTTCTCTTCGCATACGTATGCATACATTCGAAATTGGCTGCGCTGTTGCATTGACTGTTGCGCAACAAACTTGAATCTTGTACGTTTCCGAACGAATGACTTTGGATCACCTGCGTTTACGAACTCGTTGCATCGTTGCAAAGCAAACGTATGCTTTTACGAAAAGGCCCAAACTGGTGAGCAGCTAATTAGGCTGGACTTGGCTTCTTTGGTAAGTATTACGTCGATGCCACCCCTATGGCTTTCGGTTTCGTTTATGCCAGAATATAAGGACTTGCCGTTTAGGCAGATATATTCGCATCGTGCCATCTGGTCTCGCTAAGTCTCAAGATCTAGATTTTATATCGATTCATCTCAGGACTTCATCCAGCCGTTCATCAGAAAGCAAAATTCTTACACTCCATGATATCCGATTCGTGTACTGGTTCGAAAAGCAAAGGTCGTCGTCGTGTTGTCTATCCGGTTCCGAGGCATGTTTGCCGATTCGTAGCTATGGTATTTTTATGGGAGCGAGTTGCTAACCCTCAGCCCAACTGACTTAAAACTCTGCTTTGTGGCGCAGAGAGCGAGGAGGTGCTAGGTGTTCGTCTGCAGTGATTCTTCTCGGGTTTTGACAGAAGTGACAAATCGGGTGCCACCACCTTTGTTAGCCATTCGCCCCCATCGACACCGAGTGTCTCCGACACTCGGTAATGACCTAAGTCAGTGCCGGCTGATTTTTGGCTTTTCCGGCATTAGTTTCCGCAACGATCAGAGTCAATAAAATATTTTCTCGTCGGTGTTATGCCTTTTGAGAATGGGCAAAACTTCATCGATCGACAGATTTTGGGCGCGACACCTCCAGGTCCGAGAGAGGGTAGGGAGAAAGGGTTCTTACTTTGGGCTGTTCGTCGGTCGCGTGCGCCATCTATTGATTGGATGTTGCGCAGCTCGAGTTCTGTACAGAGTTCCTACGTTGTATGAGAAAATGGTTAAATCGTTGCCGTGATCGTCGTCGTTTTTCCCAGTATCCGAGGCATGTTGCTCGTTCCGTATTAGTTGTTTTTTCCTGGTGATGTTATCAGCCTCACGCCGACTTTACTTAAGAAGCCTGCCTAGGATAGTTACCAGTACCCACCGCTAAGACTACATACTGCAAATTTAAAACATAGAGAATGTAAAAATGCAACCTTACAAACTTCGTTAGGGGACAAAGCCTATTTCTACATTAATAATAAATGCTTTCCTACATCAAAGAAAACATGTGAAAACTATGACTATGTATACCAAAATGTTAAGATGAAATGAGGTGCATTAATCACTTATTGGAACCAATGCGTAGTTACCCCAACCTTAGAGAGATTTCTACAATGTCACAACAATATCATTTTTCTTATTCCACTCTTGCATGAAATAAAAAAAAGTTTGTATAGTAATTCACCTCCTAGTTTGTTAATGATTGATTGAAATCCAATTTGACAGCCAACAAGGACAAGAATCACAATAAAATAAAATGAACACGCTGAGCTGATAATATTGATTAGGGTTTACTTACTGCTTGATAATCGAACTCGGTTAGTACAACGATGCCTTGCTTATCACCAGAAAATAGCTTCATTCCATTTTTGGACCATTCACAACATGTAACAATACTTTTGTGCAAATCTCTTATTGTATACCTTTCAATAGGTTTAGCTTTTGTTAAGGGCCCTGCCAAATCCAGATCTGGAGGCAGCTCCTTTTGTATTTGGAAAACGCTCACTTGTCCATTTATACTTCCAGCCGCTACCATGTATTCCACAGAAGATACAACACGAACGCATGATATTGGTGAAGGTACCTAAGTGGGAAAAGGGAAAATATGAATCAATTTTCGGGATTTTTAATTACATTCTTATGATACTACCTCGGCTCTTAACTTCTGCACTTCACCACTGAATCTATTATACCAAAAAACAATTCCAGCGTCTGTTCCTAAAGCTATATACTCGGGAATTACGTCGATGCAGGTCACATTAAGATTGCTGGAGAAGATACCCTTCTGGATGCGAGGAGGAATTTTCTCTATTACTTCTGTTAAGGGTGCCCATTCTCGTAAGGAATTTATTTCATAATTTTCCATTTACACAGATCTTTCTCACTGCTGCTGGATTTGTGGAAGCTTTATTAACAATTTTTTTTACTTTTTATTAATAACCAAACCGCTTACGGTTTTTGTAAACAAATCTAGGTAAGGTGACGTCTGCTACGATCAGATGAGATGACCTGACAGCTGTTTTTTTTTTGCATAATTCTAGGTAGAGTTCAGATTGATTTTTATTTATATACATTTTAACGATGAAAGCGCCAATTTTGTGAACATTTGTGAAATTTGAAACTATAATCCAGTTGGTGTTATCTTCCCTAAAAATAGGTTCATTGTCCAATGTCAAATCGTGATTTGTCAAAACGACGTAATTTCTCCAATATTCGAGATTAGTTAATTTGTTAGTTTCTGGGATATATTTTACAGTAAATTATGATATATAAGTGAAGTGCTCGAATTGTTAATTTAAGAATAATTACAAAAATGGCTGATAGTATAGGAAATTTCAGAAGTCCTGTTATAGATGAACCAAGATTGGCAAGCTCCAGCAGCATAATGCGAACTCCTGTGGGCAATGTCCGCAGCGCACAGGCTCCTCCGCCAATACCGCCGCGGATTAATGAAAGTCCGTACGGTGGAATGTCGGGCTACGGACAGTATTCATCACCGTATTATAGTGGAGCAGGTGGATACGGTGGGTTAAGTGGATATAATAGCTATGGAGGACTTGGAGGTTATGGTGGTGGTTACGGCAGTGGTTATGGAGGATATGGTGGATACGGCGGTGGCTATGGGGGCTACGGATCCTACAATCGTTTTGGTGGAGGCTACATGGGTGGTGGCAACGATGCTGAGAATATGTTTGTTAAAATGGCAGAGGAGAGCTCGCGGCCAGCATTTCAGAGCATCGAATCTCTAGTGGCTGCCATTGGCAATGTGGCTGCAATGCTTGATTCAACATTTTTCGCAATCACGAGCTCATTCAGGGCCATTTTGGGTGTTACAGCTAATTTAGGCAGATTAAAAGGTGTTTTCGCACAGATTTGGCAAACGTTTGCTGTTTTCAAGGGGCTAACCTGGATTTATAGGAAGTAAGAACAGAATTTCGACATACTTTTTTGTAGTGTACTTCCTACTTATTTTTTTATATTTTATTTCACAGAATTTTATATTGGCTGAGAATTTCAAAATTAGATCCATCCTCTGCCGCATTCCAGCAAGCCTTTGCAGTAGCGCAAAGTGAGGCATTATCAACGGGACCCCGAGTATCCCCGCACGGGAACACACAATCCCCATGGCCGGTTCTTGCCTTTTTAGGATTTATCATTACCGGCCCTTATCTACTAATGAAATTGATCGGGAATGTAACTAAATCCGTTCTGGAAGAATGTAAGTATATCAAGTGACATGTCGAATTGTCGAACATCTCACGGCAGTTATGCAGCAATTTTTTGATACAATTTCGATAAGACTAATCTCGCCTCGTTATCAGCTTCAACTAATTTCGGCAACTGCTGCTGGATTTGTCTACATTTTTCCATATATAAAGATTAAAAGCTTTTATTTTAAGTAAACAAAAAAAAACTTTTTTTTGTCTTCCAGCACGAAGTCCACGTACATGGGTATCTCCTATTCAAGCTCAAGCACTTTATGACTTCCATGCTCGTGATCAGTCTGAACTTTCTTTAACCGCCGGTCAAATGGTGTTAATAGCCCCGAAAGAAGTTCAAAACACTCATAAATTAATCGCCACTGAATGGGCATTAGCCTCTGTTGATGGGGTGACGTCTGGCCTTATTCCAATATCTTATGTGCAAGGATTAAATTTGGCGAAAAGAAATCAATCATTCCAACAGCCATCGCCTGATGCCGGGATGGAAAGTAGCTTTAAGATGCCAGAAAATCAAGATTTTGCTGTAGCTAGTAATATTATGAATCCACAGAAGGTAAATATTGCCGATAGTAATCAATCAGTTCATCACTTACCGGTTATTCATGAAGTAAATGGGGCCTAGACGCAACTGTGCAGCTACTTGTGATGCTTAGTATTAAGATATTGTTTTTAAATATGTCTTGTATGTTAAGATAATTTGTTTTTGGTACGTTAAAGTGGATTTTGTAAGCATTCTTGTCAAAATATAAACTTACATAAATAGAAGATACCAATGGATTTTGGTATCAATAAGACTTCTGTAAAAAAGATTTTCAGGGGTTTTCTTATCTTTAACTAAGGGAAGGATCGTCCGAAGGTAGAAGAAAGAAGCACGAAGACCGAGAAGGCCAGTAGACGCCCGCAGGTTGGAGCTTATGATAAGTACCCGCTTGCTGTTTAGATTGTTCTTCTTGGGGTAGGGCATCCTACCGGCATTGTGTCTAGGTACCAACTCCGGTAGGGCTCGGGTCGTACACCAGCAGACGACGCGGCACGCTTTATTTCTGGGGACGGCCCGCTCCTAGGAGAGTAGAGGAGACTTGAGTTCCTTGCTCAACATGGCAAATAAAAGAGTAAAATTCATTTGAAAGATGTCATAAAGCTTATTAGGCCATGCTTTCGCTGGTAAATTCTGTGCCTAGTCGCCCAGAGTTGAAGGATTCTAAAGTGGGTGATATCAGCTCGGAATCTGGACCGATGTAGTTACGAAAGTCCAGAGGGTTATCCTGGAATGCGAATCAAAAGTCATGAAATTCGGAATTAAGAAAATGGTCTTGGAAAATATCGACTGAGGTGGTCAGAAGTGTTATAGGCAATTGTCCAACTCAGTTTTTGGGTGTAAGGGCGGCAGGGGCTCCCATTAAGATCACCTGCGCCAACGAACCTACCAGCCAGTAGCTGGCGAATGCTGTAGCTGAAGGTTTGGGAAGGATGGGTGTCTTCGAAAATGCATCACTGCGGTATTACTGCAATATTCAGCAATTAGAACTCTGTGGCTGAATATTGCAGTGATACCGCAGTGATGCATTTTCGAAGACACCCGATGTAACCTCAAAGTAATCGAGTAGAAGGACCTTCTCAATTTCAAGCGCATCGCATTCTGGTTTACTTATGATGTTAGGGAACCGGAACAGGTGCTCCGCAGGATGGAAATTCAAAACCAGACAATTGAGGTGACCTCTTGGCAAGTGATGTGGGTGGGAAGATGGACGAGAGTTCGCTTATGCAGCTAAAAGAGCAGGGCATGTCCCTGGGTGAATTCATAAACTCGACACTGCTGAATTCAGCAACAGACTTCTAGTTGCTGAATTCCGCAGTATTGAGTTTTTGAATTCACCCCCTAAGCCCTACGGCTTCGGCCAAAACAAAGTTAAGGAGATTAGCTGAAAAAAGAGACAACCCCAGGATGTGGGTGGTACAGTGCAACCCGCAACACAGTAGGGTTGCCTCGGCAGCAATTAGAAGTCTAACTGAATTAGGGGGCGAACGGCTAACAAAAACCTCAGAAGGTGGTGACACCCGATTTGTCATTTCTATTAAAATCCGAGAAGACAAACTGCAGACAAACACAAAAACCTTGCTATGGTTAGCTATGGGAATTTTCGATCGTCAAAAACTTATGCTAGTGGTTATGTTGTAGCTAACCACGGAGTTTTTGAACGACAAAAGTTTACCATAGTAAATGGGGGGCCTCGGTAGTCTAGGGGTAAGGCGCCTGACTACTATCCCAAGAGGTCCCGGGTTCGAATCCCGGTGGTGCCACGGTCCTAGCCTTTCCCAATTTCCCGCCTACATAACTTTCCTTCTTTCTTCTTCCCTCTTTACATTCCTGATTCCTCCTGTCATAGCCTTCACTAGTTCTCTTCCACGCTCCACCAAGCGCATGCCATCGGTTGGTTGAAGAGATTCAACTCGTTTCAGGAGGCATAACACTCCAGCGAGTTGTTCTCGATGCCCCGATGTCAGAGTCGCGAAATGGTTGAGAGTTGGTGGAATAAAAATATCGCAATCAGGTTGTGACAGTTCCTTCCTCTCTTCTTTCTCTCTCTCTTCTCTCTATCTTCCGGCTAGAGCTGCTGTTCGACGGTGTATATGGAAAAAAATAGATTGTCGACAGTACAAAGGGACTTTCCCTAAGCCTCTAGTCTGCCACATAAAAAAAAAAAAAAAAAAAAAAAAAAAATAGTAAGGTTTTAGAACGCGCCTCGTGTCGTTTTCAGTCGACGTCGAATAACGTGAACCGGCCCCTGTTGGATGAAGTCCTCAACCAGATGAATCGATGAATGAAGATCATGGGACTTAGCGAGACCAGATGGCCCGATGCGGGCGAACATATCTGCCCAAACAGTGAGTCCTTGTATTCTGGGAGAAACGAAACTGAAAGCCGTAAGAGTGGCGTTAGCGTAATAATCACCGAAAAAGCCAGGTCCAGCCTTCATTAGCTGGTCACCAGTTTCTGAGAGGATTATTACCGCGCGCCTGCGTACCAGACTAAGAAGTACTACGGTAGTCCAATGCTACGCTTCAACTGAAGGCGCAGACGACGACATCAGGAAGAGTTCTATATGCGATTGAATGAGGTTTTTCGTTCTATTCCAAGGGAGACATCATTATTTTAATAGGTGACCTAAACACACAGATCAGCCCCAAAAATACCGGCCTTGAACGCACAATTGTAAATCAAGGCGTAGGCCAGGTCACTAACAGTAATGGTTGTCTTTTGTAGTTCCCACCAACTCATGGTAGGTGGAACCTACTATTGTCACAAGAAAATACACAAAGATACCTGGGTATCGCCCGATGGTAGAACGAGAAATCAGATGGAAACCTATTCTGGAGGATGTCAGGAGCTTCAGAAAAGCGGACACTGAAAGCGACCATTTGGTAGTAGCAACTATTCGCCTTAAAATCGCCGCAATCAGAAACGTTCAACGCGATGATATAAACCGTAGACGGTTTAACGTAGACCTTCTGTGGGAGAGTGTTAAAAAGCGAGAATTGGCTGGAATAAATATTTAACCAGCAAACCGTTTCGGACGGCACAAATATTGAAGAGTTGTGGAGTACAACAAAGGGCGCTATATTGACGGCTATGGAAACGAGCATCGGTTATGTCCAAAGAAACATGCGACACTGGATCTCGAACACAACCTGACAAAAATAGAACGCAGGAGGGCCCTTAAAAATAACGCGAACTCTTCAAGCGACTTGGAAAGACATCACCAACTTGAACGGGAATCTTCCCAATTACACCGGGAGGTAAAGAGAAGTGACCGGCGTGATAAAAGGCAGCAGAAAAACGAGCTCGCCTAAAAAGCGAAGAACGCGGCAAACACAGGTAACAGTAAGGTGCTCTACCAAATCACTAAACAGCTCTCGGGAAAGCACTTTATTAAAAAGAATGCCGTAAAAAATGCGGATGGAAGGATGCTGTGCATCGACGAGGAGCAACTCCAAAGATGGAGAGACTACTTCTTCGCCACCCTGAATGGTACACTTACACAGGAGCCTCAGGAAAACAGCAACAATGCACAGCCAATAAGAATCGCCACTTGGGCCCCATCCAAAACGGAAATAGTAACCGCAATTCATGCGATTGCCAATGGTAAAGCAGCCAGAATTGTTGAAAGCCGATTCAAGCTACATAGCAGATGCGCTCCAGCCAATCCTGGAAATAGCATGGAACACCAGTACCGTTCCGGAGGATTGGACGGAAGGTATCATAGTCGAAATACCAAAAAGGGGAACCTAACAATATGTGACAACTGGAGAGGCATCTGTTTATTATCTACTGTGGACAAAATGTTGTTCCATATATTACTCTCTAGGATAAGAGAGGCAGTAGACCGAGCGCTTAGAAGGCAGCAGGCCGGATTCAGGAAGGGCCGCTCACGTGTAGACCATATTAACACCTTCAGATAGACCAAGTGGCTGCCGAGATGATCAAAGACTTCATGTCGTCCTCATAACACACATATGGCATGCGGATCGTGCCCTTCGGCGTGGAAGAAAGCGATCGTTGTCCCAATTTTGAAGAAAGGCGATAGTACGGAATGCAAGAATTGTCGCAATATTAGCCTTTTTCCTATCGTCAGCAAAGTATGTACGAAAACCATATAATCGAGGCTAAAGAAACATCGAGAGCAAACGAGCTGGAAAGAACAAGCTGGATTTAGACCACATCGAGGATGTATTGATCAAATATTCGCACTTCGTCAGCTAATGGAGGAAAGAACTTGTTAGGGCAAACGATCTGTCGTCGTTTTCAAATCCGCTTTCGATTGCATCGATTGGAACAGCGTGTGGAGAGTTTTAGAAACCGAACACGTGCCATTAAGAATCATCCAACTTCTCCAAGCATCGTAAGATAGCTCAACCAGCAACGTTTGTATTCGAGCGACTTATCCGAGGAGTTGCCGATTCAAACGGGTGTCCGACAGGGAGACGTCGCTTCGCCACTTCTCGGAGTTCGATACGACGACAACAACTTCGTAATCGACTTGTTCGCCGATGATAGCGCCGTCTTCGCCGCCACGGATGCCGAAGCAACGGACACCTTATACGACATTCCCCGCATCGTCCAGTCATAAAAATCAATGCGGCAAAGACCAAAGTGCTCACAACGGACGGAAGGAGGGCCAGTGTTCACCTCGATGGAACCTAAATCGAACAGGTTCCTATGTTCAAATTTTTGGGATCATTGGTTTAGGAAAGGTAACAGCAACAGGTGCATATGGAACCGAACAAATATTTCCATAAAAACAAAAGTACGCCTTTACCGAACGCTGACCCTTCCGATTTTTCTTTATGGATCGGAAACGTGGACACTGCTGAGACCGGACGTCAACAAGCTCGAGGTTTTCCAAACGCAATGCTTGAGGCAGATCCTCGGTGTCTCACTCCGCGATCGACTTAGTTCGACAAAGATGCAGACACTGATCGAAGAAGAAATGCAAAAACGTCGACCGAATTAATGATAACCGCTTGCGGCGTAAACTTCTCTGGCGAGAATGTCCGACAGACTGGAGAATCAAGATCGACACCGAAGAAAACTTGGCAAAAGAATATCGAGGCCGACTTAAAGAATCAAAGATTATCAGTTACCGAGGCTCGACGTCGCCAAAAATCGGCAAGAATGGAAACAAATCGCGAATAAAGTTCGAGACCCAGCGCGCTGACAGCAGCGTATCCGTTGCGGGGACGTGCTGCTCGGACGAGCAGCTAACGGATCAAAGAAGACCTCAAAGAGAGAATTGCGAACATTGCAGTAGGTAAGGACCTGTTTTCCAACCTGAAACCTCCCCCCTTCGTATTTATATAAAACCACATCAACTTTTATAAAGAAAATATATTAAACCTAGAACACGCCATCCGCCTACAAAATCTTATTTCCTTGATTGTTGTTTTGATTATTTATTTTAATCTTTTCTTGCCTCTTCTTCTCCTCCTTGAAGGCATTTACATTGGCCTTCTTCTCCATTCTCCTTTCTGCTCTGTACTCCTTCAGCAGCCGCTTTCTCTCCCGCTTCTCCTCTGGCGATTCATCCTTTGGCCTAATCGATAGAACACTTAAGGTGGACAAGACCGATTTATCACAAAGTGACCTGGGACCTGCTGACTTGCCAGCTGGAGAATTTTCAGTGTCAAACTTTGCAAGAGTTTTGGTAGTAAGTTTATCGGCATCACTTCCTCGAAGGACATTTGTCGGCATTCCAGTTTTGGGATCAATACTGATTTTTCTGTTCCTTCGAGGTTCATCTATTAGCTTTGGATGATTGTATAGATTCGAGTATGTTGATAGAATACTTTCGCAGTCCCATTTTTTCTTCTTTTCATCATCCACTTCCATTGCAACTAGTTCTTCGTCGGATTCCTCCCTTTCTACATATTGTTTTATCCTTTCTTTGTCCCATCTTTTGTTATATTCTTCATACTCTGTCGATTTCTGATATTCTTTGTAGCATCCAAGCAGTACGGGATCTTTACAGTCCATATAACCTTCAATGTTATCCAAATCAAGAGCTCCTACTTCGGGATCATCATATGTGGAATAGAATTTTTCAAATCGATCATCAATCAGCTCTAGTTGCTCATTTCTGCGAATAACACTACTGGACATGGAATATTCTGTAAATCGTGACTTTGTTTCTTCACGATCAAAATCTTTTTCACGCATTAAAGGACCAAGACGGTCAAGAACTTCATCGTCGTCCTCATCATAGTCGCTATAAGCAGCACCGTTCGAATCCACATCAGAATCACCTTCATCTTCATAATCCTCGTCTCCATCGTTTGTTCCCATTGCTTTCACGATAAAATCATCATCAAGTTCATTATCCGGATTTTGAAAGTCGAAGTCATCATCCAAAGCAGCAACGACATCAGGATCCCAATCAGGTCGTGGTCCGGGCCGCAATGCAGCTTTGTTGAGTAAACCTTCATCCTCTTCAAATTCACTTGCAAACACTGAGCTGGGAAGTGTTATTTCTGGCTTTTCCTTGGGAGTTTTATTCTTATTGCTGTTAGGAGTCTCGACGTACTCCCAGACAACGTCATTACTTCGCTGCTTTAAATGCTGCAAGTAATCGTAATCATCATCATAGAACACCCCAAATTTCTTTTGCTCTTCCTTTCGCTTGCTTGAATCGTCGGGCTTTGTAGACTTCGCCTCGACAAGGACATGCTGGGGTGCAGTCTCATCAGCGACCAGGGGATCATGCTGACTTCTATGCACCAAGTGAAACGTCACTGCTTTCTTTCGATCAACAAATGGCTTTGTTTTACCCTGTAATTTATGAATACATTATAATTTTTGCTTTATTTCATATTTAATTATAATTATTTTACCATATTTAACGCACTGCGACTTTATTTCACTAGAAAACTGCTTTTAAAAAAGCGTGCACTCGAGCTAAAAGAAAACGTCAAGAGGATGGAAATCTTGAAATGAAGGTGGCACTGTGGTAGTGTAGGGAGAATCAGAGACTGGTTCTAAGCTAGGACTGAGATATTCTGAACTATACCTATATAGAAAATTTTGCCATCGTTGTTGTTTCTTTTAATTTCGACTTTAGTTTTTGCTATTATTAAAAACAAATAAATTTGTATGAAATTCAAATTAATCTTATTGTGGAGCTCTTCATCTAAAAAGAAAGAAAAGAAATTTAAATTAGCAAATTTGTGTTTGTCCAGATTGTTACGACTACGCCATTCATTTCCTAGTCTACAGAAATGTAAGTTAATTCTAGTTTATTTTATTTACCTGTTACATATTTACATTAAACATCAAATAAATTCAAAATTTATGATAGGAATGTGTCTTCTTTCGATCCTTGTGGGACTGTGGAGACGTCTGCTCTCAATTCTATTAGGAATATCGTGACTGTGACTGTAGCGGTTACTACTTGTTATTAATTTATGTTCGTTGCTACTTGTTATTAACTTATGTTCGTTATTATAGCAAGTTTATTCAACATTCAATTCAGTTCCTGTACTAGTAATTTTTGAGTACAGTGTTTTTAATACGTTAAAAATTATATTTTCACTTCTGCTTAGAAATACACTTAGGAATACTGAATCGATATCACATACGTAGACACTGAACCACACAAATGATTTTCAAAAACATATACCTAGTTTATAGCAGAAAAATTAAATCGATTTAACTCAAAGTTACGTCGAAATTTCGAATTAGCGTATAAACGGGTATTTTTTATAAAACGGGTTCTTACATACATTCTTATAACTATGGCTTAAGCCGAAACATTTCGGTTTAAGCCATAATTCGAATTACCTCGTTTATAGGGTAAAAAATTTTGGATGATCCATAATTCGAATTATTTTGGGAGTAGCTATAAACTAGGTAACTGTCACACAAAAAGTTGTCATGTAAAATAAAAATATAAAATGTAGGAGTAGTAGTTAAGAGTCAAACGACTAAGGATATCCGGAATTGTATAACCGTTAAAATAATTATTTTGAAATTTAAAATAAAACATCTAAAACGAATTAAATAAAATAGTATAAAATTAATTTAATGTAAAATTTATTAAAATATAATGGTGTGACGTGGTTACATTCAAATTAAAATATAAAACTTCAAGACCCCCACATCAGTGACCTCATCTCGAATGAAGAGGGGCTTCCTTTTTACTTCGCCTCTCTGACTAGGTAGTCGGAATTTTTCCAGTAATGGATGATCGCTATTTATTTATTTATTTTCTTTACATTTTATATATTTTACTTAGATATCAAATATTTTTATTACTCATTTTTATTTCATTAACATCCTCACAGGTCAGCGCAGCTGCAATGAGTGTTGGGGCGTAGTGTCTTTAGTTTGTCAACCGTAAAGATCGCACCAAGAAGTTCGTGGTGTTATGTCCAGCGAGGTGCCGTATTTCGAAAGGACTCTTTGTCTCCTCACGCCACCTCATGAATCAGCTTGGAGGTCGAAATTGAATCACCACCTCTTCGTGATGCGCCGTGGATAACCAAATAACGATGGTAGTAGGAAGCACACCCTTAAAAGTCTACGAAATCAAGATGTAAATGTTATCGTATCGAGGGCTGCATGGCGGTGGGTAATTTTCACTGTCGCAAATGATCTCCTCTGGGCACCGAGCGCACTAAGCTGCACTAAGTCGTATCCTGACCTAGATGCTCTGTTAAGATGGACCTTCCCTTTCGTGCTATATTCGTGGGACTTTTATGGAAAAGAAAATAATCTAACGAAAAAGGAGGTACCTCTCGTCCAGCACAGAAGCTTTGGCCTCCCAAACCACAGTGGCAGCAGTGGTGTTGAAAAACTACCTGCTAAGGTTGTCAGTCTAATCGTGCAACCTAGTAAGAATCTGGTACCTACCCCCAGGAGGAAAAGGGTCAAGGTCAAGAAGGTGGCATTGGAATTGGGGAGCTCCACGGAGCGCACCTGAGCCTTACTTTTGCAACTTCCCTCTGACAGCGGTCAGAAATCCGGGAGCTCCAAGAAGCAGACCCAGACAAACCATTAGCTGGCAGTCCGAGCAGGACCTCCCGGCAACGGATACGCTGCTGTAGGTGCCGCTGAGTCTCGAACTCTATTAACGATTCGTTATCATTCTTTCCGCTTTTTGGCGACGTCTCGAGCCTCGTTAACTGATAATCTTTGATTCTTTAGGGCGCTCTCGACATTCTTTAGTCAGGTTTTCTTCGGTGCCGATCGCTGAGCTTTCCATTCTTCGGAACGATCTCGAGAGAGAAGCGGTCATCATCCATTCGGCAAACATGTCCATGGTGGTTTGTCGGCGTTTTCGTATTTCTTCTTCGATCAATGCCTGCTGATCGTATCTTTGTCGAACTGTCTCGAATCGAAGGCGATCGCGGAGCGAGACACCGAGAATCTGCCTCAAGCAACGCATTTGAGAGTTGAGCAGTGTCCACGTTTCAGTTCCATAAAGATGCGGTTGTGAGCGTCGGCGGTCGAAGCCACTTTCATTTCCTAAACCAATGATCCCAAATATTTGAACATCGGAACCTGTTCGATTTAGGTTCCATCGAGATGAACACTGGCCCAGAGTTGCCATTTATACCATAATTATGGTATATCTACCATTTTTTCGCTCTGTATACCATAAACCATAATGACATTCAATGGTATCGCGAAAATACCATAATTTGCCTAAAGACTAAAAAATAAATTAATCGCTGCCACACTCGAACGCTGATAGCGAACGAATCTTCAGTCAAATTAACTTAATTAAAACTAAGACTAGAAATAAATTAATTGTGCCAAGCATCAAAGGACTTCTTTTGTCAAAACAGCATGTGAAGAACGCAGGTGGCTGTCCGGAGTTTACTCCTTCAAAAGACATGCTGTCAAGAATGACAACTGCCACGCTGTACAAGTGTGGAAGCATCTGTTACAGGCCAGTTACCAGCAGCTGATGATTACGTGGACGACACGAGGACGGAGGATGCAATTATATTTGAAGCATATGAAGATTTTACGTTCTAAGGCCGCTATCCAGATATCTATTAGGATGTCAAGGCTGTGTAGCCAGCAACGTAACATTCTGGATAGCGGCCTTAGAACATTTTAACATTGTAACAGCGGCGTAAGTTTCGCTCAGATTCTTGCCAAATATTCAAAAATCTGTTATAAATATCAAATATGATGTAAATTCATAAAAATCGTACTGTTTTGCTAATTCGTTTCTGCATTACCTACAGATACCATAATTATTCAATAAATACCATAATTTATCCCAAATGACACCATAATCGCAGACTCAAAAGCTGGCAGCAGTGCACTGGCCCTCGATCCGTCCGGTGTGAGCACTTTGGTCTTTTCCGCATTGATTTTTAACCCGTATGACTGGGCGATGCGGGAAATGTCGTATAAGATGTACGTTGCTTCGGCATCCGTGTCGGCGAAGTCGGCGCTATCGTCGGCGAACATTAAGTCGGTTACAAAATTGTTGTCGTATCGAAATCCAAGTCATTCATCGAATGCTTCACACATTATGGCGTCGATCACAACGTTGAAGAGAAGTTGCGAAGCCACGTCTCCCTGTCGGACACCCGTTTGAATCGGGAACTCCTCGGATAAGTCGCTTCGAATACGAACGCTGCTGGTTAAGACATCGTACGACACTTGGAGGAGTTGGATGATTTTTAATGGCACGTGTTCGGTTTCCAAGGCTCTCCACAACCTGTTCCAATCGATGCAATCGAAAGCGGATTTGAAATCGATGAAAACGACCACAGTTCGTTTGGCGCAACGAATTCTTTCTTCCATTAGCTGACGGAGTGCGAATATTTGATCAATACATCCTCGATGTGTTCAAAATCCCGCTTATTCTTTCCGGCTCCTTTGCTCTCGATGTTTCTGTAGCCTCGATTGTACGATTCGTAAATACTTTGCGGACGATCGAAAGGAGGCTAATACCGAATAAAGACAGAAGCCTAGAGATTTTTTGTTGTAACGGTCGTTTATATCCCTCTCGCGGGAATTGGGAAATTTTTTGAAGTGAAACTTCTTTACGCACGCTTGACTTGGGAAACTTCTTTACGAACGCTTGACTTGGGGGGTAAACTGGCGAAAGTGTAACGAAAGTGTAAGGAAAACGTTACGAAAATGTGTGATCGGGCAACGTATTATGTATTTTATGTATTTTATGTATTATGTATTATGTATTGTGTATTATGTATTATGTATTATGTATTATGTATTATGTATTATGTATTATGTATTATGTATTATGTATTATGTATTATGTATTATGTATTATGTATTATGTATTATGTATTATGTATTATGTATTATGTATTATGTATTATGCATTATGTATTATGTATTATGTATTATGTATTATGTATTATGTATTATGTATTATGTATTATGTATTATGTATTATGTATTATGTATTATGTATTATGTATTATGTATTATGTATTATGTATTATGTATTATGTATTATGTATTATGTATTATGTATTATGTATTATGTATTATGTATTATGTATTATGTATTATGTATTATGTATTATGTATTATGTATTATGTATTATGTATTATGTATTATGTATTATGTATTATGTATTATGTATTATGTATTATGTATTATGTATTATGTATTATGTATTATGTATTATGCATTATGTATTATGTATTATGTATTATGTATTATGTATTATGTATTATGTATTATGTATTATGTATTATGTATTATGTATTATGTATTATGTATTATGTATTATGTATTATGTATTATGTATTATGTATTATGTATTATGTATTATGTATTATGTATTATGTATTATGTATTATGTATTATGTATTATGTATTATGTATTATGTATTATGTATTATGTATTATGTATTATGTATTATGTATTATGTATTATGTATTATGTATTATGTATTATGTATTATGTATTATGTATTATGTATTATGTATTATGTATTATGTATTATGTATTATGTATTATGTATTATGTATTATGTATTATGTATTATGTATTATGTATTATGTATTATGTATTATGTATTATGTATTATGTATTATGTATTATGTATTATGTATTATGTATTATGTATTATGTATTATGTATTATGTATTATGTATTATGTATTATGTATTATGTATTATGTATTATGTATTATGTATTATGTATTATGTATTATGTATTATGTATTATGTATTATGTATTATGTATTATGTATTATGTATTATGTATTATGTATTATGTATTATGTATTATGTATTATGTATTATGTATTATGTCCCAAGTAACAAAATTCGTCTCATAAGACTCTACTAGTGTCTTATGAGAGGATATTCGACTTTTTTAAGAGAGTATCACTCTCATAACTTACTCTTATAGAACACTACAAGTGCTTTATGAGTGCGTTGTGAGAATTAAATGGCACAATTATGAGAGTTATTTTTGTCTTATAAAAATACCTTAGCTCTCTTTGCAAGGGTAACTATAAGGGCGCTGTAAGAGCTATACTCTCCTTAACAGAACTGTTAGAAAGGGAGCAATATATGGAAAGGCGATGTGGTTTAGAATAAAATAATTTTTATGAGAGTTATTTGCTCTAAATAACTGTCATAAAAATCTATTCGAAAAATATAACACTTAAGAATTTAATATTTATTATGTATGATAATAAACTTTAGAATTCGATTTTTAACGAAAATATTAGTCGCAATTTTATTGCGATTGAAACTTTACCGATAATAACAACCATTCTACCTCGATAAAAATCAAAGCGCCTTAAAAATAATCAAACTTTAACATATTTTTTGAAATTTTATTTCTTAAGAAAAAAATAAAAGCTTTAGTATCGCTCAATAATTTATTTTAAATTGATTTATCATCTGAAAGAATTAACTTTGTATACTTTGCGCATATTCAATTAGGTAAATTAGCTTGATTTGTGGAATTTGGTTTCAGTATAAAATTCTATATTAAACGAAAGTATGGCCGCTCGATGGTTTACGTTTTTTTATAAGAACAAAATTCTGGTTATGAGATGGCAGTCTTTTTGCACTAATAAAAGTCTTCTTATAAATGTTTTAACATTTTTCGTCTCATAAGAGCATTTATATAAGAAGGGATATACTTGAAGTCTTGTAAGAACTTTCTTATAAGTGTCATAACACTCATAAGGACATTTTTTGACAGTTAAAGCCTTTGAGAGTAAAGCTTTAATAAAAAAGACACAATAAGAATAGAGGTTTTCTTGCACTCAATATAAGAGTATAAACATTATCTCATTATGAGAATGAAAGGCTTAGTAACTCTAGTAGACTTATTATCTCATAATAATACTACTATGAGTGTTAATTTAATTCTTATTACAAGAGCTATCTTCTTGAGGGTATCGAAGAGTGTTAAGAGAGTCTTATGAGATAATTTCACAATTTCCAAGAGTATTTCTCTGGAGAGTTTGTTAGTTGGGGTATTATGTATTATGTATTATGTATTATGTATTATGTATTATGTATTATGTATTATGTATTATGTATTATGTATTATGTATTATGTATTATGTATTATGTATTATGTATTATGTATTATGTATTATGTATTATGTATTATGTATTATGTATTATGTATTATGTATTATGTATTATGTATTATGTATTATGTATTATGTATTATGTATTATGTATTATGTATTATGTATTATGTATTATGTATTATGTATTATGTATTATGTATTATGTATTATGTATTATGTATTATGTATTATGTATTATGTATTATGTATTATGTATTATGTATTATGTATTATGTATTATGTATTATGTATTATGTATTATGTATTATGTATTATGTATTATGTATTATGTATTATGTATTATGTATTATGTATTATGTATTATGTATTATGTATTATGTATTATGTATTATGTATTATGTATTATGTATTATGTATTATGTATTATGTATTATGTATTATGTATTATGTATTATGTATTATGTATTATGTATTATGTATTATGTATTATGTATTATGTATTATGTATTATGTATTATGTATTATGTATTATGTATTATGTATTATGTATTATGTATTATGTATTATGTATTATGTATTATGTATTATGTATTATGTATTATGTATTATGTATTATGTATTATGTATTATGTATTATGTATTATGTATTATGTATTATGTATTATGTATTATGTAT
Source organism: Thereva unica (assembly GCA_949987705.1). Classification (NCBI taxonomy): domain Eukaryota; kingdom Metazoa; phylum Arthropoda; class Insecta; order Diptera; family Therevidae; genus Thereva; species Thereva unica. The sequence goes on from OX465281.1 coordinate 38,078,519, forward strand.
TATGTATTATGTATTATGTATTATGTATTATGTATTATGTATTATGTATTATGTATTATGTATTATGTATTATGTATTATGTATTATGTATTATGTATTATGTATTATGTATTATGTATTATGTATTATGTATTATGTATTATGTATTATGTATTATGTATTATGTATTATGTATTATGTATTATGTATTATGTATTATGTATTATGTATTATGTATTATGTATTATGTATTATGTATTATGTATTATGTATTATGTATTATGTATTATGTATTATGTATTATGTATTATGTATTATGTATTATGTATTATGTATTATGTATTATGTATTATGTATTATGTATTATGTATTATGTATTATGTATTATGTATTATGTATTATGTATTATGTATTATGTATTATGTATTATGTATTATGTATTATGTATTATGTATTATGTATTATGTATTATGTATTATGTATTATGTATTATGTATTATGTATTATGTATTATGTATTATGTATTATGTATTATGTATTATGTATTATGTATTATGTATTATGTATTATGTATTATGTATTATGTATTATGTATTATGTATTATGTATTATGTATTATGTATTATGTATTATGTATTATGTATTATGTATTATGTATTATGTATTATGTATTATGTATTATGTATTATGTATTATGTATTATGTATTATGTATTATGTATTATGTATTATGTATTATGTATTATGTATTATGTATTATGTATTATGTATTATGTATTATGTATTATGTATTATGTATTATGTATTATGTATTATGTATTATGTATTATGTATTATGTATTATGTATTATGTATTATGTATTATGTATTATGTATTATGTATTATGTATTATGTATTATGTATTATGTATTATGTATTATGTATTATGTATTATGTATTATGTATTATGTATTATGTATTATGTATTATGTATTATGTATTATGTATTATGTATTATGTATTATGTATTATGTATTATGTATTATGTATTATGTATTATGTATTATGTATTATGTATTATGTATTATGTATTATGTATTATGTATTATGTATTATGTATTATGTATTATGTATTATGTATTATGTATTATGTATTATGTATTATGTATTATGTATTATGTATTATGTATTATGTATTATGTATTATGTATTATGTATTATGTATTATGTATTATGTATTATGTATTATGTATTATGTATTATGTATTATGTATTATGTATTATGTATTATGTATTATGTATTATGTATTATGTATTATGTATTATGTATTATGTATTATGTATTATGTATTATGTATTATGTATTATGTATTATGTATTATGTATTATGTATTATGTATTATGTATTATGTATTATGTATTATGTATTATGTATTATGTATTATGTATTATGTATTATGTATTATGTATTATGTATTATGTATTATGTATTATGTATTATGTATTATGTATTATGTATTATGTATTATGTATTATGTATTATGTATTATGTATTATGTATTATGTATTATGTATTATGTATTATGTATTATGTATTATGTATTATGTATTATGTATTATGTATTATGTATTATGTATTATGTATTATGTATTATGTATTATGTATTATGTATTATGTATTATGTATTATGTATTATGTATTATGTATTATGTATTATGTATTATGTATTATGTATTATGTATTATGTATTATGTATTATGTATTATGTATTATGTATTATGTATTATGTATTATGTATTATGTATTATGTATTATGTATTATGTATTATGTATTATGTATTATGTATTATGTATTATGTATTATGTATTATGTATTATGTATTATGTATTATGTATTATGTATTATGTATTATGTATTATGTATTATGTATTATGTATTATGTACTATGTACTATGTATTATGTATTATGTATTATGCATTATGTATTATGCATTATGTATTATGTATTATGTATTATGTATTATGTATTATGTATTATGTATTATGTATTATGTATTATGTATTATGTATTATGTATTATGTATTATGTATTATGTATTATGTATTATGTATTATGTATTATGTATTATGTATTATGTATTATGTATTATGTATTATGTATTATGTATTATGTATTATGTATTATGTATTATGTATTATGTATTATGTATTATGTATTATGTATTATGTATTATGTATTATGTATTATGTATTATGTATTATGTATTATGTATTATGTATTATGTATTATGTATTATGTATTATGTATTATGTATTATGTATTATGTATTATGTATTATGTATTATGTATTATGTATTATGTATTATGTATTATGTATTATGTATTATGTATTATGTATTATGTATTATGTATTATGTATTATGTATTATGTATTATGTATTATGTATTATGTATTATGTATTATGTATTATGTATTATGTATTATGTATTATGTATTATGTATTATGTATTATGTATTATGTATTATGTATTATGTATTATGTATTATGTATTATGTATTATGTATTATGTATTATGTATTATGTATTATGTATTATGTATTATGTATTATGTATTATGTATTATGTATTATGTATTATGTATTATGTATTATGTATTATGTATTATGTATTATGTATTATGTATTATGTATTATGTATTATGTATTATGTATTATGTATTATGTATTATGTATTATGTATTATGTATTATGTATTATGTATTATGTATTATGTATTATGTAGTATGTATTATGTATTATTTATTATGTATTATGTATTATGTATTATGTATTATGTATTATGTATTATGTATTATGTATTATGTATTATTTATTATGTATTATGTATTATGTATTATGTATTATGTATTATGTAGTATGTATTATGTATTTTATGTATTTTATGTATTTTATGTATTTTATGTATTTTATGTATTTTATGTATTTTATGTATTTTATGTATTTTATGTATTTTATGTATTTTATGTATTTTATGTATTTTATGTATTTTATGTATTTTATGTATTTTATGTATTTTATGTATTTTATGTATTTTATGTATTTTATGTATTTTATGTATTTTATGTATTTTATGTATTTTATGTATTTTATGTATTTTATGTATTTTATGTATTTTATGTATTTTATGTATTTTATGTATTTTATGTATTTTATGTATTTTATGTATTTTATGTATTTTATGTATTTTATGTATTTTATGTATTTTATGTATTTTATGTATTTTATGTATTTTATGTATTTTATGTATTTTATGTATTTTATGTATTTTATGTATTTTATGTATTTTATGTATTTTATGTATTTTATGTATTTTATGTATTTTATGTATTTTATGTATTTTATGTATTTTGTGTATTTTATGTATTTTGTGTATTTTGTGTATTTTGTGTATTTTATGTATTTTATGTATTTTATGTATTTTATGTATTTTATGTATTTTATGTATTTTATGTATTTTATGTATTTTATGTATTTTATGTATTTTATGTATTTTATGTATTTTATGTATTTTATGTATTTTATGCATTTTATGCATTTTATGCATTTTATGCATTTTATGCATTTTATGCATTTTATGCATTTTATGCATTTTATGCATTTTATGTATTTTATGTATTTTATGTATTTTATGTATTTTATGTATTTTATGTATTTTATGTATTTTATGTATTTTATGTATTTTATGTATTTTATGTATTTTATGTATTTTATGTATTTTATGTATTTTATGTATATGTATTATGTATTATGTATTATGTATTATGTATTATGTATTATGTATTATGTATTATGTATTATGTATTATGTATTATGTATTATGTATTATGTATTATGTATTATGTATTATGTATTTTATGTATTTTATGTATTTTATGTATTTTATGTATTTTATGTATTTTATGTATTTTATGTATTTTATGTATTTTATGTATTTTATGTATTTTATGTATTTTATGTATTTTATGTATTTTATGTATTTTATGTATTTTATGTATTTTATGTATTTTATGTATTTTATGTATTTTATGTATTTTATGTATTTTATGTATTTTATGTATTTTATGTATTTTATGTATTTTATGTATTTTATGCATTTTATGCATTTTATGCATTTTATGCATTTTATGCATTTTATGCATTTTATGCATTTTATGCATTTTATGCATTTTATGCATTTTATGCATTTTATGCATTTTATGCATTTTATGCATTTTATGCATTTTATGCATTTTATGCATTTTATGCATTTTATGCATTTTATGCATTTTATGCATTTTATGCATTTTATGCATTTTATGCATTTTATGTATTTTATGCATTTTATGTATTTTATGTATTTTATGTATTTTATGTATTTTATGTATTTTATGTATTTTATGTATTTTATGTATTTAATGTATTTTATGTATTTTATGTATTTTATGTATTTTATGTATTTTATGTATTTTATGTATTTTATGTATTTTATGTATTTTATGTATTTTATGTATTTTATGTATTTTATGTATTTTATGTATTTTATGTATTTTATGTATTTTATGTATTTTATGTATTTTATGTATTTTATGTATTTTATGTATTTTATGTATTTTATGTATTTTATGTATTTTATGTATTTTATGTATTTTATGTATTTGATGTATTTTATGTATTTTATGTATTTTATGTATTTTATATATTTTATGTATTTTATGTATTTTATGTATTTTATGTATTTTATGTATTTTATGTATTTTATGTATTTTATGTATTTTATGTATTTTATGTATTTTATGTATTTTATGTATTTTATGTATTTTATGTATTTTATGTATTTTATGTATTTTATATATTTTATGTATTGGTCAATCATCAATTGGTGATATATGTGCTGCTCACTGTGTTTTGGACGATGGAACAAACATCATAATGGCAGTTGCTTACATTTCGCCCAATAACGCAGTTAAAAATATCATAATGTTTATATACAAAAGACTTATGATTTACGGTCGAGTAGGTTCTGAAGAATTAGGAGAAAGCTATCATACGTTGCCACTAATTTTAGCAGGAGATTTCAATATTAATTTCGCGTCCGAAGATGGACAACTCTTGGTAAACTTTCTACGAGATAAATTAGAACTGCAAATGAATAATAACCGTAATGAGCCAACTACAAGACATGGAACAACAATCGATGCAGTTTTTTCTAGATATCTGTCTAATTTTAATTCGAAAATATATGTGTCTTATTTCTCGTACCATAAGCCTATTGTCTCGGTTTTTCCATTAACCACAGTAATTTCTGATGTGTCCAATAATGAAAATAATGAATAATAATGAATAAAAATAAAAGATCTTTGCAAAAATATTTATTTACCAATGAAAACATGAAATAAATTATATATTTGTAGGAAATTAATATATGTATATGTACATACATGTATATATTGTACACACACCCATATATATATACACAGGCAGATGGAGCGAAAGAAGTTTCACTTCAGTCGTGTGGTCATAAGCACACTCATATTTTTTTTTATGAAATCACCTTGCATCTGACTGGAAAATTTAAACGAGGAGGCGTAGAAAAAAAAACAAGGAAAAAGGAAAAAAATTTAGTCATTGAGTTCGGGAAAGATAGTTATGTAAATATCAATTCGGAATAGATAATTACTGAGTTTCCATGAGAGTTCAACCAGAGTTGAACCCGAGTTGAACTCCATGGAAACAGTCGCAGTCAAGAGTTTTCGTTAAAGATTTTCAACTCTGCTCAACTCAACGAAAATAGGTAGATTGAGCAGAGTTCACGCACACAACTACAAACGGGATTGTCAAATGTTAAAAAAGTCAAAATGTCGCGCCTGTTTATAACATTTCTGTTATACAACGAACACAATAAATTAATTTTATGGTCCATGATCGCTATTTTATAATAACAAAAATATTACGTCAAATTTAAAAACAGCTGCTTGCTTAATACAAGTACACATTCAGCTGTTTGTACACAGGCAGAAAAGTCAGCCATGGAAACGCATAGAGTTGAGTCGTTGAGTTGAAGTGTCATTTCAACTCAACCTCAACTCAACTCGACTCCCATGGAAACTCGGTAAATGTGGGCGTAAATGGTAGACGGTTTTTTCTGTGATCCATTGTGCTGTATTGTTAAAACAAATTACCGAATAAAGTGCACATTCGTGGTATTATGATAGTGTTAAATAGCCCTTTATGTTGAATTTACGCCATCCCGACGATAATTCGCGATTAGTGAAAATACAGAAAATAGGTTTTTCTGGTAGAATGTAACGGTCAGTTTTGCACGAAATCCCTAAATAACTACTTGACTCAAAATCACTGTCGGGAATGAAATAGAAGTTGCTCGGAACAAAAAAGTAGGCGTAAAAAGAAAACAAAAAGGAAAAAAAGAAAAAAATTTTAGTAGTCAGTCTGTGAGTTTTTAAGGAGTACAAATTAAAAGTCAGTTGCTGGAGTTTTGGTCGGTCAGAGTCTGTTTTTTTGGTTGGAGTATTTTTTCAGTCAGAAAGTTTTTTTCGAAGGCAGAAAGGAAAAGTCGAGCGGAGTAGATATTAAAGCGAATAAATTTTCTAGCTCGTATTTTGTGGCGGGCGAAAGGTTTTTTTTGTAACCATTTCGGTGGTTTTGCGATTTAAATGGCGTGAGAGACCTTGTAATAGTCCAAGTAATATCGTGCAGACTCGCTCGGTTTCGTGACAATTTTCATCCGCGCAGCCATTTCCGGGGGGACTGAAGTGAAACCAAAGTTTTTCCGAAAAGAATAGAAGAGACAAAGTCTGGACCAATTGTGTCGAAAAAGTTTCTCAGGCTTGGGAAGATATAACGAAATTTTTTGGGAGTTTTGCTTATCCGTTCTTGGGAGGAGAGGACGAAGCCTGCTTGGGTAATCTAAAATAAGTTGAAGAAAAAGTCAGTTTTTGAGAAGTCTGTGGAGATTATTGAAAAAAAATATTAAAGAAGATTGGATTTGTTAGAAGTTATATATATAGGCATATATATATCCAGGTAATACATTAAGCGGGATTTTAGAGAAGGCAGTTTGGCTATTCTGTGGGTTGACATGCCTTTTTAATAACAGCAAGTATCAGTAGAAGAAACTAAGGTGGGCTGATAGGAAAACCTTTTTATATTGGTCCACCACCTTCCTTTTTGAGGTCGGAAGTCTCCCGGAAAAATAGATGCTATGAAAAGGAATTAAAATACACGGATGGTTATTTGAGAAAAAAATATATATACCCACAACACAACTAAATAAAGGAATACAAAAAACACAAATACACAACATAAAATAAAATATTTGTATAAGATTCCAATTTTATTGATTTAATTTATTAATTTAATTTTTTTACATCCAACAAATTTAAGTGCAGTTATAATTATTACCTTTAATCTTAGTTATAATTGTGTGTATACATTTATTTGCTCTTTATTGGAAATATTTTTTTTTCTTCTTGGTGTTTACAGGTAATTTGTTTCCCTTAAGGCCCCCATACACGGTCAAATTGGATGTACATCGAAGGGCGGATGTACAACCAAAACTATCGATTGTGGGTCGGTCGGCCGATCAAAACTCGTTGCGCTTATGGGTTTGATGAAATTCTGGATGTACAACCAATTTGACCGTGTATGGGGGCCTTTAGGCTGAAGCCTCACCGAACCAGGCAGAACACCATACTAATTCACACAACTCAAAGCAAAACAAGCAAAACAGTTTTCCAAAATGTATGGAAATTTTCTTTTGTTTTGTTTGCCTGGTTCGGTGTGGCTTCAGCCTTAAGTAGTGCTTTTCCTTGCCAGCTGGTGGTTATCCATACTATGAGCTGGCAAGGGCCCGAACTACAGTGACGCGGCACAGGCGATGCCTGGAGAATGATGGAGGCGGAAGCTGAAATTGCATAGTCACAGGTAAGTGGTGAACCATACTCCGTATAGGCCCGGCCACACACCCCACGACCCCATCCGGCGAGCTAGCGAACTCAGTGTGGCCGGCAGCATATCCCCCTAACAGTAGGATCGGCGGTTGGGGAGGATACGAGTCCCGATTTTTTTTATGTTTTGGTGTTGTGTCCTTGGTCCGGCTTTTCCGGGCTTCTGGCTGAGGGGGCAAGACCACGCATAAATGGCGCCCAATACATAGTCGCGCCATTATGCTGGTACAAGAAGGGAGCATCAAATACAATCGATTGGTGCCGATGTGACAAGAATCGTTCCTGAAGTAATAAGCAACGAAATTCATCGCTAATTAGGCCCATTTAAATAAAAAAGACTGGCAACGTATTTACTTATCTGATGGGAGCGTAATAGGTGAGGCCCTGAGATGAAAGTTGGCTGGTGAATCCACAAAGAAGCATCCTTATTTTGGCCCATGGATGAACGTTGCGGTAGGAAGGTCGAATGTGGTAATTATATAGTTTCGCACAAGAGAAGGAGAGAGAATAAGGAATTTTTGCATTGGGATTTATGTTAAAATTGTGAGAAAGAGATTAGGAAGCCCGAACTAAATGTGTTTTGGCCCTGCTAAACAACCTCCAGAAACAAATTCTGGGTTCACCTAACTTGTACTATTGGGTTGACAGTTAATAGCTAGGGACTCGAAGTAGCTGTAGTTTCCTCTGTTTAAGATTGTTTAAATTTGGTGGTAGCGAGTCGCTATTAATTGGACGCAGCATTGGAGAAGTGAGTGTAGCAACCGACAGAAGATACTGATCAAAAATAACTGGCGCCGCAATTTTCTGTGAAGGACGTCAGAGGCGGGACTCCAGATTTGTTATGTTTTTTTTCTATGTATTGTACCTTGTTTTTGAATTGTTTAGTCGTTTTCATTTTGTGTTGTAACTATGTTACATACTTTTAATATCAGAATATTAACATTTATATTATATTAAATTATATTGAAAACGAAAATTACACTACACTGTTCCATTCATTCATACACTTTAAATACTTGCTAGTGCGAGCACTTTAACTTGTGGTTGGTTTCATAAATAATTATACTTGTTCTTAAGTATTGTTGTACAAAGACATCGAACTGGCCAGGTCGACGTGTTTTTCCCTCTCCTTTTGTTCAATAGATTCTATCAGTTGTTTTTTTTACCCGACTTTATCGGCACTAACTTAGTAATTTAACTTGTTGTTATACTTAACTTGTGTTATCACACTTTACCAAAAATTTTTTTGTTATTTTTTTTGAACTCCTTTGTGTTGTAAATATAATTTAATGTACAACAATATTGGCACCAGTTTTTTAATAGGCATGATGGCCTAAATTTTTAAGATTGCTTTCAGGATGGTTGAACGGAGGTTTCGCTCCGGGTTTTTTTCCTTTGCTTTGATGCTATTTTAGAGTTTTTCCAGGTCCGCGAATCGTGATGTCGCGACCGGCACCACGCAGATAAAGATGGAGTGACGAAAGGAATCAATCGCACCGACATTTAAGGTAAGTGGTGAACCATGTAAGCACCGGCCCGGCCACACACCCCACGACCCCCATCCGGCGAGCTAGCAACTCCGTGTGGCCGGCATCACTCTATTATAATCAGAATTTTTTTTATGTTTGGTGTTGTGTCCTTGGTCAGGCTTTTCCGGGCTTCTGATTAAGGGGGCAAGACCGCGCATAAATGGCGCCCGATATATAGTCGCGCCATTGTGCTATTACATTGTTAAAAAGGGAAGGGAAGAAAAGAAGGGAAGGGATAAAAAGGCAAGGGAAGTAGCAAATTAAAGATCCATCTAGCTGGAGGGGTTTGAACCCTGGTCTCTGGGATGGCAGTACGATACCTTATCAACTGGGGATACAAATTGACAGTATTGATTTATAGAAAAGAAATCATCAATTACAATTGTAGTGACTAAATAAATAAATTTGAAATTGTTGAAAATCCTCTTTCGGCCAATGTTAATGGTATATTTGAAGTGTCCATCTTCCCTTGGTTACTCTAGACTCTCTTGTTCGACAACTATAGTCCAAATGCCTTTCCATCCCCACATGTTTAGTTGATTTTGATTATAAAAATTACTCACTTTTGAACGAGATTTATCAGATAAGGATAAAGGAAAATTTTTTCTTAAAATGACAATTGAAACGATCATGACGTATTAATACATATATCTAGTGTAAATTAGGTCAAATTTAAAACGTATTGATTTCATACAATTTAAAAGATAAGAGGGCAAAGTAGGTGAAGTTTTACACCAAAACCTTAACCTGGTTTAATCAGATGAAACACTTACAGAATTTAAGTGAGTTTTATCGGAATAATTTCGATAATGAATACACAACACGTTACACAACAATTTGTAACAAAAATCCAATAAATTCTCAATTTGTCGAAGTCATGCCGTGAAGTGGGTGAAATTTCAATTAAATTCTTATGCGCACTGATTAGCCCACAGCCACTTTAGATATGGATAATGGGCTCATTAGAACTTGGGTAAAATTTTGTAATATGTATTTTTAATTAAAAAGTGATTTAAAAATTTATCATAGAAAATGACGAATCAATATGCCTTTTTCTGTTACTCTCAGAAGACACCTTCTTTTATTTGTTCGTGAGCGTAATAACGAAGCTTTATCTTCACTTTACATAACTTTCAAGTTTTAGCGAATACTTCAACATCACTGAGGCATAACCTCTATCTGATTGACCCGTCTTATCACTTCGTGGTTATCTCGTGGTTGTTTAGTGTTGATTCTTTTGTGGTTGTCGCAATACAGTCGTGATCGATAGAAGGTCGGAAAGTCTTGATCACCGAGCTGTGATCTAGGGATTGTTCGATTGATCGTTCTGATCGTGTGGGAAATTGTGGTGTCGCTTTGACACGACCCTAATTAAGGTTACGAGAGCGCGTTCAGATAGCTAACATCTGCGCTTGGTAAATTGAGGCGTAATTCCTCAGATTCAGCCAGCAAGACTCTATTTAGTCAGCGATGCATTACCTGTGAACGTTCTTTTATATAGCCTGCGCCAAAACTATTGTGAATCTAAAAATCGTTTCTTCTATGCGCAGTGAGAGTCTCAAGTCCCCATCAATAAAGTAGATTCGAAAAGAAAAGTGCGCAACGCCCCTCTGTTTGTTTAAAAACTCAAATCACCCGCTCGTTTATATTATCAATCAATCAATCAGTCTCACTGCGATTCTTGTTGTGGTCAGATGTTACGGGGAGTGTCGTTGCCGTAAACAAATTTCGAAGGGGAAGTTACAATGCACTTATAAGATTCTCAATAGTTTTGGCGCAGGCCATACCCACATTCGTTTCACATCGAATGCCAAACAACATTTCGTTTCATATGAAGTACGTGTCATTTTCTTCAACGTGATGTTTACAAGTCAGTTGGGAGTCCAGGCATATGGGAATCGATAAAACTCCACCGTCGGTCGGCATATTCAACTTCTTTTAGTGATGTTCCATAGTAGAGGTAATAGAATCTCGCGTTGTGGTCATTCTTTGCTGACCCTTCCTCGAAGCTGCGAGTATGGACTGGTAACTTAGGTTTGTACGAGGTCACCGCAGTCCTATGCTTTTCTAACCAGTATATCAAGTTCCCTACTGGGCGCAAGATCTGGTGAATCATATGGTAAGTAGGCTGAGCCTATTAGAATATACCCACTTTCCGAACTCACGCTTATTGTTGTCATTTTTACAACAAAGGTACAAAGGTGCGGCAATAAGGCTAACTGCATTTTCTACTATACTAGCGTAAAGCTTCTCACTCGGCTATTCGCATATAAAAGGTATCGTGTGCTAAATCTCTCGGAGAGGTTTCTGATCTTATCTTTTGTAGATTTTCAAAAGAGGTATGGCTCTTCACGATCTCACCAAAGTCTCGTGTGATAATTGCAGTTGCAGATTCCCTTTGTTATGGTGCAGAACCAGTTGTCAAACTGCATTTGACTTTTAGGTGATGTTTGAACTCCACCGTCGTCTTGTACAAAGTCCGGGGTGTGAAAGGAGGAGAGTGTTCGACCTGCCGAATTGACCAGAATCGGGAGACCGAAGAAACTAGGCAAGAAACCGCATTTTTTGAAGCGGCACCGACAGCAGCGTATCCGTTGCGGGAACGTCCCGTTTGGGCGGCAGCTAACGGATCAAAGAAGAAGAAGAAGGTTGTATTAGACTTTGTCCATTTAGAGTATTTGCAAATGACCGTAAAGGAATGCAACAATGGCGATATCGTATAACCAAATATCATATGTAGAGGATGCAATGCTATCAACCAATCGTGTCTATGGCATGTAACAAAAAAATAAATAAGCAGGTTCATGTAAAAATCATTTGAAGCAGGTTTAAAAATAAAAACCTTTAAAGATGAGAGAGCTAAGAGGAAATATGTAACATTAGCTCATAGTTTGGTGGCAGTGGCAATGTGTCTGAAACATTGTGGATAAGGACGGAGACATCTCAAAACAAAATAATCATTTGCGAAAATGAGATGAATCTATAGGTCCAAGAGTGTTTAGGCTTAGGGGACGTGTTCGTGTTGTGAATGTGTAAAACCAACGCTACTAGACGGATTAGAGACTAGGCACATATCAACCAGAAATGGACGTTGCGTCTTATAATAAGTTATATGCAATCCAGGGATATGACGCCTCCCTTATTTTACTCCTAATCTTCTACTACCACCTTCAAGTAGTGACGTTGTTAACTTTGAATGGATGGGAGGCAGATTCCAGCGGAAAGGACGAGAACGAATACAGTAGGTGAAAGGAAGCACACCCTTCAAACCCACCAAGGTAAGATGTATAGTTACCGTAGCGAGGGCTACATGGCAGTGGATAGTTTTTATACTGTCTTTTAGTGATCTCCTCTGAACATCGGGCGCACCCGGTTTTATAATGCCTTATCCTGATTTGACGGCTCCGGCTCCCCGGGCCTTCTATTTTCTACCCTAAAGGAACAATTTCATTGCATTCATGGCTTTAGAACCGGCTATTAGGCTTTAAAGCACCTATCAGTTCCTCTAAACGGTTCCTTCCTGTTCGGTCTCTTAATGCAGCTATGAAATTGATGGTGCACTGTTGTCAGGACGTGTTTGCTTGATTACCGGATATTGCGCCCTGGATTACCACTTATGGAAAATAGCAAGGGCGGAGGATCCCACCTGCAGGCTTTACCTTAACAAGGAGGAATCTGTCCTTCAGCAACCAGCTAGGGACACGAAATCGGTGAAGCTTACTCGATTAAATACTCATGAGTAGAATCGAAAGAAAATTACTCAATTACGATTTCTTGAGATTCGATGATTACTTTTTTTGGCAGCTCTGAGAATTGCCGGAATGTAATGCATTACTCGATTTTGGGCTGGGACAGATTACATATAAGTAGCTTACATCACGAAAAAAATAATTAGTTGGTTAATTTTTTGCAAGCTAGCACGCATCGCGAACAGATGAGCCTGTCATACAAGGTATGCATGCCTTGTTACAGACATGAAAATCTAAAAATGCGCTTGCCAGAGTGTAACGGTCAGTTTTGCCTAAATATCTACTTGACTAAAAATTACTGTGGGGAAGAAAATCGAGTAGTTGGTTGGGAACAAAAAGGTAGGCGGGGAGAAATGAAAAAAACAGAAAATGGGGAGTCACGAAAAATATTTGAAAAAGGAACGGTTTTGTTTTGGGAGAAAAAAAAAAAAAATAAAAAGTTGTAGCCGGTTGGTTGTCGCCGGAATTTCGTGAAGAAGTTAGTAAACTTAACTAATAGCATATAATATCGCTGTAAATTTTGACTTTAAACGCTGTTTAACTGGTGTACGGACGGTTCTGTATATTCGAGGGAATGAATGACTAGTGAATGAAGCAGGAGTGGACAACTTAGTAGGTCAACTTCTAAGAAAGAGGAAGCGGCCGAGAGGACCGAAAGGAAGAGAAGACGACGACGTGCGACTACTCTACAACACACACTTGGGGAAGAAAAGGATCCACAGAAAGACGACGTGGGGCGGAGTTTATAAATTGTATTGGAGTTAGTTGTGGAGAAAAGAAAAAAAAGTCCTCTTTAATTCGGTGCAGCAGAAGGTAAATTAATAACATCAAAATATATGTAGCGTAGTAGGTTGATTGAAGCAGGAATAAGAAAAAAACGAATAGGATTAAAAACCACACTCGGGAGGAAGGTTTCAACTATTCAGCGGAGAGAGACGAAATTTTCTTTCAATAAAAAACCTGTGGATTTTTGTCTTTAATATTCTGTCGAGGGTCGCTACTTAAAATATTATCTAAAAGCGGCTGCGGACGTCTTAAAAATATATATCAAAACATTAAGAGAATTTTTTTGTGTGGTTCGTATATTTTTTTGTTGGAGGAAAATACCGGATAATATCAAGGGGGGTGGGCAAATTCGTATGCTCCGAATAGAAATAAAAACCGTAAGGAAAGTAACAAAAATTAATTTTCTCGGAAGACGAAAAAGATACGATTGGATAATTGTCAGCTGTAGAAGTTCTACAAATTCTTGCAGTCCAGAAGAAAATAGAATCAAGACTGAGAGATTTGATTTAATTTAAAGGGTAAGGAAAATAGCGGTCACATTAAAGGTTCCTTTCTGTAGGCCATCTTTTTGTGCTCCAATACGGAACATGTTCCTATTACCGATCAACACATTTTGTTCGGTGGAGTACTCGGTTTTGTCGCGTGAGTACGCCACATTATAAAAGAAAACAAGATATACACTAAATATAAAAAAAAATAAGACACAAAAAATTTACAAAAAATAAAATAAAAATCTGTTCATGCTTTAATTTAGTACTAAATAATAATTTTAACTGTAGTTAATATTAATTTTAATCTTATTTATAATCATTTGTGACTTTATTTGTTCCTTGTTATTCTTTTGTTGTTTCTGGGCAATATGTTCTTCCTGAAATTAAACCTGTGTGAGTGAATTTGTAAAAATACGAGGCGTGTTTGGTACCAATACGGCGCGTGTTTTAAAGATTTTTTTTTTTTTGAACGAAATTGTCTAGACACATGTAATAGTAGAACAAAAATTTGGTTTTTGTTGCATCTGGCATCTATTGATTATTGTCATAACTTCTTCTCGTATTATTGTGTTGTCCTTTTTTTCTTAAATAAAACAAAAAAACAAAAAATTTATAATGAGTAACATAAATTGTTAAATTTTTTTTGGAATGGTTGGGGGCGGATTTCATTTCTTTTCAGTGTTCCTAAGTAGTGCCTTTCCTTGTCAGCTGGTGGTTATCCAGACTATGAGCTGGCAAGGGACCGAACTACAGTGACGCGGCTCAGGCGATGCCTGGAGAATGATGGAGGCGGGATTCAAAGTTGCCTAGGCACAGGTAAGTGGTGAACCAACCGCGGTAAGCCCCGGCCACACACCCCACGACCCCTCCGGCGAGCTAGACAACTCCGTGTGGCCGGCGTAGGAGTTCCGGATTTTCTTTTTATTTCTTATGTATGGTGTTGGCTCCTTGGCCATGCTCTTCCGGGCTTGTGGCTAAGGGGGTAACACCTCGCATAAGTGGCGCCCACTATTTAGATCGCGCCATTATGCGGTTACAAGAGTTATGCACACTGTTAGTACAGATATAAAGGTATTTGTAATCGACCATTCCAAAAGCGAGTGTCATTATGCCAAGTGGTCCCCCAACTAAGTACTAACAACGTTCAATACTGCTTGGCTTGTGCAATCGTATTAGAACCGGTCTACTGAGTAAGCTTAATGGTCACCAAGATTCTCAATAGTTTTGGCGCAGGCCATACCCACATTCGTTTCACATCGAATGCCAAACAACATTTCGTTTCATATGAAGTACGTGTCATTTTCTTCAACGTGATGTTTACAAGTCAGTTGGGAGTCCAGGCATATGGGAATCGATAAAACTCCACCGTCGGTCGGCATATTCAACTTCTTTTAGTGATGTTCCATAGTAGAGGTAATAGAATCTCGCGTTGTGGTCATTCTTTGCTGACCCTTCCTCGAAGCTGCGAGTATGGACTGGTAACTTAGGTTTGTACGAGGTCACCGCAGTCCTATGCTTTTCTAACCAGTATATCAAGTTCCCTACTGGGCGCAAGATCTGGTGAATCATATGGTAAGTAGGCTGAGCCTATTAGAATATACCCACTTTCCGAACTCACGCTTATTGTTGTCATTTCACGTCATATTCTTCTGCTTCCTATACAGAAGTCCTAACATAAGTAACGAAGCCTCCACTTCATCATTTGATACTATTTCCGAATAGATCTCGGGTTTTTTGTCGTCCAATCCTGAGTGTGAAATCATTGTTGCGGGTGATTTCAATGTTCACAATGTTAAATGGCTGACTTACTCAAATGGCACCAGTATTTCTGGCAAGGACGTCGAGCTCTTTTGCAGACATCAATAACTTACATCAAATTGTGGATCATCCCACAAGAGTCCCTGATATTGCTGATCAAGGTAGATATCTCCTTGATCTCTTTCTAACTTCTCATCCAGCGCGTTACTCCGTCGAAGTTGATTCACCTCTCGGCAATTCAGACCACTGCCTAATCAGCGCTAACTTCCCATTCGAATTTCCCACCCCTCCCAAACCAGTTCGAAGAACTGTATGGCATTATGGGAAGGCCAATTGGCTGGGGCTTATTAATTTCTTCCAGTCTACAGACTGGAACCTGTGTTTCCGGAATAGAAACGCCAACTCTGCCGCTATCGGTATCACCAGGATCATACAGGCAGGAATGCATTTGTTCATTCCCCATTCTACCAAATCTGTGAAGCCTAGGCCCAACAGATGGTTTAATCGGGAGTGTATGAATGCAATCAAAACTAAAGAAGCCGCCTTCCGAGCGTACAAGAGCTTCCCGAGTGAATCGCTTCATTTAGAATACATACAACAAAGAAATTCTTGTAAAACCGCCATTAAAAAAGTCAAAACCTTATTTGACAACAAATTGAGAAGTAAACTCCTAAATGCAACCTCCGGTAGCAAAAACTTCTGGTCCTTGGTAAGTTCCATCAAGAAGAATTTCACTACAACTTCAACCCCTTCCTTTATTCACAATGAGAAGGTAATAACAGATAGAAAATCCAAGGCCAATTTATTAGCATTTATGTTCGCTTCGAATTCTTCTTTACTCGAAACTGATGTGCTACCCCCTGTTTCCGAGCGTAACGCTCATTCAATGGACAGGGTTTTTTTCAGGACTCGAGAGGTGTACAGGTGCCTCAAAGAGCTCGATGCCAACAAATCCACTGGACCCGATAATATACCCCCTATCGTCTTAAAACAATGCGCCTCACCTTTGGCTAAACCTCTGCGCAAATTATTTTCCCTGTCATATTTCTCCGGAGTTTATCCCGACTCTTGGAAACTTGCCCATGTTCAGCCCATACCGAAAAAAGGTGATTCCAGCAATCCCTCCAATTACCGCCCAATAGGAATTACTTCTATTCTCTCCAAAACCATGGAGACGATAATCAACAAAAAGCTTATGGGATATCTAGAATCCAACCTACTCATAAACGACAGACAGTATGGCTTTCGACAAAAAAGATCCACTGGCGATCTTTTAGTCTGTCTTACAGAACACCTCAGCCGTAGTCTGCATGGATCCGGTGAGTCTAGTCTGGTAGCTCTAGATATCTCCAAGGCTTTCGATAGAGTTTGGCACCCAGCCCTGTTAGCTAAACTCAAAGCTATTGGAGTTGACTCACTTCTACAGAAGTGGATTGAGAGTTTCCTTTCTGGCCGTTCAATCAAAGTAGTATTGGATGGCGTCAAATCCGCATCCCACCCGATCTCTGCGGGGGTCCCCCAGGGTTCAATTTTATCACCGGCCCTATTTCTCATATTTATAAATGACCTTCTTTCAATCCCCTTCAACCCACTTCTCAGCTTCGCTGACGACGGTACTCTACGTTACTCGTACAGCGTCGATACAAGACAGACTCAAGCCAGATCCTGTCTTGATGATCGCGAACTAATGTCCATGTCGATTATAAACGACATTAAGCTGATTCTAGAGTGGGGAAAGAAGAATCGTGTTGAATTCAACTCCGACAAAACCAAGTACTGTCTTATCTCCAAAAAGAAGTTCAACACCTCACCATCCTTGAAAGTGGATGACGTGGTACTAAAGGCCGACCCATCCCTACACATCTTAGGCGTGACTTTAGCCAAAGACTTGCGATGGAATGACCACATATTCCAAATCGCCAAACAAGCATCCCAGTGCTTGGGATTTCTTAAGAGGTGCAAGTTCCTCCTCCAGCCATCGGCCCGTGCTGTTATTTATAAATCCTACATTCGACCTCTTCTCGAATATAACTCCCTCGTTTGGGGCGGCGCCCCAATAACCACCTTGGCATGGTTAGATAAGGTGCAAAAAAGGGCACTCAAGTTAATTGATGACGACACCGCCTGCTCCACCATCGACCCCCTGGGCCACCGTAGGAATGTAGCAGCACTGACAAAATTTTATCGCTACTACCACAGTGACTGTTCCTCCGAGTTAAACGCTCTCCTGCCTCCACGGCAATCTTATACCCGCAACACCAGATTAGCCCACTCGTCTCATTCCCTTCACCTGCAACTACCCTTTTCACGCACTCAACAAGATATGAATTCGTTTGTTAATAGAACAACTCGACTGTGGAATGATCTCTCGCAGTCAGTATTTCCGAGCTCCTACAACATCCAAGAGTTCAAACGCAGGGTTCATCACCACCTTCTTCAATACCCTCCCGTACCTTTTAACCCTTAACCTATGCCCCCCACCCCTCCCCCGTACTAAGCTTACTGCTAGACATTGCACCATGACGTGACAAATGACATGACGGACTGGTAGTACAAAGGGTGACTCCTGAGCTTAGCACTGTCACATAAAAAAAAAAAAAAAAGATATTTACTCGTTTCGTTTTCGTCTTAAAGCTCCAATTTTGCTCCTTTAGCCTAGAAAAAGTGTGAGCGTACCGTGCTTCGTTTGGACTATTCGGTGCGCTTTTTATTGATACGTGCCTGTAGCGGGTTGAATTTGGAAAAGTAGAATTTTTACAAATTGAATTGTTGAGCTGTGTTAAGCCGAAATTTTCTGGAGAACATGATACTACACTATCCCCGGTTGTCCTTTCTACACCTCCCTCGTAAAAAACCGGTTCTGTTGCTGCTGAATTCATGCTAGTGTAGATTGGGCCAATAAATGGACATTGCAAACCATTGTAAATCATTCCCTAAGGAATACGGGATTCAATTCTTACTAGATGAATCTAAAGTTGGTTATGTACCATGTTATGCCCCTTGACTTTGATTATTTGCACCATTCTTTTGTGCGTGCTCATCTTAACAATATAAATCATGCATAATCAATTTACAGCTTCAGTGGATCTCAATTTTCATTTAAATTTTGGTAATTTTGAAGTAGATATTCTACAAAACAAATTAAGTTATTTACGAACCAATTGGGCTTCATAATGGTCCTGCTTTAATTGTAGTTCCGTGATATTTACAATTAAAACTTGAGATAAAATATAAATTGCATGGAAAACTGACTGCGTATGAACTTCTAGCACAATAATTGTCATTGACACTACGGTATCGGTCTATGAAAGTTGGCAGTCTGGCTTTATATATATTTCTTCAAGAAATGATTTTCAAAATAATTTTTATTACTCTAACAATAACTCTATTAAAAATACAAGAAATTGAACAAAAACCATCAAAGGTAAAGTTTTTGAAATAAATTACAAGAATTCTTTTCCTTATATAACTTATACAGTCAGTAAGATTCTACCTCAACAATGTTACAGTCAAAGACAGCCCAATTGTCAGAATTGACTATACCTTTCACAAGGATAGAAAAGTACGAACTGTTGATGCTGTTGGTCATCTTAATAAGAATTTGCCAAAGCCCATCTTAACTGAACTAGAGTTTCTAACTAAGCTTCCGTATCAGGACAAGTACCAGACAATCATAAAGCTGGACAAGATTGAAATTTGTGACTTTTTCCAGAACCAGGCAAAGGATCCCATTGCTCGACTCTTTTACAGTAATTTTATGAAACATTCAAATATCACACAATCGTGTCCAATTCCAAAGGTATGCATTTGTAAAGGATATTTCGAAAGAAGTTTTTTGATTACTTATATTCGTTACAGGGTGACTATTACATAAATGACCTAACAATTGACACGAACTCTGTTCCGCCATTTCTGGTGGCTGGTCAACATCTTATGATTGTTAGGGCATTTCACAAATCTCAAAATAAAATTGAGCCTATGTTCGTCGTGAACTACTACAGTACAATTGAGCGTTAACTAAATATGTTGAGAGAATATTTTATTTTAGCTTGTAAGTGTTTTTGTGTGTTTTGTTAAACAGTATGGAAAAATAGATTTTGGTGTTTGTGTACGAGTTTACTAAATTCACACTTTTTAGAATTGTGTAAACTTAAAAATGAAACTATTTATAATTTTATTTTTGCTCATATATAGAAAACTTCTTCCCCAAAGTTACGCATGTTGTTGGTGGTGACACGTCACCAAATATTCAACATGCACGAAAGACTTATATTGAATTTTAGGTGGCGCTCGGCAGCTTGTGTCCTTCGTCAGGGGTGGCGGATCGCGTGGGGATGGAAGGAAAAGTGCACACGTACTTTCGCTTTAGGTGGGGAAATCCACACCCTAAATATTTCGTGTACACCTGAAAATCCAAAACGTTGCAGGGGGTTATCTCGGTCGCTGGTAACGAATGTGGGCGATAAGTCAACCAAAGCTTTTTATACGAAAACTAAATATATTATATTAGAGCTCTTATGACCTTATAACTGTTAAGCCTAATCTTATTAAATCCCACCAGACAAGGGATTGCCACAGGGGAGTTCTTAAAGAGGGATTTCCCCTTGGGTTCCCCATGAGGACACTATCTGCCAAATGAGGGACATGAACACCATTAAAAACCAGCGATACCCAGCGGGAAAAATAAGGCTTCAACTTGCGTTCTGTAAGTACTCCTGGTAATCCGTGGAAGCATTACTTTAGGAAACCCACTTCATTTCTTTTTTTACATTGATGTCCTAGGGAGGTAAGGTATAAGCCAGCTTTATCTTATCACTGCATTACTGGTAAGACAAAAATATGCACTAGCTTTGCTTACCTCTACATTACTGGTAAGGTAAGGCAGAGGGCAATTGCTTACTTTCAGCTTACCCTTGCCTTCCTTAAGAAGCAGACCTCAAGTTTGTTGCCTACTGCTTACTTTTGCATTACAGATTACTTTCAAGGAAGGCTTACCCTATACCTTTCTACCGGAAGCATTACCTAATTTCCCGCTGGGTACTGAAGCGAGGTATGCATTATCAGTTTTTCATAATGGCCCTAGTAGGCAAACCTTGTTTCTAATCAGCTTTTTGAAAGCTTACAAAGCTTAAAAATAACCTGCGACTGCGCAAGTTCGAGAAAATTGGCGAACTGAACTTCTAACCTCAGTTCAGTTCGCTACAATTTCCATATATTCAACTAAGGATAAGCAAACCTCAGTTCGCCCATCTGGTCTTGAACTGAAGTTGAACGTAAAAGCTCGCTCAAAAGAGAGTACTCAACTGGAATAGTGGGATGCCATTCCAGTTAGCTTTTGAATTTCTGACTTCTGGCGAAAAGCAACAACAATTTCAAGCACGAACTGAACATGAACTGGATTTTAGCTGGTGAACTTATGGGGATTGAACTGTGATCGGTGATGCCGGGGCATTAAGCTTTAGTTTAACTCATTCAAAGCTTTGGTTTTTGTTGTTGTATTGCTTCATATTTCAGTCAATTATGTTGATGACCGTGAAAGGTATCATTTAGTATACTCAATAGAGCGGTTCTGGTTCGATTACAGAGGTTAAGCAGCATTGAACGTAATTAGTACTCAGTTGAAAGACTGTAGTGGTAAAACGACACCCGCGTTTAAAAATATAAAGTTTTCGACACCGGCGCAGATATTACTCTCATATTCATGTCGAAATTCTCAAATTTTTCGGAATCCCTTTTCCACTCAGAATCGAGGAGGAATGATTTTTTTCTTCAGGGGCGGCCAAATGAGGCATTCCTTATGACGAGCGTATTTGTTATACCACTGCCACCATAAACCTTGACCTACAATCTACCATAATAATCGCAGTAAACTTTGATTGAGTCTGAATACAACAAATATGCTACGGTGTTTTGCCCCGGCTTCACCGTTCAATATAGTTCAGTTCAATCTACATATGTGGCTTCAAACTTTATTGAGTATATTTAAACTTATTGAGTTTTTTTTATGTGATAGACTAGAGGCTTAGGGAAAGCCCCTTTGTACTGTTCGACAATCTATTTTTTTCGTATAGAATGTCGAACAGCAGCTCTAGCCGGAAGATAGAGAGTAGAAAGAGACAGAGAAGTAGTATATTTAGATAAAAGGCTTAGGAGTCACCCTTTGTACTATCAGTCTGTCATGTTGTTAGTAAGGTTAGTTTTAAGGATAGAAGAGTATACCACAGGTTAACAGGGCCTGGGTGTGTTGATGAACCTTACATTTGAACTCTAAGATTTTTTTCGAGTTTGAAAATACTGACTCGTCTGGACCCTCAGACCCTCTCGGATCAAGTTCTTCTATTTATAAACGAACTTTTATACCACCGTGTGCACGAAAAAAGAGTGCATTGGGGATGATCTGGGTATTCTAATCCTGTATTGCGGGGGAAATATTCCTGCACAGATATGAGGGCGTATATTTCGGTAGAACAGTCGCTATGGTAGAAGCTATACAATTCTATGAGAGGATATTCTTATGACAGCTCAGTTTATGAAGGAAGAAAAGGTACCGTAATCAATGAGTTTGATTGCATGGCTTTGAACCTTGTCCAGCCAAGCTAATGTTGTTTCTTTTCTTCTCTTACCTTTTAAGAAAACCCATCCATTGCGATGCTTGTTTAGTGATTTGAAATTTGTGGTCATCCCAGATACTCGATTAAAGTTATACTTAGAATGTAACGAGATTCGCCAACTGTTTTTTCATCATCCTCTGAGACAAAAAGAGGTCCATGAAAGGTGAATTCGACATGATTCTTACGGTCCGAAGAAAAATTGAATGCGGTCCGAAGAATGAATTGCTGAAGTTGTGGTAACATCCAGAACGTGGGGTTATTATTTAAAGCCAACCAATACATTTGAAAAAAAAGCCGCCATTTGACTGGACTAGTCCAGCCAATCAGTGTAAAAACTTAATTGCGGAAGTTTTTTTCTCAGCGGTTTTAAATGTTTAATTTAGTGCCAGCAAAACGAAACTGAAAAAATTTCATCCGAATAAAGCAATTCGAACTTTGTGAGTCTTAAAGTTTTTTCGTAGTATCTGCTTTTCTTTTCCCTTCTATGAGATTAGCCTGAACCAAATATAATGTACCGTACTGTAACCGTATGAACTCTAATGAACGAACATTTGGAAAGTTCATTAAGTCAATTCAGGTCGGTCCGTCGGTGCCATATGAGCACTTACGTTTGTATGTAACGGTACGTTCGGTTACGGTGCGGTATGATCATATTTGTTCGCTATTGGCTGCGCCTTGCAAGTATAGTTATTATGAAGATCCAAAAAAGTTTCGTCCGTCAGTCCAACTTGTTTTTTCAGCAGTCAATTTTTGACGTTGTTGAAATCAGACTTGTCTTCCGCGCTTGTGGCTGAAATACTCTCATAGCCGAAGATTTTCCATGCAACGTAGGACTAAAACGGTATTCTTTGCAATCTGAGAGAAGTTTTTTGGTCAAAGGTATAAACATACATATACCTATTAGGTTCTTCTCCTTTTTCTGCTTGAATCATATCGCAGGCCTCTGCAAGAATATTTTTAGCCCAGGTATAGTACAAATTGTTCGGCCCTTCACTCAGCTTGAAAATTGGAAGATTTGAAATGGAACGATTCAATTGCAAACAAAGACTACAAAATGATATTTGATGTACCATCAAACTAGGCGAACGGTTCTTCATTCTCTGGATTTTCGTTCCATCTAGCCTTGGAGTTTTTTTTACCGCTTCGTCAGATGAACCTATTGCAATTCTGGTATGCTCAACTTTCGACGCGTACGTTTTGTACACGTGCAACTGTGGTATGGAAGAGTACCAAACTGGATAGCTCCTGGCATTCTTATGTCCGCCTGATTTCATCATGCACAATGCTGTCAGTTTATTCTTGTGTAGACGAAAACTTCGAGCATAATCTGATTTGACATTTCGAGTCATGTACGAGTGCAGCGCGATGCCCAAGTTTTCTCAGCCCCATATTTCAAAAACGGTTGATTCTACGTAAATTATACATAGGACATTTTTATATGTATTTATCTATTGAACAAACTTAACCAAAATTTACGAAAAGCCGAATTATCAGCTTATTAACTCTCATTCCGAGGTGAGACCCTAATTGGACCTTAACTGGGCTAATAGTAGTCATCTTCGAAAAATGTATAGTTTTCGAAATATAAGCGAAAAACTGAAAAAGGTGGGAAAATTTTGAGGTAGCAAGGTGAAATTCGGATTCGGCACCTCAAGAAACATTTAAAACTGCTGAGAAAAATAAAAACGATTTGACTGGACAAAAATTGGTCTCTGAGATCGTTCGACTTTACTGTGTGAGGGGTTTTATAATCACGTGCTAAAGCGAACAAACCGTGAACTATTCCTGAGTAAGAATACATATGTACGTCATTGCTGAAATTTGTCAAAGAAATGTGCGATAATGTTATTAACAATTTTTAAAAAGAGAAACAGATTGCCAGCAAAGTCTTACATTTGCCGATATTGCTGTGCACATCTAACCCCATGGCATAATGATGCGTTATTAAGTGTTGACAATTAGATATTGAAACACCCTTTACAAATGATCGGATTTAATTAAATAAACTAATTGTTCTAATATTTAGTAAACATAATTAAAACTTTATTAAATTGAACAATAGGGTCACAACACAACTGGCTGAAATTACGAAGTAGCTTATCTGATTTGAAAATGCATTAGACTTATATTTCGCTAAAAATTCTATAATAACACCGTTCGACCATCCAAATCCTCTTTGATTCTCGTACTCTCCACCGCCGCCATACTCACCTACTGCTTCAACATTATACTGTAAAAAAATTGGATTTTTAAGTTTTTCGTAACAAATTCAAACAATTTCGTGTTTCAAACAAATCTCATTAAAACTAACCTTTTCGAACATATCTTTTGTTTCATTGAACGCTTTAAAATTCGAAATTATCCATTTATTTGCAAAGTCCTTCGCTAATTCTTTTGCTCCAGCAGTGCCCAAATTGTCCAGGCCTTGGACTACTACGTACTGCATTGGGGCCCATGCGTTAGGAAAGTCCCATTGTTGGCCAGTCCGAAATATAGTAGTCGGGATGCCACCTGGATAATTTTGAATTCCAGTACTGTTGATGTATTTGAGTATCGATGTGGATAGGCTTTCGGCATTGGAAGCATTGTAACATTTGGTCCAAAGTGGCGATAGATTTGTTGGTACAAAATAGTTGCGTGATTTGTTGTTGATAACGTCATAGTCTAGCCATACACCGGATTCTGGTGACCATAAAACTGCTTGTACAGCCTGTAAATATTAAGGGTGACAATAATGATTGTATTATTGAAAAGTAGTTTCTCCGTATGATTAATAATTTGAGGCTCAATATTTATATGAAAAATCAAGCTTAGGAGTCACTCTTTGTACTACCAGTACGCCATGCTGTTCGGGTCATGGAAAAATGACTGGGACAAAGTACAATTTCGGAAATACTGATTGTGGAAGATTGCTCCAAAGTAGAGTTGCTGTATTTACAAACGAACCTCTAGATTGTTATTTGCCCGAAAAGATAGGCAGTGGGATCTTGGATGCGGATGTAAGTCGGGCGAAGTAGTCTTGAATTGCGGGAAAAATATAAACAATATGTAAACAGGAGAGCATTAATTTCAGTGGAAAAGGATAGGAATAAACTCGCTGCAACCTTCTTAACGATTTTTTAACAAAAACGTTAACCAGCAACTTAAATCTAGAGTGACAATGTGCAAAGATATAAGGATTGGAAATAAACGAGAACAAAACCAGACAATACATAACGATAGACGCCCGAGTAAATATAAAAAATGTCCTTACCACGGGCGAAATCCGGCCGTGATTGAAACCTAATTCTCGGAAGGTTGTTTGTCGGACTGTTCGGCCGTACATGAAATCTGAAGCTCATATGTTCCAATTCGAACATATTAATTTTTATCGATGCACTCCAATTGTTCATCGGTAGTCTTTAAGTATGATAATCCAAACGCCGATTGTACATAACGAAAATGTTATGCGCTCGGCCTTCATATGCCCGTCGTGTTTACAGCTCCAGACATTAAAATCTTTTGGTCAAGTTTGGCGTTTTGGGCCGTTATAGGATGTGAGGACAAGGGAATTCGAGATGCGCAACGCGACGAACCGGATTTTCTCCGATTTTTTCAATGAAAGAACACGAGGAGAAGCCTAAATGGAAGTACATCGCAGAGAGAAGTGAAATACTGAAGAGCTATTGGGCTCAATGGGATTCATTGCACATCGAAGGAGGAGTATTGAAGTGCAAATGGGAAACCGCTGATGGTACCTATTATCGAATGCAGGTGCTAGTCTCTCGTGCAGGAACAACAGATATTCTCGAAGAGTGTCGTAATAGCCCGTCAGGAAGAAATTTGGGAGTCAACAAACCCCTGGCGTCAAAAAAACTCTGGGAGTCAACAAAACTCTATTGGCTTCACATGCAGGAGAATGTTACGAAGGGGTATCGTAAATGCACAGTTTGTGCCGGCAGTATGAGAAAAAGAAGGAACGTGACGATACCACGTGGGAGCCCCAGCTGAGAGAATCGCAAGAGAGAATCTTAAAACGGCCAGTGATAGAATGATACCAAGGTACGACCTCCGAGCGAACAATAGTAGATACTGCGAAGGGGACCTTTGTTGTTCAACCCCCGACGAGGGAAAGGGAAATATCCTAAACTTCAGCGCCAATGGTAAGGGTCCTATAAAATCCTTACACGGATTAACGATGCTGTCTACTGCTGCTACTACCTGGATTTAACAAGGACCCAAGGTAAAAAAGATGATCGTGCAGATAGACAGGCTGTGCTCATATCATCGGCTGGATCCAGGATGGACAACTGTCCTGACACATGGAAAAGTCCTAAGAAGAGGGCAGTGTGATGATTTATGCGCCATCTGTTAGAAATTGAATCAACGGTTATTTATAACGACTTTGTTAGGATTTGAATTAAAGATTTATACACTAAATTAATATTGCTCAGACGTTAAAATTGGATTTATTTAGTACATTTTTCACATACGCTTATGACGAAAAGTACCACATAAAACCAAGTGCTGACTCATAGCTCATAGTAGAACCTTCACTTTTGCAGTTTTAGATTAGTGGGAATATTCTGCACGCAGTGCTACCTTAATCATGAAAATGGGATATAGGGTTAAAAAAATACAGGGTGTTATGCAAAACACTAAAACAACTTCAAAACGCCCTGGTCAGTCAGTCAGTAGCTTGGAAAAAGAATAAGTCCCAATCAGTTGGCTTTCCCATAGTGCCAGACAGTTTTTTTGGGGACTGTGTCGGTTGGACTGGAGGATGGATATGGGAAATTAGCACTGACTAGTTTATGGTCTTAGTTTCCAAAGGGTGAGCTAACCTCGACGCAGTATCGAGTTGAATGCGTAGAAAGAAATAGGTCAAGCAGATGAGCTCCTTCAATCCTTTTGCAAATTAAATTCAACCGTTCGAAAATTAAGTATTTCTATAATAATGTTATAAATCCAGGCTCGGTCAAGCCCGACATACCATAATACTTTGTTGTTAAGAAAAGACACACTCTACTTTTTCTACCACCGCATTCTCCAATGCTGAAGACTATCGAGGAAGTCGTTTCAAAAATCAAGTTTAGTGCAAGGAATAAGTATGTTAGCCGATCCTTTAAATTGGAAATACAATTCCAACACATAAACATTTCGTATTTAAATAAAATGTAAGCGTAAGGGAATTAAAATTCGCTGCGTGGAATGTACGAACAGGACATCACGTTGGTCAAAAGGAAATCATAGCAATGGAATTGTTGAAATGCAAAATATCAATTGCTGCGCTATCGGAACTACGGCTTACCGGATCCGGGATATTGACAATCGCCACGCCAACAATCGACGAAACGATGATGCTTTACTATTCCGGTGGTGAGAAAAGAGAGGCCGGCGTCGGCTTTATGGTCGACCGACGGGCTGCCAGCAGCGTTATCGCATTCCAACCGATATCCGAGCGTTTGGCGGTTATAACCATCAGTGGAACGATCAAGACCCATATCATATCCGTTTATGCGCCAACCGAGACCAGCACGGACACGAACAAGGACGAATTTTACGATCATCTTCAACAGACGCTGGATATGATACCTCAAACCGAATTAATAATTCTCGCGGGGGATTTCAACGCACATTCAGGAGTAGATCGAACCGGCTGGGAAGAAACCATGGGCAAATTCGGACACGGAGTAATTAATGACAACGGCTTACGCCTGCTTTCATTCGCATCGTCAAACAACTTGATCGTTGGCAACAGCATTTTCCGCCATCCACTCAAACACCAACTCACCTGGCGAAATCCATCCGGCAAAGACTCGGCGATGTTAGACTACGTTTTGATCAACACAAGATTCCGATCGACGCTTAAAGACGTACGTGCAATGCGTGGACCCGATTGCGGATCGGACCATTATCTTGTTCGAGCGAAATTGCAGATGCGATTGCAAAGAGCGAAGAAAACGGAGCCACCACCAGCCAAGAAAAATTGGGCGTGCCTACGGGACCCGGCCATCGGGCGAGAGTTTCAGATGGCATTGTCCAACAAATTCGCGGCGCTCGCAATACCGGACGATATCGATGTAGAAGAAAGGCAATTGTCGGAGTCTATTGTGGAGTGTGCAATGGAGTTGTGTCCAACTATCCGTAAACGGACGCAGCCATGGATCTCGGACAGCTGTCTGGACCTCGTCGATCAGCGGAAGCGCATGAAACACGTCGACTTTGAGGAATACCGAAGATTGAACAAAGAAGTTCGGCAGAAAATGAAATTGGAACGAGAAGCGTACTGGAATAACGTTGCGGCCGACATGGAAAAAGCGGCGTCGAGGCACGAGTACCGGACGCTGTACCAGACAATCCGCCGGTTAGGCGGCAAAACAACATCAACAAACGACAACATCAAAAAATCGGATGGAACTTTTGTGACTTCTGCCCATGAACGCCTGGAGCGGTGGAGAGCATTCTTCCACCAGCTGTATAACCACGATCCGCCGCAAGGTCCAGCACCCGAACCACCGATTATCGAACAGCCGATGAATCAGTTTCTCGATACCGAACCAACAATTATCGAGGTGAAGACAGCAATCAAATCGCTGAAAAATGGAAAAGCGCCGGGAATAGACCAAGTAACCGCCGAGATGATCAAAGCTGGAGGTGATGTCTTATCACAACGACTTCATGTCCTCATAACACACATATGGCATTCGGATCGTGTCCCTTCGGTATGGAAGAAAGCGATCGTTGTCCCAATTTTGAAGAAAGGCGACAGTCGGGAATGCAAGAATTATCGCGGTATTAGCCTTCTTTCGATCGTCGGTAAAGTATTTACGAAAATAATACAATCGAGGCTACAGAAACATCGAGAGCAAACGAGCCGGGAGGAACAAGCGGGATTTAGACCACATCGAGGATGCATTGATCAAATATTCGCCCTCCGTCAGTTAATGGAAGAAAGAATTCGTTGCGGCAAACGCATTGTCGTCGTTTTCATCGATTTCAAATCCGCTTTCGATTGCATCGATTGGAACAGCTTGTGGAGAGTCTTGGTAACCGAACACGTGCCATTGAGAATCATCCAACTTCTCCAAGCGTCGTACGATGGCTCAACCAGCAGCGTTCGTATTCGAAACGACTTATCCGAGGAGTTCCCGATTCAGACGGGTGTCCGACAGGGAGACGTCGCTTCGCCACTTCTCTTCAACGTTGTGATCGACGCGATTATGCGTGAAGCATTCGATGGACGACTCGGAGTTCAATACGACGACAACAACTTCGTAACAGACTTAATGTTCGCCGACGATAGCGCTGTTTTCGCCGACACGGATGCCGAAGCAACGGACATCTTATACGATATTTCCCGCATCGCCCAATCATACGGGTTAAAAATCAATGCGGAAAAGACCAAAGTGCTCACAACGGATGGATCAAGAGCCAGTGTTCACCTCGATGGAACCCAAATCGAACAGGTTCCAAGGTTCAAATATTTGGGATCATTGGTTGAGGAAACGAAAGTAGCATCGACGGCCGACGTTCACAGCCGTATCGGCCAGGCAACAGCAACATTCGCCTCGCTCAAGTGGTGCATATGGAAACGAGCAAATATTTCCATCAAAACGAAACTACGTCTTTACCGAACGTTGATTCTTCCGATTCTTCTTTATGGATCTGAAACGTGGACACTGCTCAAATCGGACGTTAAGAAGCTCGAGGTCTTCCAAATGCGATGTTTGAGGCAGATCCTCCGTGTCTCACTCCGTGATCGCCTTCGAAACGAGGTTGTCAGACAAAGATGCGATCAGCAAACACTGATCGAAGAAGAAATGCAAAAACGTCGACTACGGTGGTTTGGACATGTTTGCCGAATGGATGATAACCGCTTGCCACGTAAACTTCTCTGGCGAGACCGTCCCGCAGACTGGAAAATCCAGCGATTGGCACCGAAGAAAACTTGGCTAAAGAATATCGAGGGCGACCTAAAGAATCAAAGATTATCAGTTACCGAGGCTCGAGACACCGCCAAAACCCGAGAAGAATGGAAGCGAATCGTGAATAGAGTTCGGGACCCAGCGGCACCGACAGCAGCGTATCCGTTGCGGGGACGTCCCGCTCGGACCGCCAGCTAACGGATCAAAGAAGAAAGAAGCGCACGTGCATTGTAATTTCGCCATCAAAATTCGTTTACGGGCAACAACACTCCCTCCATCTGAACACGACAACAGTGGCAGTGAGGCTTATGAATTGCGATTGGGAATATAAATGAACGAGTGATTTGGGGTTTTAAACGAACGGAGTGACATATTTTCGGATGTACTTTTTTCAGATTCCCAGTTGTTTTGGCGCACGCCATACTATTGGCTTATGGGTGCAGCGATGCACACCGGGTTCCAGCTAGTAATATATGTAAAAAAAAATTGCAAATGGGGGAATACCCAGTCACCAAATCAGTATCGGTGACTTTAGACGGGACATGGATATATAGGTGGCACATCACATGGGAGAAGTTCGAAAGGAGACCCCTAATACTACAAAAATACAAAATAAAAATCTGTGTTTTTATTTTGGGGCCTCCAAGGTCCATGACCTCATTTGTGGCTGACTCTGCCAGCGAGGCGACCATCGGGGCTAATGGGAACAATCCTGTTGCAGTATTATTCCTGCTAAAACAAGACGATTCCTATCAGCTTGTGTGGATATGATATTGATTTGATAGGATACCGTGGAAAGGGGTAATTAGTGATGAGTCCGGGCCAAGGCAATAATGCACGTTGCGTGAGTATTTGATTTATTCAGCATCTGGAAATCTGTAGCTGAATAAGTCAAATGCTGGCGCATCGTACTTTGTTGTCTTAACCCTCCCTCGACACAAGAACCCACTTGCTTGCTTATACCACTAAACCTACCTCAAATATCCGCTTTGCCTCCTGCTTGTATTCAGCAGCTTTACTGGCATTTCCAGCTTTTTCGTAAATTCCAGCAATAATGTTGGCATTCCAATAAAGTATAGCATTTAAATCAACAGGGATAATATTTCGAGCCTTTGTATCCTTAAGCGCTCCATCATTATCTCCATTGCTCGTAATAAACCATCGACTGCTAAAATCCATTCCAGATTCAGCAGCTGCCTTAATATTGCGGAAAAACTCCAGCTTAGTTTCATCGGTGGTATAATCTTTAGCTGTGTTCATATCCTCTCCATACGATTCAGGTCTTGGTCCTGTCGAGAATTCATCGTAATAAGCCATTTTATGTCCTTTTACGGTCTGTATTCGGTTATCCATCCAAAATTTATATTCAAGCTCTAATGTTTCAACATTATCAATAGCGAACTTATCATCTTTTGTGTATTCCAAGTATGACTGGACCATTGGAGCTAAAAGTGGTGGCTGTGAACGGTGTAAGTAGTAGACACGTCCGCCGGTCGGCATAAAGTTGTATTTTTTTATAACTGAGAAGAAATTATTTAAAATTCCTTTTGCTGTGTTATCCAGTTCTGAGTATAGCAATCCCCTGAACACCCAGTATGTGTCCCAATAATAGTATTCTCGGAATCGACCACCAGGTATGACAAAAGGATTCTCCACATAAATAATCGAATACTGGTCAGGATTTCTCTCGACATCAGGAATCATTTTCCTGCAAAGCTTATTCCATTTTTCATGCAATACTTTAGCCCAATCACGATAGTCGGCATTGTTGATAGATTTTAAGAATTTCGGCGACTCGTGCCAATCAGATAAGGTGCAATTTTCTAGTTCACTTCCGGGCTCTGAGAAATATTTCTGTGAAAAATAGAACGAGTTTAAATTATATATTTGATGATATATTTTTTATATAGTCCTTACGTCTACAAAGCCTTTCAAAATTGTCACATTTGGACTGCTTCCATATGTTTGAGTAAGATTTTTAAATGCCGCCAAAGTTTCACTTACTGGAGATTTTAATTTCATGTCAACAAACGTCTTTGAGTCTGGAAACACTGATGCCATTTGTATGGTATGAAGCAATGATCCATAGCAGTATATTTCACTGTAAATTTAAATATTTATTATCCACGAATAGTAATCATAACCGGCGAATAATGGGGGTATGGTAAGTAGTGGTACCCACCTAGAGTTTTTTAGTGACAAAGCTGATTTTTTCAATTTAAATTCGTAGAGTTACCTCACTTCAAGTTTTACTATACTCAATTTACATAAAATCTAGTATTTCTAGAAAATATTTCCCAATAATGACCATGGTTCGTACCCCATATTCTAAAATTGTGACTAGTCACAAGTCACAAGCTTTTGCGGCTCGCGCTTATTTTTATGAACTTCTTATTTTTGTTTCTATGTCATTGCAGACAGAAGTTTTGTCTACTGTACTTCTACGTTACTTTCCATTTCGTACAGACCTTCAAGTTCAAGGTGACACTCACCAAACACTTGTGGTTTTATTGTGACATGTGATTATCTTTAGAATACGATAACCGCGCGGAGTTAACTTCGCACATTGCCGCTAGTTCCACCCTATATTCACCGAATCTCACACAATAAACGAAGACGCCCTTTGCGTTATCCTGGATATCTAATTACGCCGGGCACAGCGGTGAGTCATCGTTAATATATTTCCTATATCCTTCCTTCCATTCCACTCAAGAGCTGCGTGAAGTAACTTACTCCCAACGCTCCCTCAAAACCTACCTCTCCACGTTTGGGATAAGTCTGTGGGTCCACCGACCGTTAACAGACTAGTTCAACTTCCCTTGTTGAACTCGCTGCCGCCACCTTGCATTTGGCTGCCCTCTAACATATTATGGATCATAGATACATACGTATGCTTTCTCTCGCCAGTATATCTAATGCGATTTTCCCCGATATCATGCAGGTTACATCGGTGCACGTGGTCCTGAATGGTCCAGCATCAAGAAGCGACGACTGAGACTAAAGCCCCTGCGCTAGGCAGTAATCTTGGGATTGCAAAAAGAGTGGGAAATAGTGAACGCTTACTCGCCATGGCCTCCATGGGTACTTTAAAATTTAGCCTGCGGTCAATTATCGCTCCCAGGTACCCTCAGGGCGAACTGTGACCGAAGGGACTGTTCCCTACCTTGATCGTTGCGGATATTACTTTTCTCCCTTTGCACAGCTCCAGTTTTGTGTTCAGTAAGCGTCAGATAAGCGCTTTCAGACCAAGATTTAATATCCCAGATTACTTGGTTCTCCCATAATTCCATCTTATAGAAGCGTCGCTCTAAGAGCTTTATCCCCATATCACCCGCGATCCCGATCGCAACTGCCCCTTTTGGGAGGCAATGCCCCAACATATCATACATTGTGATCCACAGACGAGGGCCCAGGATGAATCCCTGCTGATCTTCTGATTTATAATGAAGCGGCCTATTTTCCTTTTAAGGTAAAATACCAAATAATAGTTTCGAGGGGAGGGGGCCGCACCCTAGCGCGACGCGATCCGCCAGCACTGATATTAATAATAATAATTGACTCTTCCGGGTCGACACTGAATCGGGTCATCGAGTCTCTTGTTGTTCCTGTGAATAGATATGACAACTGTATGCGGTATTCGCAAATTTTTCACCATTTAAGTACTGACCTTTCCGTGCAACTTTATTTCCGTAATGGAGCGGGAACCGCCTTATTCGTTAAGCTAAATGGTACCCTAACCCGAAACTACTTCGAAATCCTCTACCCATTGCATACAGTATATAAATTGTTCATGTCGAATCGAACCCATTTGTATCGGCATGAATTCGTTGTTCTGGCTAGAGTCATTTAACGCGAAATCAAAGGCCTTTAAAAGGATGCTTTTTGCATTTTTGACGATTTTCAGACGGATTTACCCCGCCCATTTTGGATCGCAAATTGTCAGGCCTTTCCAATGACCCTGTATTTCACGAGATAAAGGACATTTTAAGGCCCTGTCAGCGGAGTGCAGAATATGCTCTCCCAGTGCTCTCTGGATAAACAACCAACGACGGTAGTAGCGAGTGCGGGACGCTATAATCTTGCCTAACAAAAAAGGACTAGCAATCCTCCTTGGCAATATCAATTGTTATAAGTCACCAGCAGAGCCTTGTACCGGACGGATAACTCAACGACGACTTCGCAAATGGAAAAAAGGACGATGATTTTAGAATATTTATATGGAACGTGCGAACTCTATACCAACCGGTGTGTTAAGAGTACTGTTGGACCAGCTTTGTAAATACAATGCCGATATATCGGCGATTCAAGAAGTTAGATGGTTGGGGAAAGGCATAATGGAGAAAATGAATTACATAATATACTACAGCTACAGAGATAAAGAGCGCACTTTATCAGCATTTATCGCAAGAAAAATCTCAAACATGCTATAATAGGATTCGAAGCAATAAGCGAAAGAATGTGCAAGATACGAATTAAAGGCTGGTTTCTGCTTTCACGTTTTAAGGTGAAAATAGTCACTTACTATGAAATACGAGCAAGAGGTCAAGACTGGTTCGATGAAGAGTGGGCAAGAGTAACGGAAGATAATATTCATGATAAGTTAAATTCATCCCCAATCTCCTTCTTAGCAGTATTGGGGGATGAAGTTTGAAGGTTGGGGGTGGTGGGAGTGGGTGGCCGAGAGGGCAGAGAGAGAGAGGAGACTTTTGATATACATGATGGTTAGATTGTCAGAAGTTGAAATGTTATTGGTTGCCTACCTGGTAATTCAGTAATGGAAAAATCCATATGTTGGGTTGTGGTGTGGGTGAGGACATGGGAGGGGAGGGGTGGTTGGTCGGTGGTTGAAGGCTAAACGAGTGGCTGTTTAGGCTGGGCATCGACTGGACTACAAGAATAAATTGTATTACATTCAGAAATCAGTTACATCCCCGTAGCCACTTGGGGAGGTTTTTGGAGGTGAAGGAGGGTTGATGGACTTTATGCCCGTTGAGACTTTTCATCTTGATGTTGAGAACTACCAACCTGAAAAATTTCCAGAAAATTAGCCGAAAAACTTTTTCCTTAGAAAAAGTTCGGGGTCTTTAAATTCTTTTATTTAACTTACACTGTTTGTCGTCAAATCTTGGAAGTTAAATTTGACCCACTTCCCGGTTTCGGATAGAGCTGAAATTTTGCATACACGTTTAGTTTGGATGACAATGCAATCTGGCCATTTTGTAAAAATATCAAGATGGCGGTTCCAAAATGGCGCCCGATTTTTGAAATTGTGCTCCGCGGCCCTCTGACATGGGTATCAAATGAAAGGATATGACAGGTAGAACACAATAAGCTATGTGGCGTCATTCCAAATTCAAAATGGCGGCCAACACTTACACTGTTTGTCGTCAAATCTTGGAAGTTAAATTTGACCCACTTCCCGGTTTCGGATAGAGCTGAAATTTTGCATACACGTTTAGTTTGGATGACAATGCAATCTGGCCATTTTGTAAAAATATCAAGATGGCGGTTCCAAAATGGAGCCCGATTTTTGAAATTGTGCTCCGCGGCCCTCTGACATGGGTATCAAATGAAAGGATATGACAGGTAGTACACAATAAGCTATGTGGCGTCATTCCAAATTCAAAATGGCGGCCAACACTAAATTGCGGAAAGCTTATAATAGACTAAAAAGTAGAAAATATAACCGATCAACTTCCAATTTTGCACACACTCGTAGTTCGGGTGGTTAATGTGTATGAATGATGAGATGAATAGTTGAGTTAAGGGTGAGTTGATAATAAAGAAGCAATACACGTTACAAAAAATCACAAACAAACACAGAGATGCTGCTGTCAACTAAATTCAACTACTCAAATACTGAACTCATGTCCGTATGCATAATTTCAACTAAACCCAGGTAGCAGAGCTGAGTCGAGTTCAGTCAACCTTAACCCAATTCGACTCCCGTTTACATGTAGTTAGACTTGGGTTCAACTTGAGTTCAACTCATCATGTATAAGTACTAAATGCAATCTGACCTTTTTGTAAAAAAATCAAGAAGACGGTTCCGAGATGGCGGCCGTTTTTGCAATTATGTTCCACCGAGCCCACGACATGGGTATCAAATGAATACAGTAAACTGTGTGACGTAATTTTAAATCTAATAGAATTGCCATCATAAAATGGCGGAATACATATAATAAACTAAAAAGTAGAAAATAAAATAAATGGTTAAAAAAATTTTTTAAAAAAAATTCTTTTAATTAACTAAAAAATGTACTGAAAAGTAAAAAATAAAAAATATTTTAAAGAAAGCGTGAAATTTCAATTTTAATAAAAAGTTAATTAAAAGAATGGCGCATTTTTCATCAAAAATTGAAAATATAACTGTAAATCGCGTGAGATTTACAATAACCCTCAATTTTTTGCTTTGTTAATTTCAAATTCTAACAAAATTTTTTGATGAAAAATGCGCCATTCTTTTAATTAACTTTTTCATTAAAATTGAAATTTCACGCTTTCTTTAAAATATTTTTTATTTTTTACTTTTCAGTACATTTTTTAGTTAATTAAAAGAATTTTTTTTAAAATTTTTTTTTAACCATTTATTTTTTTTCTCAATATTTTCCCTTCACTGGGGGAGGGGGATTTTAGGGGTTGAAACTACCCCTACATACAAATGAACCTCGGATTCTTGATCAGCGACCCCGAAACTCCCGAGAGACGATTTACGAGCCGAAATATATAAAAAAAACATTTTCAGTACTGCAATTCATGGAGACCTTTGGAGGGGTAAAACCACTCTAATTTATGCATTTTTCGAGGTACTGCAAGGGTTAGTTGTGATTAATGTTCCTGAATGTCTACAGAATATGGGAATTTTTGAAATCGGTGCTGTTCCACCATTTCTCCAGATATTCCGGCTTATTCACTGGGCTCGATCTTGCGTCTCTGACTTTTGCGTGAAAGATAACTTCGAAAAAGCTCGCTACCCAACTCACTGGCTAAATAATACACCTAGTTTGCATTTCTGGAGGCCTTACCAAACTCATGATATCTAAACTCCGAGAGTTGATAACTTGATCAGTTTTTATAATATGGGAATTTTTGAAATCGGTGCTGTTCCACCATTTCTCCAGATGTTCCGGCTTATTCACTGGGCTCGATCTTGCGTCTCTGACTTTTGCGTGAAAGATAACTTCGAAAAAGCTCGCTACCCAACTCACTGGCTAAATAATACACCTAGTTTGCATTTCTGGAGGCCTTACCAAACTCATGATATCTAAACTCCGAGAGTTGATAACTTGATCAGCTTTTAAACTTTTTTCAATACTGCCTTAAGTAGATTGTTTGTATGATAAATATAAATATTCGATTCGAATGTATATTATATTAAATTAAATGCGTAATATTATAAGTGGCTACGATAACTTTGTTGTCATATAAATGCTAGGAATAATTTTTTCACATGTTTCAATACTTTTCCACGTTTTATTCCATATAGTAGATTTACCTTTGACACGGTGGAGGTAGATTAGTAGTTGCTGCAGCTGTGTTGTAGGCATTTATTATTTCACTTGAGATACACAAAGCAGAACACATAACTAATAATAGCAGAAATAATAAGCACTTCATTTTTTATCTTTTTTCTTAATTTAAATTTAAGTTAAAAGTAAATGTTGTTAATTTAAATAATATATTAATTATATAAGGATCGAGGTGTGAAGAAAATAAAGTTTGTCTTCAACCTTCGATGCACAACTTCAAAATGACACTACTAATAAGTTTGCCAAAGTGCTTGCGGTCATATAATAAAAAGTAATTTTAAATTTATAGATAAAATCACCGTGGGCGGCCCCGACTGATCGACAAATTTCTGTTTAATTAATAAAAAAAAGAAATCAATTTCTTTATTAAATGATTTGATTTCAAGTGACCGCTTTCATTTCCCCAATAGATAACGATTGACAAGTACTTTAAAATTTGTTATATTATTTTTCATTGTTTATATTTTTATTAAAAAAATAAATGTTTATCTTCTATTTGTTTTTTTGAAATGAATCATGCACCTCAGGTGACACCAGGAATTAATTTGTCGCTAGTATTAAACGTCGAGAATCGGCATCTCTTTGGTGTGGATTCAAAATCCTCCATGACTTCTTCTTCTTCTTTCTTGAACTTTTAGCTGGCGGTCTGAGCATGACGTCCCAGCAACGGATACGTTGCTGTCAGTGCCGCTGGGTCTCGAACTCCTTTCACGATTCGTTTCTATTCTCGACGATTTTTGGCGACCTCTCGAGCCTCGACAACTGATAATCGTTAATTCTTTAAGTCCCCCTCAATCTCTTTAGAGACAGGTTTTCTTCGGTGCTGAAGAAGTCTGCAGAACGGTCTCGCCAGAGAAGTTTACGTGGCAAGCGGTTCTCATCTATTCGGCAAACGACGTTTTTGTATTTATTCTTCTATCAGTGTCTGTTGATCGCATCTTTGTCTAACTGTCTCGTTTCGAAGGCGACCGCGGAGTAAGACCGATAATCCACCTCACATTTGGAAGACCTCGTTCATTCCCAGACGGTTCGATCTGCTCGTGGCTCCTCGGTTCGAGGTAACGTATACAGCGTCTGTTGAAGCTGATTATAAAATTTGTCCTTGTTTGCGTCCGGGCTGGTTTCATTTGGTGCATAAACGGATACTATATTGGTCTTAATCGTTCTAGAGATGGTTATAACCACCAAACGCTCCGACATCGGTTGGAATGCGATAACGCCGCGTCATCGTTTCGGCGATTGTTGGCGGGCCGATCGTCAATGTCTCGAATACAGTAAAGGCTGATTCAGAACCTAATGCAGCGCTGAAATCACAAGTGTTTCTAATGGCTGAGGTACATAGATTAGCAGCAAGCAAAGCATCCCCAGACCGGCGAATTGAATTTCCATTTTCGGTGTGACTAATTTGGGTCTTCGGTCCGTAACCCACTTCCCCCTAGCATCCCTGATCTTAAAAGTTAAATTTGACCCACTTCCGGGTTTCCCATTGAGCTGAAATTTCGCATACATGTTTAGTTTGGATGACAATGCAATCCGACCTTTTTGTAAAAAAAATCCAGATGGCAGTTCCAAAATGGCGGCCGATTTGCAATGGTGCTCCGCGGCCTCCTAGCATGGGTATCAAACGAAAGTGAATGACAGGTAGAATACAATTAGCTGTTTAGGGTCCAAATTCAAAAATGGGGCCAACTAAAAATTGCGGAAGACTTATAAAAGACGAAAAAGTACAAAGTACAACCGATCAACTTGAAATTTTGCACACATTCGTAGTTCATGTGATAATTAGTATGTATACATACATACATAATGAGTTGAATAGTTGAGTTGATGTTAAAAATAAAAAAGCACTACTCATTCCAAAAAACCACAAACAGAATACAGAGATGCTGCTGTCAACTAAATTCAAAAACTCAACTACTGAATTAACGTCTGTATGCATAATTTCAACTCAACCCAGGTAACAGAGATGAGCCGAGCTCAGTCGACACTAACTCAACTCGACTCCCGCTAAAAATGTTGGCGGCCGATTTTTGCAATTATCTTTTACCGAGTCCACGACGCGGGTATCAAATGACGAGAGACAACGACAGGTAGAATACAGTAAGCTGTGTGACGTATATAGACTAAAGAGTAGAAATTAAAAATAAATGGTTTAAAACAACTAAAAAATACGTTTTTATTTTAAAATGAACCTAAAATTAAAAAATAATTTTGAATGTAAAGTTTTTATTGCTACAGCCACTTACTTAATCGTAAAAAAGCGTGGGGCGCTAACGAAAAGTTCCTGTATTAATAAAATAAGAATATAAAATAAAGACGCTTTTTTACATTTAAGTAAGTAGTTGTAGTGGGGGGCAAAATCGTACCGTCACCTCCTCGCTGGTGCCTCCTGAATAACCAACCGACAACGGACGTACCCAGTGCCCGGGGGTATAGCTGGGCCACCCTATCCGATGGGGTATAATTCACGGATCCGGTCCTCCTGGTAGTGGGGTTGGGCGTTGGGCTAACTACCGGACCCTGTAAAAACACATCAGTTAAGATGTGCAAAGCCTCGGAACGGACGGAAAAAACGGCAACGACTACGGCAACAGCACCTGGAAATGATTTTTGGAACATGGAACACGCGAAGTATGTACCGAACTGCATCAGTTAAGTCACTACTAGACGAAGTGAGCAGATATAAAATCAAATTACTCGCGTTACAAGAGATCAGATGGATAGGAAACGGGACAATGGACCTTGGCAACTACAGGATATTCTACAGCTGCGGAAGGGAACACCACTTAGGAGTAGGCTTCGTAATACACAAGTCAATCATAGATAATGTCATAGAGTTCAAGCCAATCAGTGAACGTCTATGTTCAATACGACTCCGAACGAAATTCTTCACCCTCACAATCATAAATGTACATGCGGAGACGGAGGAGAAAGCGGACACGACAAAGGACACTTTCTACTACAAGCTTGAACACGCATATGACACGGCCCCTTCCAATGACATCAAGATGGTGATAGGAGACCTCAACGCCAAAATTGGAAGAGAGAACTGGTACAGACCAACCATTGGAAAAGAAAGTCTCCACGAAACATCAAATGATAACGGACAACGTGTTATCGATTTTGCAATGAGCAAAAATATGATCGTCAGCTCAACATATTTTCCAAGAAAGGACATTCACAAATACACATGGCAATCTCCCAGCGAAAGGTACTGCAATCAAATAGACCATATACTTATAGACAGAAGGGCAGCTTCCAGTATCCTTCAAGTAAGATCCTACAGAGGTGCGAATTGTGAATCGGACCACTTCCTAGTTAAAGCTAGATTCAGATGTCGGCTGTCCACTCAAGAACAAAGAAGCAACAAAGTAAAGAAATTTGACGTTGACCGCCTCCAGGAACAGACCGTATTGGAGAGATACCAGGCAACGTTAGCAAAGAGGATAGGTCCAAGCCTAAACATAAATAATGAAGACACAATTGAGGGAAAATGGACAAGACTGAGGACGATACTGACAGATGTTACGAAGGAAACTGTAGGCTACAAACGCACTGCCAGAGCCAATGATTGGTACGACGAGGAATGTAAAACAGCTATAGAGGCCAGAAATAGAAATAGGAAAATTTACATAGAGAGACCGACGAGGAGCAAGAAACTGAAATATGAGGAAACAAGAGAACCGCAAAAAACATCTGCAGGAAGAAGAAAAGGCAATTCCTCAACAATTACATCCTGAGAGCAGAGGAAAACTTTGCCCGAAACAAAACCAGGGAAGCATATAAGGAAGTAAACTTCTTCAAGAAAGGCTTCAAACCCTCCTCCGGTATATGTAGAACGAAAGAAGACACTATAGTTACAGGCAGGGAAGATGTAAAGAAAAGATGGAAGGAATTTTTTAGCGAGCTGCTGAACGCAAACGAGAGCATCCGACACGT
This sequence comes from Thereva unica, assembly GCA_949987705.1. Taxonomy (NCBI): domain Eukaryota; kingdom Metazoa; phylum Arthropoda; class Insecta; order Diptera; family Therevidae; genus Thereva; species Thereva unica. The sequence goes on from OX465281.1 coordinate 38,120,783, forward strand.
ACCAGAACCCCGTCCACAACATAACGATGACACCAGAGAAACAAACGAACCCACTCTGGAGGAAGTACAAAGTGCCATACGACTCTTAAGAAATAACAAATCTCCAGGAATTGATAACATCCCAGCAGAGCTGATCAAGCAAGGAGGCGAACCGCTTTCAGCAGCTATACATGAATTACTATGCTGCATATGGAGGAACGAAAAAATGCCTGAAGATTGGGAGCAAAGCATTATCTGCCCAATACACAAGAAAGGAGATAAATTCAACTGTGCAAATTACAGAGGCATATCTCTTTTAAGCACAGTGTATAAAATAATGACCAATATAATTAAGGCCAGACTGGAACCTTATGCAGAAGCCGTAATAAGTGAATACCAAGCTGAATTCAGAAGAAATAGGTCAACGATGGATCAACTTTTTTCAATAAGGCAAATCCTCCGAAAATGCTGGGAATACAACATCGACGTGTATCAACTTTTCATCGACTTTAAACAAGCATACGACAGCGTCGACAGGGAATAAATGTATGCGACAATGCTGGACCTAAACATACCCCTAAAGATAGTGAAACTGACTAAAATGACAATGGAAAATACAAGGTGTGCAGTCAGAATACAAGGAGAATTGACGGAGTCCTTCCCAGTCAAGCAAGGCTTAAAGCAGGGCGATGGGCTGGCACCCATGCTATTTAATCTCTGCCTTGAAGGAGTAATCCGCAAAGTAAACATTGATGCGAACGCAACCCTGCTTAACAAATCAAAACAGTTGGCAGGATATGCCGACGACATAAACTGCCTTGCCAGATCACTGTCATACCTTAGAGAAGTATTCACAGAATTAGAAGATGGAGCTAAACATATAGGGCTGCAAATAAATGCAGACAAGAGCAAGATTCTAATTCAGTCAAGGGTGGAAAGAAGAAGAAGAAACCACAACACCACCTGGGGGAATATAACTTCGAACGGGTAAGCCAATTTAACTACCTGGGGTCCACAGTCAGTGAAGACAACGATGAAACGATAGACGTACAAAGAAGAATAAACGCCGCAAACAGAACATACTTCTCACTACTGCCAGTAATGAAATCCAGAGACATCCACAGAAAAACAAAAATAAGAGTCTACAAAACCATCATACGTACAGTAGCTACGTATGGTTGTGAAGCATGGAGTATCTCCCAAAAATCCGCCGACAAGTTGGATATATTTGAGAGGAAGGTTCTCCGAAGGATATACGGCCCAATTAATGAAGACAATGCATGGAGAATACGCTACAATCACGAATTGTACGACTTATACAAAGAATGTAAACTTTCGACCCATGCCAAGCTACTGCGTTTACGTTGGGCCGGTCATGTCCAAAGAATGGATGACTCAAGGATACCAAAAAAATCCCTGTATCTACTACCAGATGGCAAAAGACCAGTTGGCAAACCACGGTCAAGATGGGAAGATAATGTTAAGACCGATGCAGCGAAACTGCTCAACACGAGAAACTGGAGACAAGCTGCGGAGCAGAGAGACGTCTGGAGGAAGAAGCTGAAGGAGGCCAAGGCTCGAATTGGGCCGTAGAGCCATCGAAGAAGAAGAAGAAGTAGTTGTAGTAATGAAAACTTTACATTCACTCTCGCTCACTTGTTTACATTGCGTATGATTCATCCTTTTGTGAACGACTTAATTTTAAATTCAATGATTGCTTATGGGGCCCATCCACGGGCCAACTAGTTGCCCAAACTGAGTTGTGTAAAAAGTTGTTGTTTTGCCACAAACGCTTCAACTGAGTTGATATTTCAACTGTCAATTCGATATTTTATAGGCGATTTGAAAGTTAAATGAAATTGTAGAAAACCCGCGACTAAGTTTTATAATAATAAAAATTGGAGAAAGATGATTTTTTAGATTAATTATAACTTTTTTTAATTATTAATATGAATATTTATATTTTTTAAAATAGATATAAATTAAATTCTAAAAGTAAAAATTATGAAAATAATTTAATATTATGTGAACTTTCATAATTTAAATTAAAAATAATGCAAAATAAACTTGCAAAAAAAATATATTCTTCGAATTCAGGCTTAATTCATCCAAGTAGTTTGCCAAACTGCAATACACACAGTGCAACTAGTTGCCCAAACTCTAGGCCCCGCCCCCATAAAATTAAAAGATTTTGATTTATCCCAACTGAAACCCCAACTGTCAAATCAGTTTGCCAACTGCCCCACACACGATGCGATTCAGTGACAACACAACTCAGTTTGGGCAACTAGTTGGCCTGTGGATGGGCCCCATTACGCTTTATCTTCCAGTTGAGGATGTCACATCATGTATCATCTGTTCGGAATTCACTAATAGGCTGCGACCTCTTTTGTTTTTTCGATATTATGGCACTAGTTCTTCTACATAAAGTTTTCTACGCTAAAAGCCTTTCTTACCTTTTCGACTTCTTTACTCCTTTGCAAATTTTGAGATCACTTAAATTCCTTATTCCATCTCATCTGTCTCGAATTGGTACTCGTTCCTTTTTTGTGCATGCGATTAGACTCGGGAATGATTTTCCCTCATCTTTATAATGAATTAGCAGTCACCATTTTCAGTAAACAAGCTTTTTTTCTTCTATCCACCTATTCTCTTTAGTTTTCTCTTCCCTTTTCTACTTTCTAATAGCCATAACTCTAGTATGTTTAGTTTGGAAGCTTAGGTTAGGTATTTTTCTTTTTGCCTTCTCTCGATTAAAATTCAAATTATAATTGTACTCTAAAAGATGTAAGTCTTGTGTACTTCCGTTTAGTTATGTATAAAACAAATAAAAATAATAAACTTCTTAAGCACTGCGACAACAAAGTTGTAAAATGTCTACATATGCTAACATGTAGGATATGGAATGAAGACTCGCTATAAAAGACTAGAAGAAAGCAATTATATGCCCAAGAAGAAAGCAATTAAGAGCGGCGACTGAACCTGCTGCAGAAACTACAAGGGTATATCACTACTGAGCTTAGGTTAGAAAGTTTTTACCAATATCTGAAAGATATGTAGGTTAAAACCTATTTCTGGAAATACTGTGTGAATACGAAGTTTCCGTAACGTAAACAGTATCTGAAGAATCATATACAATGACGAACTGTACCAAATCTATAAAAAGATAGACATCATCAACTATATAAAAATAAATAGACTACGAGATGTAGAGCGAATGCCGGAAAAAGAGCAGTGAAGAAGATATGTAAGGGAGGAGGAGAAATCTGAAGGTGGCCCAGGCTCGATTTGGGCTTTTGAACTGAACTCTAGTGCCATTGAACTGAACTGAACTGGAGTTGTCATAGATCAACTTGCATGATTAGATCTAATATTCACTAATTAGATTTAATATTCACTAATTGTCATGAAGAGGTGAAAATTCTACCTGCTTCCGAAGAGGAGAACCTATTCAGTAATTCTATTCACCACTCTGCGTGGGTCTTGGAACTCAATTCTTCAATCCCCAAACACCACAGAACATACAACAATACTGTTGTTTATGACTTTAAAAACGCAGATTTTGAAAGTATTTGCTCTGAATTATCCCTAGTTGACTGGGAACATAGGCTATCTGCCAATGATCTTGACGAGATAGTATCTTGTTTCTATACCATCATTTTAAATACCATTGACAAATATGTACCCAAGATAATTAAAAGGAATAAATTATCGGAGCCGTGGCTTGACAGAAACATTCGATCTCTTCGCAATCAGAGAAACAAACTGTATAACCAGATAAAAAAGAACCCTAATGTCACCGAGGAATTGAAACTGGAATACAATAGGTTAGCTTCAGAATTTAATCTTAGGTCACGTGAGGCCTATACCGCATACATCAATTCCGTTGGAGATAGCATTATAAAAGACCCCAAAAAATTTTTCGATTTCGTTAATTTAAAACGAAAGACATCAGGCTATCCCTCAACAATGACAAATGGTAGAATGCACTCCTCATGCCCCCAAGAAATCTGTAACATGTTTGCTGATAGGTTCAGCGAAATTTATTGCCCCAACTCTATTCCAAGGCACACTGATCCAACTGATGCGCACCCTCCAGTTCTCATAGATGATTTATGCCTGTCGATTGAAGATATACTGACTGGTTTAAACAACCTTGACCCGAAAAAAGGTCATGTACCTGACAATCTGCCCCCTAGTTTTTTGCAACGATGCTCAAATCATATCTCATTCCCACTGTATCTCATCTTTAATAGGTCATTATCGTTAGGAAAGTTTCCTACGTTGTGGAAGAAATCCTACCTCATACCAATCCATAAGGCGTCTGATAAGCATTTAGTGGATAACTACAGAGGTATTGCTATTTTATCAACAATCCCCAAACTGTTCGAAAAACTCATCCACGACAAAAATTTCCCCTTTAATCGACCCACACTTAAATGAACAACAACACGGCTTCAGAAAAGGGCGTTCGACCACTTCAAACCTCATGGTCTTAATCTCCGAACTCCTCTGTATCATGGAGAAGGGCTATCAAATCGATGCTATTTACACTGACTTCAGCAAGGCCTTTGATAAGGTAGACCATCATATTTTACTTGTTAAACTCTCAAAATTTGGAATAACAGGCTCTGCTCTTGAATGGTTAAGATCATATCTCAACGGAAGAACACAGGTTATCAGATTTCAAGGATTCCTTTCAAAGGAAATCGATGTAACTTCCGGTGTTCCTCAGGGCAGTCATCTTGGCCCTCTTCTGTTCAATATATTCATCGCTGACCTCTCCAAGAAATTAGAGAATATCCCGCATCTCTTTTACGCGGACGATCTCAAAATATATAGTGTCATTAAGTCCCAAACCGACGTATCCTTTATTCAGTCGAATCTCAACGCATTACAAGACTGGTGCACCACTAATAAGTTGCATCTTAACATCAACAAATGTCAAGCAATTACCTTCTCTCGTAAACATAACACACAGCAGTATTATTATCATCTCAACGACACGGTGTTGAATCAAGTCGATCACATTGTCGATCTAGGTGTCGTTCTGGACAAAAAACTTAATTTTAATTTGCACTATGATAATATTACTGCCAGAGCCAACAAACTTCTTGGCTTTATAAAGAGAAGAGCTAAAGAATTCGACAACATTTGGGTCACAAAAACTCTTTTCTGTTCTCTAGTCCGCCCTATCCTGGAATATGCATGTTCCATCTGGGATCCCATATTTCTCATAAGTAGCAACAGGATGGAATCAATTCAAAAGAAGTTTATCCTCTTTGCTCTGAGAAGTCGACACGATCCGCGAGACTTTCTAAGCCTACCACCCTACACGGAAAGGCTCAAAGTGTTGGACCTCTTGCCACTCTCTTCTAGGAGAAAATTTCTTATCGCGTCTCTCACCTTAGAAGTCCTTAACGGCAACCTTAAAGTGCAGTTTTTGTCGGATATGATCAAGTTCAATGAAGATACCCGACTTACAAGACATACGAAACTGCTCAAGGAATACCCACATCGGACCGAGTATGCAAGGAATGAGCCCGTTAACAGATGCTGCGTGGTCTTCAACAATTATAGATCATGTTACTCCCCTTCAATAGATAAAGCATCCTATAAAAAGAGACTTAAATCCTTCCTGACAACCTAATACTAACACTCCTTAGAATTAAATAATTATATATGCCAGTGTTTATCTATAAGAACTCTTGTGTATTTAGTTTAAGTATGCCTTGTTTGGCAAATAAATAAATATGATTTGGTTTACCATGTGCAGTTCAGCTTTTTAAATCTTCTGCTAAGCACAACTGATGCAGCTTTTGGATGATCTTTTTTGATTCCATACTATTAGAAACCACAACCAACTCAGTGTGGAGATAACTTCCAAATTTGTATTTAGTTTACGTCATACAATAAAAAAACTATCTAACTTCTTTAAAAATACTTTTAATCATAGAGTGGCAATGGTTCGAGCATTAAGATTTTCTTTTAATTAATAAAATTATAATTAACACGATTTTCATACATTTCTACATATGGGTGGAATTCGGTCTCTTCTGAATTATCTTCAGTCAATAATTCAGTATTTGCGGAGTAGCTCTGCTCTGGTTTTTTATAATCCCATTTAATTGGTTTACGTTTGTCAGCGCGTGGCTTCAAAGTGTCACCATACTTGATCAAAAATTCAACAATAACACCATTCGAAAATCCAAATCCTTTTTGGTTAACATATTCTCCACCACCGCCATATCCTCCAAAAACTTCAGCATCGTACTAAAAAGAGTTGAATTGTTATAAAATTATAATAAAATACGTGAAATTTTATCGAGTTATCAATTCACCTTTTCAAACATGGCTCCTGTTTGCTTGTAGGCTTCATAATTCGATTGAACCCATTTCGATGCAAATTTGTACGCCAAGTGTTCAGACTCAGGTGTTCCCAAATTTTCTAGGCCAAGTACTACCATGTACTGCATCGGTGCCCATGCATTGGGGAAATCCCATTGTTCTCCGGTGTTTTGGAGGGTTTGTGGAATACCGCCTGGGTATTTCTCAATTTCATTATTTTCGAGATATTTAATTACGGATTTTGATATTTTCTTTGAATCAGAAATGTTATAACATTTCACCCAAAGTGGAGATAGATTTGTTGGTGTAAAGTAGTTGCGTGGCTTGTTGTTTAGTACATCATAGTCTAGCCAAACACCAACATCTTCCTGCCACAGTACAGCTTGTATGGCCTGAAATTATATTTTTAAAAGCAATTACAAGGATTAGATAATTGGTGGCGTGAATGAAAACTGAGTGCAAGTGTACACTTCATTTTTTTTGGAGTGAGCACTTCATTTTTTTGGAGTGAACACTTAGTTTGGCGTGAATAAAAATAACCTTCGCTAAGTACTTCACTCTGTCATTTCTCTATATAGAGTGTCAATAAAATTCAGTTGTGAGTGAACTCGTAAAAGTTGAGGGTAGTGGCGAGGAACTTTAAAACGTGAATTTATAAAAAGAATGGGTTTTTGATAAAAATAAAATTTTCCCTACTTTGATTTTGCCTGTTGGCTCGACGTACAACGTTGACACTTCTACACTTTAATCCCAAAATTTCCCATGAGTGAATTGCATTAGAATGAGGGAATTTTTATTCACACCAAATCGAGTGTTCACTTTTAACAAATCACTTCACTCAGGAGTGTTCACTTTAAGTGTACACTCAGTTTTTATTCACACCAGCCAATGTAATAAGCTTACATTGAATAAGTTTTGTGCCCTACTTTCATACTCGAAACCCTTTGCTAAATTTCCAGCTTTAAGATAAATTTCAGCAATAATCTGAGCATTCCAATAAAGTACGACATTCAATTCAACCGGAATAATAAAGCGTGTTTTCAGGTCTTTAAGTTTACCAGTATTTGTCCCGTTTTCATTGATAAACCAGCGACTGGTAAAGTCCATACCAGATTCGGCAGAAGCCTTTATATGTCGGAAAATTTCTAACTTCTCTTCATCTGTACTAAATGCCTTTGAAGTATTCATATCCTCCCGATACGATTCGGGTCTTGGTCCTGTAGATTGTTCGTCATAAAATGCCAGCCTATGTCTATTAACAATTCGTGTACGATTTATCATCCAAAAATGAAATTCACGCTCTAGTTTTTCAACTGCATTAACAGCAAATTGCACGTCACCGGTGCGATCTACATAGTCCTTAATCATTGGTGCTAGAAGTGGCAGCTGGGATCGCCGCAAGTAGTACACACGTCCGCCTAATTGAACAAATCCAAATCTATCGATCAATGATAGAAAATTTTCCAATATTCCGCGCGTTGTTGAATACATTTCTGAGTACAGTAGTCCCCTAACTACCCAGTATGTGTCCCAGTAATAATACTCGCGAAATCTTCCACCAGGTACAATAAATGGATTTGGTATGGGAATGATCGAATGCTTCTCTGGATGTTGAAGAACATCATCAGATATTTTCCTGCAAAGCGTCTTCCACAGAAGATTGAGATCACTGCCCCACTGTCGAAGTTCTGGATGACGGATCAAGTCTAGAAATCGTGGCTGTTGTTTCCAATCTGTCAGGTTGCATGTGTCGAGCTCGCTTCCTGGCTCATCGAAGTATTTCTAAAATTAAAGCCTAGTATTAAAGGGAATAATATGTATAATGCAATGGGAGTACTTACATCAACAAACTCTTGGACAGTTTTCTGAGTAGGCCGCGGGCCGTTGGCTTTCATCATTGCTAAAAATCCGGATAAGGTCTTTTCGTATGTGTATTTTAATCTCATGTCAACAAATGTCTTCGAATCTGGGTATAAGCTGGCCAATTGCACGACGTCCAGTAATGAACCAGTGCAGTAGATTTGGCTTTAAGAAAATAAAATTTATTATTAATGCAAAATTTATAAAAATTTATCATAGTAATAAAATCTTCAGTAGCTACCTACAGACTTATATGATGTTAAAATTGAAAATCACGTCTTTATTTGCAAGGATTTTCATTATGTTAAAACATCACTACAATATATAGAATGTGCTCAACAATTTGGAAGTTGGTTTAAACTAGGTACAGATTGCGCTCTTTGCTTGTATATGTTACTAGTTCTGGGGAAAATATGTTTTTCCCATAGATGGCGTCAATTGCAAATAAGTCTCAAACCACTGATCGCAGCGACATCACTAAGTAGAGCAGTGTCGATATTGGTATGGTAGTAGACATTGACTAGGGCTGCCATCCGTCCGGGTTTTCGGATTTGTCCTAGTTTGGAGGGCGTCCGGGAGGGGTTTTAAAAAATGTCCAGGTAAAACCCGGGCACTTTTTGTGTCGGGTAACCCGATCAATTGAATAATACTTAATAAATTAAAACAATTCTTAATTATAAATTGACTCGTGGTCCGCATCCAAGCAAATTTGGGCGTGGCAAAAATGCAAAAATCGTTATCAAACGTACACCGATCCGAAACGAAAAGAGAACTTAATCTAGTCGTTCAACGAAACTAAGTTTTTAGTTATCAAACGACTCAATGTCCAACCGATTTCTTTTCAGATCAAAATTGCCAAGCAGGTCGCAGTCGGTATAGTAGTTATTAAGGTTTAAGTAGTAATAAAACACTAAAATAAAAGGTGGTCAGCTAGACACTTGGCACAAACCCGATAGATCTTTGTTTTCTAGTATAAAAAGGCTCAAACTTTAATTCGATTGTAGGGTGAAACTCTTACTCGATAGGTCAGTTGCGGTCCCAAATCAACAACAAAAAAATGGTCTGCCAAGACATTACCTCCAGATTTCAATTTTAAGAGTAATTCCAAGCTCTTACTCAGTAGGTGACGTTGCGGTCCCAAAAATTGCCATTATTCCGCCCAGGCAGATTTTTCTTATGGTCGCTGCGAGTACTAACATTTCGAAAACATTTCATCCTCGTACTCGATAGGCACGTTTTTCAGCTAGCTCGTGGTATAGTAGTACATCAATAGCTGCGTTCCTTTTCTACTATTTAGTACTTGTGAGCAGAGCAGAAAAGGAACGCAAAATTTTCTGATTTGAGTAAAATCTCACTTGAAATTTTTGACGTTACTTTAAACTTTACAAATAAAAAATTCTTAAAAGAAGAATTTGTGACACAATGGAGAAATTAATGCGATAATTTCTAAAGTAAAACGAAAGATAATAATTTTTGATAATTATACGACTGAAGTTTTATTTATGGACGTTTTTATATGAGTAAATCAGCTCGACACAAATAAAAGCCATCTAGCGGGTAATGGCGTAAGTGAAAATAATTCACAATAGACTCAAAATGGCCGCTTTCCCCCTAGCGGATTTCAATTGCGTAATTGCAAGTGATATCTACTCGTTTATAAGAGCAAGTGTAGTTGCTAGTACGCAAGTGTAAAAAATAGTAAAAATTAGCAGAAAAGGAACGCAGCTAATGTGTCATTGAGTTATATTGACTTTTTTTGCCTTCGTTTCTTCTCTTTTCAAATCTATTGTTCTGTGTCTGTTTAGCGTTTGTATGCTCTTCCATTACATTGTTAAGTTTATTTATTCTTAAGCCTGCACTACTCTACTCGCAAAGTTGATCAAAGTTGGTCGAAGTCGAGAATGTAGAGAGACCCCTCGGTTCACTTTGTGTAACTTTACTTCGCCTCGGGCGACTTTACATTTTTGGCGGTTTTTGCGCCCGGGTCAAAGGTATCGCGGTGTGTGGTGTGCCGGACCACTGAACACTTCTCTAGGTTGCGGGAGTGTGTAGTCACGCACTTCGGACAACGGTATACAGAAACAAAGTAATGAAAAAGAGCCTGACAGCTTCGAATACCGTAAAAAAGCGTGCCCTAGTGTCGTCATCAGTAATGCAGAAACAACAACAGCTTCGATTTTATTTAGAAAAGGTCACCAAGTGACTTCAGCAATAAAATGACCTTCCTTTTTTACATCCAACACAGCTTCTTGGATCGAGTTTATTTTTCGCCTCATATACACTGGTTGAGTTGTAATTGGGTTGAAGTGACATTTGTTTTGTTTGTTTACCTTCCGTGAAGTCCGCCTTTGGCTTTAGCTTTATGTTCGGTGATTTTGCTTGCACAGAAATAAATAATTACATATTTCGTTCTGAGTTTTTCCATATCTATAAATGAGAATTTCATCCAAAATTTTGAGGTTTTGTTTTAATTTCAGTTCAACCTAGTCATAAACGGGGTAATTGTAGGTATCTTTGCGCTAAATTTCCTAAATTTCTTTTCTGTCTGAGGTTGTGTCGTAGGTTTCATAGCAAGAACTTAATGCCAGAAAGGGTTGCTAGCCTTTCACTGATAGCCGAATATGTAGTTGGTTATCGATTCGATACGACAATTGGATTTTAACACGCCAGAAAAAATATTCGTTAAATTAAAAAAAATGGATGTGCGGGGAAAAAACTCAATTTCACCTAAATGTCCGGTGTTTTTTATTGTTTTCGTTCGGCCTTGGCGGTGGTAGCCATTGACCAAAAAACTATTTTGATTCCTTTCGGGTGGTCAGACAATTGATTGTCAGCTCTACTGTGGACAACTAGCGAGGTTACGCTAGACAATTGAACGAAAATAATCCGAACTGCTAATAGGAAAGATGTTTACTTCCATTTCGAACAGGAGAGAGAAGTGGGGAAGTTTTGATGCATCCACGGTACAGTCCAGGTATACCACCCTGTGATCCGATCTCTGCAGAATCCCTTCAGTGGAATTAAGTTGGCTTCAAAAGAATCATGTGAAAAATACTTGATCCAGTTTTTAAAGCTGGAACCACAAAAGTTTTATAACGATGGTATCATGACTCTACCCGATTTTATGTACAAATAAAATGCCACGGACATGGGCTGTGTTGCACAAATCGGTCGACCGTGTATGGGCCCCTTTAGATATACACTCCGCGGCAAAAGTTTGACCTCAGGTAGAAAAATAGGAAGCAATGTAATTATTTTTATAGAATTCCGGCGACAAAAGTTTGACCTCACCAGTTTTAAAACACTTCTGTTAAGACTAAGAGCGAGTGGTTGTTAGTGAAGTTGTAAATTAAACTTTTTTAGTAATTTTTTTAAATAAATCGGTACAAATATGGGCAGTGGAAAGCGCTTATCACGTGAAGAATTCGAGCAAATCAAAACGTTGAAAGAAGAAGGGTACTCTAACAGGCAAATCGCCCTTAGATCGGGTAGAAGCCCCCGAGTCATCAATAACTTGCTTAAGGACATCGAAAATTACGGTAGGAAGCCGATACCAAGGAGACCAAGGGCCACAACAGAGAGAGAAAGGAGTAGGATCCTGCGAACAGCGTTAAATTCATCCATGACTGCCAGGGAAATTGGAGCTGAAGTCGGAGTAAATGCAAGTTTACGCACTGTGCAGAGGATTTTGAAGCGCTCACCAGTTCTACAATGTCACCGACTCAAGAAAAAGCCGCTATTATTACCTAGACCCAAGGAACAACGCTTGGAATTCGCTCGCGCTCACATGGCCTGGAAAGACGAGTGGAACCAAGTTATCTTTTCAGACGGTTCTGTCTTGATGGACCGGACGGATAGGAGGAATAATGAAATGGGGAGCCATTTCAGTTAGAGGACCAGTGGAGCTCAAATTCATCGAGGGAACTTAGACAGGAGTACGTTACCGGGACATGTTAGAAGAGGTTAAGCCGTTGGTGGAAGAAATAATGGAAGGTCAACCATGGATTTTCCAACAAGACCATGCAGCAGTTCACACCGCTAGGGTGGTTCGGGAGTGGTTTAGGGCCAATAACGTGGTGGAAATGGAGTGGCCATCGGTGTCTCCAGACCTAAACATTATAAAGAACCTATGGGGCTGGCTCACGAGGAGAGTCTACCGCTCTGGACAACAATATGGGACTATCACAGAACTGAAGACTGCAATAAGGACAGCGTGGGATGAAATTCCACTAGATTTATTACAAAACTTGTACAGTAGTATAGGAAATAGAATTTATCAAGTCATATTAAACCGGGGAGGCCATACCAAATATTAATAAATGGAATTTAAAGTTAAAATTATTCTTTCTTTTATTTTTCTTATCTTCCCTTGCTAAATTTTCAAAATAGTTCCCACAATTGAAGGTGAGGTCAAACTATTGTCGCGGCGTTTTTATCCCATTTTTTATAAAATTTTTATTACTTCTTAGAACAATTAATTAAAGTAGGTCACCAAATCATGAGTATCTCATAAAATCAACCCGGAATTCTATAAAAATAATTACATTGCGGTCAGTACACCCCACCTTACCTGCTTCCTATTTTTCTACCTGAGGTCAAACTTTTGTCGCGGAGTGTACAACAAGCTTTGATAAAAAGTGGCACAAAGGAGTAGAATATTCGGACTTATATGAAATTAGGACATCAGAAGAAAAATATTAGACGTTTGTATTGGGCAATCCAAGCCTATCAAGAAGGGGTAGGCCTTTTTTAAAGCTATGAAAGCTAGTTGAATAATGTAGATAAAAACTCCGAGATAGTGAGAATAAGAAACTGGAACACAGTTGAAAGAGATCCACATAAATTAACATTTATTTCAATCCAATCAAACAAACACTTTAAATATTGTTTTGAACAGTTGATCCAGTTTGCATTGCATCTTGTACCACATTGGAATAATGTTACTATTATTTCAAACCATTTTCAAAATTGACAAAATCCGCATTTGCAAATTGAACTGAATTATCTATAGCTACACCAGCAATAGAAAATCTACAACATAACCATCGTCCCACGTTAAATGTGATACTGTCAATATTCAAAAGCTCAATTCTAAGCATATATGCATAGAAATAGAAGACCATATGTTTGCTGTTTGAAGTTCTTTTCTATCAGTACCGCATCCCCTGACCCTCACGAACAATGACAAAGCCAGATCCTCTAAAAAGCCGATAGTTCCATCATCATATCTAACTACATTTCAAGTTCAAGCATTCCCCCATCTGGTTCTTCAAATTCTTTACAGCCCGCTACACTGACACAACACAGAAGCCCTAACAATATCCGGTCGTTACTCCATTATTTCGGTAGTCCCACTAGTTCCGAAAATTGGTTAAGAGTCACTTGGGATTAAAGCAGTTGTAAGTTTTTGTACAATTTAATAAAATCTGGATTACTCAAAAATATTAGAACCTTATACGGCCGAACCACCTGTAACTGCTTATTGTCGTTTATAACTGCCCCCGTTTACCTGCTGCATGGTGGTTCCAAGCCCAATGAGCTGGACAGGGGGCTGTTTGCGTAATATGCACTTATTGCAGGAACCCAACTGCACAGAGTTATGGCGATCAATACTTCGAACTTCATGTCACTTTTTAAACTATGCACTACACTCAATCATTCGATTACACAGAATTTCTATTGATCATCACAATTCCAGAAAAACGAAAAATGCCCAAGAATCCACTGAAACGGAAAGAAGCAACACGCTAGAAAAGTGATCTTTCCCGTCCGGCGGACGAATGTAACATGATCGAATGCTCTGGGAACTTGAGAATATCACTTTGTGCTGGACAAGGGGAGTGTTCCATTGCACTCAACCACCACGTGTTCCAGAGACGCTCTGTTCTGTTCTGTGAAAGATAAGAGCGATAAGAGTCCAACCAAAGAGAATAACACTGATTGATGGGATCACTTCAATTCCAGAGTTGTCCGGAGGATGGTGAGAGTTTTATCGTCCATTGTTTATCAACACTGGAATGACGAATGCGTAACGGCAGGGGAGATAGCTTGAATTATCATGAAATTTCTTTTATTGTGTTTCAATGAAAAAAGACGAGGTTTGATTGTGTTATAGCGATGGACTGGTAGATCTAGTAGTCATTAGTAAATAAAGATTTAGATTGATGGATTTTTGTGTATTTTGATTTTTGAAACAATTGAAACTTTACGTAATGGGGAATAATTATCTATATCAAAAACCACGTACGAAAGTTCAGACATTATCGATTTTATTGCTGTAAGTAGCTGAAACAGTTTTAGAGGAATATCAAGAAACTCTTCTGTTAGGTCTTCCAGTGAGCATTCATCAAGATTCCGGTAGTTTTCTCCAGCTTCTTCGCGTTCTTCTCTGTTACATCAATGGAATGGAATGAGTCCAATTTTGAGCACCGGATCATTGGAGATCATTTTATGAAGTATGCTGAGGTGGTAGAGCGTAATACCCTTGACACACTGCAGCATCGAATGAACATTGAAGTATCATTCGGCTATGAATGATCATTCGTGCTCAGTATGTCATGTCCAATGTTCATTCAACAACTTCATTCGTCATTCAATCGAATGAAGTCAAAATAACTTCATTCGGTTAAGATGGAAGTGAAATTGGGAAATTATCGAACAACTTTCCATGAGCTTTCCAGTAAAATTTCCAACTAAAATACATAACTGTCAAACTGTCATTCATATTTTAGAATTTTTTTAAAAAAAAGTAGGCGTTTATTGTAAATAACTGTTGCTCTGCCTCAATTAATATTTTTTATTAAATTTAAAAGTATAAATAACTATGGAATCACTTTCAGTTCATATGTTTGGCAGTTTATTTATAGTTTGTATTTTGACAGTTCTAATGAACTTTGAAAAATGCTTGAAAAATGCAGTGTGGCACTAATAAAACGAATGAACATTGAAAGCCAATGAAGTTGGAAGAATGTTCATTCGTTTTTGCAGTGTGTCAAGGGTATAAGTTGTTTCAATCGACCTCTTCATACAAAAATTCAAGTGTTACAAAATTTTTTGTAAGAAGAGGTCGACTGGAACAAGTTACGTGCTACCACCCCTGATTTTCCATGTGCTTTCCATGCTCGAGAAGAAGTTCCTCGACGACCCTATTTAAAAAAAAAACAGATTTGCAAGTTTGTAGATCGAACCTAGTTGGTACATAGATCGAACCTACTAAGAACTAAGAACTGCCCTCTCGAACTTAGGGCTGCCATTCGTCAGGGTTTCCCGGATTTGTCCTAGTTTGTAGGGCGTCAGGAGGCCGTCCGGAAAAACCTTTGTGTCAGTGGTGACCAGATCAATTAAAACAAATCTTAGTTAAAAATTGGCTTGTAATCTGAATCTAACCAAACTTCGGCTTAGCAAAACTATTTTCGTTTTACTTGCAAGTTACAGTGAATTATTAAGCGTACACCTATCCAGATTCTACCAGTTTGGCTTCACCGGTCGAACTGCGGAAGTTCGAGCAAATTTTGAACTGAACTTTAAAATAACCGCAGTTCGCATACAATTTCCATTATATTCAACTGAACTGAGGATAAAGTAGACCTCAGTTCACCCAACGGAACCTCAAACTGAAGTTCAACTAAAGGAGCGAGCAAATGAGAGTAATCAAGAGGAGAGGAATAATGGAATGTCATTCCAGTGAACCTTTTGTATTTTCGACTTCTGGCGAAAAAGCAACAACAATTTCAAGAATGAATTGAATATAAACTGAACTTTAGTTGATGAAGCCACTTATGTGGCTTGAGCTAAACATTATTAAACTGAGGTTGGTAAAGGCATAAGCATATTTGTAGCCGATGGATATCATATGGAAGTTGAGGCTAAATTCAATGGCCTTTTCCAAGGTTTATCTGTTAACAAAGGAATGGTCCGTTGTGGATCTTCCAGGACGCAAACCACATTCTCCTAGTATTTATTATAGAGTACAGCTGAAAATATTTCGTATACTCAATAGAGTTACTCCTCCGTAGTTACTTCATCATAGTCGGGTCCCTCTGTACGGGGCATACTATATCCTCGCTCCATTCATTAGGTGTATCTTTTCGTCTCCAGATTGTCACTGTTATTTGATGCAATTTTTCGATAGAATCCTCTCCCCCTTGTTTAATGAGTTCCGAGACCCTGATACCTTACTATATTTTAATGCTCGCACCGCTTGTGGCCCTTCTTCCACTGTAGGAGCTTCTGCACTGTCATTCTCATCATCCCCGTCATTTTCATCGTCATGTTCTGTACATTTCGGGTCCCAATAGGCCGCCATACACTGAGAGGAAAGCGCGCCGGCAATCCTTGGCATTCCCACTTTTCAGTTGATTGCGCGTAAGTGTGTGGACGATTTGACATGCCGCGCATATCTCTGAGAAAGCATGTGCATTCAACTGCCAGTTTTTCTTAGGCCTCAGCCAACACTAGAAATTGTACGTACGCAATTAAACTTTTTCAATTTTACTCGATTTAGGGGTGGTTTTAACCCTTTAGGATTTACCCCTTATCATAAAATTTGGCCTTAATTGGTATAAATCAACCACCATCAAAATACCAACAGCAAAAGAAGTCGGAATGGCACTTGGAACGTTCATAATAGACAAATTCTACACGCCACACTCCAAGTGTCGAAGCAACAACAATTCCTATTGACTTTTTCATCTCTTTTGAAAGCTCAAAATCTTGGGCGCTATCCTGAATGTGTAGTGTGTGGGCAAAAAGCTTTTTATAGTAAGACGCGCAATCCGGCAGGAAAACCCGAGGTTAACTCCTTAGGAGTGGCGCGTGCACTTTCCTCTTAGTGTATGGCCAATAATGTGTTCCTGCAATGAGTTCATTAATAGCATTTCCTCGAACAACATCCTATCTACTCTTCGTCCTTGTTGAACGAAACTTAGGACATCGTCTGGTGTTCCTTTTTTTTCTAGGTTCTCATATTCACTCCTCCCAACTTACAGGATTACCCCATTCATTTTCCGTCTGTGTCTCCTCTTCTTGTTTTAATTGTAGGTATCTTGGCCCTAAGTTTCTTTTCCTAAGTTTCTGTCCGGTCTAAGTTTGTGCCGTTGGTTTCATAGTAAGAACGGGGGGTATTGTCAAAGGTAGTCATGAACCCTCCGTTTGAACTCTTGGATGTTGTAGGAGCTCGGAAATACTAACTGCGAGAGATTATTCCACTGTCGAGTTGTTCTATTGATAAACAAATTGCTATCCTGTTCATTTCTTTGGTTTTCTCTGTTTATTTGGAATGCTTAAGCTTCTGGTGGATGGCCCTTAGCGCCACTTCCATTCTTCTCCACCCATCCTCCGACCTTGTCATATGGTCCAGGATGTTGGGTTAGCTGCACTTCAGCGACTATTTCAAGCAGATTCTTGTGATCTGCAAATCCGGACATTTGAAGAGGTCAATCTCCGCTTCCTCTTTATTGTCCAGACATTCTGGGCAGAACGGGGAATCGTTCAACCTGAAGTGGCGAAGGTGTGCCTATAACTTCCATGTCCACTCAAGAACTGTTTGATCAGAACTTTTCTTCTGATGCATTTATCTGGGCTGGCGCCTCAAAAACCCCTGTGTGGCTTTACAAGGTACAAAACCGCACCATAAAATTTATCGGTGATGGCACATTTGGTTGGCCATCGATTCATTGAGCCACATTAGGAATGTAGGAACCTTGCCAAAACTTTTCAAAACCTAGGGTCTATTGCCTGTGCGGCAATTTTTTTCCCGCAATATATGACTGGCCCACTCGGCTCATTTCCATGCCGCGCAGTCCTCTTTTACGGACAGACTACGGTCTGCAATCTTTCGAAGCCAGTATTTTTGAATTCGTACAACATATTAGAGTTCAAACGTAAAGTTTATTGTCTGCTGCCTTAACCCTCCGGACCCCCTATCTCCCGTCCTATTCTCTTCTATCCTTCAAACTAAGAAAGATTGGCAGTACAACGAGTGTTTCCTAAGCTTGGTTTTGCCACACAAAATAGAGCTGAGGGTCATTTTAGGATGACGATGAGTCCAGTGAAGATATTTTCGCCAAGCATGGCTTTTTGACGAGATAGTAGACATATTTTGGTTTGGATTGGTCGTTGTAATTCAGGCTTGACAGTTTTGACTGTCACTACTACAAATAGAGCATCTGAGTTCACATGAGTTACTGTGATACGGCGGCCATATCAGGACTAGGTTACCAATTTTAAAATGGGGTTGTAAGTGGCAAGATTTCGGGGGCGTTGCTACAGCAGTGCAAACATTCGGCAGTCCAAATTTTTTGTCGACTCCGTTGTATCTGTTTCTTGTAGGGGCAGGCGGCAATAAATTCTGTACCGTGACATATGGGTGATACTATCGGATAAAGCACGCGAAGGACGCGAATTTAGACGCTCTTCAATTTATGGCGTCAGGGTGCAGGGCTTTTTATATACAAAAGATCGATTTCCGGCGATTCGTTTGATATAATACTTTTCCGCATTCAGAGCCAGCGAAGTGGGGCGGCGATGGTGGCATTAAATGACATCTCTCCTGGGAACTAAAAGTTAGCGCGGACTCCTTCTCAGCCGATTGTTTAGTTGCTTCTTCGCTGCTACGAAGTTAGTTTCGTCCTCATCGGCTAGCTCTGATGTTCAAACGATCTTTGTAATTGATTCGTATTTGTACTTGTCCTAGTTATATAAGTATAAAGGTCGTTTTACACGCAACGATTTGCTTGTGCAAGCTTGGTTTAAATAAACTGAGTGAAAATGAATCGGAATCGGCAAAGATTTATTTGTGCAAAGTGACTAAATGCCAGTGTATCTGAACACCTTTCCATGAATATGAGGCCACTTGGTTGTGCTTAAAAAAAGTTGGTACCCTTTTGCTTATTTGACACGATTATTATATTGTATTGATTATGATTAGGTAGGAGGAGTAAATGGTCGAATGTCACCATTCACGGAAGGGCATGCTGAGGGTTATAGCCGAGTCTTGAACATCGTTTAGACGTTCATGTTAAAACACCGAACTCATATTTTGCAAACGGTAAACTTTTTGGCTTGCGCAAACTAAAAAGTGGCTTTCACACGGAACGATTCACTTGTGCAAATTGGCTTGCGAAAGCCATTTAGCACAAACAGATCGTTGCGTGTAAACCGACCTTAATAAGCAAGTTAGCCCCCTCTTTCGATCACCGTAGTAACCATACTGTGGAGCTAATATTGGATGGGAATCTATTAAAAAAAACCGCGAGTTGGTGTTGTCGGTTATTTTAATGTTTTTTCTGCTGTCTTTTTAACTAGTACTTGCGGTCTGACTAGCATTCACCGTTGACAGTACGAATGGGCTTTCCTCTGGCGATATAGTCTTTTACATAAAAAAAGGTAATTAGTCCCCTGCGTCAATCAACATGTTATGCGGTATTATGGTCTACCATACAATTTTATATGACTAGATGCAGTTACGTATTTCTAATGGAAAACTAGGACTAAAAAACCACCGAAAAAGAAATAAAATCTTCTAAAATTGCTTTCATGTAAATTTATTTATGCACAGAAAAATTAAAACAAAACTTTAAATCATTAAAAGTAAAATTAAATTACCTAAAGCTACTATTTATCAATAATTGGTGCGTAGGCCTTGGTTAACTAAGAGCATCAGAACAATTGGATTGTTTTTTCTGTTGATATAATTCTAGCATTAACACAATAATATTGTAAACTAGACCTTAGAGTAATATACAAATTTTTTCTTATCAATTTATCAACAAATTTCTTTTCTAAAATATTAATTAAATATATAATTACAATTAATTTTAATTAAATAAATTTGCTTCTCGTTATATAAATAAAATAACAAAGAATTACTTTTCTATAACACAATAAAAGCAAAGCAAAACTTATTTCTCTTAATTTTTTTATTTTTTAAATAATTGTGATAATAATGAATAGAAAGAATAATACTGAAATATGTAATTAATTAGAAATTGTATGATTACTTTTGATTAGATCATTAATTTTAACCAAATTTTTAAATTAAACAAAATTTGTCGTCGCTTTTTATTATTAATGGAATTTTAGGAAGTTTAGAATTTCGTTTCCTGTAATTTAAATAATTTCTAACTTTTCAATTTAATTTAATTAGTATAATTCTTACTAGGAAAGTTTGTTTCTTCTAAGGATCGCTTTAATATAAATTAGGATAAGAAACAATTGTTTTATCAAAGGGTTTCTTTAAAGATAATGAAAAGAAGTAAAAATATAAGAGGAATAGTTGAAACAGAATGTAAAAGTAAATGCTAGTATAAACATAATAATTAACACACCCGCAATTTCTTTTTAGTTTAGAACCTGTAAAAAAACAAGCAAAATTTTATTATTATTATTTATGATTTCTTTTACATTGTAGATTTTACAATATTTATTAATTAGATTGTTTAAATAGAAAATGGATCTCACAGGAAACACCGAAAAGATCAAAGAAAGAAACGTGTTAAGGACAAAATTATTGAATACCAAAAAAGACGATTTAGAACACGCTTAAACGTTACGTCGACATAAAGGAAAAGATGTCAAACTTGATGCAATAAGGGAGCAGCCTTTATTAGAGCAGATATGGTACGGAAATTGCCAGATAAATGGAAGGACGAAAAGGAAAAGGTTCCCAAACATTGGGTAAACATCAGAACACACCCAACATCAGTAATTCAGGCTACTAGCTAGGGTTTATACAAAAACCGACTTTTTTAAAAATCGGTTGTCGAATTTTAGCTTTTCCATAAAACCGGTTTAAACCGGTTTCGACGTTTTACAAAAAACAAGACAAAATAATACAAAAATACAAAAACGGAGAACATAATGTACCAAGTAAACACATATACAGGGGCGACGAAGAGCGTGGGGATGGAAGGAAAAGTGCATTCGCAATTTCAGTTTGGGTGGGGAAATCCACACTTAAAATATTTCATGTACACCAATAACCGAGAACGTTGGAGGGCCGTTTAGCTGACGATGAAGGAACGTGGTCGAAGGGCAGTACACAAGCAAGGCTTTTCATACGAAAACTAAATATAATAAGAGGATTGTCTCAGGTCATACCGAAAGAAAGAAATCTTCTTAGATTCCTCATGAGGACCCCATGTACGAAAGAGCGGGTTCCTCTTAGTTTCCTCATGAACACCAGAAAGACTATGAGCCCAGTGGGAAAAATTGGGAGCGATGCACAGGGGAGCTTACTTGGAGCACTCTCAAGAGAGCGTTCCTGGAGTTTTCATAAATTTTATAGAAAAAAAGGAAACGGGAAATTATCTTCGTGACCATTAAATGTGGCATTAGCATACTCAATAGCCCGGCTCTCGTTCGATACGGAGGACAAGCAGCTTTGGAAGTGGTTAGAATTTAGTTGGGAGACTGCTTTAGGTAAAGTCACTCTCGGGCTTGGAAAGAAAAAGGCAATTGCTGCAAAAGATGAGCAAAATAAAAGCTTTTCGATACCGGATCACATACTCACATGGCCCTTTTTTAAAAAGCTTTTTTATAATGATCCTAGAACGCTTTTGGCCATTCATACACGAGGGATCATGGTTCTGTAACCAAAAGCTTTGCTTATAATTAAATTCGTTATCATAATGGATGAAAATAGTGCCTTGGTGATTTCAGCTGCAGATACAGTGGCAGCATGTTTTTTCAGTTTTAATTGTTGACAGTTTAAAGTTTATTATTATTAACTCCATGGCAACGTATTAATTTCTTATTTGTGTGAGTGCGTGCTTTCCGTGTTCGCAGGTGAAAAGCAGGAGCAGAAAAGTCTCCACCGAAGTACAAAACTCTCCACTTATTACATCTCCGCACGCCTCCCTTGCCCAAAAAAGGTTTTTGCTCCGGAACCATGGTCCCTCGTGTATGAATGGCCACTAAGACGCGTATTGCAGACACAAAAAGCTTTTTACGGCAATGCGCCTCCGCTAAATCACATCTTTTCATCCGAAAGAAAGCTTTTGAGTCTGTTTCATGCGTACTGGTATATTTCCGCGCTGAGCGACTCTATATTAATTTTCTTAAAACTAAAAACGAATAACTTACCTCACCAAAAAATTCGTCCCACGGTTGTAGTCAATAATGCGGCTGCAGCGACAATGAATCCGCTTATTACACTTAATTTCGTCATACCTGGGAATTTGAAATTCTCATTAATTGTTGTTAAATAAATTATTTAACCTATGGCAATCACTAGTGTCAAATAAAGTATTAGTAAAGCTATTTGTAACAAAACTAATGTTAAGTTAGAAAAAACAATGAACAGTAAAATTTTGTCAAATGAAACTCAAAATAGAACCCAAAGAGATTGTCTTTATGAAAACTAGAAAATATGATAAAAAAAACTGTGATAAAACACTTACGTGTAAAATGTCATGACATTTGACAAGTAAAAGGACAACAAAATAAAATGGTGTGAAAGTATATCGAATTGGTTTTTATGATGATGAAAGTACAGGAACATCCTCGGTGTGTGTTGGACGTGCTTAATCAGATTAACTATCACATAATTTTTATTATTATTATTATTTTTGTTTTTGAATAAATCGAGACTGCCGAGACATGTTGTTATAAGATTAGTTAGTACGTATTTAGAATGGGCTTGTTTTAACAAAAAGGAATACATAAAAAACATTTATGTAGATAAAGCCGGATCAGTTTCGGTATTCTCACTTGTTCCATTTGTTTTATCAGAGTTATCAGAGTTTGGGGAATTATATGGCCTTAAAGTGTCGCCATATTTAACTAAAAATTCAATTATAATGCCATTGGTCCAGCCAAATCCTTTTTGATTTTCGTATTCACCACCGCCCCCAGATCCTCCGAATACTTCAGCATCGTACTAAAAGAATAAGTTTGGACATTGTACTATCTTAATTCAAATGATTATTAAGACTTACCTTCTCGTACATACTCCTCGTTGCCTTGTATGCCTCAAAATTGGATTGCACCCATCTCTCCATCCATTTTTGTGATAATTCTTTAGCTGCTGGAGTTCCCAAATTGTTAAGACCCATAATTAGCATGTATTGTATTGGTGGCCAAACATTAGGGAAATCCCATTGTTGTCCAGTATTTACTAAGGTTTGTGGTACACCGCCAGGATATTGATCGATTCCAGTTTTCTCAATGTATTTCAGTACAAGTTCAGATATTTTTTCTGATTCGGAAATGTTGAAGCATTTCAACCACAGTGGTGATAGATTAGTTGCTACGAAATATTCACGACGTTTGTCATTTAGAATGTCGTAGTCTAACCAAGCACCGACATCTTCATGCCATAGGATTGCTTGAATTGCCTAAAAATTTGAAAGAATTGATTAATACTGCAAAATATTAAGTGCACTATAGCAATGAAAGTTTGGTTAACTAGTAAGATTTAAGCAGAAAACTTTAAGCAGGAGTTATTCCCCCCTTTTCATCTATATCCTTCTTATCTATAAGTTCGCCATGTCATGCGCGGAAAAAATCTAAACCATAGTGCGTTTATCCCACTTCGACCATAACAAACGAATCCCTATGTAGAAGATAGGGCTACGGCATCAATTTCCAGGCTCTAGGTGGAGCAATCCTATGAAAGCAGAATAGGGTATGCTGCCAAAACGGTTGGGAATTTGCCAAAAATGGCGATTAGCCAGGAAAAGCAAAGGATGCAGTCGCGAGGTCTTTTTTACCGAGACAAGTTGGTGGTATCGAACGAAGCAATTCTCTTTCGTTTTCAACTTAATTTTGACTGAGGTGGAGAAAAATTGTTGAGCAAACGAGTCATCCTAAATTATAAAGGATCAGCTTCTGAATTCCTAACTAGGTTAGAATATCAGAATATGATCTTCGCAAGCTATGAAAAAACCGACGTTCCTACTTCTCACTCTTACCTCTTGGCATGTGGTAGAAGACATGTTAGCCGAAATGGTTAAGCTCTTTCTCTGAGCACTGAAAAAAGATTGTTGATGCAACTGAAGGAGTTGAGAATACGATTTGGACCAGATTAGAGTCAGAGAGATCTTTTCAGAAAAGGGGAGCTGCTAGCTACATAAAATTAAAAAACACCAAACGATGAGGGTGACCCACCACAACCTGTAACATTGTAAGGCTGCTTCGGCACTTGCATGAGAACCTGGACCAATGGTGTCAGCCTACAGTAATGTCATGGCGAATATCGTTTGCAGCAAAAATATTAACTGTTTTCTGCCTACAACCAAAACATCTGAGTGGCTATATATTATGATAGGTTATGGCAATGCCAACCATGACAAAAGAGCGCATATTTTTTAGAATATCTATTGACTACTAGCATAGGTATAGTATATCTTTCACTATACCATGGCAGCTGTGAGAATTGCAAGTGCTGACTAATCTTCACCTCTCAACAATCATTTAAAGGGGGATGCCTCATGCAGCGAGTGGGCCCATGTGGAAAATGAGGGGTATGCCGAGAGGAGGAGTTTCCCCTTAGATTCCTCATGAGCACCACAAAAAAACAGTGGTACCCAGCGGGAAATGGAGTGCTCTAATAGCCATGTTTAGCTTACAGCTTAAAGCGCTCCCGTTCGCATACCAGTTCCATACACTTTCTAACGCCGGTGATTAAGTGATCCGGTATCGAAAAAGCTTTTATTATGTTCTTTGAAATTGCCTTTTGCTTTGCAAGCCCTAGCGTGGTTTTTCCAAAGCAGTCCCCCAACTAAATTTAGCTACTTCTAAAGCTGCTTGTTCTCCGTATCAAACGAGAGCCGGTCCATTGAGTGTGCTATTTTCATCCTTAATGGGCATGAAGATAATCGCCAGTTTTCTTTGTTATATAAAATTTATGAAAACTCCAGTACTGCTCCCTCGAGAGCATATTTAACAGCGCTCAAAATAAGCTCCCCTGTGCAGCGCTCCCAATTTTTCCCAAGGTAGGTGCTGAAGTGAGGTATGCCTTATCAGTTGCTTGGAAGGGCCCTATAAGACAAAGGTCATTACAACTGAAATGGAGCAATCCCAACATCTGCCTTACGCATTCAGAAAGATATTCAGTGGGCGGACTCATGCCGTTGATGTATATGACCATTAGTATCCAAGTTTATGGTATAAAGAAATGGTCCAACTCACTTGCCTGCGCGGTCACCCAACCCCACTGTTTTTGAGTTTTATATAGGACAGAATGAAAGAGTTTGAATAATAGAATTAACCATTCTACAGCGCGGGCCTGATCTGATCAAGTACGGGAAGAGCTAAGATACGTTAATGCTGAAAGACAGATCCAAAAACGAGCACTAACATGTATGCAAAATGGCGAGTCATATAATGAAAATTTTTTGTAGGTTTTTAATAACAACAAAGATTTAAAATTAATAGAAATATCGATCGACCATTCAATAGACTTCTTCAACGGTTGATCTCGGTTCGGTGTTAATAAAATTGTACAAGTTGTACGTAAAAGCAGCTTTGTTATATGGCAGAAGCACTCGGGGTTAAAGTACAATATACCAAATGATGGCCGAGGTACTTTTCGATTTGATACCTCATTCTCAGAGAAGGAAAAGAAGAATCATAGATTATATTGAGAGAAGATATTTTTCGAGGAGGTTTAATCTACCTTGTTAATAATCCTTTTTTATTCCGTGTATTTTTCAGATGTAGAATATTTCTTTTGGGTTTATTTGAAGGAGATGAGATACGAGAACAAATTAGAAACCAAGATAGAATAGCTTAAGATACCTGACAAAAAAGGCACGAGCTTCAACTAACTGAAAGGCGTCACTAGGTTTTATTCTACCCAATGGTGGCTAACGTGATCAGCATGATCCTTTAGATATTATGGTATTTTTTTAATAATTAATAACCACGAATGTCAGCTAGTTAAACTAATAAATTAATCATATGAACCGTTGAGAATCATAGTGGCGTAAGTCAAAAATTTTCAAAAATTGAGTTAAAACTAAATTATACTATTTACGCATCACCCTGTTCAGCCCCATATTAAAAGTAGCTATAAGTCACCGTTAGAACCCCAGACGGTAGCGTGTTGTTATCATTACGAACAAAACCGTCATATTGCTGAGGATGAAAGTGGCGTAAGTCAATTAATCGCGGGTTGTATTTTTTTCTTATTGTATGCGTTTATTAATAGTGAAGTGAATGTTCAAAATTTATAGTTATAAAGTGGCATAAAAGAATTACATATTCGTATCTCTAGACGGGATCTTTTTTTGAAGAACAACGCGGAGTTTCATTTTACTCCGAATTAATAAAACATGACTTACGCCACTATGACTCTCAACGCCTCATATGTCTGTTAAACTTCGTTCCAAAAATTATTAAAATCATTTTAAAATACTTACATCATAAATTTCCTGAGCTTTCTTCTCATATTCAGCAGATTTATCCAGATTTCCAGCTTTCAAGTAAAATTCAGCAATAATTCTAGCATTCCAGAAAAGCATCACATTAAGTTCAACAGGAACAATTGATCGTGTCTTAAGATTGGATAAATCTCCAGAATTCGTACCATCTGGTGCAATAAACCACCGGCTTGAAAAGTCCATTCCAGATTCTGCTGCTGCCTTCAATTCCGAATAATGTGCCTGCTTCTCTTCGACAGTATCAAATTTATTCCCTCCAATAACATCTTCTCGATAGGACTCTGGTCTTGGTCCACTAGATTTATCACCATAAGTCGACAAGAAGTATCCATTCTTAATTTCATGCGTGTGATTGTTCATCCAATATTGAAATTCGTGTTCCAATGTCTTGACTGATTCAATGGCTAATTTTTCATCGCCAGTGAACTCAACATAGGCCTTTATCATTCCTGCTAGAAGTGGTGGCTGTGAACGTTTCGAGTAATAAATTCGTCCACCATTTGGTATGAAACCGAATTTATCAATGATCGATAAGAAATTTTTGATCATGCCACGGACTGTGTCGAACATGTCAGAATAGAGCAGTCCTCTTACAATCCAGTATGAGTCCCAATAGTAGAATTCTCTGAAGCGGCCACCGGGTACCACAACGGGATGATCTATGTGGATTATGGAGTACTGTTCAGGATTCTTGTTGACATCATCGATCATTTTTCTTCCCAGATCTCGCCATAGTAAGTGTAGATCACCGGCCCATTGTCGTAGATCGGGATCGCGAATGAGATCAAGGAATCGTGGCTTTTCTTTCCAGTCGGTTAGTTTATAGTCGACAAATTCTGCTCCTGGTTCGGCAAAATTATCCTAAAAAATTATTCATTATTAAATATTTATTCACTAAAATGTAATTTTAATAATCTATTTACTTCAACAAATTTCCTAACGGTTTCTTTATCTGGTTTTCCATCGGTGCTGCTCATCATAATATCAAAATTGCTTAAGGTTTCATTCACACTATACTTCATTTTCATGTCAACGAAAGTTTTCGAATCAGGATAAAGATGGGCCATTTGGACAGTGTCCAGAAGTTTGCCATGGCAATAGATTTGGCTGCAATTAAAAGTTTTACAATTAAAATATCGCTTTGCTTAATTAACTATTATTAAATTCTTTTGTTTACAACATTTATAAATAAATGAAAAATACGTTAAATACGTCGTTAATGGCTTTTAGTTTAAAATTATAAAGCGAATGCTTTGAATTAAAACTATAATAAGTGTAAAAATTCATAAATGCTTAATTATTTGCACATTTGAATACTAGAACAATGACTGAAAAACACAAGCCTAGACTATAAAAATGGCTGCATTTTAAGTAACTTTAAGTGCTTAAGTCAACAAATCTAGTTTAATGAACCATGGTAGTGCTATTGTTGTATTTCGTTCCTTCCGGGAAATTATGAATTTAAATAGTCGTAGTCGCAGTGTCGCAGTAAATTATATAACTACTTTTTTTACAGGTAGACTTGAGGTTGAACCCATGCAACAAATACTATAGGCTTTGAATTCTACTGGATGTTTGTTTTTGTTAGAAATCTTTTTTAAGGAAAACTTTTGCTGTGGGCATCTTATAAAGTGTGTCCAAAAGTATTGGCGTCCTTTGTGCGGGCAACTATGCTAGTTGTATACGCAATTAACTAGTTAGCTTGTTAGTAGTATAGGCGCAATCAGTTCTCGCGCTTCGCTCAATCGCAGCTAATTATATACGCGCAAATCAGTAACCATTGAAGCGTCATCCGGTGTCCCTTAAGGAAGTCATCTTGACCCTCTTCTCTTCATTCTATTAATTGATGACAATGTTCTTATGCTGACACTGTAGAATATTGATTTACGCTGATGACATCAAGTTGTACCGTCACATAAAGAGTATGGAGGATTGTAAACTTTAGCAAAGTTGACCTTGACACCTTTTACTCTTGGTATGCTAACAACAACCTGGTTCTTAATATTAGTAAATGAGAAATCACGACTTTTAGTAGGAGAGGTGGTCCTATTATTTTCAACTACACCTTTTCTGATGAGGGTATCCCTCGTGTTAATTTTTCTAAAGATCTAGGGATTAGATTTGATAGTAAGCAGGATTTTCCATTACTCGAATATGCGTCCCAGGTTTGGACTCCTCACTGCAATTCGCATGCTAGAACTATTGAATCGGTTCAACGAAGGTTCGTTAGATTCGTACTGAATTATCTTCCTTGCGAAAACCCATTAGTTCTTCCATCTTATGAGTCCCGGCTTAAGTTACTCAACTTAAGCTCTCGTCACAAGTGTCGTGAAGTGGTCGATGTTATATTTGTTCATCAGCTCCTTAATGGAAAGGTTGACTTAGGTTTTCTAAGTCGCCGTGCGTCGTTTGTAGCCAGGCGCTGGAGTTTCTATCCCTTGCTAAACCTCTAATCCTCAAAGTCTTCCAGGTAAGATCTAGACTGAAATACGAAACTTAAAAACCAAAGAACTTAAAAGAAGTTCTCGGCTGGACAAAAAAAGACAGAAGACAGAGTTGGATTACTTTCAGAAGTACGGTTCAGACCAATTCAGCTGAGGTATGAGCATGGGAGGTACTCCAATATATAAAGAAATTGTACGAAGGTAAATGACAAAATGACTGCATTAAAATCACAATATGGCTGCAAATGTGTCAAATAAAGCAACTCGGTGGCGCTGAATAGGATCACAACTAAAATATCCTGCAGAATTCTTCTAAAGTAACAAATAATAAGAGCAACGAACAAGCTGAAAAGCCTAAAAGCTTCCGAAGAATGACACTTTTGTGCAGAATTTTTTTAATTTAACCCTGAATTCTCAATTCCTGAATGTTCTTCATACTGGAAGGAATAATAATAAACAAAGGGATTGCGCTGAGGACTCTCCGATATCAAAAGAGCCTTCGAAAACATATCCTTTAATAGTATAATGAACGATGTAAGAAGACTACGCCTGCAATCTAGAATCGCACCTATGTTGAGAGCTCGTAAATTACCAGTTACTTACTTCGAGGGGCCTTTGAATGGCATTATAGTGAAAAGATCTTTGCAGGGGAAACTAAAACACATTCAACAATACATTTGGTGCAGATTCGTTTTATAAATGATTCGGTCAAGTTTGGCCATCGTGAGACCGTATGTGCTTCCATTAAAATAGTTAAAAACAAAATAGTCAAAGTGTCGTTGTTTCTACACTGTTTTCTATTATCCTGATCTGGGTTCCGTATGTCTTATCCTCATTTGGAAGGTCTGTAAGGTTGGAGCCTTCCTTCCATACTCATGGGACTGGTCGGAGGGACCCCACGTAGCACAACCGAGAACAGCTTCACAGCAAACACATTCGCAAACAGACCAAAGGCAGGACAGCTGTCAGAAACACGGGAAGCAAAGGAAGCAGATCCAGAGAGCCCAAACCTGCGGCCTACCAGAAAATTGCAGCAGCAGGTCCCATATCATATTGCGGAAACAGTACCATCATCCATGGCAGTAGGAAATTCAGAAAAAGAACAGATGCAATCGCAATGACCCTCCTACCGGGATAACAAGCAGACCCAGAGAGCGACCGCACTGTCCTAAGTTAGTGAACCATCCAGAAGGCCAAGGCAAGGAGGGTCAGAGTGGAATTGAGGAGCTCCATTGAGCACACTCGAGCTTGGCTTTCGTGACTCTTTTCGTGCAGACCGAAGGCAGGACTGCGATCAGGATTTTGGAGAGCTCGAATAGTCAAGTCTAAAGGTGAATTTAAATATCTGACATTTTTCTGTCGCTCCGCTCTTCTTTAAGATTTCAACCAATCAGAAACAATTTGATGTGGCGCGGCTACAGGGTAATAAACCGCGGTACTTTTGGACCTAATACCTCACCAAAAGAAGTATGGTTTGAGCAGCGTCTTACAACAGAGGTATACGCTATGTTGCCATGCACCTCCAAAAACTTAAGGAGCCCTACTATTATAAACTTAGAGCAATAGAGTTCCGGATGACTAAATTCAAACTATTTTGGTACTGACAACGGGTCCTTTATGAGCTGGTTAATCTCAATCGGTTAACCTTTTAGAGTTTTCGTCCACTAGGGCTTTGTGGGCAATGAAACTGTGGATATCTTGGTCAGATCGGGTGTCGTCGTTGTTTTTATCAACCGATCGGGAACCGCCTATTGCCGTGGTGGGCAAAGGCAGCTCTTGGCAGTAACACGAGCTCCCAAGGCCGTTCCAGAGTCTTCCTTTCCTGCTTGTGAGTTCCACTAAAAGAGGTATAGGCAAAAGCTTGGAGTTAGCTTTGAGTTTGAGTCGAAGGTATAAATAAGCACTTTACATGAGGGTTTGGTGCTTTGCGCAATCATATTTTGGTGAAGATTTCTAGGTAATGATAGAGCTGGTCAACTTGACCGGTTGAATCTCAAAATATTACTCTTTGGGTGCCGTTTAGAGAATTACAAGGGCGCAGTGGAAACGATGTCAGGATAACAATTGGCTTTGTCATCGAACACTGCGCCCTAAATTACACTTAAGGAGAATCTGAAGATTTAAATCTGAAGGAATATTTGTGTTGGGTTTTTGGTAAGACCAACTATATTTAGTTCACGTGTCATGCACCAAAGATCTGTTGATTTTTCTCCCCTTTCCCCTTTTTAAACTTGGTTTAAGTTATTAAATGATAGGTAAATGGTGTTTTTTTCAATAATCCAGCAATTACACTAAGTACATTTTTACAAGTTCATTATAATTATGTTTTATCGAGATAACTTTGTACAATTTCTAAATATTAACCGTCGAATTAAGATAGTTTGCTTTTTTCAAAGCAATGATTAACAATAGAATTACATATTACCAATGCGCTCAGCTGGAACCTCAATTATCTTAAAAATGGAAAACAAACATAAGACAACTTAAGATCTAAAGATAGAGCAATCGTCACACAATAATCTCTTTTAATAATTAATTTTTTAAATCATTATTCCATTGTGTTTTCGTCAAGTCAAATAGATGATTGTAGTGCCTACTTTAAAGTAGATATTTATCTCTCTAATATTATGTTTGTTACTTACCTTGAACAAGTTGGATCCAAGTCTGTGAGTAGACTCATATCTGGTTCGTCACCCAGTGTTCGAACCACATTACTGTGGCTAATTCGAAAACTGCTAACCAGAAGAAATAGACCAAGCCTCATGGGGCTCTTCATGATTGATAAAATCAGATATTCGCACTAGGTGTTATTTAATTGTTCTAAGTAGCAAAACGAACTAAGTGAGACACGAAAAAATTAAATACAAAATTTTATACTTTTTTTTTTGTTAGATTCACAGAAGTTATGAAGGCAGTTCAACACACTAATTACTTTACTGGTATATTATAAATTTCGTCGATGTTGGCAGATCAGTGATCGTTGATCTACTGTAGTAAAAAACGAAAACTCAAACGCTTTTTATTTGATGAACAGAAAGATGAACAGAAAGAACAGTCTACATTGTAAAACTATAGATTTTGTTTCAGTAACTTCAGATTACTAACTGACGTCCAATCATGGGGCAAGATCTAAATCAATCGGCTAAACTGAAGTGAATGTGCTGCAATGACCGTCAAAAATTGATATAATGACTACCATAAATCGATCTACAATAACATTGGTGACAAAACGGAAATGTTCAGCGATCACTGTTCCGATGTCTCTACCAGAATTTAAATTGTTTCATTAAAATGCATCAGCTACCGATCTGGACATGGATAAGTGCCACCATGCTTCAATTAAGTGCGATTTTTGTAATTGATTACACCTATAAAGTTAATTAATTATTGATTCTAAATTGAAAAGAAAATGAATCAGGATATAATATATATTTATTTCTTATTTTTGTGTTATAAGAGTTATCCATATCTGCCGTGCAAAGGACAAAAGACCTAAATGCAAAAAGCTCGATTTGAGTAAAACGCGTTTCAAGTGTTTTTTTGTTACTTTCTGTAAAATAAGAAAATGAAAATGAAATTTATTCAAATTATCTAAACTTAGATAATTTGAATAAACTTCATTTGCATTTTCTTATTTTACGGAAAGTAACAAAAAAACAACTTGAAACGCGTTTTACTCGAATCGAGCTTTTTGCATTTAAGTCTTTTGTCCTTTGCACGGCAGATATGTTGAATAGGTTTTCCAAAAATTTTCTGTTATTTTTAATAATTTATTTAATAGTAGTTAGTGACCCGCCCCGGGGCTATGTCGCATGTCGGATCCAACTGACGCACTGCCAAAACGGCAGCGGTCAGAGGATTCTCCGGCTGGGCAGGGACCCCAGAAGAAAAAAGGGAGGAGACGCAAGAACCCTCATACCGGGAAAAGTTGGCTGGGATCACCATGGCAGTGGTCCTGGACAACCACCCCGAAGGCAAATTGACGGAGGAGCCATCCTCCTCTATTTGCTATGCCATCCTGACTGAGGTGGCCAAAAGTCTTAAAGGCGATTGCCCGCCCCAGTTTGTAGGTGTAAGGGCGGCAGGAGGTCTCATTAGGATCGGTGCTGTCACCAGGCTACAGGTTTGGGAAGGGTCCAAGCTCAAAGTAATCGAAGAAAACAGACCTTCCCAAATTCAAGCGGATCGCATTCTGGGTTCCTAATGATGTTAGAGAACCGGAACAGGTGTTCCGCAGGCTGCAAATTCAGGACCAGCCAATTGAGGTGACTCTTGACAAGTGGTGGGTAGGAAGGGAGACCAGAACGGTCAAACTCTTGCCCTTAGCAATGACGACAGGTCGCTTACGCATTTTAAAGAGCAGGGTATGTCTCAGGGACTGGCTCAAAAAAGGAGAAGGCATACCTCCCCTACGACTCCAGGGACCCACCACCATCCATACACTGAACTGAAAGATATCGTGGGTCACTCTAACAGGAGCGGTCTGCAGAGCACACTTCCCAGGCACAACCATTTATTCAAATAGGAACACAACTTCCGCTGGGCACCTGGGCACAGGCCCACTTTCGTGTTTAATTACGAAGGTATCAGGGAGGCGATTAGATCATTCAAACCATTCAAGTCCCGGAATCTATCCCATTCTGCTACAGGAGGGCTGTGACCTGGTCACTGCCTAATTATGCCAAATATACTGGGCGTCCTTCGCAAAAGGCTATATCCCATCAGCCTGGAGGAACGTCAACATAACATTTATATCTAAGCCAGGGCGTTCGGATTACATCTTAGCTAAATCTTTCGGGCCGATAAGTATCTCGTCTTTTGCCTTGAAGACAATGAAGAAAATTGCGGACAAGGGGAAAAGGGCATCTTATCTTTAAAGCCAATCTCTAAGCTCTTATCAGCATACGCACCAAGCGGGTAAGTCCACTGGTGATTAGGCTGGAATGCGCAGCTCTAAACAAAGGAGTTGCGCTGAAGGCCTTCCTCGATATCGAGGGAGCCTTCGACTATACATCCTTTAATACTACAGCTAGGGCTCTAAGTAGATGTAGTCTAAGTCAGGTGAAACTGAAGGAGCCATGAAGGATTCTGGTTCCTTTCACCAGCAAACGATCACTACCGGGACTTTTGGAACCTACACTCGCAGGCAGTACTATAGGCTCTGATAGTCAAGTGGCAATTGGACCGTTAAGGTCCCGTAGGACCAATTCGAAATTAGTTTGGGACTGCCAAAGCGCCCTTGGTGAGCTGGGCGTTCTTAATTGACTTACCCTTGTCTGGGTCCCGGGTCAACGGGGTTTCAAACAATAGGGCTCTGATATTGATGTAGAGCCAGCTATTGGGACATCCACCAGCTTGCTGCAAAGGGCCCTGGCCGATCGGACTTTGTTGAAACATACTAAATGCTGGAGGTCCGCGCCTGGACTGGCCAAACTAAGCGGTTCCTTTCTGTGCCGTTCCCTAACACAGCCAAGGAATTATTAGAGCGCAGTAGAAATCATGTCAAGACACGTTGGCTTGATTACCGGACACTGCACCTTAAATTATCACTATTATAGGAAGGGAAGAGGAGCCTGACGAAGGATGAGTCTGCTCTGTACGTTCTCTGCGAGTGCCCCGTAATAGCGAGGAGCAGGGTTTCGATGTACGAAGAATCACTGCCCAAACATTCAAGTCTAAACGACAAGCCACTAGACAGACTGCTGAACTTGTTCAAGCGGTCTGGCCTACAAATAGGGTGTAGTAAAATAGGCCAAATTAATGGCCGCAGTACCTTTGGACCCAATACTTCACATAGGAAAAAACGCTGCCATCAAGGCGCTTTCAACGTGGAGGTTTTCTTCCAAAAGAGTTGTAAGGTGCTTCGATATACTTCAGAGCATGGTCAGGAAAAAAAGGGTCTCGCTCTGCTGGGTCCTCGGACACTAAAGTATTCAGGGTAATGATGCTGCAAACAAGCTCGCGACGGAGGGATCTAAGATGCTGGTCCAGGGCCCAGAACCTTTCTGTGGCATCTCGTGGACACCTGCAAGTCTCTGATAGAGGACTGGTTTAAGGAAGTGCACCGAGACTACTGGGAATCAATCCCAGACCCAGGTCTTAGACGGTCTAAAGAACTAATAAGACTCTTTGCCTTAAGGGACGTTTTTATTTTATCTGGGCGGACCTTAGGTTGTTGGTGAGATATCCGTCGTTTTCAACTAGGGCCTCCCAACCGTAAGTAACTAAGAGCGCACCGGAAAGTGCCAGGACAATGAACTGTTCGTGGTCGCTAAATAGACCTCTTCCCCACAAGGGTTTTCCACAAGGCAACGCAGCGGGCTAAACACAATGTGAAAATTCAATGGCCGCTCACAATTTCAAAAAAATGTGTCATAAATTCAAGATCAAGCAGCAATATACCACCTATAGACTTTTTTTGTAGGAAAGGGTTATTTTAAAAAATAGCAATAAATCTCAAACAATTAGAGAAGTACATTGAAAGCAAAATTAATGAAATAAACAATGACGGAAATCATCGAAAATAATGAATACGTAGCTGCGATGATGGCTTGATCAATTTTTTCTTCTACATACAATTGCAATAAATCACACAACTAAAATAAAAAAAGCTTCTAGATGCCTATTTTGAAACATCCTATATTTTTAATCATGCTCTTTCACATACAGCATTTACTTACAAGTTTGCTCCCTCATCCAATCCACTAGAAGTTAAAAAATAAAATAATATAATAAATAAAAGAGTGAAAGTGTGAAAAAAATAAAAAAAAAACTATTTAATTTAAAAAGTGGAATTTAAAATGCAAAAAAGAAACAATTTCAAAAATTTCAAAATTTATGCTTTGATTGTGGGTGAATGACTGATAGCTTCTGCATAAATATCTCTCAAAATACAAATTCATAAATCGCATGTGGCCATTCTTCCTCTACTCTACAAGCTGTTTTTTTTATTTCCTACCTGTCATAAAAAAATAATTCATGACACGTTTTTTGATGCATTTTGCTTCCATCATTTTTTTTAATTCACGAAAATAATTACTATTGCCAATGTGCAGCAGCCATGGCCGATAGTGAAGGTTGCGGCGAATTCGTGCAAACGTAAAGAGATTTTTAATTATTGTGGCTTGTGTTGAGTAGTGTTGATGTTGAGGTCAATTAATAATCTCAATTAAGGTCAAATTACCAAAAGTGCTTCTAGAGTTCGCGCACGTGAACCTCATGCCAATTATGCAGGAAGCATAGTGTATTTTTTGTTTGCCATGACGTAAACACACGTTTTGCGGATTCAGTTTCCTATGTTGTGTTTTTCAAAGCTATCGGAAGTAATAAGGAAGGTTTTTTTCAGCATTAAATGTAGTAAATAAGGGTGTGATTTGTGTGCGAATTAATTGGTGAATCAGTTTCATTTCAATCATCACTTTGTTAATTATGTGATTTGGCAGAGAGCCAAAAGTACTAAGACTGTAGCTACAAAGCCTTTAAATGTATTTAAACGAACTTTTGTTTATGACAAGAAACATTTTAAAATGAATAACAAGTAATCCCTGAAGTCTTTGACAGATCAGGTTATCGACCATCACGAGTCTCGTGCATAAGCAATATAAAGTTTCTACAGCAGACATATTAGTGGTTAGACTAAATTCTTGTACATTAATCTATCTATGTCCTAACTGCAGCTTCTGCTTTCTTCTTTGATTCCTTAGCTGGCGGTTCGAGTGGAACGTCCCCTGGGTCTCAACTCCATTCACTATTCGTATCCATTCTCGACGATTTTTGGCGACGACGTCTCGAGCCTCGATAATTAGAGTAGTTTACGTGGCAAGCGGTTATCATCCATTCGGCAAACATGTCCAATCCACCGTAGTCAACGTTTTTGTATTTCTTCTTCGATCAGTGCCTGTCGATCGCATCTTTGTCTAACTGTCTCGTTTCGAAGGCGATCGAGAAGTGAGACACGGAGAATCTGCCTTAAGCATCGCAGTTGGAAGACCTCGAGCTTGTTGACGTTCGGTTTGAGCAGTGTCCACGTTTCCGATCCATAAAGAAGAATTGCAAGGATCAACGTACGGAAAAGTCGTACTTTCGATGGTAATATGTGTTCGTTTCTATATGCACCACTAGAGCGGGACGAATGTTGTTGTTGCCTGGCCGATGTGGCTGTGAATGTCGGCCTTCGATGCCACTTTCTTTTCCTTAAATAATGATCCCAAATATTTGAACTTCGGAACCTGTTCGATTTGAGTTCCATCGAGGAAAACACTGGCCCTCGATCCGTCCGTTGTAAGCACTTTGGTCTTCGAATATGAACACTGCTGGTTGAGCCATCGTACGACGCTTGGAGATATGAAAGAGAGCTTGGATGATTTTCAATTGCACGTGTTCGGTTTCCAAGGCTCTCCATAAGCTGTTCCAATCGATGCAAAGCGTATTTGAAATCGATGAAAACGACAACAGTTCGTTTGCCGCAATGAATTCATTCTTTCATTAGCTGACGGAGAACGAATGTTTGATCAATGCATCCTCGATTTGATCTAAATATCGCTTGTTCTTTCCGGCTCGTTGGTTCTCAATGTTTCTGTAGCCTCGATGGTTTGATTTTCGTAAATACTTTGCCGACGATCGAAAGCAGGCTTGTCGCCTTTCTTCAAAATTGGGACAACGATCGCTTTCTTCCACGCCGACGGGACACTATCCGAATGTCATATGTGTGTTATGAGGACATGAAGTCGTTGTGATAAGACATCTCCTCCGGCTTTGATCATCTCGGCGGTTACTTGGTCTATTGCCGTCTTCACCCCGATAATTGTCGGCTCGGCATCGAGAAACTGATTCGTCGGCTGTGGGATAATCGGTGGTTCGAGTGGTGGACGTTGTGGACCTTGTGGTGGTTTTACAGCTGCTGGAATAATTCTCTGCACCGCTGCAGGCGTCCATGGGGAGTGGTCACGAAAGTTCCATCTGATTTTTTGATGTTGTCGTTTTGCCGCCTAATCGCCGGATTGTCTGCTACAGCATCTGGTACTCGTGTCTCGACGCCGCTTTTCCATATCGGCCGCAACGTTATTCCAGTACGCTTCCCGTTCCGACTTTATTTTCGGTCGAACTTATTTGTTCAATCGTCGATATTGCTCGAAATCAACGTATTTCATTCGTTTCCGCTGATCGACGAGGCCCAGACAGCTGTCTGAGATCCATAGCTGCGTCCGTTTACGGATACCTGGACACAACTCCATTGCACACCGTCCAATGGACTCCGACATTTGCCGTTCTTCTACATCGATATCGTCCGGTATTGCGAGGGCCGCGAATTTGTTGGATAATGCCATTTGAAACTCTCGCCTGATGGCCCCGTAGGTACGCCCAATTTTTCTGGGCTCGACGCTAGCGACGTTTTTTTTCATTCTTTGTAATCGCAGCTGTAATTTCGCTCGAACACGATAATGGACCGATCCGATCCGCCTTTGAGCGTCGATAGAAGTCTTGCGTCGATCAATAAGTAGTCTAACATCGTCAAGTCGTTACCGGATTGATTTCGCCATGTAAGTTGGTGTTTGAGTGGATGAAATGCAAATGCTGTCGCCAACGATCAAATTGTTTGATGCTGCGAATGAAAGGAGGCGTAAGCCATTGTCGTTAATTACTCCGTGTCCGAATTTGCCCATTGTTCCTTCCCATCCGGTTCGATCTGCTCCTGGATATGCATTGAGGTCCACCGCGAGTATTATTAATTCGGTTCGAGGTATCATATTCAGCATCTGTTGAAGCTGATCGTAGAATTCGTCCTTGTTCGCGTCTGGGCTGGTCTCAGTTGGCGCATAAACGGATACGATGTGGGTTTTGATCGTTCCACCGGTGGTGGTAATAGCCGCCAAACGCTCGGATATCGGTTGGAATGCGATAACGGTGCTGGCAGCCCGTCGATCGACCATAAGCCCGACGTCGGCCTCTCGTTTCTCACCACCGGAATAGTAAAGCGTCATCGTTTCGTCGATGGTTGGCGGGATGGTCGTCAATGGCCCGGATCCGGTAAGTCGTAGTTCCGACAGCGCAACAACTGATATTTTGCAGCTTAGAAGACTTTTTTTTATGTGTGCCTAAGCTTAGGTGTCATCCTTTGTGCTACTAGTTCGTCATGTCGTACACGTCATGGTGCAATGTCTAGTAGTAAGCTTAGCTCGAAGGATAGAGAGAAAGATAGGATAGACTAGGGGGAGTCGGGTGGGTGTTGAAGGAGATGTAAAGGTAGAATCAAACTCTTGTGAGGCTGCGACGTCAATCCAAGGCATGCGTCAACGGATAACAAGTAAGGAATAGTACAGTAACAACGATTTGTATTTATTGACTCCAGTTAAGTTTTTATATTACTATCTCTTAGGCTTGCTATCTATATGTGATGACCGGCAGTAAGTAACTATAACTCCGATTTTCGATCGACTTCGATCGTACTTTCTTTCTCAGTCGATGATTGTTGCTGCCACAGTGTTATATTAAAAAGTGTGTTTGTACAGCAGTGAGAACTAGAACGAAATTCTCTAAAACCAACAATTTTATGCCATTCTTAAAATAGGTTTTTAAAAAATACTTAAACAATTTAAACAGATGCATTTCACCTATATTTGTACATATGATTGTGGAATATATAATATTTAACAATAAAAAATGAGCATAGCATTTATTTTATACTTCATAACCAGAGATGCGACCTTATTTGAAATACTTGTATTTAAAATGCAAATACAAAATGCAAAACACCCATTTTGTATTTTGCATTTAAATAGCTTTTCAAAAAAAGCATTTTGTATTTTATGTGAAATACTTTTCGAGACATTATTTCCATTTTAAAAATTCAAAATACTTTGTGAATAAGTTTAATCAAACGTTACCAGTCAAATTTCATGTAAAATGAACGAATGGGTTTGTATTCACTACTAGAGGCGCTGTGAAGATTAAAAGAACAAGTTGCTTGCACAAATTTTATTAAAAATACTCTGGAAGCGTTCTATATGAACTTTATTGTGAATAATTGCACAATTTCATATCTTCTACTAAAAAGTAATTCATATCAACATCACAGCCCAAATTATTCCACGGAGGAATACGCGAGGTCCATCAAGCATAAATTTCCATTGAGTTCAGTTAATCGATATATTTGTAACTTCTCGAGTAAAAATAATTTATTTATTTTTTTTTTTTTTTTTTTTTAGCAAGAGTTAACCCTTCTAGCACAGAAGGCGCACTTTTCAGCTAAGCATGAAAATCTATATATGCATACACATACATACATATATATATATATGTATATATATACATATATAGAGTTTCCCTTCTAACGCAGAAGGCGCACTTCCCAGCAGGGCTGAGAAATATTTACCACTGCCGTGGCTCAGCTGAGACATGCAAACATAAAATATTAGTAAATATTAGTAGAGATTGAACATAGATTAAAAAAAAGTAAGGGCATCCAACATGTAACCCACCAGACAACATAAAATGTACGCAATCACGTCAGATTGAAAAGACTCCTTTTAAGGGCATCTTTACCAATACTCACGTCAAACACATGAATATTGTTGTTCACGTTAATGAACATGCGATTGACAGGTTCGAATCTGCCGTAATTCGTATTAGAAGAGTTGATTTGTAAGAGAGGTGGTCCTCTTAGATTGTAACGACTCACTCTAAACGATGCACGGTGATCTAGAAAACCTGAGTCAACCTTTCCATTAAGGAGCTGATGAACAAAAACAACATCGGCCACCTCACGGCGCTTGTGTAGAGAGCTTAAGTTAAGTAACTTAAGCCGAGATTCATAAGATGGAAGAACTAATGGGTTTTCCCAAGGAAGATGATTCAGTGCGAATCGAACGAACCTTCGTTGGACCGATTCAATAGTTCTAACATGCACAGAGTAGTGAGGAGACCAAACCTGGGACGCATATTCGAGTAATGGTCTGACAAGAGAAATATAAAGGTGTTTAGTAATCAAGGGGTTGTTAAATTCTTTGGACCACCTTTTTATAAAACCCAGGACTAAACTACCTCTAGAAGAGATATAGTTGATGTGAGTGGAAAAATCCAGCTTACTATCAAATCTAATCCCGAGATCTTTAACAAAGTTTACACGAGGGACACCTTCATTAAGAAAGGTGTAGTTAAAATTTATAGGATCACGTTTCCTACTAAAAGTCATGACTTCACATTTACTAATATTAAGAACCAGTTGGTTAATTTATTTAAAATCATATACGCGCACGCAACTAGCACGCATAGCGAACAAAACGTCTGGCTACCATCCGAGAGGTCCCGGGTTCGAATCCCGGCAGCCCCACGGTCCTTCGCCTTTTCCACTTTCCCACCTACACAACTTTCCTTCTTTCTTCTTCTCTCTTTACATTACTGATTCCTCCTGTCATAGCCTTCCTTAGCCCTCCCCCGCTCCATCAAAGCGCGTGTCATCGGTTGGATGATTCAATTCACCTCGTTTCAGGAGGCATAACACTCCAGCGAGTTGTTTCTCGATGCCCCGATGTCAAAGTTGCGATAGTAATGGTTGGGAGTAGGTGGACTAAAAATATCGCGGATAGGTTGTGGCAGTTCCTTCCTTCCCGACTAGGTCTTTCCTGAACCTCTAGTCTTTCCTGAGCTACCAGTCTTCCAAATAAAAAAAACAGACAGCAAATCCAAGGCCGATTTATTAGCATATCTGTTTGCCTCAAATTCTTCTTCACCCGAAACTGATACGCTACGCCCGGTTCTCGAGCACAACGCTCATTTAATGGACAGGGTTTTCTTCAGGACTCGCGGGGTGTACAGGTCCCTGGAGAAGCTCGATTGAGAGTTTCCTTTCCGGCCGTTCAATTAAGATAGTGGCGATAGATGGCGTCATCTCACCCAATCAATTTTATCACCTATTTCTTATTTTTACAAATGACCGACTTTCAATCCCCTCCAACCCACTTCGCTGACGACGATACTCTGGGTTACTCTTAAGTCTGCACTACACTACTCGCGAAGTTGATCGAAGTTGGTCAAGAGTGTAGAGAGGTGCTTCGATTCATTTCGTGTAACTCTACTTCGCCTCGGGCAGCTTCGCTTCATTGGCGGTTTTTGCGCCCGAGTCAAAGGCTTCGAGGTTAGCCGAAGTTCGAACACGAAGCGTCTACTACACTACTAGGCTCACTTCGTTCTTTTTAATTTTCTTTTTATGATAAGTATGTACTGGGCTCTTCCCGACTTCAATTAACTTCGAGAAGTACTTCGCCGAAGTAAGTGTAGTGCTGGCTTTACAGATTCGATACAAGACAGAAACATGCCAGATCCTGTTTTGATGACCTTGAACTAATGTCCAACTCAATTAATAACGACATTATACTAATTCTAGGGTTGGGAGAATCGTGTCAAATTCAACCCCACCAAACCCAAGTACTGTCTTATTTAAACAAAAAAGTTCAACACCTCTCCATCCGTGACAGTGGGTGAAGATGAACTAATAGACGACCCATCCTTACACATCGTAGGCGTGACATTAGCCATAGACTTGCGATGGAATGACCACATATTCCAAATCGCCAAACAAGCATCCCAGTGCTTGGGATTTCTTAAGAGGTGCAAGTTTCTCCACCAGCCATCAGCCCGTGCTGTTATTTATAAATCCTACTTTCGGCCTCGAATACAACTCCTTCGTTTGGGGTGGCGCTTTGATAACCACTTTAG
This sequence comes from Thereva unica, assembly GCA_949987705.1. NCBI lineage: Eukaryota > Metazoa > Arthropoda > Insecta > Diptera > Therevidae > Thereva > Thereva unica. The sequence continues at coordinate 38,163,510 of OX465281.1, forward strand.
CATGGTTAGATAAGGTGCAAGAAAGGACACTTAAATTAATTGATGACGACACTGTCTGCTCCACCATGGACCCCTTGAGCCACCGTAAGAATGTAGCAGCACTGACAAAATTTTATCGCTACTATCATAGTGATTGTTCCTTCGAAATATACGCTCTCCTGCCTCCACGGCAATCTTATACTAGCAACACAAGATTAGCCCACTCATCTCATTCCCACCACTTGCAGCCTGTCCGTTTGCGCACTCAACAAGGTAGTAATTCTTTTATCAGTAGATCAACTCGACTGTGGAATAATCTCTCGCAGTCAGTATTTCCGAGCTCCTATAACATCCAAGAGTTCAAACGCAGGGTTCATTAGCACCTTTGTTAACACCCTCGTACCTTCATAACCGTTACCTTATTCCCCCTCCCCTGGTACTAAGTATACTGCTAGCTATTGCACCATGACGTGACAAACGACATGACAGACTGGTGACACAAAAGGTGACTCCTGAGCCTAGCACTGCCACATAAAAAAATAAATGTGATGGCAAATTTTTGCAAAAGGATGGTTCCAAGTACTTATAGTCCGGGGAAAAAACGCACGAAAGGAGACAAAATTCCAAAATGGCTGAAAATTTGTCCACAGCTTCCTGGTGTTTTTTTAAGAAAACAATTTCGGAATCAAAAAAACAAGATGGCCTCCGGAGATATCGCGTTTTTCCCGAATTTTCAATGTATGTATCTCGGTTTCTATAGGTCATACATGTTGACATTGAAATTCTTTACAACTTTGGTCCTTACAAAAGTGTTAACTTTTTGGCCAAAATTTCACATCTACAAAAGGAACCACTGTCCGTGCTAGCGTTTGTGCATACGTTCTTAGCTGCGTTACCAACTATATATATACGAAAAAAGAGCTCTAAGAAAATTACGTAGATCTGGCGGGCCTGGGCTTTCGCAGCATATGTGACGTAGTTTTAAATCTAATATGGTTGCCACCACAAAAAGGCGGAGGACATATAATAGACTAAAAAGTAGAAAAGAAAAATAAATAGTTTAAAAAAACTAAAAAATACGCTTTCAAAATGAACCAAAAAGTAAAAAATAATTTTGAATTTAAAGTTTTTATTGCTGCAACCACTTACTTAAATGTAAAAAAGCGTGAGGCGCTAGCGAAAAGTTCCTGTATTAAAAAAATTAGAATATAAGTAGGTAAAGAGCGCTACACCCTTTTTTACATTTAAGTAAGTGACTGCAGCAATAAAAACTTTAAATTCAAAATTATTTTTTACTTTTTGGTTCATTTTAAAATAAAAGCGTATTCTTTTAATATTTTTTAAACTATTTTTTACTTTCTTCTTCAAACCACCGCAATAAATTATTTGCAACAAAACGGCAATAAATTACTTGCAAATAAAAATATTAAAACAAATTTCCCGGCTATTAATCCTTATCGATATTTTATAAATTAATCAAACAACTAAAAAGTTCAAAATACGCCATGGAAATTAACCGTGATCTTTTCGATTTATTTCAAATTCAACCCGTGATAAATTGAAACAAGAAATTTAAAACACGTGCGCTCTTTTTGCGTCCCCCAAAAATGAATATCTTTTTTAACCCCTTACCAGAAGCAAGTTGCCATTTGGCTTAAAAACGCACAAAATACACTAAATTAATTCCAACAAAAATTTTTGTGTCATTTTTGTTGTGATTTTTAATGAATATTAAAAAAAATTCGTGGAGTATGATTTTTTACACCTGGGCAGTAATGAGATAGGTTAATTGCCATAAAACGTAACAGATTGATTTACAATACTAGTATTATGAAATAAAAAAAATCCATTAATAAAGACACCCGCTTCCCAGGTCGATATGGACTTATACTGTTGTAGTGAAAGTTTTTTTATTATTTGTTAATTTCTTGCATCGAAAATGCCACGAATGAATATTTATAGGTAGTTAAATCTAAACTAGTTAAATCTCGAAAAAATGTTGATCTAAAAATAAACCACAAAACCAGAGTAAACTGCATTAGGTTACGGCGGAGTAGCAGAGTTTAAGGTGAATGTTACTTCATAAAGGTTGACGAGGTGCATCAACCAAAAAGGCCGAAATGCATCAGAATTATGCCAAATGAAGCAATCGATTAAAATAAAATTTTAATTCGATTGGTTTGAGCGTTACATACTTGAACTTGAGAGAGAGAAGAAGAGTTTCTTCCTCATAATACAACAGAAGGAGTTAGGTAATCGTTTGAACACTCTTCAACGAACTCGAAAAAGGGTTCGAAGAAAATCTGGAAAATTCTTCAAATTACAAAATCAACTCATCTCGTCTTTCCCATCTCGAAATAAATTATTAATAAGAAAAAAAAAAGTTTACCAAAATGTAACACCATTTCTCCGCGGGTTACAATCTATTTTTAAATTTTAGACCATATTTTCCGCGTTCAAATTTCCCATTCGATGACTTTTGTAACAATTTACATAACCGAAACAATTGTGTTGAAGAAAATGCATCCAATCGTCATATTTTTACATCGATGCTGAAATCAACTGCACTTAATCAAGGTGAGTTTGTTGATAAATAAATTAATTTCCATCGAAACTGTATATTAAAAATTCATTGAATAAATTAGAATTGTACCTGTTTAGTGAGACTTCCGGGGAATGTTCAGTCACCCATGCAGTTCATAGTTTTTCTGTAGATTGGCACAGGTGAAACTTCGATTGGGTTTGGTGATATGAATAAGTTCTTAAAGACAATGATTTTGTTCTGTAGATGAAAGTTTGCCTATTAGGTACGACATACAGGTGTCGTGACCAGTCAAATATTGCAATAAAGCCTTTCCCTTTTCACCCTGGTGCAACAAAGGGTTGTCCGACATTAGGCAGCTAACCAGAGAGGTTTTCAATATCTGTTTTAAACGAAACTACAACTCAAGGTTTTACAAAAAATCCGCAAAAGAGATGGAGTGAACCTTGCCAAAAAATATAGAGTCTGGGCGAATCAGCAAGGTCTTTTCCAAACAAACGAGCCATCCATTTCAGAGGTGGTTCAAGACACGTGTATATGGCTGTAGGCAGGGATATCCGTGCCTTTGGAAGGTACGTGCCAAACCGCCACGACGGAAAAGTTGCGCTCGGTAGTGAATAGTCTCACTCCCTATAAGTCATTAGGTATGGATAACACCATTATGCTCGAGAAGACGCATGACATTGGCTGCGTTCAGTTAGTGGCCTAATGTAATATAGTGTGAAATCTGGCAAAAGAAAAGAGAAAGGTAGAACGTTGCATTATGTAACGAAACTTAACTGAAATGTCAAATTCACAATGATCAAATCTCAACTGTCATTATGAAACATTTAGAGAAGCAAAATAGGTTCATTGGGTTATGTTACATACATAAACGACAGAACATCGTTGCTAACTGAGCGCAGCACAATCCACATCCCTTTTTCCCACCTTTGACTCAGTTATTCTTTACAACAATCAGTTTAATTTATTACACCGATTAATAAGAGAACAATTAACATTTACCAACTCCAATAAAGGGTAGTCCAATCCAAAATAATCACATTAAAGGTAGGCAAAGGACCTGGCATCAAAACAAATATGATCTGAAGTAATTAATAATTGAAAAATTCTTATATAAGTCTGACCTTAGCAATTAAAGTGTGGGAATTAAGTGAAATCAACCCTGCGTTTGAGGAAAACATAAAAAAACATTAAATAAAGGTTTGAAAAAACCCCGTCCTGGTACCACGACTTTTTCTTTTCTTACATTTTCGATCTCCAATTATCACTATACGTTGACAAGATGAATAAGTGGGGTATGAAACTGGATATAATATACTGCATCTAAAGTCACTCCTTGTTGCCATTATACGATGCCCTCTCAAAGCCAATTTCGTTGCCGTCCTCAGTTTTTGGACGGGACTTCCGCTTTAACTTACTGAATAGTGTTGTGAAATTCTCTGAATGTTACATTAATCCAATCAGAAAATCTCCACTCCCCAGCAAACCACATGTAATGCATAGAACAAAGAAATGCATTCGCCGTACATTACAAGTAAGCTATCTGAAAGTTATCAATCAGCGACTGCTTACAAGTGCCTTACAAATACATTACAAGCAATGTATTAAATTGTTAGGATTTTGGGGATTCAAAAGCGTATTATAAAGGGCCAAATACACGAGCACTCCATTCCGCCACGCCAACAAATTTTTGTTGGAGTCTTCAGTAATTAAGCTAATAAAATCGTATCTCATTTCAGATAGCATACATACTGAAAATTATTCATTTTCTATTTTCGAGAGAGATATGAGGGCGACTATACGGGCGTCACATGGTAGAACACATATCCAGAAATTCAGGGCATCTAAAATACAAAGTTCAACATAAAACTATAATAAATTTTGTTTTAAAAAAATATTTTATTATTAAATGCATTTTTAGTCGATTAGAATCAATGCATTTTTTCCTAGGCAATCCTAATGCTATTCAATACATTTTATTAGTTTTATGAAATGCCTTTTGTAATGCATTTCCCACATCTATAAAATGTATTTGTAATTTATTATTTATGCATTACATACTTCTATATGAAATATATTGTTAATGCATTACAAGCAATGCATTTCATCCTAGGACATGCCTAATGTGTTTTAATGCATTCCGTATTACTTACAAAATGCTTTCTGTAATGAATTTCATTCATTTCTGAAATGTATTGTGAATTCATTTTGTATGCATTCGTGGTTTACTGGGTCTTTTCAAGTAATTTTTTAGCTCACTCTCCAATCTCCACGTATTTCTTGTCGTCTGACATAAAGCATGTCTCCTGGGTTTAGTTTTTTGCAAGTATTTTCAGAATTCCTGTAAATCTGGTCAAGGTTTTTCCTCAGTATGCTTACGAAAGTGAGATTGTTCTCGAGATTTATCATTCATTATTTATAGGACAGTGCACTAACAGTAATTTAAAACCTGCGATTCTACACCGTTAACACAATACCTTAAAGCACCGCAATATACCGAAGTCACGAAGACAATAAGATGAAGACGTTTAAAATGCAGACATTTTTGTTTCAAGGCTACGACGTTCAACGTTTTACTATTAAAGTTCTCTCATTAATATTTGCACGATAACAAAAATTATCACGTTTATACACAAAAGACGTAATCAATCAAATTCTTTTTATATCCACAACATTTTCACGATTTATCAACCCAGAAACGAGACTAGCAACACTTAAGCCAATCACCTGAAGTCTCGTGCGGGAAAGAAGTCTCTCGTTTTTTACCTCGATAGATTGATCCGTAATTATCACAGGACTTCTGGCAGAATACTGGGTTCGAATCGCAGTGATGGAAGTGGCAGATACAAGGCTGCATTGAAGTCACGATTTCCATTCTATTTTATGCTTCGATCCACTTCCGGAAGTTATGTGATATCGTGTGCTGGTTACTTCTGATCTTAACATAACGAAAGTGGTTGACATTAATCTCGGTGTATTTATTAATATTCAAATCTTCTAAACTAAACAATTAGAAAATTGCAACAAACTTCAGAAGTCACCTTTTCTGGCATATTTTCAAAAACTTGTGCAATTTATTATTGCAATTTTAATTTGTTTTGCTGCAAGTTATGGCGGCAAGTTGCTTGCTTACTGTCACAATGGTCACTTTTTTATTATTGTCGCCAATTGTTTGTTGCACGGGAACTTAATATACATGAGAGCACTTTTTATTGTAGGATTGTGTAATCTGGCTGCAGCTCTATTAAAAAGTTATTAAAAAAAAACACTATTTTTTAGGTTGATGAGCAGATTTCAACAAGCTAATTAAGTGATTCTTAATTATGTCACAAATAATTTACTAGTTTACTTTAACCTCTAAACTGGCTGTCGGGGTCCAGTAATCATAAACTTAAAAATAAATTAAAATAAAACAAACGATATTTGACCACTTTTTTGTTTGATCTGATCGAAACTCTTTTAGTTAAATTTCAAAATAAAATGATTTTTAGTTAAAAAACTGCATTCCTAAACACTAGGTTATAAATATCTGAGTTACGATGCCCCGATTTAAATATATTACTTTAATTCCCGATTTATGCATTTTTAAAAAACTTGTTTTGATTATTTTTATACCTGACTGAAAAAATGTCACCTGGGTAAAAGGAAAAAGGTGCGACATGTTACCAGACATCCAGCAGTGGAGCACCGACGATCGCAGTGCCCTTCAGACGTCCGTGAAAAACATAAAAAAGTACGTTACCACTGATATATTTATCCCGGACGTGAAAATAATATTTTTTTAATTCGACTGAAAATTTTATAAGAATTTAACAGAAATTAGGTAAAGTTTATTTGACATGTGTTTGTTTATGTGCGATCACTTTCAGAAGAGTCTACTCTCCCTACGCTTTTTATATGTGATAACGTCAAGCTTAGGAATCACCCTTTGTACTACTAGTCTGTCATGTCGTTCAAGTCATGGTCAGTGTCTAGTAGTAGGCTTGATTTGAAGGAGAAAGGTTAGGTTAGGGGTATGGAGGGTGTGTGAGTAAATGTCGATGAACCTTGCGTTTGAACTCTGAGATCTTAAATGAGTTTGGAAACACCGATTGCGGAAGACAGTTCCACAATCGAATTGTTCTATTTATAAACAAACTACTGAAACGTAATGTGCGCGAAGAGGAGGGTTGTAGCGGGTGGAGTTGAAAAAAGTTGCCGTGTAGGCAGGTTTCTAATTTCAGTGGAACAGTCGCTATGGTACTATCGGTAAAATTTGCTAAGCGCTGCTACGGTGACTTAAAGGGTCGATAAAAGAGCAAAAGGTGCTATCGCTAATGAGTTTGTTGGCGCGGTTTTGTGCTTTGTCCAGCCAAGCCAAAGTGGTTTATGTGGCGCCTGCCCAGACATACTAGTGGCATTCAAGGCGGGGCGGAATGTAGGACTTGTAGATTGTAGCCAGGGCAGTTGGCTGATACCGAAGCTTAGAGCTTAGGCAACAGAGCGGGATGACATACTGTGTCGAAAGCTTTGGGAATATCTATAGCAGCCGGACCAGATTCACCGAAGCGGTGGATGTTTTTTTTGAGAGCCACCGCCTGGAGCAATAACAACTTTGCGCTCAAAAATATTTCCTACTTTATAGTTCATTTTAAAATAAAGGCGTATTTTCTGACTATCGGAGCCGACTATCATATCAGACTATCGGATTAGACCAAAAACTTGAACTCATAGTCGTAAGCGAGTGAACACTTTTTTTTTATCATTCCAATTCTAAACCTCAAAGAGCTCTATCCAGGGAAAACTGCACACTCACTTTCGCTTTGTGTGGCGAAATCCACACCCTTAATATTTCATGTATACCTGATAACCCAAAATTTTGAGATTTCTATCTCGGTCACTGGTAACGACCGCGCTTTTCATACCAAAACTAAATATATTTATTATATTAAAGCTATTAAGGCCTTATAACTGTTAAGTCTAAGCTTTTTAACCCCACCAGACCAGCATTTAAAAAGGGAATTGCCTCAGAAGCATACCGAAAAAGGGATTTCCCCATAAGTTCCATATGAGAACCCCATATAGAAAATGCACAGCATGTCGACAGAGGTTCCCCATGAACACTTCAGAAAAAATCAGCAATGCTGAAATGAGATAAGCCTTATCAGTTTTTCATAATGGCCCTAGAAGGCAACCCTTATTTCAAATGAAATGGGGCATATCTACCTTACGTATTCGGAAACCTTTTTGAAAAGCTTCACCAACTGGGCAAGCTCAAGTACATTGGCGAACTAAGCTGAACTTTAAAACAACCTCAATTCGCATACAATTTCCACATATTCAACTCAGGATAAGCAAACCTCAGTTGGCCCAACTAGCCTCGAACGGAATTTGAACGTAAAAGCTTGCTCAAAAGAAAGTAATCAACTGGAATAGTGGAATACCATTGCAGTGGGCTTTTACATATCTGACTTCTGGCGAAAAAGCAGCAAAAGTTTCAAGCACAAACTGAACATGAACTGGACTTTAGCCGGTGAAGCCACTTAAGTGGATTGAACTTAACATTATTGAACTGAGGTTGGTGAAGCCGGGGCATTAAGCTTTAGTTCATGTAAAGCTTTAGTTTTTGTTTTCGCATTGCTTCATGTTTCAGGCAATTATGTAGGTCACCGAGAAGGATAACATTTAGAATACTCAATAGACCGGTTCTGGCTCTATTACAAAGGTCAAGCAGCATTGGACTTACTCATATATCCACGCCGAAATTCTCAAATTTTTCGGAATCGGGGAGCAAGATTTTTCCACTAAGGGGTTAAATGGAGCATTCTTTATGACGAGGAGCGATCGATTTTGTATTGCCAGTACTGTGGCAATGCAAAGGTATGACCAGCTGCTAAAACATGAAACAATGAAACACCAAAACAGGAAGCAGCAACGGCCCTTTTCAGGATCAAATCAGTAGTGTCATCTTATAATGCTGCCAATGTTCGGTTCAAGCCGAAATTGTGAATTTTTGGGCTGCACAGTGAGGGCTAATTTTGAAAATTTGATGACCTTTTTGCGAGCTTTTTTGGGAAAGAAATATTGAGGCCGCTATGGGGCAAGTTCTGCACAGGATGCCGGACGAGCCGTATTCTGAATAGGATTGACTACGTATATGTTGTGCACGTAGTACGGAATTTTTTGGATAGGTTTTGCTCAACCCCGTATTTTGAAAAAATTGTAGGTAACATATTTTTTTAAAGGTACCTAGGGGTTTTACTAGTTGTAAATAATAATGGAGCATATTTTGTTTAAATAAACTCATTTTCACACTATGAAAAAATCAGTTGGATTTTACTTAAAAGCGACAAGAACTTGTTCCCAGGCCTTATAAAAAGGCAAAGTAACTGCATTCCCAAAATAACAAGAATTCAATTTGAGATATGTATAGGATTAAAATTTTGTAAAATTCCATCGAAAATGCAGAGTGTTTATAAATAAATAAAAAAAATAAATAAGGAAATTCCAAAATATTTAAAGTCGAAATAAAAAAAAATAAACTTTTTTACTACAGTAATTAAGAAAGGATTCTGGGAATGACTTTTAAAACGGAACAAGCCATTAATAATAATAAAAAATTAATTAACATTTTGGACCATCGCACAGTTTATAAAGGGGGTTTTGTCAAAAATTTACCGCGATTCCAAATTTGACTTTTTTTAACATTGAAATTTAATTAATTAATTCGCGTAATTAAGTTAAATAATTGATAATCCTGCACTAAATTTACCCATTAGTATTTGTGAAAATGATAAGAATTTATTTGTTTCTTGGCACTTTTACACCGCAATAAGTCGTTTTATTTATTCAACTGAACCACTGCTAATAAAGCAACTGCAAATTTGAACTGCCTTCATAACAATTTTTTTTTCTGTATGGTAATCTAAATTTATTGCAGGTAGATAAGTACTATATTATTAATATTTGCTGTTTACAACAACAAAGTTGTAAAATACGAAAATAAAAGTCACTTGGGTTTTTGCAAAATTAATAACACCACTAACCACTATTTTTGAACTGAGGTGAAAAACGTTATTAACAAACCACAAAATGATATAAAATTATTAACAAATTTTCCGATTATTTTTAAACAAATTAAAAGTATCACGTTAACAGCTGTTTGCTGCGCGAAGCTTCACTGGTGACTGAAGTTTAACGATGGACAACCGCGACTTTTTTTATATCGGTATGATCCAGGCTCACGGGCATGCGCGAACGGATAACTCACTCTAAGTTTAATCTCGATGAAAGACAGCAAAAAACGAACACACCTGGATTCGAGCATAGCGCATACCTGGCTGAAAATATAGCGGTTGAAAATTTGAAATTTACTTGAAGCTCTTTTTTGTTTACCCGAGAAAATAGTGGGAATTATGCTGTTGTTCCAGCATAAAAATGGGGAAAGCTTTTGCACGATCACCTGTGCTGCGGTATTTAGCTTGAGAGGTAATTGAATGTAAGAATGAATAGCGGGAGAGGATGCTGATATCGATCAGGTGTTTTTACAGATCTTTTTGTGCCGATGCTAAGAAGAATAACGATTATGACAAGGCAAGGCCACAAGAGGCCCGCCGAGATGTAAATAAGAAAATTCTGCGGTTGAAATGGTTGATTGGAGATACGATGGTTTTTTCCTCTCTTGGTGCTTGATCGAAGTCAAGTTCATATCTATATTTCGTAATTCGTAGTAGAACATCGATTATCTCCGATACTGTTTTTCTAGTTCTTCTTTATCACACAAAAAATATCCGTTTGAGTGTTTTCAACTTGAGTGTAGCCAGTGAAGATATTTGGAAATTGGTTCAAGGATATTTTGAATATTTATCGATTGTGATAAAAACAAAATCAAGAAAGTAGGAAAAGTTCAGAGACAGCCTTGGGTGTTAAAGATTAGAAAACATTGCGCTCAAGGTCTGTGTCCGGAAAGTTTCGGAACGGAAGTTTTATCAAAATATTGTTGACCATTTATAGTTGGTATCTTTGCGGTTTAAAGTGATTCTTAAAGATTGCGGAGAAAATGAGAGTCTTTAAGGAAACGTTATTGTAAAAATGGGCTTAACGATCTAAAAATAATAAGGAATTCTCCTTATAAATGCTGAAACAGTAAAGGCAGGGCCGGACTAAAGGGTGGACCAAGTGGGCCATGGACCAAGGGCCTCCACCAACTGGGGACCCCCACCAAATACCAAGTGAAATTTTCTTTGGCTTATACATAATAAAAATTAGAAGACGGTTTTGTTAATACATATAGCAATCAATGCTATCATTATCAATAGTATCGATATCAATATTGATAATCAATAATCAATCATGTAGTTTTGCATCAAATGGTGCATAGCCGGCGGATAATGTGGGTACGGTGGGTAGCAGTACCCACCCAGAAAATTCCGGATGGGTAAAATACCCACCCGAAATTTGAAAATAAATGATCGTGTGACATGAAGAATGCCTCTGGTACCGGCCCTTATTCGCCGAATTTCACACAATAAAAGAAAACGTTCTTTGTATTACCCTGCATACTTAGTCATACCAGTCAACGCGCTGAGCTATCGTCTACATCCTCCATTTCTACTCAAGGCCTGTGCAAGGTTGTTACTCACTTCCCAACACTCTCTTGTAACCCATCTATCCACGTTTGGGATAAGTCTGTGGGGGCCACTAACCCTCAGTAGAGTTGTCTCACTTCCTTTGCCATTGCATTACAGATTCGCAGTGCATCATCTGCCGCCGCACTAACTTTGTCTCCCTCTAACATATTCTGGATCATAAATACACATGCCGTCTTTCGCCCGTATCTCTATGTGTACTAGTTGGGATGCCCGTTACCGAAATTCGGTCACAAAAACAATAAATATATAAAATTCACGATTCGATTTAAATATGTATTTTTATTTCAAAAAAAAATTATTCGCAATGGCGAATTTTTAATTACTGTGAAACATTTCTATTGTCGCTCCAGAGCATCTAAAATTTCCCAGGATTTTTTTAATCGCATCCATGACGTCTTAAGACTAAACTCATCACGTATAGCAAGACGATAAGAAGCATATTGTAACATTGTTACTTTTGTACGTGGTAAGTTAGCACGTGAAGTAGAATGTAAACTGTGTGCTATATTGACATGCCAACCCCTATCACCATGTGGAAATAATAATGGATAAGCCAAAGGCTCCAAAGAAGGATCAAGAACAGAAACAGAACGAATTTCATTTGTTGTTTTTGAAAAAACAATCATATTTCGTTCGAAAGGAGGCTCACCATCATCTTTTTTCAAAATAGCAGCAACATCAGTTTGTACAGCATCATTGAAACGACGAATATCAACTTGGTTATTAACTTTTTATAGAAACTTCAGCTGCAATATTCTCAGGTCTTTGACAATATTCATACATGGACCTGAATGAGTGAACAAAAGGATTAATCCGATCTAACTCCAAACCTATTTCACGCATAATATCAATATTACATTCAATATTCGCATTTCTATTCATTCTATGATTAGCAGCAGTATCTACATCATAGAAATACAATTGTGCATAACATGGAGGTCGGCCATAGCCAGGAATTAAGGCACCAGTTCGGTGATAGAAAATGTTATGGATTTTAAAATGATAAATGCCATTTGCTGTGTCATTTGACAAATTACACTCAGAGCTAGTCATTGCAAAGGCAGCATTATACGAACGAATATTTGCAAAAAAAAATTTTAGAACGATTTTTAATACCACTTTCATTCGAAGTTAATCCTTCAAAAAAATTATTGAAAAAGTAATTTTGAGAAAGTGAAAATACCTCAGTATTACGTAAAGTTACTTCAGTCAGAAAATGTTTGGCACGACAAAAATGACAACTCATATTAAAAGAACTACACGAAAACGAATCAAAATCAACCGGAATAACATTCAAAGCACATTTAAAAGAATCAGTCAAAATTTCTAAAGGTGCAATGAATCAATTAAAATTTCTAAAGGCATTCGCCAAAAAACGAACGGCAGCCCCTTACACAATACAACTCAATAATACTATACACAAGAGTATAAAAAAATACACGCACAAAGTGACCGAGTTTTTTTATGTCAGTTATGCCGCCAAAAATCCACACAAACGCTTGTTTTTCTCTGTTTCTCATTCGCTTCACTGAAACGGCATTTGTGTCAATCGTAGGCTACTCAGCTCTACGTTGATGCTCACAAAAAATTCAAATTTTCCAACGGCTTTTTAAAATTCGAAAAATTAAAATCGCTATAACTTTTTTATTCGTGAATAGATTTCGTTGAAATTCCTTATTACAAAACTATGCCATAAAAAGAACATTTTCTAAAAATTTAAACGAAATCGGTCTACGAACAAAAAAGCCTTAGCGTGTACAAACTTTTTGTTTGCCTATTAATATATAAGATAATTCCTTTGCTTCGCACGCCGCATCGTTGAATATGGTCCTATATGCGCAGCACGAGCGAGGGACGTTTAAGCTGGCGACAGATATATGCGTACGTTGGTGCGTGCGGTGATTGATATAATAGAAGTGGTTAAATTCAAATGCAAACGGACATATAGTTAGGTAAACGGCTTTGGGGAATTACACCTCAGTCTACCAGGCGGAAATGCTTGCTCTGCTGCACGCGCTGGATCACATAAATGAGGGTCAGGTGCAGGGAAGAAGTATCCTTATAGCACTGGACAATCAGGCTGTGATTAAGCGCATGAACCAGACAGAGATTAATGCGTCTCTGGCGTTGGAATGTGTCCAAAAACTGAACAGGTGTGCGCAACAAAACAACGTGACGCTAGCTTGGGTTAGAGGACATACAGGCATCGATGGGAACGAAAAGGCTGACAACCTGGCAAAACAGGGGTCAACCTCGGAATTCTGGGGACCGGAGCCATACTCTGCCATTGGCAGAGGGTTGGTAAGGAACTACATCGAGAAATGGGTCGCTGAGGAACACCGGAGACGGTGGGACGCTATGACCACGTGTAGGCAGGCTAAGATGGTGCTTACGCTGCCGATTACCGCAGCCAGAAGAAGGATCCTGCATATGCAAAGGAGAACCCTCAGATGGTTGGTGGCACTGATTACAGGACACGGATGTTTCAGGTATCACCTAAAAAGAATGGGAATTCTGGAGGATGACACCTGTCGGATGTGCCTGGAGGAACCTGAGACGGCCACACACATAGTGTGTCACTGTCCGGCGGTGGCGAGGAAAAGGGATGCCATAACTGGACTCCAGTGGATGGAGGACATGAGGCAGACTCCCTTCAATCAGCTGCTTGCGATAACTAGGGGAGTCGAAGTAAGGGAGCAATGGGACAACCCACTGCAACCCCAATAAGATGACTCTAGGCAGAGGGACGAAAAGGGACCCGCAAATAGTGGTCTGATTCGGTATCCCTCGAAAATCTATATATATAGGTAAACGGAACGTTTCCTCTTTGCCGTTTTCACAATAGTCTCAAATATCCAAAGGCAAGCACATCCAACCGACACATGCACTCGTCCCTTAGATTTTTTGGTTATTTGTAAAAGACTAGAGGGAGCCCAAGCACACATGCGCGAAAATTCGCCGCATAAACCGCAGGCACTGTACGCACGTACAAATCTGTTTCCAACTTTAGTCTGCATGCGTCCTTCCATTTGCTGCTGTTGGCCCTGTTTCTTGCTGCTGCTCATACATACATAGGCACTGCGTAAGCCTAGCTGAGCGAACCACCTTCGCCAACAGGAAGTGTCGGATTTGTTTGGGCACAAATAGCGGAAGCTTCATCCGCCAAACCCTCCAATTGTGTTTTAATATTAAGCCTGTGGTCGATCATCACTCATCAACCTTATGGCGATCTGTGAGTGATTGATCTGTTCCCAAAGCTGATCGGGCAGTTACAGCTGGTTGCTGATCAGAGGTTACAGCTTTGTGTTTAGCAAATGGCAGACGAGCGCTTTAATATCAGCACTTTCACGCCACGCTTTAATAGCTCAGAGAGCTTCATTCGCACCTAACTTGATCTCATCGAGGCCTCAACACATCATGATGCATTGTAATCGACCGGAGAGGTCCTAGAACATCACATATTCAGATTCTTCTGTACACCGTCGGCCCATCTTCCAATTCACAATGAAGTGACCTACCTTCTTTCATTGTTGAAAGGTTGATACCAAATAACAGTTTCGGAGGAGTAGATGTGTTTGTCTGAATACCCACTCGGGTCCAACAGGATCCGCCGGCACTGAATTGGTGCAACAATTGCAATATGATAAATATTATTTTTGCCAGTACAAATATATTCCTACAAATCTATTCTTAGGGCCGGTTTCACAGTGCGAACTTAAGTTTTCCTTACTTAAGTAAATTTTTTTACTTAAGTGTAACTTAAGTCAAATTCGGTTTCACAGTGCAATTTTTTCTTCTTCTTACTATTATATTTGTTTCTTACGGCGGCACTTCAATATTGTAAATTATGAACTTACAATATATGTAGTACAGTCAATCTGTAAGTGAGTCTCCGAAAAATGACATACCGAAATTTGACTTGATGAATCGTTAGGGGGGCATGTAATGAAGTTAATGTCAAATTTCCGAAGTCCCCCTCCCCCTGTTTTTGAGAAAATCCAAAAAAAAAATTTGAAATGCGTTTATCTTAGAATCTATGGGTTTTGGTGAAAAGTTTATTTAACAAAAAATGTAGAGGACATTATTAACTACATTTTATGTCTTTGAAGTGACGTCATCCGACTTGAAATACAAAAAGTAGGTGGCGCTGAAGCATCAAAAAAGTGTTTGTTTGCTATTTTCGTTAAAAAAAATAGTTAGATAGATATTTTGACTTGAAATTTTAACCAGTTATTGTTCACATTATAAAGTATAACTTTTGAAAATTTCATCATATTTCACTAAAAATATTCGAAGTTTTCACCAAAAAACCAAAATTCTGCAATTTCTTCAGTTTTTGATTTTTTTTTGAGGTTATGTGTGCAGATGAGGATTTCATATTGTAACCGCTGGTAGTCAATATCATAATGAACAGCCTCTATTTTTTCGATTTTTCGGACCTACAATGCCGAGATATACGCATCTATGTTTAGAAAGAACGACCCAAATGGTAAATTTTTGACATAATGGCCGATAACTTACGTAGCGGCCGGCGGTTGCTAGAGATAGAAAATGTCCATTTCGTATAGTATTCAATGTAACTAACATGTTCCAAAAAAAAATTTTGAGACTCGAAGCAATTCCTTATGTTTTGCTTATCTGACTCCACTAACTCAATTTATGTATATTTGCGTCAAATTTATGTACATCTTTCAAGACAATGCAAAATTAGATTGTTGCAAAGTTAATGTAACCTTTCTATCAACATTAAGTTATTTTTGCGACATTATTGGTTTTTTATATGACTTAGTAAACAAAAAAAGTAGCTGTACATTTTATTTCTGTATTCTTTTATTCAATAATTATATTTTGTAGTACGTCGGGCCCTCTTTATCCTTGGTTGGTCTGAGGAATTGCTTCTGATTTCTTCGGTAGATGTTATATTCCCCGATTCTGCGTCTACTTCTTCTCTGTGGTCATCATTGTTGCTGCTTGTCTTCGGATTTTCTCAAAAACAGGGGGAGGGGGGACTTCGGAAATTTGACAATAACTTCATTACATGCCCCCCTAACGATTCATCAAGTCAAATTTCGGTATGTCATTTTTCGGAGTCTCCCTATTTTTTCGTGACAGATTGACTGTACTAATAGCCGAACTTTACATGTAAAATTTCCTTTTAATCGCGTTTTCCTTGAAATGTACTGGAATAAACTGACGTTTGAATTTTCTATGCATTCTGATTTAAGAAAGTCTAGAGAAATTGCCACTTAAGTTACACTTAAGTAAATTTTAAGTAGCAACTGTGAAACAGCCATCCATACTTAAGTGTAACTTAAGTTAATTTTTATAGTTAAGTTCGCACTGTGAAACCGGCCCTTAGTATCACATTTTTCATTGAAATAAGTATCTAATTTGAATTTTCCCGCGTATTCAGTAGGCGGCGCGGATCGTAAGATAAGTTCCAAGTTTTTCTCCCCAACACGTAAACCGCTGTAAATCGTTACGAGCAAGAAGATTCTGTGGTGATTTGCATCAAGGCATTTTGCATCAAGAAGGTGTAAACAATGGATCTAAAAGATGATCGGCACAAAGCGAAGCGGACGCATTTAGGTGGATTCGAAAAGCGTAAAAAGACCAAAAAACGCGAAAGAAGTTGGTTCACGCGTTGAGACTGACACCTAACTACTTAAATGCTAACTACTAACAAACTACTACTGCACTACAAGAAAGAGGACACTTCAGAATACTAAATAATGCAATACTTTTTGGCAAGTGCTGTTTGCCAATTTAGCAGGTACTATTGGTGTTTTGATCACCAATGGGAAAAGGTATCTTTGTTATTAAAACACTGGAAGTCCAATTGAATTTTTCTCTCTTTTACAAAGTATTTACAAAGGTCTTATATACAACTGTTACACAAGTTACATGTGAATTATATTTACCCAAGAAAAAATGATTTTAAGAAAAGTGCGTTTTTGTTTTCGTGATGACGTATTATGATACGCCACAAATGTTTTTCCATTTTTCTTGAATATTCGCCATTTTTGGGTTGAATTTCTCCTTAAGATCTATTATACGTATGACCATCTATTAGATAAAATATAAAACGAGCCCCTATAATAGGGGCCCCCACCAAACTCGTGCTCAGGGGCCCCCACCACCCTTAATCCGGGCCTGAGTAAAGGATTGTAAATAGCCCTTATTTGTATTGGAACAAAGGACCTTTTCTACCGCCACACGATTTATAATATCTACTGACTCATAAGATCGTTTCAGTCGATTTTTTTTTTGCTATTCCCGAGTACAAATAACTATATAGAAAAATAATTAGATATAATTAAAAAGAAATATACATTAAGAAAATCACATAAAACTGTATATATTTATTATATAATAAGAAAACCTTTACAATTATATATGTAGAATTGTGTATAGGCAATTATCTCTGAACATCTATAATGACATTAGATTTAATTACATATGCTAATATACACATGTATATTACATTGCATAAAAAAAAATTAAATACATTGAACTCTTGATTTTTACGATGAATACATTAAAAAACTTAGGAAATATTTCTGTAATATTTTTCCCTTATTAATTAAATTAAATTAAATTCTTCAGCAGTTGAAACAGAACGTTATTGCTATTCATGAAACTTATGGCTATACGAGCTCGAGAATGCTAATAATCAACTTTATCTATATTCTGTTTAGAAAACTAAACCCCAGAGGAGTTCGTTGCGGTTTCACATTAAATTCTCTAGAAATAAAAATTATAGGTAGTTTAAAAAAAACTAAAAAATACGCTTTTATTTTAAAATGAACTAAAAAATAAAAAATAATTTTAAATGTAGAGCTTTTATTGCTCCAGACAGTATATGGAAATAACCTATCTTTCGAAATGTAAAAATGTCGGGGGTCGAAGAGCACAATTCGGTCGCCATCTTGCAACTGCTATCTTCTTTTTTGGAAGGTCAGATTACATTGTCCCGCGACCTATACATATGTATGTGCAAAATTTCAGAGTTGATCGGCTATATGGAAGTGGGTCAAAATCAAGTTGCAAGATTTGTTTACATACTACATACAACATTACAGGTGAAGCTAATAGACCAAGAGCTAGTGAGCCGTCCGAGTAACGGTGTGTCTGTAAGGCTAGAAATTCTTATGGTGATGAGTCATAGTTGCCTAAGTACAATGACCATCGCCTGGCACGCCTCAGCCCTGCACGTCATCAACCCCTATATTTTTGAAAGTGTAGGAAACATTTGAAAAAAAAAACTTGTTCCTGTAAGCTTGAAATTTTTTTACCATTTTGTTTATTTGTTATTAAGTTCAAAAAAAAATTGACAGGCGTTTTCGATGAGCACAAGTACCTGACAGGTGAGCCTGAAGGTGTATTATGTGTAAATGAAAATAAACTTTATTCTGTAAAGTTGAAATTTACAGATATGTTTCTTTAGACGATTTAAAGTAAGTTGGTACAATGACAGGCGGTTCTGGCTAGCATAAGTCCTTGACAGGCGAGGGGAAAGATGAGTGCGAGTAAGAGGCGTAGCATGAAAAATCATATCGTTGTTAAATATGGGACCCCAATGCAGGAAAATCCGGATTTTTGTTATATTTTATAATTATAGTAGATAGTTTTCCGAAAATTTTAAGGTATCTTGCAGCGTCCTACGATGGTTTTTGGGGCTGTGGGAGGTAAAAATGTGGTTTAATTTAAGCGAAAAAGAGGTTTTTTCCTGAAATTACATATAAAAAACGCCATAAATAGATGGACGTATAAATTGCGTGATTATATATAAATTATATATAAAGACAGTCGGAAAAAGGGGGAGAAGGGGGACATAATAGATTTCTTGACGCTATAATTAAGAGAAAAATCGTCGGAATTCAATGAATGTGTTTTGGATAAAATTGGTCCAGGGCAACACGTGGTAAAAAGCTAATAATAGTAGCGAAAACACGTTTTTCACGTTTTGGGTACGAAAAAAAAGTTGTTTTGGAAAACAAAAAATATTATAATAGTGCTTAAAAAGACGAAAATTGTGAGTTTTGGACCATTGATATCGTCACGAAAACCTACCCTTCAGGAAATATCGAACAATTGCCGGACTATTCCCCACCCCTAAAAATTCGTTTTGGGGGTGCAGGGAAGCTTCGGATGACAACGCACCTCCCCGGGTTTCTTCATTTGTCACTAAAAATCTTTCTGCAAGCCACTGTAAATTTTCTTCTTCAAACCGGTATAATGCCTTAAAATCAGGAACTAGTGTAGGTAAGCGGGGCTTGTAATGTTTAACATTCCTCACGTGAACCACATCTGCCATGGCACTGAAAATCAGATAACACAACCGTTCACCACTGAACTAAGTCTACTACTGACCAAACTCAGCTTTTTTGAAGGATATGCTTTTCACTTAAAGTACAGGGTCAAGTTTATGAATACTCTTTTACTTTTATGTGAGTATAAGGATATGCTTTTACTCTACAAGAATAAGGTTTTGCTTCAAATTATTATGAATACAAGCAGAAGGATTTCCTTAATAATTTGCAAGTAAAAGCATATCCTTTTTTTTATGAATACGACCCATTGTGTGGGAGGAATCCTGCGATCAATTTTTTGTCCACTTTCCGATATCTGGTGAGGTGATAGTCACATTTGGCACAAATCATTGCTTTTGAAGACAATTCAATATAGTAATTTCAATTTCATAGTAAATTCAATATGGCGGCCACCACAAAATGGCGCATTACCTTTTTCGTTACAAACCCCCACCCGTAGAAAACGGTGAGCTATGTAGAAAAATGGTCTTTGGTTAATATAAAGATTCTACGCAAAATGTTCCATCAATATATCCGACCCTAAATCAATTAGAAATCAAATGAAAGCAATCATGCTTAAATCGCTAATTTTAAGTAAAAAAATGAACCAAAAAGAGTGTTTAAGATAATCACCCTTCACATTTACACTAAATTACACCGATAAAATCTCTTAAGGGTAGCAAAGCTATTATTAACAAAATTCGTTCATTTTCGGTTCGGTGAATAAGATAAATTTTTCGCAAATTGTCAGTATTATTAAATTAATAATCACCTTGTAACCATAAATGAGCTTACTGGATTTTTATGTCATTTAAAGAGATTATTTAGCGAGATTATATAAAAACACACAAAAAATATATAAAGCTCGAACAAATTGTTGGGTTTATTATTATTTATTTTTAACACCACAACAGAAAAATGAAAGGCAATTATGACAAGTTAATTTAGTTAATGATGATTGGACTAACGTCAAACACTTTAATATTCGGGACTTGCGTATTTATAATTTTTTTTGGAGGTTTATCTAACCTCTGTTGAATCAGATTTTGACGTAGATGATGCAAAGCAAAAGTACAGAACAAGCTAAAGTTTTTTAAACATGTAAATTAGAAGCTTCCCGAATTATTTTAGATACTGCAGCAACTAGTGTGGATGTCTGAACTTTCTCGGTACTGCGGTCATCTCAGAAAATATCTGCCGGTCGATGAAACTTGCCTCGTCTCACAGAGCAAGAAGAAGTTTTATGGACACCACAACATGCTGCACAGCTTCGCTGATATTCTTAAGGCGGCTCTACACGATGCTATAAACACCCTCGAACGTTGGACGCTTGATGGTAGGACGCATCATGTGGCCAATGCTCAAACTACGAGCGTCCAATATCAAGCGTCCAACGTTCATATTTGGACACGTTCGGGCTGATGTCGGTATTGACTTAATCGCTGGAAGCCAACATTTGAATGAAACGTTCACGGCATCGTGTAGAGCCATTGTTATTAAAAAATTTTAATGATTGCAGATCGAATTTTTCTTCGATTGAATCTCGCTCTAAAGGAAAGTTCTCGTCTACTAAGTAATATTACACTTTATTCTGCGCTTTTTCCTACATTTTCAACAAGTTCAAAATGTTTCATTTGTTTCAATCACCATTGTCATGGCTCGATAACATTCTTTATTAACGGCGATGTTTTTTCTTTCCTATATGTTGACACGGCTAGTTGAAATTTTGTATGTATGCAACAACCAGACGGTACATGGATAACAAGTAGTCACGAGTCATTGAAACTCCTGCTCGATACCCACTTTCCTGGGTCGACATCTCTTGCTGCACCCGCAGAAATATGTTTTGGGGGCTCAACTAATGAATATAATTTAGTACCATCAACAGACTAATAACAGGGATTTGCTCTTATGGGTCATAAAAGGCTTTAAGCCTTATAACACACTTGGACCGGACAGAATTTATCCAATTGAAATTCAGGAAATCAGTGACCTAATTCTGGATTGGATTGCAGCCATCTATAGTAGTGTAGTACCCTTGGCCTTAGCTACATTCCAACATCCTGGAGGGTGGCTTCCATTCCGAAAGCGGATAATATCTCCTACCACAATCCAAAGGACTTAAGACCTATATGTCTCACATCCTTTCTCCTCAAGATCCTCGAAAGACTTGTGGAGATTCATATTAAGCAAAGCATTGATAGAAAATTGCTTTCTTCCTCGGACCATGCCTACACGAAATGTAAATGGGTAGACACTGCTCTCCACTTCCCAGTAGCAATCCCTTGAAGGCAAGGAGTACATTTTGGCTGCTTTCTTAGATATTAAAGGTGCTTTCAACAATGTTGAATCTTCTGCGGTCACGGAGGCACTGGTCTGGGGCTTTCGGAAGAAGTCAGACGGGTTGAAAGAGGCACACCGCAGGGTAGGTGTTCTATCGCCGCTCCTGGGTGCAACACGGTGGCCTATGCTGATGACATTGTGCTGGTGGTGGCCGACAACTACATCTCAACAATAAGAGATATAGCGCAACGAATATTGGACACTCTTGTTCAATGGGCTACTACAGAGTCTAGGCGTTAACCCAGCTAAGACTGAAGTAGTGCTCTTTACAAGGAAGCACAGGATTCCCAATTTTCCTTCTCTAAGACTCTGCAATGAAAGACGGCAATTTATAGAAGATGTGAAATTTCTAGGTCTCATACTGAGCACATGTACTGAGAGAGGTAATAAGGCCAAAACAGCTCTCTTCTTATACAAAAGTACGATCGAAGTGAATTGGGGCGTTAAACCCCGCATCGTCCACTGGTTGCATACAACGGCAATTAGACCTATACTTATTCATGGCATATCGGTCTGCCGGACTGCATTACAGAAGGTCACGTATCGTAAGATACTGGAAAGGGTCCAAAGAATAGCGTGTCTTATTGCATCTTATTTCTTTGGATATACATGCCTGACCGCCAGGACGAAGGCTTCTCTTGGGTGGGCTCCATCTTCATATGGTCACTCATCGATTCTTTGGAGGTTTGCCATGGCTGCGGGCAGCCTAAATTTCCCTACACCTTGGTGAAACGTTTCAATACCATCAGTCTGGCCAGTGATGACTGGACATATGGTGTTATCCCGTCTGGGTCATTATGTATCTACACAGATGGCTCTAAAATTGGGAAAAGGGTTGGTTGTGGTATCTTCTCCAAGATATTGAATATTGCAGTGTCTTCCAGGCGGAAG
Organism: Thereva unica; assembly: GCA_949987705.1. NCBI lineage: Eukaryota > Metazoa > Arthropoda > Insecta > Diptera > Therevidae > Thereva > Thereva unica. The sequence continues at coordinate 38,186,210 of OX465281.1, forward strand.
TCACTGCGATCTGGGAGGCTCTCGAATGGGCGAAGATAAATAATATATCTCATAAGATTATATGTATTCTATCGGATAGCCAGACGGATCCTTAACGCTCTTAATTCTGTCGTTACAACATCCACGACTGTCCTGGGGTTCCGCAGGTCTCTGTGTGAGATTGCCACTCAGTTTGATATAACTCTGTGTTGGGGGAAACAGCAGGGCAGAGGAGCTTGCTAGACAGGGAATCGGAGTGGAAAGGACAACGCAATTAAATCGGATGAGTATGCCCTTAGCCACCTATAAACTGGCTGTGAGAAAAATCAGCTTAGCTCGAGCCGGGCTGAGATGTACCACAGCAACAGTGTGCCGCACTCTTCACACAATACTGACGACTTTGGACGCGAGTTGGACAAAAAAGAAGTTGAAACTTCTCCACAACGACTTATGCAGAGGTTCTGGTAATAAAGATGAGGAAGAAACTGTCTCCTGTTCTGTTCTCTCACTGTTCTCTGAATATGTCCGACCCTCGGGAGGAAAATGGGAACCTTCCTTGGCTTAGCTTTACTTAATGGATTGGGTGAGCTGAAAAACCCTGGGTTCCTGACCTCTATCGCTTTATTAAAAGCTCCAAATGGCTTGAAATCGCCTGTATTTTGTCCCAACACCCAATGGTGTGCTTAAGTTGCAGTAAATTTTACTGGGTAAAATTATAATTATTCTAAATCAAACTAATACCAAAACGCAGGAAAAATGTAATAAGCATATTCTGCTTCTTACATGAGCCTACCGACTTACAATTACAAAGTCTGAAACTTTTGCACCGCTATTTAAAGCCAGAATATTTATTTATTGATACATTTGTTCATATATATAAGCAGCGTGCATCATCTGTCTGCAAAAACATTTTATTTTTGCAGCGTTTCTCAACTTCTTAAGGCAAAACAGGTCAAGGTGATTCTTTACATCGTTCAAGTTTTCGGAGCTGAGTGGATTTTGCAAGAATAAGTGAAAGTCTGAGAAAGTCATATTACGTCTTCAAAGGTAAAGCATCTCAGCTTTAATTTTATCAGTACATGATAATGTTTAATTGCAGATTGTTTTTTGATTATTTCAATCTAAATTAAAAGACAAGTGGTTTAATATGAATTTCAAATGCTGAATCAATCTGAATAATCAATCCTATACACCAAATATGACAGAAGATCGCGTTGGTGATCATGCCTAATAGAAACGCGAAAATCTGTTAGATATCGTTAATATACCAATATACCAAAGTACACTTTTTTGAATTTAAAAGTTCTTAGCAACAATTTTCTTTTAATGAGTGCAGTCTTTGAAATGAGTTATTACAGCGGAAAGTTTTTTGAATATTTTGTTTTCACATACAGGGTAGGACTAAAGTCTACATTCAGTTCGGTTATAGTTGTATATCTCTTTATCTTTATAAACAAAAACAAACTATTTCACTCCTACATCAGAAAAATATACAAAATAAAAAACAATTACATGACAAAAGTCTACATACACTACAGTATAGTTTATAAAATGTATGTAGACTTTAATCCTACTCTATACATATATTTCTAGATAAGTTTTAGGCACTAAGCAGCGTAGGGGGCTTTCCCTAAGCCTCTAGTCCAGTGGCTCCCAAACTTTATTTCGTACGGAACCTTTCTGCAATGTATAAAATTTGGCGGAATCCAACGATGAAAAAATAAAATAAGATATGATATATGTATGTATATATTTTAAAACGTTCGCTTTCTTGTCTGTCTGTTTGTCCGGATCATATCTTGCAATCGATGTTTTGAATACTTTAGGTTACCTGATCATCCTGAAATTTTGCATACAACTTCAGCTCCGATGACAATACAATGTGGTATACTCATTATACCGTTAGATCCATGGCGGCCGTCTCAAGAGGACGGATTACTGTTTTCTTCACGGAACAAATTTTGCAATCAATTTTTCAAATACTTCCGGATATCCTATCATGCTGAAATTTTGCATACAGCTTTAGCTCCGATGACAATGCAATATGGTATACTCAATATATACCTTTAGATCCATTGCGGTAGTCTCAGAAGGGCGGATTGAAATATTCTTCACAACCCCTTCGACAAGGGTATCAAATGAAAGGGTATGATAAGAAAAACACCATAACCAATATAGTATACTCAATATATCGTTTGGTCCATGGCGCCCATCTCAAGAGGGCGGATTACCATTCTCTTCACAACCCCCTCGACTTGGGAATATGGAATGGCGGCCAAAATGTTACGCGGCGTGACGTAGACCAAATTTCAAGGAAGAAGGGCCACTCGCACTTTCTGATTAGCAAGAACGCGTTGAACGGCCGGCGAGTCTGCGAATGTATTTGCGTTCGGCGCTGGTGATACGGAACCCTAAAATTTTTACGTGGAACCTTAAGGTTCCGCGGAACCCACTTTGGGAATCACTGCTCTAGTCTATCACATAAAAAAAAAGATGATAGAGTAGAACATAAGCTCGCCGAATCTCTAACCGAATTTAACTCTTAACTTTTAAAACAAAAAGAGCGAAATCTTGAATTCCACGAAGGCCATAAGGATCATGAGCAGTTCCTAGGCACTGTCGTTATGAAAATTATTCCGATAGTCGTACGGATAACAGCGTTTGTTGTCATAGTACCAGCAACAGCGACAACAATGTTTTGTATACTAGAAGCTTCCTTGAATGATTTTAATTTCCTTACCAACTGCCGAATTTCGCAATTGTATTTCCCGATCCCCGCCATAGGTATCAAATGAAAGGGTATGATAAATATTAATACAATTAGCTATGTGGCGTCCTTCCAAATACAAAATGCCGGCCAACACAAAATGGCGGATTACCTTTTTTTTAGAAGTCACTCGGTATGGGTATCAAATGAAAGGGTATAAATAGTGGAATATTATTAGCCGTGGGGCGTCACTCCAAATTCGAAATGGCGAAAAAACAAAATGGCGGCCAACACAAAAAGGACCATCACCTTTTTCTTTACAACATGGGCATGAGTATCAAATGAAAAGATGGGACAAGTAGAATACTATAAGCTGTGTAGCGTCATTCCGAATTAAATATGGCGGCCAACGAAAAGTAGCGGATTATATTGTTCTTCACAGTCCACTCGATTGGTATGGGTGTCAAATGAAAGTGTTTAATACTAAGTAAGAAAGTAAGCTGTATGATGTCATCTAAAATCAAATATGGCGGTCACCCCAAAATGGCGGAAGACATATAATAGATTAAAAATAGAAACTAAATATATGGTTTAAAAAAAAACTAAAAAATACGCTTTTATATTAAAATAAACTAAAAAGAAAAAAAAATTATTTTGAAGGTAAAGTTTTCATTGCTCCACCCAGAATGGGAGCAAACTACCTTTCGAAATGAAAAAAAGCGTGGAGCGCTAACGAAAAGTTTTGTATGGGCACCAAATTGTGGGCTGCACGGTGGGTATCAAATTTATAAAATTGATTACCTTTTACGGCTGTTTTTTGGGAAAAAATAATTTGGAGGGAAGCTATTTACAGGGCGTTTAATCCCCCGGCATAGCAAAAACTATGGGGACCATTTTGAATATGTTTGGCTAGGTGTCTGTTGTGCACGTAGTACCTACACAATTTTTCATCATGGAATCTTATAAAAGTTGCAGCATACTCTAACTTTGTTTGAGTACCCAAAATCATTTTTTGCAGATTTTTCCATTTTTCATTACAACTTTTTCCTACCGCGGACTGTGCACGCATAATCTTTTTTTATTGAAAGGTGTTGCAAGGTGTTATATCAAATAGCTGAAGGAGCTTCAAAAATTAGTTTTCTCCCCTCCCGCGCCACATCCTCCACTGCTAATACAGCTCTAGTATGCAAAACTATAAAATTACTACAATAGCAGAAATCCAGTTAATTTAAACCATACTTAAATTTTTTCACATTCGTTCTGCCGAGACAAAAAAGTGCATACTTTAATAAAACAAAATGTAAAAAAAATTGTTCTCTCCTCGACACGTTCCAAAAAAAAATTCGCATCAATATTCAAGGATAGAAAAATACCGCCTGATACACATTAGATTTTTTATAATATTTAAATAAATATTTAAAAATCCAGAATCCGAACACACAAAGAACAACTACATTCGAAGGCAGAGTTAAGACACACCGCAAAAACAAGCCAATGGAGAGCCGAATAACTATACTATCGCAGTAGTGACGCTTGAAATGGCCAACCTTGAATGCTTTTTTTTGCAATATTTTCCAATCAATAATAGTCGACTGAAATGCACACCTTCTTCATGTTTTCCATTTGTTATACTCGATTCAAGTCGAGCTTGGAGCATAATTAGGTGGCGGTAAGGTCGTTGCGGTTTCACTAGTGACGGCGAAAAATTAGCGCGGCTACAGCTGATGGAGAAATGAGAATAAAGTCATTGCCACTTGATCACTATATTGTAGTCGAAGTAATTGCAATTACATATTTGTGGCAATGAGCTTGAATATTATTCAAATTAAATATTTGCACATGGAACTAAATCTTCCGGTTATTAATTAAATGATATGTAGTAATGATAAAAACTAAAATTGTTCGAGCGATTTGATATTGCAGATACCTCTTCAATGTTAAATTATTCACTAAAACCTTTTTTGCAGGTGTAACCCATAGAATAGATTCTCTAATAAAAACTGCTAACGACCTCGAAAAATTTTCCAGAACATGAAATATTATCCACGGAAGATAAGTGGAAGAAACTATTAAAATTAACCATTCACAAAAAGCTCCAACCGTTTGCATGTAACGATGCATTTTTTACTAAAAATTTTCATCGAAAGCTCTCAGATCCACGTGAGGTAAAAAACAACACAAACCGGTATCCGAAAATGACGGAGCTTTAAGAGAAATATTCAAAAATTCAAGAGCATTGCTTTCTCCGGATCACTATGTTATATGGACTGAGTGTGCTTTGATCTTCCTAAAGTAGACTCAACGAAAACGTGAACCTAAGATAAATGAGCTTTTTGCGATCTTTTTTCGGAATAATATTGTGGGGTTTGTGTTTATGGTAAGCTTTTGGTCAAAAACTTAACGAAGCTATAAGATCGAGAAGCTTTTCAAAGGGATGCAAAAATAAAACATTCAATCCAATTGTTTAGAGCTGAGTCACTAACAATAGTTGGGACGTTCTGTTAGACATACTGAAAGTATGGCTTTTTGCCTAAAGCCATATTGTTTGTCATTAAAAGAGTCTAGGACTGTCTAAAGTCACCTGACAAAAGAACTGTAACTCCACCCATTAGTAAATTGGAACCTCTGAGACTTTTCTCAAAAGTAGTTCAGGTCTTGCTATACAGAATAGGCGTTTTCGTATGGAAATACCTCCTCGTTCAATGAAATAATCTGTAGTCGCAGACAAACTTTAAAGGAGGTGGGTCAAAATTGCCCCAGGCCCGGCGCAAAAGAAAAGTATCTCAGATTATCGGCTATAATAAGTATTGAATTTCTGTATAGTTGTTATATCCCGTAACTGTGGCTAAGGTGTTAATAATGCTATTTCTTTTTATTCGGGCGAAATGACTAATTAACCCTGTATTTTTGTAACGCCACCACATATCTTCATGAATAAGGTATCAGTGCACGCAGAATACTCCCACCTATCTAAAATTGTAAAAACGACGGTACCACAGTACCAACTTCCAGAGTTATGAGTCGTCAAAGTCAAAATTTTGTTTTTTTTAACAAAAATGTCACTTTCAACCACCTTTTTCTCCAAAATATTCATAGTCAACTAATGTTTTTTTTCTCAGAATAAGAAAGCTTGGAGTTTTTCCTTTGAATAATGTCTAAACAATTTTTATGCTACGGCCTTTACTTTCGAAGTTATAAGCAATTTTAATACTAAAATTGGCGTTATTTCGTACTTTTTTAGTACTCTTTTTCCTAAGCTTATGTCGAAAAGCACTAAGTGAAAAAAAGTCAAAGTCAAAATTGCTTGCAATTTCCGCAAATAAGGCTCATAACTCTGGAAGTTGGTACTGTGGTACCGTCGTTTTTACAATTTTAGATAGGTGGGAGTATTCTGCGTGCACTGATACCTTATTCATGAAGATATGTGGTGGCGTTACAAAAATACAGGGTTAATTAGTCATTTCGCCCGAATAAAAAGAAATAGCATTATTAACACCTTAGCCACAGTTACGGGATATAACAACTATACAGAAATTCAATACTTATTATAGCCGATAATCTGAGATACTTTTCTTTTGCGCCGGGCCTGGGGTAATTTTGTATGGGCTGTGACCCACCTCCTTTGGGAAACAGGGAAAAACAGCTGCGGGCTTGACTTAGTTAATTTGGCGATTATCCAAAAGGAGTGAAAATACTTCGGAGGATTGTTGGCCCCTTATGCGAGGAAGGACGATTGCGGAGACTTATGGGGTGCGACAGCAATGGAGACCCAATCTTCGCTGGAAGGATGGCGTAGACCAGGACGCTCATAGCTTAGCGATGCCAAACTGGATGACATCGACTCAGAATCGGGACCGGTGGAGAAAACAGTTGCGAGAGGCCAGGACCGGATCCCGGTTGTAGAGCCGTCAAAAAAGAAGAAGTGAGTTTTGGCCTTGGCTACCACCAAAGAGAGCAAGTGTGCTACCTTAAAAACAGCACTTTTTCTTTAAATGCGTCCTTTTTCGCGATTTTTGCGATCAGCTTGTCAATGATACCCTAGTTCCTAGGAGACTTGAAATTTTGCGCACACTCTTAGTTTGGACGTCAATGCAATCTGACCATTTTGTAAAAATAATGAAGATGGCGGTTCCAAGATGGCGGGCGACTTTTGCAATTGTGTTCCACTAAACCCACGACATGCGTAATAAATAAAAAGGTAGAATACAGTAAGCTGTGTGACGCCATTTTAAATCTATTATGGCCGCCACCACAAAATGGCGGAAGACATATAATAGGCTAAAAAATAGAAAAAAAATAATTTAAAAGAACTTAAAAATACGCTTTTATTTTCAAATGAACCAAAAAGTAAAAAATAATTTTGAATATAAAGTTTTTATTGCTGCAGCCACTTATTTAAATGTTAAAAAGCGTAGGGCACTAACCAAAAGTTCCGGTATTAATAAAATAAGAATATAGGTAAAGAGTACACCACGCTTTTCCATGTAAGTAAGTGGCTGCAGAAATAAAAATTTTACATTCAAAAATATGTTTTACTTTTTGGTTCATTTTAAAAGCTCACGAGGGCTTTTGTCAAAGGCTCTACGGCCAAAAGCGCGGATATAAGTCCGCGTAGTGAGGACGGCCCTTTAAAACCCGTAGTCTGTGCGAAAAGTAGGGCTGCAGTCTGTGCGAGGGAATCACATGGGATAGTGTAATGTTGAGGGAAAATCAGCAGTGGAAGCAAAATGTTATTAATTTCTGTGCAACAGTCGCTCTGTTCTATATATGAGGTAAGTATATTTTAGTATGCAACACACCCTTGTTTTTTGACTCGAGAGGCAACTTCGAGATAACTTTTTATATTGCAATTTTTTTTGAAAATATGTATTCTAAGATTACCTTAGACCAGTGATTCCCAAAGTGGGTTCCGCGGAACCTTAAGGTTCCACGAAAAAATTTTAGGGTTCCGTGTCACCAGCGCCGAAGCGCAAAACATTCACAGACTCACTGGCGCTGCGCCGGCCGTTTAACGCGTTTTTGCTAATCATAAAGTGCGAGTGGCCCTTTTTCCTTGAAATTTGGTCTACGTCACGACGCGTAACATTTTGGCCGCCATTCCATATTCCCATGTCGAGGGGTTGTAAAGACAATGGTAATCCGTCCTCTTGAGATGGCCGCCATGGGCCAAACGATGTATCGAATATACTATATTGCTTATGGTGTTCTACCTTTCATTTGATACCAATGTCGAAGGGGTTGTAAAGAATATTTCAATCCCTCCTCCTGAGACTGCCACCATGGATCTAAAGGTATATTGAGTATACCATATTGCATTGTCTTCGGAGCATGATAGGATATCCGGAAGTATTTGAATAATTAATTGCAAAATTTGTTCCGTGAAGAAAACAGTATTCCTACCTCTTGAGACGGCCGCCATAGATCTAACGGTATAATGAGTATACTATATTGTCATCGGAGCTGAAGTTGTGTGCAAAATTTCAGGGAGATCGGGGGTAACCGGAAGTATTCAAAAAATCGATCGCAAGATATGTACCGGACAAACAGACAGACAAGAAAGCGAGCTAATAAAAACGTTTTAAAATATAATATATACGTTTTATAAATTTATATGTACATATATCATATATCATTTTATTTTTCATGGTTGGGTTCCGCCAAATTTTATACATTGTAAAAAGGCTCCGTACGAAATAAAGTTTGGGAACCACTGCCTTAGACTAAAATAACCTTAAATAACTGTGGCAAAAATTATATAAATAGCTTGTAAACCTTGCGCCTTATTAGCTATCGTATGAATAAACATAGGCCACTAGCGCAAAACAGCCTCTAGCGGCGAAGCAATGCGAAATTACATAAAACTGTGAAGACAATTTGTCAATTGTCAATTTGTAGTAAATTGTATGCCCTACAACTTTGCTCATTTAATATTTTGACTCAAATGCAGAGTTTCCTATCAAAATAGAGAAAAGATTCTAAAATTCGCGTATTTCTCCAAAACTACCCTTTTTTCGAACTGCGGGTTGTGAAAATCATAATTAGACAACTCAAATCCTTCACTTGGAACCGGTTTCATAACTGTGGGAAAAATATCTTTAATCTTTCCTAATTTGAGCGGACTATTAATGTCTCAAAAAGAAATTAAATTCACGAGCGAAACGTGAGTAACCTTGTCACAAAAAAAAATAATTTAATTTGATTAGGAAACACTTTCTTATCACCTATGAGATCAAATCTCTGGCATGACTAATGAAACGTGAGTACATTGGCACGCGCACGTTGGGCGATTTTCTTAACTATAGCTCTTATTATTGCAAGCGTACGGCAGATTGAGATTTATTATCTGGTCACCTCATAATATGAAATGCGATAAGATTCAGGCTAGTCAGACATATTTTATCAAAAAAGGGTTATCTCTGAAGGTTTATCGCAGGCGCATCTAAATTAGTTCAACTTATGGTCATTTCACTTTTAGCGATGCATTAGATAGAAACTGAGCGAATCGGTGTTAATTACTCTTGTCGCCAATGCCATATGATTAGGTACAAAATGATTTGCTGTTTAACAAAAGGAGACTGATAACAAGTGTACACAAATATTGTTTGTTTAATCTCTTTAATAACCACGCAGAACAATTTTGGAAATACAACAATGGATAAACTACAGAATGCTTAAATATATTTGTCATATAGGCTTTAATATCCCATTTTTAGCGATTATATAAAAATATAAGAATCATATAATAAAGATACGAACGTTTTAATTATAGTAAAAGATAAAAAATATAATTGTAATATTCTTTATCTCCATGTTAAGCAAAGCATTGATAGAAAGCGCAGCATGCCTACACGAAAGGTAAATCAGTAGACACTGCTCTCCACTCCCTGGTAGCGGTCATCGACAGATCCATTGAATTCAAGGAATTCACGTTGGCTGCTTTCTTAGATATTGAAGGTACTTTCAACAATGTTGAACCTTCTGCGGTCACGGGGGCACTCCAGCGTCTGAATGTTGATGGGTGCTCCAGGTCCTTTATTGATCAGCTGCTGGGGTGCAGGGTCATAAAGTCTAGCCTGGGGCTTTCGAAAGAAGTCTAGTACAGTAAATCTGTCATGAAAAAAATAGTTTCAGTGAAAAAACTGCCTTATGGTTGAAAGTAGTTTTGTTCGTTGAAAAATGATGTGACTAAGCTACCTTGGCGATGGACATGTGCAACTGTTAGCAGTTTTTTGGAAAACTCAAAAAAAGTAAAAAAAAAATTTTGAAATGCGTTTTTCTCGATTTGCATACATTTTACAGGAAAATTTATTGAACAAAAAATGTAGAGGACGTTGCGATCTACAATTTATGTCATTGGCGCGATGCTGTACAACAAGAAATGCACACAGTAGATGGCGTTAAAGTGTCAAAAAAAGTGTTTTTCCACTTTTTTGTCCTGAAAATATTATTTTAACGCAAAACTGTAAATGGGAAAGTTGTTCCCTAGATTATTACCAACAACTTTTATTTAAACATTTTTTTCATATAACTTACCTTATAGATGGCTCAAGGGAACAGTGTAGGCTCTGGTATTTTTTCCGAGGCATTAAATATAAACTAGTTGGGATGCCCGTTACCGAAATTCGGTCACAAAAACAATAAATATATAAAATTCACGATTCGATTTAAATATTTTTATTTCAAAAAAAAAAAAAAATTATTCGCAATGGCGAATTTTTAATTACTATGAAACATTTCCATTGTCGCTCCAGAGCATCTAAAATTTCCCAGGATTTTTTTAATCGCATCCATGACGTCTTAAGACTAAACTCATCACGTATAGCAAGACTATAAGAAGCATATTGTAACATTGTTACTTTTGTACGTGGTAAGTTAGCACGTGAAGTAGAATGTAAACTGTGTGCTATATTGACATGCCAACCCCTATCACCATGTGGAAATAATAATGGATAAGCCAAAGGCTCCAAAGAAGAATCAAGAACAGAAACAGAACGAATTTCATTTGTTGTTTTTGAAAAAACAATCATATTTCGTTCGAAAGGAGGCTCACCATCATCTTTTTTGAAAATAGCAGCAACATCAGTTTGTACAGCATCATTGAAACGACGAATATCAACTTGGTTATTAACTTTTTATAGAAACTTCAGCTGCAATATTCTCAGGTCTTTGACAATATTCATACATGGACCTGAATGAGTGAACAAAAGGATTAATCCGATCTAACTCCAAACCTATTTCACGCATAATATCAATATTACATTCAATATTCGCATTTCTATTCATTCTATGATTAGCAGCAGTATCTACATCATAGAAATACAATTGTGCATAACATGGAGGTCGGCCATAGCCAGGAATTAAGGCACCAGTTCGGTGATAGAAAATGTTATAGATTTTAAAATGATAAATGCCATTTGCAGTGTCATTTGACAAATTACACTCAGAGCTAGTCATTGCAAAGGCAGCATTATACGAACGAATATTTGCAAAAAAAAATTTAGAACGATTTTTAATACCACTTTCATTCGAAGTTAATCCTTCAAAAAAATTATTGAAAAATTAATTTTGAGAAAGTGGAGGTAGATTAACTTTGCCTTTATGAAAACACAAAGAAAATGCCTCAGTATTACGTAAAGTTACTTCAGTCAGAAAATGTTTGGCACGACAAAAATGACAACTCATATTAAAAGAATTACACGAAAACGAATCAAAATCAACCGGAATAACATTCAAAGCACATTTAAAAGAATCAGTCAAAATTTCTAAAGGTGCAATGAATCAATTAAAATTTCTAAAGGCATTCGCCAAAAACGAACGGCAGCCCCTTACACAATACAACTCAATAATACTATACACAAAAGAGTATAAAAAAATACACGCACAAAGTGACCGAGTTTTTTTATGTCAGTTATGCCGCCAAAAATCCACACAAACGCTTGTTTTTCTCTGTTTCTCATTCGCTTCACTGAAACGGCATTTGTGTCAATCGTAGGCTACTCAGCTCTACGTTGATGCTCACAAAAAATTCAAATTTTCCAACGGCTTTTTAAAATTCGAAAAATTAAAATCGCTATAACTTTTTTATTCGTGAATAGATTTCGTTGAAATTCCTTATTACAAAACTATGCCATAAAAAGAACATTTTCTAAAAATTTAAACGAAATCGGTCTACGAACAAAAAGCCTTAGCGTGTACAAACTTTTTGTTTGCCTATTAATATATAAGATACCTCTCTTCGTCTACCCGACCACTGCAGCGTCTTCCAAGCGGAAGTCACTGCGATCTGGGAGGCTCTCAAATGGTTGAAGATAAATAATATATCTCATAAAGGCCCCCATACACGGTCAAATTGGCTGTACAACCAGATTTTCATCAAACCTATAAGCGCAATGTATTTTGATCGGCCGACCGGCCCACAATCGATAGTTTTGGTTGTACAACCGCACTTCGCTGTACAACCAATTGGACCGTGTATGGGGGCCTTAAGAATGAGTCAAAATTTCTTAAGCCGGCCACTAAAAATCGACTATTAGATTTTAATATATCTATTAACATATTTTGGTAGCTTTATAGGTTAAAAGTAAAACCCTAAAACGGTTTTTGAAAATTTGAATTTTTCAAAAAATTATGGGCGATTGAAAATTTCGGGTACTTTTCTACAATATCTCAGCGAATAATTACTGGATTTCAATGACAATTGGACGGTATGTTAAGTAACAGAAGGGGAACAAAAAAAATAATTCACATAAAAAAATATACCTACAATTTGTTTATAAATAATTAGTTTTACAATAAACAAATGGTAATTTAACTAACTTCTCGGTGCTGTAGGAGAAATTTTTTTTCCAAAAAATATTCGTTAAACTATCAACTAAATGACTGCACAAAAAAATTTTAGTGCTCTCACACGCAATACGCGTTGCTTGCATTTGAGGAGCTGGGGAGAACATAACCGAACTTGTCAAAAAAAAATTCCCTTGAATTTTCATCGTTTTTTAATATCCACAATCACAATTAGTTCATTTGTTAGGGGTTTTGACTTCTAACTAAATGTTAATCATAACTTTTTTTTTTTTTTTTTCAAAAAATTGTTTTTAGTGAGTAGAATATGTTAAAAAACAGAGGGTGTGTGTACTTATGTACGCGCAGTAGAAGTTATACTTGTTTGGCGTGATTTTAAGACTAATTTTTAATTTGCATACAAATAAAATATTGGATTCTTTTTATTTTCATGCTTTGTCAGGGGAAGCATTATGATGCCGACACGCTCCAGCCTGTCGGTTATACCGGATTCTAATCCTAACTAAAATCATCTACTAGTCGACTCATTTGGTTTAACTATAATGGTCTTAAGACGTGCTTTAAGATCCAGATCTCTTAAAACTGCCTAATTTTCCTTCAAAACGTAATGAATGTATACGAGTTAACCTTCTAGCTCAGAAGGTGCACTTCTCAGCAGGGCTGAGAAACATTTACCACTGCCGTCGTGGCTCAGCTGAGACATGCTAACATAAAATATTAAAAAACATAAAAGATCAAAAACATCAAACAGAGAAGCGTGCAAAACTAAAAAGGGAGTGGGGCACGCAGAGAGTCACGCCACATTGAGAAGGGTCCTTTTAAGGACAACTTCACTAGTTAGCAAGCTAAACACACTCCTATTGTTGTTAGTATTTATAAGCATGCGATTAACGGGTTCGAACATGCCATAATTGGTGTTAGAGGAATTAATGTGCAAGAGAGGTTCACCTCTCAGGTTGTAGTTATTTACTCTAAATGACGCGCAGCTTCTTAAGAAACCAGAGTCCACCTTGTCATTCATCAGTCGATGAACGAATATAACGTCAAAGCTTAAGCTTTATACATATCGTCAATCCAAATGCAAACTATCGAATGAGTTTTCAGGAATGTCAAAAAACAACGAAATTTTACGTTTTTTGAAGAAGTTAATTTTTTTGATACATTGTAACCGCAGTTTGAAAAGATTGCAGAAGGGATACGGCTTCGATACTTTGCTACCACTTTACTAGGGTGTAATTTCAATAAAGCAAATAAAAATACATTTTTCATTTTCGATAGTTTGCATTTGGATCGACGATATGCGTCGCCAGCTGGATTTGCTTTTATTTACCCGATAATGCTGCTGGTATTTCTAAGCCTTACTCTCTTTATTTGGTTTCACTCCGCCTTAGCTTCTGATTGAGGATATTTAGCTTTTCCTCCACTTTATTCCATAGATCACACGATCGTACCATTTTAGTCTATGACGTTCCTTTTGCTGGCGGTTACAGCGCATCAGTTTGCTCGGTTAATCTCCGGCGTTCCAAAAGGACCTGGTCTGTGTTTTCTATCACATTTAGGAATGCCGGGCATTGCGTGGACTCGTCCGAATCGACGGAGGTATGCCCTCGTAACTCACCTCTCCAAACTCTCTCGTAACCCATTCCTCCACGTTTGTTATGAGCCTGTGGGTTTATGGACCTGGGTGTATTGTGTATGTAGGTAACAGGTGTGAGCAATATCCCAATATTCTTCGATTTTTTAGCCCAATATTTTAGCATTTTGGTCATATTTTGAACCTACATATCTTCTAAATGAAGCCACTCAAGTTTTCCTGTCCTTGATACATAAAAAAGAATACACATTTACCTAAAAGATGAACCGAATTACGTTGCTCTACGATAATTAGTTTAGGAGTTATTCAGTTTAAGTAAATATTAAAAAAATACATTTTTTCCTTCGGAAACACACTATATCTTAGTGGATAGTGGAGGAGCCCACTCTCTAGCACAATTTTTCTCTTCATAAACATCCAGGAATCACCCCTGATAATTTTAGCCACATAGCCCAACAGAGGGTTTATTGAACGTCTGATGACCGTACACAAGCTACGAATTAGGGGATATGAGTATTTTAAATCTTTAAAACGGCGATATCTTATGAACAGTGATTCGTAAGGGAAAATCTATAATACCATACCATCGATAATCGCATGATCTACAAACTTTGTAGACAATATTTTATGATAGGACTTGCCGTTTAAGAGATATTAGCCCAAAACAGAATTTGCTGTTTTTAGGGGGCTGTTTTTAGGGGTAGCGTAACGCCCATTTTCCGAAACTTTTTTTAACATATTCTACTCACTAAAAACTATTTTTTAAAAAAAATTATGATTAACATTTAGTTAGAGGTCAAAACCTCTAACAAATGAACTAATTATGATTGTGGATGTTAAAAAACGATGAAAATTCAAGGGAATTTTTTTTTGACAAGTTCGGTTATGTTCTCCCCAGCTCCTCAAATGCAAGCAACACGTATTGCGTGTGAGAGCACTAAAATTTTTTTGTGCAGTCATTTAGTTGATAGTTTAACGAATATTTTTTGGAAAAAAAATTTCTCCTACAGCACCGAGAAGTTAGTTAAATTACCATTTGTTTATTGTAAAACTAATTATTTATAAACATTTGTTCCTCTTCTGTTCCTTAACATACCGTCAAATTTTCATTGAAATCCAGTAATTATTCGCTGAGATATTGTAATTTTAAAGAAAAGTACCCGAAATTTTCAATCGCCCATAATTTTTTGAAAAATTCAAATTTTCAAAAACCGTTTTAGGGTATTACTTTTAACCTATAAAACTACCAAAATATGTTAATAGATATATTAAAATCTAATAGTCGATTTTTAGTGGCCGGCTTAAGAAATTTTGACTCATATGTATTCTATCGGATAGCCAAGCGGCCCTAAAGGCTGTCGTCACAACATCCACGACTCTTCTGAACTGCCGCAGGTCTCTGTGTGAGACTGCCACTCAGTTTGATATAACACTGTGTTGGGTTCCTGGACACAGTGGGATTAGGGGAAACTGTAGGGCAGATGAGCTTGCTAGACAGAGAAACAAAGCGGAAAGGACACCCCGCTTAACCCGAATGGGAATGCCCTTAGCCACCTATAAACTAGCTGTGAGAAAAATCAGCTTAGCTCGAGCTGGGCTGAGATGGACCACAGCAACGGTGTGTCGCACTCTTCATTCAATGTGGCCAGCTTTAGCTGGTGACATATCCAAGCGTACATGCATTGCAATCGTTGACAGATAATATAGAAGTGTGTGTATTCAAATGCGAGCTGACGGAATATTCCGTTAATGGAAGGCATGCCACGCAAAGGTCGGGCTACTTTCAACTTTTTCTGCATTGCCGCATTCGAGATAGCACACACAAGCATAAACACACAAACACATGAACACGTTACTTAGATTTTCGGGCTATGTGTGAAAGCCGGCACGGAACGCAACCATGTAATAATGTGTCAGAGGAAATTCGCTGGATATCATGGAGCCTCTGAATGCAATGCATGTACGCTTGTATATGTCACCAGCTTTTGGACGCAAAGCGTTCAAAATCTCTTGTCAGTTGAACAAAAAGGAGATAAGATATGTGGTAAAGGTGCTGACTGGTCACTTTGGCCCACACGCCGAAAGATTATGACTTCGCCACAACGACTTATGCAGAAGTTGTGGTAATGAAGAAGAGGAAGAAACTGTCTCCCATCTTCTCTGTACATTTCCCGCCCTAGCAAGGAAAATAGGGACCTTCCTTGGCTCACCTTTCCTTGATGGATTGAGCGAGCTGCAAAATATTGGTGTCCCTAGACTCTGTCGCTTCATCAAAAGCTCAAAATAGCTTGAAATGGCCTGAACTATGTCCCAACACTAGAATGGCATCACAATGGGCCCAATGGCGTGCCTGGGGGCAGCCATTTCAACCTAACCTAACCTATCTCATATATTTCTTAACTTTAAAACAACAATTTTGTTTTGTCTCATGCAAAATTTACTTAAAATTCTGTAATTGAATTATCCAAATGTGATGAATATTATTTTTACTAATTAACTAATTACGCACTTACCTGTAATTCATTGTAATAGTTGTGGTTAGAGATAGCGTGAACTTTAGTAATTTGTAAATACTGTAAATAAGAAATACAAAAAAACATATTAATTTTACTAAAACAAAATTTATAGCAAAAATAATATATCTATCTCTCGATTTGCACGCTACATTATTTACAAGGTTTTACTTTTATACGGTCTTGAACTGTATTCAATGATTTTATTTAGCTTGACCTCGTATATTGTTTGTTTGGTTCAAATCTTAAGACAGTTCTTTAAACTACTTCTTAAACTTTGCACACAGATTGTGTCCCCGTGACAATGCAATCTAACTATTTTGTAAAAAAATCAACATGGGAGTTCCAAGATGGCGGACGAATTTTGCAATTGTGTTCCTATTCCATTTAAAATCGGTATCCGGGGATTTTATGAGCACAAATGACGTGGTAAAAATTTGAAAATTCAAAATGGTGGCTCCAACATGGCGAACAATTGCAATTCGATTTCACTGAAAATCGCTATTTGAGGGTGTTTAAGGTCGAAAATAATGAATTTGTTATCAAAATTCGAAAATTCAAAATTGTGCTGGCATTATGGTACGCATAACAAATCACTTCACCCGAATTTTGTAAAAGGTAAAATCCAAAAATCACTGAAAGACTAAAAAGAATATAATAACTAGTAGGATGTTGTGCCTATAGAGTAGCCACTAATTACGCTTTTTCATGGTATTCTTTCTGTTGAATAACACTTCAGACTGGATGACCATAAAAATCAAGAAAATGATATTTTTTCATTTTTAATTACATAAGTAAATGTTTATGTTCTCCTGAATATTATTATTAAATAAAATAATTTAGTGATAGATTCAAAATCGAAGTAAAAAAAAATTATATTTCACCACGGCCGGCCGAGGATTGAACTTGGTTCCCAGGGGTAGCATTCCAGCGCCTTAGCTCTAGGCTACCGATATATGTACTTTATTAGAAATCTCTTTTTGTTGTTAAATATACTTCCGGTTGGAATTTCCAGACCATTTTCTCAGTTTTAGGTCTCTTGATCAAGAGCTACAATTTGAGATATGGTCCAAGCCTGTAGCGACAGTACTTTCAGAGATGAAAGAAGGTCACAGACGGACAGACGGACAGAGCCTCTGTATAAGCTTTTTTTTGAAAAAGCTAAAAATGGGTAAAAAAAAAACTTTCAAAAACTAGAAAATAATAAGAACGCAAACATCATACAATAGTAGCCCTTTCTTGCTATGCCATCTGCCAAGGGGCCCTTTGTGTCGCTGTAATAGTAATAATGTGTGACTTTCAACACACTAGAATATAATACACTCAAGATGAGATGGACATCACCAGATGACTTTACTTCATAGTCATTGGCCGTATTTTAGTTAATACTAGGCATGGTAGAAGTATACTGGAGGAGCGAAAAGGTTTACCGATCACTACCTAGCTTCTGAGAAGATGAAGTGGGGAAGGGCTAAGGAAGGCTATGACAGGAGGAATCAGGAATGTAAAGAGGGAAGAAGAAAGAAGGAAAGTTAGGTAGGTGGGAAAGTGGAAAAGGCGAAGGACGGTAGGGCTGCCGGGCTGCCCTCATAGAAGAAACAACAGCAATCAAGCAATATGGCTAATATAGAAAAGTGGCTTTTATGCATATTAATTTTCAATGGTAGACTAACAGGAAAAGAAGCATAGTTCGACCAACAAATATGTGGATGAATGACGTGCTGGACGCTAGAGGATATGAAAATTTCGAGTAAAAAACTGGAGAGAACGAGTAAGACGTAGAGACGATTGTCAGAAGATATTAAAAGATGCCCGAGTCCTGCAAGGACTGTAGCTTGTATTAAAGCAGCCCACGCACTTTCTGTTTTATCTGCGCAGTTGAACTGTGTAAAAAAAACTGTACGATAAACTGAACTGCAAATGTATGGGTTCGTCAGTTTGTTGTATGGGTTTTGCTCAGTCTCGTCAGTTTTGTTGACTTGAGTCTATCTTTTTAATAAGGACACATCGGAACTGAGAGAAATGATCGATAAACTGTCTGACCTGCGCAGTAAATTGGAGCAAAAGAGGGTCCAGAAGTTCAGGTCTGACGACTAAGTGAAAATAGTTCAAAACTGCACAGTTCACCCAGTTTATCGCTCGGACATGATGTCACACGTGATAAATTGCGCAATTTAACTGAAAATGTATGGGCTGCTTAAAGAAAGGCTAGATCTCAGAGAAATAATTACTTAATAATAAGTAAAGTTAAAATCCTTTTACACATATTTGTGCAAATCGAGCGATGGGTGTCTTTAAATGATTTTTTTTTTTAGTTTTTTTTTTTCCAAAAATTACAAACGTCAACTTACATTTTCCGATATTTCAATACAACACACAAATTAATTTCAAAATATTACACTGCAAAATTAAAAAAAGACTTTTTAAATTTAAACACAAGTTATTATTACTATTTTTGTAATTTAAAACAGTAACTACTGTAGAACAAAATGTAATACCCGGCACACCTTCAGAAAATGAAATGCCGCACGACAACTGAAGTATCATCTGCCTTGTTCCACACCTTTTATAAATTCGAATCAATTCAAAAATGCATCTTTTCTAACGTTTTTTTTTGTTCTTTTAAAAATAGTGCAAGCTTTGATAGTGATACAAAAAGCTCCAACTGTTTCCGGATGAAAGGAAATAAACTTTGGCGTATGCAAAATACAAACAACGAAAGTTTTACAAATGCGCTGTCAGTATTTGTAGACACACCTCCTCGAGAGCAAATTTCACTGTTGGCGAATACGATATATTATTACGTCATCTATGTCGTCATAGCCAGCCTGAGAGATTCCGGAGGTGAGCAGTACTTTCTACAATGTAGTGAATCAATGTAGAGCTTTTCAATGGTGAGTTCGTGGGTTATACTTGGATATAAAGATCAAGTTTAATGCTGTCATAGCTCATACTTTATCTGTCTCACTTCAGACATAAGCATCAATACAATCTATTATTGTCATACTCATACTTGCGTGAGTAAAGCTTTTGATATATGTACTATTATTAACCAGCTTGTATACTAGGCTCAGTAGTATTCAACTTGTTTATACCGCAAAGCTTTCTAATGAGACGTTGCTCACCACATAGCGGCCATTTGTCATGTAAATAAAAAATAAATAGCTTGGGACAATCTCAATTTGCATATTGCTATAGGAGCCGCAATGGCTGTTAATGTGACATTCAGAATTGTAACTATTATCAGTGCACAAAAAGTTTAGATCATAGTGTGACTTTTTCTCGAACCAATCTACACCTGGCTGTGATTATCAACAACGTTCTTCTTTGATCTGTGAAGTAATGCTAACTGCTGTGAGATCTAAATGACAAACTTTGACACTGATACTTGAAAACGAATCAATTAGCACAATCCTTGAACTTCTTGATGGTGGCATAATAGAAAAATCGGTATTGGAATGTTTTATTGATTACATTAGGTGGGTGCTGTCTTAAGGTGTAGAGTGGAGTAAAATTATAATGGTCATATGGAAAGCATGTCGGTTAAAGGGCTGAGATGATGGATGATGGATTTGTGATATGATACTTCAATAATGTGAAAACAATAAATTGGAGGGAGTGGTACAGATCAATATATGCGAAGCTACCCAATGACGCATATGAAGTTTTATGAACTGCTTTGACCCATAGATATATGAATACCTAGATGGAAAGTATTCGAGTGGCTGTTGAAGCCAAGAGTTGTTTCGTGTCCGCCATTTTGACAGACTCCACTTTCTTCTCCTGTGCTTGAGTTTCGATTTTTATTTCAATAATTTGTTGATAATATGTCGATAAAATGAAACAAAATTAGTGTTCTTTGTTTTTTTATAAAAGTTCTATCCGGTTTTACCCACTAAACGACTAAATTATTTGACATTTGAAGTCTACCAAGATGGCCGCGGTGGCAGTGCCGGCGGATCGTGTTAGGCCCGGGTGGGTAGCCAGACAACCAAACTCTTATCCAAACTCCAAACTGCAATCTAACTACATACCATTAAGTCCGTTGAACTGAAGTTCGGCCAAGGTAGGCTTTGATGTGCCTTTTAACTAGGATACAGAATCTTGGCTTACCTTAATCAGAACGCTTGTCAAAGGTGTTTGTTGTATTGCCTGCCCGAGAGCCCCTTCATGTTTCGTCCTTTTTTTGCGGCTATTTTGGAATGTTGGAAGTTGATGTGCTTGATTTCAAGCCACTGCCGGTGCCCCCACTCCCTTAAACTCAAACCCTCCACCAGTTCAGTTCAGATTACGAAACTCCTTCTCTGGGGAAAGGCTTTTAAAACTATTTAGTTTAGCTGCATCTTAGACGGCTCTCATTCTTCTCCAATATCTCGAGGGACTTCTCGTTGATTTAGGAGAAAGAATGTTCTTCCTCAGCGGTTCCTTTGCTTTAATGGCATCCATAGGAACCGCAAGATTTTGAGCCTGGAGACACTGGAGAAACTTTCCAGGTTCCAAATTTACTTTAACCAGACCTAGAGCTCTCCTCAGGATATCCGCAACTGGGATTAGCTTGAGACTGCATTTAATCACATGGCCTTCTCATTCATGGCATTCTTTCTCTCTGGTACTGCGTCTGCATGCGCATACCGTTCGACCTCTGTTTTTCTGAATTCGGTTCGCCCGGGGGTTGTCTCAGTTATCGTCTCCTGGCTGGAGGTGAGTAGATTTTCCTCTGAGGAGGTCGATAACTCCCGAGCCCCGTTTTGATGAGTGTGGCCTTGTCGGAGCACATACCATACCAAGGTGTCGCCTCCTGATGGCGAAGTTGCTTATCTCAGTCGTGTTATAGGCAGCTACGTTGAAGAGGATGATTAACAGCAGAAAATCGAGGACCGCATATATGTACACTCCTCCGTGCGTGCTGTGTATTCAGGACCATGTCCAACGATGCGGCGTATGCAGGGATCATCTGCAGACATACTGGGCGAGAAGAGACATGCTTATCTATAACCAAGCATTATGTTGGAGGCGAGTCAAATACAGTGCCAGATAATGCACTGCGAATTCGTAACGGATTGGCAAGGGCAGGGGGAAGGGTCTGTTAAGACTGTTCAGACTTATCCAAACGTGGAGAGATGGTTTACAACGAGCGTGAGGAAGTGAGTTATGAATAACGCAGATCATGTCTTTTTGATTTGATTCAACGAATCTAGGGAGAAACGAGGCAATGGCCGAAGCACGACTAACACCGAAAAACTTCCTAGGAAACATAGTGAAGAACGTGGATGGATGGAGGAAAGTGGAAACGAAGCAGAAGGTTATACACAGGAAGTTAACATTGGAAGAAGCCGAAGAAAGGGAAAAAGGCTAAAAAACATCAGCTGCTATAATAAGCTGATCCATTAACGCGACGCTATTCTACAAAGCCAGTCACGTGTAGGTACAGACTGGAATAACACGAGGAGTTTCAATGGAATAACAATGAAAAAAAGCGAATGTGCGAAGTTAGCTCGGCCTATGTTTAAGAATAAGAATCCTGCGCGTGAGTATAATGAAGTAAGCTTCAATAACTGTACATTTTGAAAAATAAACAGCTCATGTCACACGCTCAGTGCAACTCGAATTCCGGGTGGGTATACCCACCTGGAATTTTCCGCGTGGGTACTAGTACCCACCATACCCACATAGTCCGCCGGCTATGGGCCCCACCTTGCGGCGACAGGAAAACGAAAATCTAGCCAAACAGGCCCTTGACTGGAATGCGCAAGGATCCCGTTCAGTCGGAAGATCTAGAACAACGGAGAGGATAACCCTACTAACAGAGGCCGCAACAACTGGAAGATCCTGGTCGAAGCTGAGAGCTCCGCGCAAAACAGAGCCCGCTGGAGGGCAACTGTTCCCGCCCTATGCCACATGAAGGACTAGAAGGAAAGAAGAAGAATGTCCAATTACGGTAGTCAGTCATCAGCGGAATAGGGGGAATAACTTGGAGCATAACAAGTACGTGCCGCAACTATTTCGGACTGATGGAAATGCGATCATAACCTCCTAGCGGTGGTCACTGGTACCTTTCCTATGAGAGAGGATAGGCTAATATGATCGGGTGAGTCCCTGCCAAGTAAGTTTGGCGTGAGGCTAATAACACATCACATCCGGCATCAAGGCATAGAGGGGGAGGTCCCGGGCTATCCCTCAGGACCTCCATAGCAACTTTAGCGAGGGCGACTTGCATCCACCGCCATTGGTGCTTGGGGATATTCTTATTTTCGTCGTTCTCGTCCAAGACGCCGATTATTTTCCGATCCTTCGCTACTTCTGCGAAGAATATCGCTTTGGTTCCGTGCGTCTTGAACTTTTTGGAACTGGACTATGTGTGTGGTTCCTTCTCATACCGTTCAACTTTAGAGATTAAGCACCTCTGGGCAGCTCTGGGGTGATCGTCTGAGGTGTTTACAATGACTTGCTTTACCTTTGGTCTTCCCTGATCGGGTTGGTGGCCCAATGAGATTTTTAATGACCTGCCTTTGCCGGGTCTGGTCTTTTGAGGTCCTCGGCCCTTCTACAGATCATTCGCTCCCTTGATCCCCGCAGCGGCGGTGCCCGTGACCTTGATCATACGCAACACAAATTTTTTCGCAAGTTCAATTTTCAAACACTAAAAACTTTACAACAAATTTCGATCTTTATCTCAAAGTCATACTCAATAGGTCGTCACCTGTCAAATGAACGTTAAGTGATGTCGCTGTGATCAGGGTTTCTTGACTTATTGGCAGGAACATCCTCGATGCCTCTATCTTGCTTAATCAAATGAACTATCATATAATTATTATTTATTTTTTTTAATAAACCGAGATTACATTTCAGATTGAGATTGCATTTTAAAATACATAAGCATTTATGAAGTCGAATCAGTTGTTCCATTTGTTTTATCATAATTATATGGCTTTAAAGTATCGCCATATTTAGCTAAAAATTCAATTATAATGGCATTAGTCCAGCCAAATCCTTTTTGCAGTTCATATTCACCACCAGTTCCAGATCCTCCAAAAACATCAGCATCGTACTAAAAGAAAAAATTAAAAATTTGTAATTTTATAAAATTATCCCTTTATTAAATTCTAACATACTTTCTCGAACATAATCCCTGTCGTCTTATATGCTTCAAAATTGGATTGTACCCATCTCTCCATCCACTTTTGTGATAATTCTTTGGCTTCTGGAGTTCCCAAATTGCTGAGACCCATAATGAGCATATATTGCATTGGTGACCATACATTAGGGAAATCCCATTGTTGTCCACTTTGTACTAAGGTATGTGGTACACCGCCAGGATATTGATCAATTCCAGTTTTTTCAATGTATTTTAGTACAAGTTCAGATATTTTTTGTGATTCTGAAGTGTTGAAGCATTTTAACCATAGTGGGAAAAGATTAGTTACTACGAAGTAGTCACGACGTTTGCCATTAAGAATGTCGTAGTCTAACCAAGCACCAACATCTTCATGCCATAGGATTGCTTGAATAGCCTTAAATTAAAAGAAAATTTAATGAATACTAAAAATTAATGTATTTAATATAAAAAGTAGAATAGAAATAGTTAAGTAGTACTAAGTGTTGATCTCGGGATTAGATTTGATAGTAAGCTGGATTTCTCCACTCACATCAACTATATCTCTTCCAGAGGTAGTTTAGTCTTGGGTTTTATAAAAAGGTGGTCCAAAGAATTTAATAACCCTTTGGTTACTAAACACTTATATATTTCTCTTGTCAGACCATTACTAGAATATGCCTCCCAGGTTTGGTCTCCTCACTATTCTTCGCACGTTAGAACTATTGAACCTGTTCAACGAAGGTTCGTTCGATTCGCCCTGAATCATCTTCCTTGGGAAAACCCAATAGTTCTTCCATGAATCCCGGCTTAAGTTACTCAACTTAAGCTCTCTTCACAAGCGTCGAGAGGTGGCCGATGTAGTATTTGTTCATCAGCTACTCAATGGAAAGGTCGACTCAGGTTTTCTAGCTCGCCGTGCGTCGTTTAGAGAGAGTCGTTATAATCTGAGAGGTCCACCTCTTTTACAAATCAACTCCTCTAATACGAATTACGGCAGATTTGAACCTGTAAACCGCATGTTCATTAATGTTAACAATAATATTAATGTCTTTAGCGTGAGCATTAGTAAAGATGTCCTTAAAAGGAGTCTTTTAAATCTCACGTGATCACCTATGTTTCCTGTTGCTTGCGTGGGTTATATGTTAATTTGGATTTTTGTTTTTATTTACTAATTTTTATGTTTGCATGCTTAGTTGTGAGCCTCATCTCAGCGCTTGGTTGTGCTGAGTAGGTAAATCTTTCTTGGCCCAGCTAAGAAGTGCGCCTTCTGTATTAGAAGGGTTAACTCTATTACTAAAAAAGTGTGTTAAATAATGGTACATGGCTGTATATATCTTGGAAGTAAAATGAGCTCTCTGCAAAAACTAACAGTCCGCAACAAAATTTAAACAATCCTACGATAGTACCTGACATTCCTGACTAAGAAGCTCGTTGACCCCTCGGCAATTTGAACCGTTGTCCGCATCTTCTGTTTTTTTTTGGTGAGGCATTGGGTTCAAAAGTTTCGCCACCAGGGCCGTGCATGGCCAGCGTTTATTGCGTACGTAGCAAGCAGACGGCCAAAATAAAAGGCAGCAAAATCGAACAGGGACATTCAAGCTGCGCAATACCAAATCAACATATTCGTCTGCAAGACTAAAATTGAAGTCCGCTATTGCAAGGTCTTGTGCGTTCAATCTGTTGCACATTATAATATGCGCATGTGTGGCAAATATTTAGAATTGGGGCTCCAAACCAAAATCGCTCCAAAAAAGGATTTTTAAGTGCTCCAACAGGAATTTGCGGATAGCGAATTGGGACTCCAGGCCAAAATTGCTTCACAATTTTTTTTTAGGTATTTTGAGTGATTTATATTCCGCCGCCGTCCCGCCTGAGCGCAACACGAAAATTTAAATTGATAACATGTCAGCACTCAAAAATCACTCTGAATACCTGCAATTTTTTTGGCGTAGTTTTAGCCTGGATCCCCAAATTTTAACATTTACTTTTTTTTATGTGATGTTACCTTGGAGGTGGCCATATAGCCTTGCACGCAGGCGGCCATATACTCAAGCACGGCCCTAGTCGCGAGTGGACTATTGTTATTACACCATATATTTGGAGGCCAGACCATAGGAACGGGTTTAGCAATCAGCTGTGCAGGTGGGGAGCTCCGCTTTTTCTATTCGCCATAAGTGGTAATTCAAGGCTCAGTGTCCGGTAACCAAGCCAACTAGCGTTCTGAAATAAATCCATCAAGTGTCCTGATATCAAACCAACATCCTGGTGTGACATGCTTTCTACTGCGCCTGAACAACACGGCAAATGGAAAAACTGCATGGTGTGTTTCATTCAAGTAGGCAAAGGCCTCTTTACCCCACTAACCTGTTCACTGCCAATGAATACAATGTAATTGGCCCATTGGATTGGTAGGCTTTAAAGTGTCTGCTGCTTCTCACCTACTGCATTCGTATTCTACTTTCCGCTGTGGGTTGCCCAGCATCCCATATAAAAAGGCCGACTCCGTTGCTGTTATTGCCAACACTGGCTGCTGGTTTGGTATTGAATGAGTTAAGGTCTCCGACCTTCTCCTTTCACAGCAAAGTTAGCTTTCTGTTGTGATAGTACAGGATGGAAAGGCCTGTTGGCGTTGGTAGTGCTTTTACTTTTCTTTCTATTCGTTCGTGTGACTAGTGGGGATCCCCACAGAAAAACTCTGAACTAATAAACTGAGTGGCTTCTCATTTCCATTGAAGCCGTCATGGCTATCCTCTATTAGTAGATGCTAACGTGTTTCAAGAATCGATGTATCCCTTTTTAACCTTGAATTTTACTATACATAAACTGATATCTTTTAGGGCTTCTTGGCTATCTGACATTAAATAAATGGTTTTTGGATCTCTTTAGACATTCACGGACATATGTCTTTACGTATCCTTCATATAAAATTCTAAAGGAGATTTACCTATATATTTTCCTGCATCTGGGTCTTTTGATTTTTGATCTTTGACCACCAAGGTGAGGCTTCGTAGGTGATAATTGTATGGCCAATAGATAATTTTAGGTCTTTGGGCTCTGACAGGCATATAGTGCTCTATATGGGAGCTTTAATATTTAAGTTCCTTCTGGTCTAAGGGACACGATAACCGTTTTTCTTGAGGTTATATTTAGCTCCTCATCTCGGCACCAGAGCTTCAGAAAAAGCTCTTTGTAAGATGACAGACTCCTGAGGAGCTCGTCAGCGACTGGTGATCACAGAACGGGTGCCAGTAATCCACCTTGGGAGCATCTCATCGAAATTGTCTCTGTTGTTAATAGTTCTTCGAGTTTAGCTGTTACTACTCCTCTTCTCAGCGTCCTACGTCCTTTGCAAACTTTGTCTCCGTTCTCCCGTATGCAATTCCACTATTTTCTTCCAGTTCTGTGTTTATTCTGGAATAGCAGCCCGAATAAAAATGACATATTGCACTTTTTTTAAAAGGGAACAAATCTTCACATGCCGCAGGCATGCACTCTCCCGCCACGGTCATGCACGTACCCGCCACAGGCATGAACTTTTTCTAGACTAAAAGAAGCAAAATTAAGGCTTTCACAAATTGTATAGGACGAAGAAAACGGGCAATTATCTTGGTGACCATAAAGTGTACCAATAGCACACTCAGTAGAACGGTTCTCGTTCGATGGTGTAGGTCAAGCAGCATTGTACGTGGTTCGTAGTTAGTTAGGGGACTGCCTGGTAAAACAACACTCGTGTTTGGAATGGTCTATGGCGATGCGTATTCAGTTATAAATGTTCATGCCTGTAGCGGGAACTTTTGAATTTTCGTGCCTGTATCGGAAGAATGTATGCCTGTGGTGGGAGCGTGCTTGTTTTCGTGGCATGCCTATTTGTTCGCTATGCGTGCTGGGTTTAGGCATGCGTGCTTGTAAGAAATTGAACCAACTAAATTATTTTTAATCGGGAGGCTCGTCTTTTTGTAGTTTGATTGAAATGGACATCATAGTAAGCTTTTTATGATCTATCAGAGTAGGGTTATATCATTCTAACTTTTCGCCCTTTTCGAAGAAATAAAAGGCCTTCTCTAAAGAAAGAACTTATGCTCCCAATTTTTACATTATTCTTAGAGTAAACTTTTTTTCGAAAAGATGAAAGAAATTAAATTACTTTTATGACAATATTTTGGAAATAATTACTTACATCATATATTTCCTGAGCTTTCTTTTCATATTCAGCAGATTTATCAGGATTTCCAGCTTTCAAGTAAAATTTAGCAATAATTTTAGCGTTCCAAAAGAGTATTGCATTAAGATCAACAGGAACGATAGACCGTGTCTTAATATTGTATAAATCTCCAGAATTCGTACCATCTGGTGCAATAAACCATCGACTTGAGAAGTCCATTCCAGATTCTGCTCCTGCATTTAATTCTGAATAATGTTCCTGCTTCTCTTCCACAGAGTCGAATTTATTCCCTCCAATAACATCTTCTCGATAAGACTCTGGTCTTGGTCCCCTAGATTTATCACCATAAGTTGACAAGAAGTATCCATTCTTAATTTCTTGCGTGTGATTGTTCATCCAATATTGAAACTCGTGTTCCAATGTCTCAACCGATTCAATGGCTAATTTTTCATCGCCAGTAAAGTCAACATATGCCTTTATCATTCCTGCTAGAAGTGGTGGCTGTGAACGTTTCGAGTAATAAATTCGTCCACCATTTGGTATGAAACCGAACTTATCAACGATCGATAAGAAATTTTTGATCATGCCACGGACTGTGTCAAACATTTCGGAATAGAGCAGTCCTCTTACAATCCAGTATGAGTCCCAATAGTAGAATTCTCTGAAGCGGCCACCGGGTACCACGACTGGATTATCTATGTGGATTATGGAGTACTGTTCAGGGTTGTTTTTGACATCATCGATCATTTTTCTTCCCAGATCTCGCCAGAGTAAATGGAGATCGCTGCCCCATTGCCATAGATCGGGATCGCGTATGAGATCAAGGAATCGTGGTGTTTCTTTCCAATCGGTTGGTTTCCAATCTACAAATTCTTCTCCTGGTTCGGCAAAATTATCCTAACAAATAGTTATATTACTATTTATCCCTTCAAATGTAGTTTTAAAAATCTATTCACCTCAACAAATTTTTTGACACTTTCTCTGTCTGGCTTTCCTTGGGTATTAGTCATCAGGTTGTCAAAACGGTTTAAGGTTTCATTCACGCTGTTTTTCATTTTCATATCAACGAAAGTTTTTGAATCAGGATAAACATGAGACATTTGAACAGTATCTAGAAGTTGTCCACGGCAGTATATTTGGCTGTAATTAAAAACAAAGAAAAATATTAGGTTTCGTTTTAAATTTTACTATAAAAACTAGTTTTTGTTTTTATGTGTAAGTCTAAGCTCAGGTGTTACGCTTTGTATTACCAGTCTGTCATGTCGTACACGGCATGGTCAGATGTCTGATAGCAAGGTTAGCTCGAAGGATAGAGAAATAATAAGGCAGATTAAAAGGAGTCAAGGGGGTGCATGGGGAGGTGGAGATGAACCTTGCGTTTGAACTCTTGGCTGTTGTATGCATTTGGGAATACTGACTGTGGGAGGTTGTTCCACAGTCGAGATGTTCTCGAAAAGAATGAATGTCTAAACTGATGTGTGCGTGAAAATAAGGGCTGTAGGCAGTGAGGGTGAGCCGAAAAGGCTAGTCTTGGGTTGCGGGAAAAACATTGCCGTGGGGCAGGAAGTTGTATATTTCTGTGGAACAGTCGTTGTGGTATATGGGGTAGAAGTTCACCTGAGCTACTTCTACATACACTACATTCCTACGGTGTCTTAGTGAATTAATTGTGGAGCAAACAGCGCCGTCGCCAATGAGTTGGAGGGCGCGGTGTTGCACCTTATTCTGCCACGCTAAGGTGATAATCGGGTCCACTGCTCAGAGATACGAGCTGAATTCGAGGCGGGAGCGAATGTAAGATTTGTAGATTGAAGCCGTGGTTGACGGCTGAAGGAAGAAATTGCGTATTTTAAGAAATCCCAAGCCTTGTGATGCTTGTTTAGCGATTTGGAATATGTAATTACTCCAATGCAGATGTTCGGTTAATGTTAGGTCTAGGACATTGAGAGATAGTTCTGCCGTCACTTCTAGACTGTCCCCTGAAACAGGAGGATTTGAGGAGCGCGTTTTCTTAGAAAAGAGACAGTCCGTGCGTTGAATTCGGCCCCAATCTAGAATCAGAATTATATCCCTGTTCACGACATAAGTTCACGATCATGCTCCTCATATAAAATACATAGCATTAAGGCCATTTTCGTCCTTTTTTTATTATCAGTTTATTAGGATAAAGCAGTCCCTCACGGCTTTGTAGTATCCTAATCTCTTTACGTTATCCATGGCGACCTCAAAGTCTATTTCAATTCTATCGCTGCATTGCTTGAAATGCAAAATTTTGACAATAAGACGTAAGTTTGTATTCATCATCGAATCAGTTGTTCCAATATGTACGAATTCTGCCCAAAGCAGGAACAGCAGTACTAACAATAGTATTTTTATGGCATATCCAAAAGATGCAAACCTTTTTTCTGCACCAAACCAACCAGATAGTGACACAAAATTGGCATCGAGGTACCGTCATCAGGCCTAAAAAGTGGTAACAGCCTACCGACACCTGGTCTATTTGGCTGTGTATAGCTCTATCAAGGAATATGGAAGTGCATTTGTGGATATCCTTATAGTCAAACCAGATCTAGTACTCGCAAAGACAATGTTCATGCTTCATATATATGACTCGTTGCCCAGGGGCGGCGGAGCACTTTTGCTTTGGGTGGGGAAATCCACACCCTTAATATTTCATGTTCAACTGATAACCCAAAATGATAGCCCTCCTATCTCGGTTGCTGCCGGCGAAGGAATGTATGGAGGAAGGGCAAAGCTTTTCATACGAAAACTAAATATATTTTATTATAGCTGTAGCTGTATGTATAGCCTAAGCTTTTTAAACCTCACCAGACTATTATTTAAAAAGGGAATTGCCTCAGTGCCATGAGAACCCCATGTAGCAAATGAGGAGTATACCGAAAGAGTTTCCTCATGAACACCTCCGAAAAAAAAATAAGCGACGATGCTGAAGTGAGGTATGCCTTATCAACCTAGTAGGCAAACCTTTTTTTAAATGAAATGGGGAAATATCTGCCTTACGTAAACCTATTTGAAAAGTTTCACCGGCCGAATTGCCTAAGTTCAAGCAAATTGGCGAACTTAATTTTAAATAACCTCAAATCGAGTACAAATTCCACATACTAAACTGAGAATAAACAAGCCTCAGTTCGCCCAACTGGTCTCGAACTGAAGTTTAACGTAAAAGAGAATAATCATCTGGAAATTATGGAGACAATAATAAACAGAAAGTTTATGGAATATCTTGAATGCAACCAAATATTAGACGACAAGCAGTATGGCTTTAGATCTAAAATATCTACTTGTATGCCTAACTGAGCACCTCTACCAAAGAATTCATCGTTTTGGTGAATTCGGCCTGGTTGCTCTCGATATCTCCAAGGCCTTTCATAGAATATGATACCCGCTCTATTGACTAAACTGCTGCTATTGGTATTGAATTTCTTCTAAAGAATTGAAATGAGAGTTTCCTTGCTGATCGTTCAATCTAGGTTGTATTGGACGGCGTTGATTCTAATCCTCACACCATTTCTGCAGGTGTTCCCCAGGGCCCAAGACAAGCACGTGCCAGACCTTTCCTGTATGATCGTGAACTTATGTCCGTCTCAATCAACAGGGTTATAAATCTGATTCTAGATTGGGGCCGAATTCAACGCACGGACTGTCTCTTTTCTAAGAAAACGCGTTCCTCAATTCCTCCAGTTTCAGTGGACGACTTATGTCTTCAGAAAGAATTTAAATTTATTATTTTTATTTAGATAATTGATAGTATAGTCGTAATTAGACACAAAGCTTAAGCACTAGGAAATAAAATCCGTACAAACTACTGTCGATCAAAACACTGTGCATACTACAATCGTGAGTGACTTTCACTGCAAAAAACGAGTTTAGGTTTGATTAGGAAACACTTTCTTATCACCTTCGAGATCAAATGTCTGGCGGGACTTAGAAACGTGCGCACGTTTTCACATTGGCGCGCCCACTTTTGGCGACTTTTGTAGCAAGGTTTAATAATGCAAACTTACAAAAGATTCAGATCTATTGCATGGTCACCTCATAATATGTAATGCGATAAGATGCAGACTAGACAGACCGATCACATTTTCCCAAAAAGGTTATCTCAGAAGGTTTATCGCAGTCGCATCGTAATTAGCTCAACTTACGGTCATTTCACTTTTAGTCATGCATAATAACTGAGTCGATGGGTTTTGATTAGTGCTGTCGCCACTGCAAAATGATTAGGCACAAAAGATTTCGCCTTATAATAACAGGAGACTTTATCTCGTTACATTTCATGACCTTGTTGGTTATTGACTCAAGTTTACAAGTTTTTAATGGTGTCAAATTATTGATATTAAAAAATGTTTACTATAAAAATATGTACACGGAATCGGAACAACGCCTGTTAATAATTTAAAGGAAATTGAATAATACATATAGATGCATTTTAAAAGCTATTACTAGCTTTTTGGTTCGGTCCTGGCCTCTTGGAAGGAACTGCTCTCTTCACTAGTGATTTTTCTAAGTCGATGTCATCCAATACAGCATTAAGAAAATTCGGGGCGTCTAAATATCTACTCCAGTTTCAGCCTCTTCACGTCACCGATATCGCCAAAGCTATCTTAGATCGCATCATTGTGGAGAATCCAGAAATGTCATCCCTTACGTATAGGCCCAACAATTTCCTGAAGGGGTTTGTTATCGAACACGGCTAAGAGTTCCAAGAGCTTTTTGGTTAACAACGAAACATGAAATCCATATATGAGTACTTTTAGGCTCATGGCCTTTTACAGCTGTAGTTTGGAAGGCATGCTTAAATGCTGGGCTTTGCTTTTGGTTTTTAGCAATCAAGCACGTTTTCTTGGTTCCATGGTGTTGTGGACTGCTATTATTGATGGAAAGTTGATAATGTTGATTTTTTTACTTCAAAATCATGCTGCAATACCTTGGTTGTGGAACCAATGGTAGATCATCGCAGACAAGATCACTTTCTGCTTTCTTTCTGTTGCTTTCATGTCGCCTGCGCATGGGTGAAGCTGTGAAGAATTGCGCATCTCGATGTCAGTTTCGAATCTCAGACTGTCTGCAACACAAAGTACGGTTGCCACAACCTACACGCGATATTTTTAGTTCACCTACTCCCAACCATTACTATCGCGACTTTCACGAGTACGAAACGAGTTGAATACCATCAACCAACCGATGAAATGCTCTTGGGGAGCGGGGAGGGACTAAGGGCTGTGGAAGGAGTAATCAGGAATGCAAAGAGGGAAGAAGAAAAAAAGCAAAGTTATTTAGGCGGGAAAGTGGAAAAGGCGAAGGTCCGTGGGGCTGACCGGGAATCGAACCCGGGACCTCTGGGTGGTAGCCAGACGCCTTACTCTCTAGGCTACCGAGGCCCCCGATTATCGCAGGTTAGAACTCTAACACCATAGAGATGGGAGAATTTTTTTAAAATAGTTGTATTTTAGTCTTTAACATCAAAATCATACTAGGCTCAGGAAGTGAAAAGTGAGTGATAGATTTTTTACTTACCTAGAACTCATTGTAATTTCTGTGGATAAGGCACGAACTTTGAACTAGTTTAACTGTAAAAAAAATTAAAAAAAAAATTGGTTGTCTGTAAAGAGGGTTTACGGACGATAGTTTAACGTGACAACGTCATGAGAAAACATTGATGAAATGATTGCATACTTTTATGAATAAAATTGAATCATTTATATTAAATTATCATTATTTTGTATAGATACAAAAAGGAGTGAAATGAAATATTCATTTTGATTGATAAATTAGCTTCTACATCAACATCCACGGCCAAAGTTCTCCACGTTGAATTGTCGGACACAACTCGTCTCATCAGAAACACAGGCGACGTCTGCTTGGCTGAAGTTGCATGCTTCACTGCTGATAAAACGTTTAAAATTGTACTTGGCGCAGTGTATATTCATCTTGGAGCAAGTATCTCAAACATTAGTGTATTCCTACACCAAGCACTCTTTCCGTACGTGCATAACAGGCAGTATGTGCATCCGATCATGCAAGTTGATACCAATGTACCAATTCTTCTTTGTGGCGACTTCAACACAAACGTGAAAAATGATGATACATTCCTCAAATTCATGAAAGATATGTACAATCTCGAATGCACATCAGATGTTACTAAGTCAACAACGCTGAGAGGAACAGCCCTCGATTTGACTTTTTCAAGGCACATTACACTTGAAACACTCCCATTCATTTTCTACTTTTCCTATCATCGACCTATCCTTAACAGAATAACACAGATTGGAAGAAGTTAAATATCAGACTTGTATAAAAGTTGTAAATGAATTTGTTACTACACATTGTTACTTGTAAATAATCTGTTCATTAAAGTAACTAGTTGGGATGTGGGTTTGACCCCTTCGGTCCACACGATTAACTTCCCAGTATGCTGGACGAAGATGGAATAAACTGACTTCTTACAAAATAGTTTAGCACTGGTGGAAAATTGGCTAGTATCAGAACTGATGACAAAGCAATCCCGAGAGAAGCTAGTTCAAATAACTACAATAGTAGTAAATCCACAAGATTTTTCTAGAGAATTTGTTTTTCCTGAACGTTAGCTAACAAACATTTCCTCCGTATTTCGTTCGCTGCACTAAAACGTAAACGGGTGTTCAAATTCGTATTGAGCGTGCTGAAGCGCCGTTGACAAACTGAGAAGCGAATGACTTCATTTGGAAATTCCAAAGCTTTCCGGAGATATTAGCAAAACTGTAACTGTTAAGTACTTGTCAGACTTGACCAAAAAGAACAAATTTGGCGGTAACTACCGGAAATCCCAGGATGAACCGCAATTTCCTGAAACTGTATCACGCGTAGAAAACAATTCCCCGTCAAAAAGTGCTAATCCAAGGTTTGAAAAATTCGCGCTGTTTGTAAAGGGTAACGAAATTTTTGCATGATTTTGAAAGGTTGTCGGATTTTGACAAGTGATGTTTTGTTCGAAGGCTATCGCTGTGCAGAACCCAAAAAAGATCACTTCGTTTAGAACGGGCCTCATTCCATCGAGTTTATTAGATATTAGCAAAACTTGTCAATTTAAGGTCTTTCTGATAATTGGCCGAAGTTTTTCTATTTAAACAAAAAAGGCTCGACCGAATATTATGAAATTTTTTTCTGAGCATTTCTTCGTTAATATTCTTTTTTCGGCACCTCAATGAAGTCGATATAGTTTTTAGTTCGCGCGGTATCGTGCAGGTACAAAAATCATAAACGTCGTTTAAACAAAAAAACGGTTCGACCGAATTTTATGAAAATCTTTTCAGATCATATTTTGGTTAATACTCTTCGAACGGCACGACATCTAAATCGATATCTTTTATAGTTCGCGCGATATCGTGCAGGTAAAAAAATCACTTATGTCACTTAAACCCAAAAACCGCTCGACCGAATATTATAAAAATCTTTTCAGATTATATTGTCGCTAATACGCTTCAAACGGCGTCTCAAGTAAGTCAATATCTTTCGTGGTTCGGGCGATATCGTGCAGGTACAAAAATCACTTACGCCGCTTAAACAAAAAAACGGCTCGACCGAATTTTATGAAAATCTTTTCAGATAATATTTCGGTTACTACGCTTCGAACGACACCTCAACGAAGTCTATATCTTTTTTGGTTCGCGCCATATCGAGCAGGAAAAAATGACCACATCCGTACGCACACACACACACACACATACTTCCTCCCAATTTTTTGCTTAAAATGCTCCTGGGACCTTGAAAGATGAAAATACGTCGAAAATTTCGATTTCGATTTTCGGACCGATTACAATAACTTCCTATACTGGGAAGTTAATAAACATATTTGAATTCATTAGTGCAAATAAAAGCTAATTTATCAATCAAAATGAATATTTCATTTCACTCCTTTTTGTATCCATACAAAATAATTATAATTTAATATAAATGATTCAATTTTATTCATAAAAGTATGCAATCATTTCATCAATGTTTTCTCATAAAAGTATGCAATCATTTCATCAATGTTTTCTCGAGCGTAACGGGACAATGAGTCATCCTTTTTCATGCATGCAGCCGGCGTTCATCGTTGTAATAGACGTTGACACGTCAAAAAGCACATTTCATATTTTTTCACAAAACAAAACATAAAAAATATTTATATTTTTTGCACAGAGCTTTTTTATAAATAATATAACACCCTCAAATATCATACAAAAACCATTCTCCAAGAGCCTAGCAAAAACACCCCCAGAGATCCTACCAATCATGCAGGCTTTTATACTGTCCATTGGCTTCCTTTGGCACTTACGGGATTCTCTGTTTCCCTGTCCCTTTATTTGTGACATGGTTTCCTAATGGTTGTCTAAATTGTCAGCAATTATCTGAATTACAATTGATATTTTCTGAATTACAATTGATACTTTCTGAATTACAATTGACAAATCTAAATTACAATTGATACTTTCTGAATTACAATAGACTAATCTGAATTACAATTGACGCTTTCTGAATTACATTTGGAAAAGGTGTAGTGAGGTTTTTCAAATTTTAAAAAATCTCTAGTATTTACATAACCACAGCAAATCGGGCTGGTCGTGTGCAAGATTTTATTTGAGATAACTGATAATTTAGATTTCTTCGTCTTTTTCTTCTTTCTTTAACGGCTCTACAGCCAGGATCTGGTCCTGGCGTCTCGCAACTGTTCTCTGCACCGGCCCCGATTCTGCGCCGATGTCAACCAGTTTGACATCCCTAAGCTCTGAGCGTCCTGGTTTACACCATCCTTCCAGCGAAGGTTGGGTCTCCCTCGCTGGCGCATCCCATAGGTCTTACTACTCCTGACTAGCTCCTTCTTACCTATCCTCTGTTCCACTCTCTTTTCCGCTTGTAATGGACACACAACTACCAGAACGTTATCACTCGACAAGAATTTCATTACGCTAAAATTTGGCGTATGCCTTCACGTATTTCTATATTCTAAAGGCCTTTTCGCGATTCAGTGCTCTTGGTTCGTACGCTGCAGTATTCGCGGAGTCGCGCGTTTAGCTGGCCGTTGGCGGCTTAGCAATCTACTATTACGCTACTTTCTGGAGTTTGTTTTGGATTTAGTCATATCTTAAGGCTTCCATTTACACATAGGTCGCCGGCAGGCCATGGCCTGAAAGTTTTCGCCTTGAGGCCAAATATTACCACACGTGCACCGGCCGCCAACTGTATGGGGCCTGCAGACCAAAATACTGACAAAAATCTTTATATGTTTGGGCATTTATCGTCAGTTCGTGCCTGAAGATTTATACTTCTATTCACTCTCAAGCCGTGAATTCACGGCACAAATTCACGCCATATCCCCTTGAAAAGGAAAGCAAGCGAGAAAACCACCGCGTGGATTCACGGCGTGAGTCTGGAGCTCTTTGAAGTTTTCGTTGAGGCCATGAATATTTTTGCACTCGAATTACGTGAGATTGAGTGAGATTCAACTCAACCCCCTGGCCCAAAACGCCTCATGTAATTAATGGACGACCCCTTAGCAATTATTTTTTACAAAATATGAACAAAAATTTTAAGCTTACATTAACTTATGAATTGTAAATATATGTACATATATACTAAACAAATTTCAAATATATAACAAAGAACTGCGTTCTTCATAAAACAAAGAAATAAACAAGAGAATTAACGGGTTTCTTTTCTTTTTCGAACAAACGCTCGCAATCGAAAATAGCTCGACATTTTTTTTCCTCGTTAGTTTTTTTGAGTTTCTGAAAGTTTAATTTAAGTGTTGCCGCAATAAAATCAGAAGTGCCAGAGCTTTTTGGTTAGACTGAGTTCAGGCGAACCGTGCCCTCCTTCAAGAAACCTCCATTTTATACTTTTCCTACATATTCAAAGAAACAAATTGCTACTTTCCCCTATGTACATGTGGCCATTTTTACCATTTTACTGAATCATCTATCATTTTCTACACCTTTTCATAAATATTAATCAATTCAAAAATGCATCTTTCCTAACGTCTTTTTGTGCATTTCAAAAAGAGCACAAACTTTAATGGCGATACAAAAAGCTCCAATAATTCTCGGATGAATGATTACACTTTGGCGTATGTAAAATAGAAGCAACGAAAGCTTTACCCAAACGGTCTAAGTATTTGTAGACACACCCCCTCGAGAGCAAATTTCACTGTAGGCTAATACGCTATATTTCGTCATCTATGTCGTCATAGCCATCCTGAGAGATTCCTTAAGTGAGCAGTACTTTCTACAATGTAGAGAATCCAATGGAATAAGCTTTTCGATAGTAAGTTTGTGTGTTATACTTGAAGATACATAGATCAAGATTAATTCTGTCACAGCCCATACTCATCTGTCTCACTTTGGACATAGACGTCATAACAACACTATTATCGTCCTGCACCTACTTTCGTAACAAAAGCTTCTGATAGCACTATCATTTTCCAACTTACTATGTATATATAGTAGACTTATTGTTAGTAGTGTTCAACTCGTGTTCTACTTCTACCCCAGAGCGTTTTGATGAGACTATAGTGACGACAAAGTAAATAACTTGAGTCAATTTAATTGACATATTGCTATAGGAGCCACAATGCCTGTTAATGTGACATTCAGAATT
This sequence comes from Thereva unica, assembly GCA_949987705.1. Taxonomy (NCBI): domain Eukaryota; kingdom Metazoa; phylum Arthropoda; class Insecta; order Diptera; family Therevidae; genus Thereva; species Thereva unica. Next base: position 38,224,694 of record OX465281.1, read on the forward strand.
GTGACTATTAGCATAATGTACAAAAAGTTTACAACATAGTGCGACTCTCTCTCGATCCAATCTACACCTGGTTGTGATTATCAACAACGTTCTTCTATAATAATCTGTGAATCTGTGAAGAAATCCTGCAAGATCTAAATGACAAACTTGTTGATACTTGAAAGCCAAGCAATTAGCACAAACCTTGAACTTCTTGAGAGTGAATTAATGTAAAAATCGGTAATGAAATATTGGATGGATTACCTCAAGTGTGGGCTGTCTTGTGCCCTAGAGTGGAGTGGAATAAATTGTCATGTGGAAAGCATGTTCTTTAAAAGGGATGGCGTGAAGGATATGTATATACTTCCATTTGTAATATGATGCTTTAGTAATGTAAAAAGAGTAAAATGGAGTGGGTGCTACGAATCAATAAACCTAGTGACTTCTCGATACCCCGATGTCAGAGTCGCAAATGGTTGGGAGTAGGTGAAAATAAAAAAAAAATACCGCAGCTAGGTTGTGACAGTTCTTTCCTTCACTTCTCTCTCTATCTTCCGACTAGAGCTGCTGTTCGACATTTCAAAATAAATACATGGTCGACAGTACAAAGGGGCCTTCCCTAAGTCTCTAGTGTGTCACATAAAAAAAAAAAAAAAAAAAAAACACTCCCTACTACTGAGATCTTCTGTCCTTTTTAATGGTTTTATTTAGTTTGACCTCGTATTTGTTTGTTTCTTTGGTTCAAATCTTGCGACAGATTTTCAGCTACTTCTACTTAACCGGTTCTTACGAAACTTTGCACACATATTGAGTTCCCCTGACAATGCAATTTTGTAAAAAAAACCAAGATGGCGGACGAAGTTTGTAATTGGGTTCCGATTCCATTGAAAATCGACATCGGAGGTTTTTATGACCACAAATGACGAATCTGTGGTAAATTTCTTAAAAAATAGTCTGGGTGGCAGCGTCATTATTTTTGGCTTAATTCCTACAACGCTAATATTTATTAAACTTAATTTTCATACACTGCAAATTAGAAAAGTGAAAGTTTATAGAGATTTTAGCGCTGGGCTCAATAATAACAAATAATCTATTACGTAAATAAACAATATATCAATGCCTTAGACTGAAACTTTGTAAAAGCGAGGAAAGAGCATAGAGCAAAGAACACTAAAATGAGTGAAGACGACAGGCATGCTGAACTACAAAGTAGACGAGAATAAGGTCTACAAATAACAAGTCTTTGATCTTCATACACAATATTCAAGAAGTTAATTGTGTGGGTGGATCAGCCATGTAACAGAACCCCGTCTACAACATAACGATGACACCAGAAAAAACAAATTTACCCACTCTGGAAGAAGTACAAAGTGCCATACGCCATACGAGTTGATTAAACAAGGAGGCGAATCACTTTCAGCAGCTATACATGAATTACTATGCTGCATATGGAGGAACGAAAAAATGCCTAAAGATTGGGAGCAAAGTATTATCTGCCCAATACCCAAGAAAGGAGTTAAATTCAACTGTGGAAACTATAGAGGCATATCTCTTTTAAGCACAGTATATAAAGATTCAGAAGAAATAGGTCAACAATGGATCAACATTTTTCAATAAGGCAAATCCCTCGAAAATGCTGGGAATACAATATCGACTTTTCATCGACTTTAAACAAGCATACGACAGCAAAAACACAAGGTGGGCAGTTTTTTTTTTTTTTTTTTTTTTTTATTATGTGATAGTCTAAGCTTAGGTGTCATCCTTTGTACTACTAGTCCGTCATGTCGTACACGTCATGGTGCAATGTCTAGTAGTAAGCTTAGCTCGAAGGATAGAGAGAAAGATAGGATAGATTAGGGGGAGTCGGGTGGGTGTTGGAGGAGATGGTGGTGAACCTTGCGCTTGAACTCTTGGGTGTTGTATGAGTTCGGGAATATTGACTGAGGTAAGTTGTTCCACAGTCGTGTTGTTCTTGTTATAAACGAATTTCTAAATCGGAGTGTGCGCGAAGATAAGGGCTGTAGACTATAAGGGTGAGCCGAGCGGGCAAGTCTAGTGTTGCGGGAGAAAAGTTGCCGTGGAGGCATGAGGTTACTTATTTCAGAAGAGCAATCGTTGTGGTAAAATCGGTAAAATTTTGCAAGGGCTGCTACATTCCTACGATGGCTTAATGAGTCAATTGAGGAGCAAATGGCGCTATCGCCAATAAGTTTGAGAACGCGACTTTGCACCTTGTCCAGCCAGGCTAAGGTGGTTCTCGGGGCCCCAGCCCAAATATGCGAGTTGTATTCGAGGCGGGGACGAATGTAGGACTTGTATATTGTAGCCCTGGCCGACGGCTGAAGGAGGAATTTGCATCTTTTCAGGAATCCCAGGCATTGCGATGCTTGTTTAGCGATTTGGAATATGTGGTTATTCCACCGCTGATCTTCGGATAGTGTTAAGCCTAGGATGTTTAAAGACGGTTCTGCCGTTAGGTTTTTATTGTCCACTGAAATAGAAGGAGGGTCGGTGGAGGTTTTATTAGAGATGAGACAGTACTTCGTTTTGGATGCATTGAATTCGACACGGTTCTTGCGGCCCCATTCAAGAATTCGTTCGATGTCCCTGTTGATTGAGATGGACATGAGATTGCGATAATGCAGACAAGGTCTGGCGCGTGCTTGTCCTACAGTATCGAAGCCATAGGAGTACCGTAATGTACTGTCGTCGGCAAAGCAGTGGAGTGGGTTGGAAGGGATTGAGAGCAGGTCGTTTATAAAAATTAGGAAGAGAGCTGGTGATAGAATTGAGCCCTGGGGAACACCTGCGGAGATGGTGTGGGGGTCGGATTCGACGCCATCCAATACTACCTTGATTGAACGGCCAGAAAGGAAGCTCTTAATCCAGTTCCTTAGAACGAAGTCAATACCAATAGCCTGGAGTTTGGTTAACAGAGCGAGGTGCCACACTCTGTCAAAAGCCTTGGAGATATCTAAAGCAACCAGGCCAGATTCACCAAATCGGTGTATACTTTGGTTGAGGTGTTCAGTTAGGCAAACAAGGAGGTCGCCAGTAGATCTTTTTGGTCTAAAGCCGTACTGTTTGTCATTTAATATTTTGTGGTGTTCAAGATATCTCAAAAGCCTCTTGTTTATTATTGTCTCCATCACTTTGGAGAGAATAGAAGTAATTGCTATTGGGCGGTAGTTATCGGGGTCACTAGCGTCACCTTTTTTTGGTATGGGCTGAACATGGGCCAGTTTCCAGGAGTCGGGATAGACTCCGGAGAAGTAGGATAGGGCGAAAAGTTTGCGCAGAGGTTTAGCCAAAGGTGAGGCACATTTTTTAAGAACCATAGGGGGAATTCAAGGAGAATTGACGGAGTACTTCCCAGTCAAGCAAGGCTTAAAGCAGGGTGATGGACTGGCACCCATGCTATTTAATCTCTGCCTAGAAAGAGTAGTTCGAAAAGTAAACATTGATGCGAACGCAACCCTGCTTACCAAATCCAAACAGTTGGCAGGATATGCCGACGATATAAACTGCCTTACCAGATCACTGTCATACCTTAGAGAAATATTCACAGAATTAGAAGATGGAGCCAAACATATAGGGCTGCAAATATATGCAGACAAGAGCGATGAAACGATAGGCGTACAAAGAAGAATAAACGCCGCAAACAGAACATACTTCTTACTACTGCCAATGATGAAATCCAGAGACATTCACAGAAAAGCCATAATAAGAATCTACAAAACCACCATTACATACAGTATCTACGTATGGATGTGAAGCATTGAATATCTCCCAGAAATCCGCCGTTAAGCTGGATATATTTGAGAGGAAGGTGCTTCGAAGGGTATAAGGCCCAATCAATGAAGACAAAGCATGGAGAATACGCTACAATCTCGAATTGTACGACTTATACATAGAGTGTAAACTTTCGACCTGTAACGGTCGCCACCTGTGAAGGCACATAGCAATAACCCGATAAAGGCACTAACTCCATCGCCTATATAAAAAGAAGATAAAGGAAAAAATTATTAAACCCCCTAACACCAACGCCTGCCACCAAAAAATTTTTTTTCTTCAAAGTTAAACAAAGGTATACGGTATACTACATGGCAACCCGGCATTCAACGTTGAGCAATGCTTTTCAGGCCCATCTGCAGGCATCCCGCTTCCTAGAGAAAAAAATGCGTACCACCACACACACAATTTTCAAATCCGACATCCATAAATTCTGACACCATACTTTACACGCAAATTGCAAAACTCCGAAAACAATCACGATATCCAACCACACCATTTGAAATAGCACACACACAAACAAATATGCAATAGAATACGCAACTAGGAATGCGGCTAACGGGACGTTTTTTTTGTGGCATTCGATCGAAAATCGCCTGATCCGGCGATTGATGGGGGGGGGGGAATTTTTAGCGGGATCAGGAATGAGAGTGGCGGATCGAAGAGGAGTCGGTTCTTAGCGCCGGAGTTGAAAGGCAGATTCTACCGTGATTTGGAGAAAGCGAAATCGGTGCGCGGACAAGTCCCAAGAATTTCATTTAAATTGCAGCGAAAGTAAATCTCGCGTTTTTTAACTTGATCAATTAATAAAGAAAGCGTTTCAAGCCTGCGAAGTCCCCAAGGAAAAAGTGCGGTCGTTCTTGAGTGAGAAGAGGTGATTCGCTGCGAGTGTTTTGTGGATGATTTTGGCGCCGCGCTAGTGAATCCGAATTGAATTTGGAAATTTTGGCTGGTGAAATAGGAGAGAATCCTTTTAAAAAAGAAAAAAAACGGGGAATATCCGTCTGTGGTGCAAATTTTAATGTGTATGGCTATAGTGGCCGAGGAAAAAAAAATGTTCAATTCTATTATTAACTTCTGCGAAACCGAGTGATCCTATGCAAAGATATCAAAAATCCAAAATTTTAATAAAACGGTATTTAACATAATTCTGAGCTTTTTCCAATCAGAAAAGCGTCTACGACACACAATTTCTTATGGATGCGAGGTCCACGAGGGAGTTCGGTTAGTGACGATACTAAGAAGGTTCGAGAATTTCCAAAGAGTTTTGCGGAGTAATTTTGTGTTTTTTTTGATACATTTAAGAGCGAAAAGTGTGTTCTGTGCTCTAAGAAAATGAGAAAAAGAGTCGATCATAGTGAATGACCTGGCAATTTTTTTTGACCCGTGGATTTTGGGAAAATTATTATACTTATTTCGTGATATTTTGATTGCAAAAAAAATAATATTAAATTAGTTCCCGTACCATTATTTTTATTCTTTCTGAATTATAAAATGTTTTCTTGTGTATTGTGGTGGGAAATTTTCATTTGATTGAAACGATTTCTGGTGTGTTATCAACAAGTTTTTTTTATCATTATTCAACTTTAATAATTTTTTCGCTGCGGCTGCTACACCCGTTCCAAACTGTGCACGTTATATAATATAATACCTGAAAACGAGTCTTTGATTTCTGATTGAAACAGAAAAATAAAATAAATCTAGCATTATCGACGCTGGATAAACTGTATAATCATACGGTTAATGACGTGTTCCTGAATAGCACGTATAACACAAATATAATGCCGTTAACCCCGTAAAATATATGAAATAATTGGATAAACTTGAAATGAAATAAATTAAATAAATAAAAAAAAGGAAATTATAATAGCATAAATCATAAACTTGAGACGTAATACATTAAATAAATAAGAATGAAATTATAATAGCATAAATAATAAACTTGAAACGTAATACATTAAATAAATAAGAATGAAATTATAATAGCATAGATCATAAAAACTTGAAAAGTAATACATTAAATAAATAAGAATGAAATTATAATAGCATAGATCATAAACTTGAAACGTAATACCTGAAATAAATAAGAATGAAATTATAATAGCATAAATCATAAACTTGAAACGTAACAAATTAAATGAATAAAAAGGAAATTATAATAGAATAAAGCCTAAACTTACAACGTAATGAATTAGATAACTAAAAAGGAAATGATATCAAAATAAATAGTAAAGTTAAATTTAAATAATATATAAGAATAAAACGAGAAACAATGATCGGCTGAAGAGGCAACAGTGGAGGGGAGAGGCCCCAGGAGCAGGATGCCCTCAATAAGGTGAGTGCTTACATTTTTCCTTACTGATTGTGGTTTGGTGATTCCCCTACTAAATGGCAGCATAACCGGTGACCTCCTCTCTTCCCTAGCTTTTCTAGCCCCCTCTTGTTGGCCTCGGTAGGTTTGGTTCTCCGCCACTGCCGCCCCCTTTTAATTTTTAGCAAGCAGGCACGAGTTTTTAGTTTGTCTTAACTGTCACCCTCCGGCATCCATGTACCGCGAACCCCACCCCATCCGGCGAGCTAGTTTGAGCACCGCACGTCGTGCCGAAGCTCGGTGCAGCGGATGTCATAATTTCGGCAATCCCCCTCGGCGGTCAAGCCTGCCCAGCCACCCTCCTTCTGCCCCTTTCTCTAATTTTTTTTGTGTAATGTGAGTCTTGCACATCCTTTATTGGGATGTGTTTATTTTCCGACTTCGTGCTATGGCACACCCCCTCCCGACAGTTACATAAAATGGCGCCCAACGTTGGGCTAAGGAGCTTAATTCACTTTGAGTTCCTTAGTCTAACGGACAGATGGCATGGACACGTCTGTTTGTCACTTAGTGACACCTTAACTTTCCCCGTCGGCATTTCCTTCTTCTATTATTTGTTACTCCATCTCATGCCATCATTTTTAATTATTTTCCTTTATAATTTAGCCGACCTTTTGATAATTATTACGTGGCTTAGGCCAGTGAGAGGAGTCATGAGTGGGCTTCCTTCTTTTAGTTCACTTCTAAGTCCAAGCCCCTCTGACTAATGGGTACTGGGCGAAGGTGCTTACCGCGGTGCCCTAGCCCTTTTCACTTCTTCCTTCTTTCATCTTTCCTATCCTTCTCCTGCTTCCACAACTTCATTTTCTTATTATCTTTTGCGGTAGCCTCCCTATTTCAATTAGTTCCTGGCAATCGGACTCGGAGTCTGGCTAACAGGCGTCCTATCGCCTGGCACTGCGCGAGTCTGCTTTGACCATGGACATTACAAATTCATTTCCTTCCTTCTTTTTTTGAGTAGCATGGGTGAGTGGGTGCCTGACCGTTGACCCTGCACCGTCTTGGCTAACAGGCGTCCTATCGCCTGGCCATGCGACAGGTTCGACGGCCTGGTTATCCATCCGCCCCCGTTGAATGACCACTTCGACACACCGCCTTCCTGAATATCAACAGGGTGTTGACCAGTCGTGGTGGGGTGTCGGAATGGTCTCAGTAAACTTCTCGGAGGCTTCTATCTCTTCTTTTCTTCAACAGACGGTCACCGGGAACCTGCCATGAGAGGGGTTTCCCAAAATTAATCGAGGGGAATCGACGGTGAGGATGGTGATAGGCACTGGCCTGTCTCCATCTTCGGCGTCGATCCCGTAAATGGAAGCACTAGTTGCCTGACGACGCGGGTGACACGCGACTTAAGATAAGCCGCCTGTCACCGGCGCCTTCAGCCAGCGATGCCTTGTGGAGGACGTCCTGCGTCTGAGGACCATCCCCACCAAAACAATCAACAAAATATAAATTTTTTTTATTAACGAAAAGTATAATTCTTTATTTCTCTCAATTATATTTTCTCATGATGTTATACCAAAAACAAAAAGTTGTTTTGGGCCTTTATATTCCTTAGATTTTTTTTAAATTTAAATTCTTGAGTAGTCTTCTCTGTAGCCGAAATCCTTTCTATGCACTTATATAAAAAAATAGTACAACCTTAAACTGTTGGGGTGTAACAGGTAAGACTGATTGATATTAAATTTTCTTTGTACACTTTGGATATTAATTTAACCCCATATATATTTTCGTAATAATAACGCATTAAGTTACCAAGGATGTCCAACTCGGTAGGTCTCGCATAAGTTGACCCCGTCTGAAAATTGGTCAAACCTTCACAGGACTGAGTAGTGGTCATTATCGGTTGCGGGCTTTATCAACGTACACACTCTTCGTCTAATAAGTTCAAAAATTTCTCTCTTCGGGGTTATCATTACTGGGTTGTGATATCTGCGGCAACTTTCCCTCGCAACAAAGCCGCCTTCGCTTTTCATTATGCCTACGACGCGCGCAGGGGCAAATACTGCTCCACCCTCAGACGCCGGTGAACCAGCTGATGAAGCTCTGCCTGGTGTAGAGTCTGGTGAGCCTGATCATGATGCCCCATTGGAGGCTCTGATCGAACAAGTGGCAAGTCTAAAACAAGAACTGAGCCGAATGCAAGATCGATACGAACAAATGTCGCAACTACGCCCAAACCGAGCCAGCCTGGGAGAACCATCAACACTCCACCGCCCTAGTTCTGCTTCCCTAGAGACAGACCCAGCTGGAATCCCCCACCGCACCTCCAGCACAGGTGACCGTCCTAACGCACAATATGATAGGACGGGACCCTCCTTCAAACGGAAATCCCCTGTTGTAGGATGGAACGTCAAGTTCTCAGGTCGGCCGGGAGAAATCTTGGCCGAGGAATTTCTCTACCGGGCCGAAGCTAGAGCTCGGGATGAGGAAATCTTAAACTCAGAGCTAACTCGAAACATTGTAGCTCTTCTGTCAGGCCCCGCCGAAGACTGGTACTGGACCCAATTCCGTCGGCACCATCCTAATCCTATGTGGTCTGAATTTAAAACTAGCTTGCTCGACCAATTTGGAGGGCGTGAGACCGACTACCAGATTATTAAAGAAATCTTAGAAACCAAACAATTGGGTCAGTCCTACGATGTATACGCCGCCAAAATGTTAGCACTTTCAAATCGCTTGTCAAGGCCAATGCCCTCCGCCGAGCTGGTACAGATTGTCATGTCCAACCTTAGTTCTTCCCTAGGGGCGGTAATGGGGTCAACGTATGACAATATGCGCCAGCTTCGCGAAGCGTGCATTAGAGTGGAAAGGTGGCAGCGAGCAAAGAAGGAAGAAGGGCGTCACCAGTATAAGGTACATGAATTAGACGATTTACACTCACGACAACGTGTCACAACGTACCCGGAGGAAGAGTATGACCAATCACCCACCATCGATGAACTCAAGGGTGCCCAGGTAGCGAGACGGCCAGTTAATTGCTGGAATTGCCGACAAGACGGTCACACTTTCACTGAGTGCACTTCTCCAGACCGAAAAGTATTCTGCTATCGCTGTGGTAGACCAGATACTTATACCCCTACTTGTCCGAAGTGTTCGGGAAACCCGAATCCGGGTGCGAGGCCTCGCAGAGACCCGCACCCGAGATAAGTCCTGACTTTTCCTCACCCAGACCTGTCTCACCATCTTGTACGACGGATTGTTCTGATCCACCATCAGCAGAACCTTTACCGGACTTCCCTACTCCACAGGCTAAGATTTCCTTCATGCACCGATGGGATAATTACCATAAGGTCCGAAAACGAATCTTCCAAGAAGGCGATGACGTTCATCGACCAGTTAAGGTCCCGCGTATACGGTTAAGGGCTAACGAAAAACGACAAATGGCTAATATGGCTATTTCAGCTATAATTAATGACGTCCCGGATGAGCGGCCGTTTTTGAATGTCCAAATTTTGGGCGAAAGCGTGACTGGATTATTAGACAGCGGGGCAAGCATGAGTTGCCTGGGAAGAGGGGCAGAGTCGTTCCTCCAGAATCACCCAGAAGCACAGCTACGCCGCTTGCACACCTCTGTCCAAGTGGCTGACGGCACCCCTAAAGGGATAGTAGGCTACATCACAGTCCCTGTGACTTACGGGGCACGCACTTCGCTTTTGAATATATTTATAGTCCCTAGCTTGTTACAGCGGCTATACCTTGGAATAGACTTTTGGAAGGCCTTTAACCTGGCCCCACATCTAATTGGCGAAATACAGCTAGGCCCCACTCAGGATCCAAACTGCCATCGCCTTGCGGAAGCCCAGCAGGTGCGATTGAATCAGGCTAAGGCGCGGTTCCCGTCTTCGGACACCTGCGGCCTCGGCAAGACACACTTGGAACAGCATGTTATCGACACTGGCGAGGCGGTGCCTATTAAGCAGAGGCATTACCCAGTCTCTCCTGCCATCCAGACCCTCATGTATGGGGAGGTCGATCGCATGCTGAGTCTAGGTGTGATTGAAGAGAGCAACAGCCCATGGAACTCACCTGTAGTCCTGGTTCGAAAGCCTGGCAAAGTACGGCTTTGCCTGGACTCCCGCAAGGTGAATGCAGTTACGGTGAAGGACGCATATCCATTGCCACACATCGACGGTCTTTTGGGACGGTTACAGGACACTAAGTATATCTCCGCTATAGATCTAAAGGATGCCTTCTGGCAGATTCCGTTAGAGGAAAAATCTAGGGAAAAGACCGCTTTCACAGTCCCAGGCAGGCCGTTGTATCAGTTCACGGTGATGCCGTTCGGACTGTGCAACGCGCCACAGCGCATGTGCCGCCTGATGGACAAGGCCATCCCAGGCTCGTTGCGGGAAAATGTGTTTGTCTATTTGGACGATTTATTGGTAGTATCCCCAGACTTTGATACGCACGTCAGGTTGCTGGAACGAGTCGCCTCCTGCCTCTGCCTTGCTGGCTTAACTGTGAACCTGGCCAAAAGCCGGTTCTGCGTAAAGGAGGTAAAATACTTGGGTTTCATTATTGGGGACGGAACACTCAAGACAGACCCGGACAAGGTGGCTGCCATCAGAGATTTCCCAACACCAAGGTCGACCAAGCAGGTGAGGCGCTTTTTAGGCATGACGGGATGGTATAGGCGATTCATCGGCAACTATGCGAGCATCGCCTCTCCCATCACGGACTGCCTGAAGGCCGCCAAATTTACTTGGACCGACGAGGCCCAACAGGCCTTCACGGAGTTGAGGAAATTGATGATGTCAGCTCCCTTACTAGTCACCCCGGACTTCACCCGTCCTTTCTTTATCCAGTGTGACGCAAGCAAGACAGGGGTTGGAAGCGTCTTGTTCCAAAAGCATGGCGATGACGAACACCCCATCGCGTATTTTTCAAAAAAACTCAATAATGCTCAGCGGAATTATTCAATAACAGAACTGGAGTGCTACGCAGCGGTCTTAAGCGTAAAAAAATTCAGAGCCTACGTGGAAGGCCACACCTTCACCATTATTACGGACCATGCCAGCTTGAAGTGGCTTATGAGCCAGGCAGACTTAAGCGGCCGATTGGCACGGTGGAGCTTAAAACTCCAGGGATTCCAATTTTCAATAGAGCACCGTAAGGGTAGCCAGAACGTGGTGCCGGACGCCTTATCGCGCGTCGACTGCGTGGACGATTTGTCCTTCTGTCGGGATGTGGACCTGTCGTCTGCCGCCTTCAGATCGACGGACTACCAGCGTCTCGCGGACCAAATCCGCGAGCAGGCTGGCCAGTTTCCCGATCTCCAGGTGTCAGATGGATACGTGTTCCACCGTTCGACCCCACGTACCGGCGACCCCGTAACGGATGACCTCAGTTGGAAATTGTGGATCCCGGAGGAACTCACTGCTTCCCTAGTTGAGTCCGCTCATGCGCCACCCCAAGCTTCGCATGGCGGTATTGGTAAAACCTTGCATCGGTTACGTGAAAAGTATTTTTGGCCGTCCATGGCAAGTCAAGTCCGGGAATATATCACTCGGTGTGAAGTCTGCAAGGAGTCCAAGGCTCCCAATACCTCCCTACGACCGCCGATGGGTAAAGCAATGGAAACGCACCGACCCTTTCAATTTCTGTATGTTGATTACTTAGGCCCTTACCCCAGATCTAAGAAGGGACACACCGCCGTATTAGTCGTACTAGATGCCTTCAGCAAGTACCCTTTCCTTCATCCAGTCACATCAGAAACGTCGAAGGCGGCCACTGAATTCCTAGAACACCGTATTTTCCACGCGTTTGGAGTGCCCGAAGTAATATTCACCGATAACGGGCGACACTTCACGTCGAAAGAGTTTGAAAAGCTGATGAATGATTACGGGGTTAAACATCTGCGAACACCTATATATTCCCCTCACCCGAACGCCTCTGAACGTGTCAATCGCTCCGTATTAGCCGCAATTAGAGCTTATCTGTCCGAGGACCATCGAGAGTGGGCAAACCACCTATCAGCCATAGAATGTGCACTCCGCAGTTCCCACCATGAATCTATAGGCATGTCTCCGTACCAAGTCCTATTCGGATACCATATGGTCCTTCACGGAACAACATATCCGTTGTTAACCAAACTAGGGGCCCTGCAGGATGGGAATATTTCGGTACTTCCTTTGGTTGACCGGCAACAACTACTGCGTGAGCGAGTCGAACGGAAGCTGGCAGAAGCACACCTGCGTCACCAAAAGACTTATGACCTACGATGTCGAGTGATTAGCTTCGACCCAGGACAGATAGTGTTCAGGAGAACCTTCCCAGTGAGTAATAAGGCAGATGGGTTTAACGCGAAGTTAGCAGCCAAATTCCTAAAAGCGCGAGTGAAAAGAAAAGTTGGACATAGCCGTTACGAGTTAGAGGATTTCACCGGACGGTCGTTAGGTATATATCATGCGAAAGACATTCGTCGATGACCAAACTGTCATCGAAGTAGAGTCAATTCCGAGTCGCCCTAATAAGGCATCTCGCCGGCTTCACCGGTTAACTGATAGGGTACCTTTAATCCGCTTAGGTTGCTAGATAGCTTCTCTGGCGGTGGTACACCTCTTTGTTTTTCCTTGACCATCTTAGATCAAGGTTTAATGTCTTAGTTTAGTCGTGGTTGCTAGATCAAATCCGAGTCGCCCTAATAAGGCATCTCGCCGGCTTCACCGGTTAACTGACAGGGTGCCGCTAATCCGCTTAGATAGCTTTTCTGGCGGTGGTACACCTCCTTGTTTTTTTCTTGGTCGTCTGGGACCAAGTTTCAATGTTAAAGTTTATACTGAGACTGCCAGACCAGTTCTCCCAAGGGCCCAGTCGCCGCAAATTTTTTTTTCCTTTTCGCCTCACCCTGAGCTTGAGTAGGCCAAAACGGGCGAAGGCATTTACCGCAATGCCTTAGCCTTTCCCACTTCTTCTTTTCAGCTCTCCTATCCTGCTTCTCTTTCAACAATTTCACCTTTTATAATCTTTGAGCGGTAGCCTCCGCATTTGTTCACTCCCTGTCAGGCTGGCCCGGAATCTGGCTAACAGGCGTCATATCGCCTGGCACTGTGCGGGCCGGATCTAACAGCGGTCTCTCATCCTTTTCTTTATCCCTTAATTAGTTTGGTCGGACGGACACCTTAGCACCAGACTTTCCCCGTCTGGGTTAACAGGCGTTTTATCGCCTGACCTTGCGAAAAGTCTGTTGCCAAAGGTTTCATTGAAGTGTGTTTTCGGTGGGATCTGGTTGCAGGTGGCTGCTGTTCACCTGGCCAGATTGTTTGGTTCGCCTGGTGGCATTTGTGTTCGTTTTATCAGATCCGTCCGATCCCGTTTGTAGACTGTCTGTCGACCGCCTTCCTGGCTTTCAGCGGCACCCGCTGACCAGTCGTGGTAGTATGACCGCACGGTCCCTCTAGCGGAGGTTTCTTTCTCACACCTTCTTCTTCTACACCTTCTTTTTCTACATGGTCTTCGTCATCCCGCTTCGCCTTGGGAGGGGAGGTTCCCTGACCCGATAGATACGCCATTGATGTCCAACCAACACCGGCAGGACTAGGTCCGCCCGAGTATGGAGCCGACAATCCAGACACATCTCAGGCTCATGAGGCCCAGCGACCCTATAAGACGCTCGCCTAAGAGAGCACGGGAGATATGCAGAGTTGGGACTCCTCCCGACGGAACGAAAAGTCTCTCGTGCCACACTCACTAGGGAGCGCATGGTGTAATCGACATTGGCAAACCAAGTCGTGGCCGTTGACGAGCGCCGTTGTCCGAGACGATTGCTCATACTCGAGGAACTTCAGAATGATGCGGACAATGTGGAAGCGTTCACATAGGTGTCGCTAGAACGTAACCCCTCCGGGGGCGTGGCGGAATGGCGTAGACCCGTAGCCCGAATCCAATAAGAAAAGCCCGTCTAGCTCAGGGAATAGAACATGAGCCTCTGTCTCAGGGAGTGGGTGAGCCACACGTTGGCCAAATTATCACCAAACCAGGCCCCCGTTTGTTTCTTTTCGCGTCCCCTCTCACCTGACGCATCAAGATGACGCGTGTTGTAACGGTCGCCACCTGTGAAGGCACATAGCAATAACCCGATAAAGGCACTAACTCCATCGCCTATATAAAAAGAAGATAAAGGAAAAAATTATTAAACCCCCTAACACCAACGCCTGCCACCAAAAAATTTTTTTTCTTCAAAGTTAAACAAAGGTATACGGTATACTACATGGCAACCCGGCATTCAACGTTGAGCAATGCTTTTCAGGCCCATCTGCAGGCATCCCGCTTCCTAGAGAAAAAAATGCGTACCACCACACACACAATTTTCAAATCCGACATCCATAAATTCTGACACCATACTTTACACGCAAATTGCAAAACTCCGAAAACAATCACGATATCCAACCACACCATTTGAAATAGCACACACACAAACAAATATGCAATAGAATACGCAACTAGGAATGCGGCTAACGGGACGTTTTTTTTGTGGCATTCGATCGAAAATCGCCTGATCCGGCGATTGATGGGGGGGGGGGAATTTTTAGCGGGATCAGGAATGAGAGTGGCGGATCGAAGAGGAGTCGGTTCTTAGCGCCGGAGTTGAAAGGCAGATTCTACCGTGATTTGGAGAAAGCGAAATCGGTGCGCGGACAAGTCCCAAGAATTTCATTTAAATTGCAGCGAAAGTAAATCTCGCGTTTTTTAACTTGATCAATTAATAAAGAAAGCGTTTCAAGCCTGCGAAGTCCCCAAGGAAAAAGTGCGGTCGTTCTTGAGTGAGAAGAGGTGATTCGCTGCGAGTGTTTTGTGGATGATTTTGGCGCCGCGCTAGTGAATCCGAATTGAATTTGGAAATTTTGGCTGGTGAAATAGGAGAGAATCCTTTTAAAAAAGAAAAAAAACGGGGAATATCCGTCTGTGGTGCAAATTTTAATGTGTATGGCTATAGTGGCCGAGGAAAAAAAAATGTTCAATTCTATTATTAACTTCTGCGAAACCGAGTGATCCTATGCAAAGATATCAAAAATCCAAAATTTTAATAAAACGGTATTTAACATAATTCTGAGCTTTTTCCAATCAGAAAAGCGTCTACGACACACAATTTCTTATGGATGCGAGGTCCACGAGGGAGTTCGGTTAGTGACGATACTAAGAAGGTTCGAGAATTTCCAAAGAGTTTTGCGGAGTAATTTTGTGTTTTTTTTGATACATTTAAGAGCGAAAAGTGTGTTCTGTGCTCTAAGAAAATGAGAAAAAGAGTCGATCATAGTGAATGACCTGGCAATTTTTTTTGACCCGTGGATTTTGGGAAAATTATTATACTTATTTCGTGATATTTTGATTGCAAAAAAAATAATATTAAATTAGTTCCCGTACCATTATTTTTATTCTTTCTGAATTATAAAATGTTTTCTTGTGTATTGTGGTGGGAAATTTTCATTTGATTGAAACGATTTCTGGTGTGTTATCAACAAGTTTTTTTTATCATTATTCAACTTTAATAATTTTTTCGCTGCGGCTGCTACACCCGTTCCAAACTGTGCACGTTATATAATATAATACCTGAAAACGAGTCTTTGATTTCTGATTGAAACAGAAAAATAAAATAAATCTAGCATTATCGACGCTGGATAAACTGTATAATCATACGGTTAATGACGTGTTCCTGAATAGCACGTATAACACAAATATAATGCCGTTAACCCCGTAAAATATATGAAATAATTGGATAAACTTGAAATGAAATAAATTAAATAAATAAAAAAAAGGAAATTATAATAGCATAAATCATAAACTTGAGACGTAATACATTAAATAAATAAGAATGAAATTATAATAGCATAAATAATAAACTTGAAACGTAATACATTAAATAAATAAGAATGAAATTATAATAGCATAGATCATAAAAACTTGAAAAGTAATACATTAAATAAATAAGAATGAAATTATAATAGCATAGATCATAAACTTGAAACGTAATACCTGAAATAAATAAGAATGAAATTATAATAGCATAAATCATAAACTTGAAACGTAACAAATTAAATGAATAAAAAGGAAATTATAATAGAATAAAGCCTAAACTTACAACGTAATGAATTAGATAACTAAAAAGGAAATGATATCAAAATAAATAGTAAAGTTAAATTTAAATAATATATAAGAATAAAACGAGAAACAATGATCGGCTGAAGAGGCAACAGTGGAGGGGTGAGGCCCCAGGAGCAGGATGCCCTCAATAAGGTGAGTGCTTACATTTTTCCTTACTGATTGTGGTTTGGTGATTCCCCTACTAAATGGCAGCATAACCGGTGACCTCCTCTCTTCCCTAGCTTTTCTAGCCCCCTCTTGTTGGCCTCGGTAGGTTTGGTTCTCCGCCACTGCCGCCCCCTTTTAATTTTTAGCAAGCAGGCACGAGTTTTTAGTTTGTCTTAACTGTCACCCTCCGGCATCCATGTACCGCGAACCCCACCCCATCCGGCGAGCTAGTTTGAGCACCGCACGTCGTGCCGAAGCTCGGTGCAGCGGATGTCATAATTTCGGCAATCCCCCTCGGCGGTCAAGCCTGCCCAGCCACCCTCCTTCTGCCCCTTTCTCTAATTTTTTTTGTGTAATGTGAGTCTTGCACATCCTTTATTGGGATGTGTTTATTTTCCGACTTCGTGCTATGGCACACCCCCTCCCGACAGTTACAGACCCATGCCAAGCTACTGCATTTACGATGGGCCGGTCATGTCCAAGGAATGGATGACTCAAGGACACTAAAAAGGCCATGTATCTACTACCAGATGGCAAAAGACCAATTGGCAAACCACGGTCAAGGTGGGAAGGCCGATGCAGCAAAAGGGCTCAACACAAGACATTGGAGACAAGCAGCGGAGCAGAGAGATGTCCGGAAGAAGAAGCTGATGGAGGCCAAGGCTCGAATTGAGCTGTAGAGCCTTCGAAGAAAAAGCAGAAATCATAATTTGTGTCATTATTTCTGTCATAAAAAATAGGAAAAAATTCGTGTCAAAAAAAATGTAATTATGACATCGTGTAAACACGGCGTTTAAAGGATGTCATTATAAGAACGACTTTTATGCCATTTTTATGACAGAAATAATGACACAAATTATGATCGTGTAAACGGTTATGGCAAATAATGACACAAAAAATGACCAGTCTGTCATTCGTGTAAACTCATCATTAGGTCCGCAACTAACAGTGGCTAAAGTCTAGTATCGCAGTGAGTGCTGTTTTCCACCAAGTATATTAAAATTGGTGTCAAAGAAAGTACTTTGTTTGAAAAAACCCTTCTATGCTAATATTCAGCACAGAGAGCAATGTTGTCAATTTGGATGATTTCATCTCACCAAATTATTAATACGACTAGCGCAGCTGCTTTGTTCCTTTCATCATAATAACACAGAATAACACACGAATATCATAACAAATTTTCTGAGTACGGAACTAGAAAGTTATAAAAAGAAACTGAACAAAAAACTTTTAATTACTTATTAGCCTATCCACTGATTATATTTAGCACTCTAGTAATATTGATTATTTAAAATTACCGCCTTTCTATTACTTGGTCAATTTCATTGGTTGGTTTGTTAGAGTGAAATCGAAAAATTTGGAACCCATTTTAATCTAATTCTTTTCATCTGATCCGTCTTTAAACAGCTTCATACTATACCAAGATTTTAAGAAAGTTACGAGAAGATGTTTAAAAACACTCAATAACCGACAAAATCAACTTTTAAACTAAAATAATCTTCCCAAATGCTCTTATTTTTCAACAACACTTATTGATAATTTTCTCATATAGTAAATAAACAAACACGAAGATAAGAAAAATCAATTTATAAAGTTCAAAATTTTCAGGTACAAATATCACTGACCTCGCTTTTATTTCTACACAAATATTTTCTTTAACTAAACTAGTAGACACATTTGGCTATAATTGAAGACTGACAAAATGCTCGCTTGAACCTGAAATATAAAACCACCCCCGACAAAAAAATGTCTGCTAATTACACAAATATATTCTAGGGAGTCCCGAAGAGGATGACATGGTTGGCCTTTTGCAAGACTGATATCTACTAGTAAACAAATTCTACAGTTCACGATCTTTACTAAGAAAGGGGATTCACTCAATAATAGTGGCTCTCAAACCGTGATCCGCGCATTGAAGTCACTATAAAAAATAAATTTTTTGGCATGTGGCCTTTCTGGTCTTTGATACATATCATCAAGAACAATTTTAGTACATCATAAATAGCATCATAGCAGAGAGTAATCCTAGGTCGACTTATTAGCTTTCCTGTTCGCCTCCAAGCTGTCTTCGTCCGACTCTGCTATGCCACCATCTACCCTAGTAGTATAATACAAGGCCTGTCCTCCGATGTATTTTTTATTTGGTGCGGGCTTCGAAAACGGCTTGACCTATTTCTTCCCATTCAACTCGATACTCCTTTGAGGTTAACGCTAGCTCACCCCTTGGCAATTCGGACCACAAACTAGTCAGCGCTAATTTCCCATATCCATCTTCTACTCCAACCAACGCAGCTCCTAGAAAACTGTCTGGTCTGTAGTCCATTCAAAAAGGCGCGTTAAGGTACGTCTACACTGGTGCGCCTTTTCTTTCAACAAGGGCATGCGTCATAGCGCACGTGGAGGCAGAGTGGAGGCATGCTCACAACGCATGCCTCTTGGATGTTCAAAGAAGGCAATTCCACCAGCGCAAGCCATGACGCACGCATATCCAACTACTTGGATTTTTCGTTCAACTCTCCTTGTAAGTTAAGTTTTGTTTGTTCGTTAGTGAATTTTTATTTGTTTTCAAGTGAATGAAATTTAAATAATCTCCAAAGTGTTGATAATATCCAAATTAATTTGACCAATTAATGACAATAAATAGTTTAAATAGTTGTTTTATTATATTAAAACAAAGTTATTAATAATGTCTACTCAGTCTACTGAAGAAACTTTGAATTTTATAGAAGACTATAGAAGTTTTGTGTGTTTATCACCAGTTGCTACATACCGAAGCGCAATAGCCAATTTTATTTTGGCTGGTATTGCTTCTCTGAAATTCGTGTCTTGTTTGACAATTTTGGGCTCAACCAGACGTAACAGTTTGTAGAAGTCGGTTTTTGACATTCGAAAAAAATTTCTAAATAGCACTCCATCATCTTTGCATTCCAGTTCATTGATGAAATTAAAGTTACGTGTTTTTAAGAAATCTTTCATCCACACTCGTTTTCTCTTAACCTTTTGCCTTTTTTTAATTACAACAAACGCTGCACTAATTCCGAGTAATAACTCTGCATTCATTTTTTTAACAACAATGAAAAAAAAACAACTCACTAGATTACCGATCAACTCATTGGGGCAATGTGGACACTTGTTGCATGCGTCAAACCTCCGTTCAATCGCGCATGCTATGTTGAAAAATGAAAGCGCAAGTTGAAGCGCATGTTGAATTGAAAGAGGAAGACGAAAGCGCACCAGTGTAGACGTACCTTTAGGGTGTTCCAAAATAACACCGTTAAGAAAATCGAACCCTAAAGGTTTTTGGGGTCGCTGATCACGAAAATCGGGGTCCCGCGGTCCTAAAACATGGGCGTCACCCTTAAAAATGCAGAAAACACCTCTTTTTAGGGGGTTTTCGCGATTATTTCAATAATAATGAAAACTAATGCAATGAAATACACTTTTTTTAATATTTATTTGCGAAGGTGGTTGATTTGTATTAAATCGAGGCGAACTTTATGATAAGGGGTAACTCTAAAGGGTTGAAACCACCCCTAAATCGGCTAAAAATAGAAAAATTGTAAAAATTACTTTTTTTCAAGTTTATGCTTCAAATTCGATTGTGGGGGTACTGTTAGGCAAAAATAAATTATTTTCAACCCTTAAGGGGTTAAAACTACCCCTACGTGATCAGCGACCCGAAAAACCTTTAGGGTTCGATTTTCTTAACGGTGTTATTTTGGAACACCCTAACGCGCGTTTTGAATGGACTACTGGTACTATGGGAAAGCCAACTGGAATTGGTGTTTCCGCAGTGCCCGTGCAAACTATGCCGCTCTCTGTATTGCTAAAATAATACGGGCAGGAATATGTTTGTTCATTCCTCATTCTACCATATCTATAAAACGCAGGCCAAATAGATGGTTTAATAGGAAATGTATAAACGCAATTCAAGCTAAGAAAGCCGCTTATAGAGCGTACAGACGTTCCCCTATCGAGCCACTTCGTTGTGAGTATATCAAGTCGAGAGATTCCTTTAATTCCGTCATCAGGAAGGTCAAAGCATTATTTGACGGCAAATTGAGAAATAAAATCCTGACCACTCACGTAGGCAGAAAAAACTTCTGGTCCTTGGTAACTTCCATCAAGAAGAATGCTACCTCTTCCTCAACCCCTCCATTCATTTATAAGAAGGAGGTGATAACAGAAAGCAAATTCAAGGTCGACTTAATGGCATTTCTGTTCGCCTCAAATTCTTCTTTACCGGAAACTGATACTCCATCCCCAGTTCTCGAGTGCAACGCCCATTCAATGGACGGAATTTCCTTCAAGACTCGCGAGGTGTATAAATGTCTCAAAGAGCTCAACGTCAATAAATCCACTGGCCCAGACAATATTCCCCTATGGTATTCAAGAAATGTGCCTCACCCTTGGCTAAACCTCTTCGCAAACTTTTTGCGCTGTCATATTTCTTCGGAGTTTATCCCAACTCTTGGAACCTAGCTCATGTTCAGCCTATTCCCAAAATAAGTGAAGCCAGGGACCCTTTAAACTACCGCCCAATAGCAATAATTTCTGTTCTCTCCAAAATTATGGAGACAATAATCAATAGATATATCTAGAATCTTAACAAATTATTCACGACAGGCAGTACGGACCAAAAAGGTCTACTGGCGACCTTCTTATGTGTCTGACTGAACGCGCAAGTATTAGGCTGATCGTCCAGTTTTTGGCATATACATCTGAACCGTAAGTCCTATAATAAAATAATGTTCACAAAGTTTGTAGATCATGCGATTCTCTACTAAAAAAGTTATTATACATTTTCCCGTACGAATTGCCATTCAAGATATATCACCGTTTTAAAGATTTAAAATACTCATGCACTCATTCACGACTTGTATAGGTTATCAGACGTTCAAGTTGGACTACGTAGTTAATTTTTTTAGGGATGATTCCTGGATGTATTTGGAGAAAGTATTGTTCTAGAGAGGGGGTTAATTACTAAAATACAGGGTGTTTACGAAAAAAAAATGTATTTTGTTTTAATTTATTTAGAGTTGAATAACTAGTTTACTAATTATCGTAAAGCAATATACTTAGACTCATCTTTTAGGTGAATGCGTATTCTTTTATCTGATATAAATAACAGGAACCAGAGTGACTCCATTTAGAACATATGTATGTAGGTTGACAGCATGAGCAAAATGCTAAAAAACGAATAAAATTGTGATTTTGTATTATAACCCCTTCTGGAGAACCCTAAATGGAAGCTCTGTGCCAATTTACAACCTGTACCCAATCACATCCGCTATTCCGCTTTTTTCGCTTAATTTAACTGTACTAAAAGCCTTCTATATTTACAAATCACAAAATTATTACGTCAAATTCACTTCAAACTGAGCAGCATGAAAAGCTTGCAGTGGACGACCCTTGTAGCGTGTAGCCGCATATCTCAAAGCCGCTTGTAGCCGCTCATATAGCCGAAGCGCGTAGCCGCCCGAATACGCTTCCAGTGGACGACCAGCCTTAATGGCTTCGGTGAGTCTGGTTGCTCTGGATAGATATCTCCAAGGCCTTCGATAGAGTATGGCATCCCGCTCTGCTCTCTAAACTCCAAGCTATTGGTTGGTAATGACTCAGTTCTAAAGGCCCCCATACACGGTCCAATTGGTTGTACAGCGAAGTGCGGTTGTACAACCAAAACTATCGATTGTGGGCCGGTCGGCCGATCAAAATACATTGCGCTTATAGGTTTGATGAAAATCTGGTTGTACAGCCAATTTGACCGTGTATGGGGGCCTTAAGGAACTGGATTGAGAGCTTTCTTTCTGGCCGTTCAATCAAGGTAATATTCGATGGTGTTGAATCCAACCCTCACTCCATCTCGGCCGGCGTTCCCCAAGGGTCGATTATCTCAACTACTCTCGTTTTCATATTCATTAATGATATGCTCTCAATCTCCTCCAATCCACTTCATAGTTTTGTCGATGACGGTACTCTGCGTTACTCATACCCCCCCGACAACATAGGACAAGCAAATATCAGACCTTGCATCATGACCTGAACGACATGACGGACTGTGACTAGTAATACAAAGGGGTGACTCCTAAGCTTCATCTTACCACAAAAAACCCGTCTTAGAATGCCTAGTCACAGTACAAAAAGAACCCTCAAACTAATTGAAGATAACGCCATTTTCTCGACTATCAATGGCTCAAAGCCACCGTAAAATACAACAGTCCTGACAAAATGACTACTATCATAGCGACTGTTCCGTCGAAATAAAGGTTTTCTTGCATCCATGGCAATCTTATAACCCGTAACAATATTTTATCCCAGTATTGCTGTTTAGAGTTTAGTGTTCCTCATAAAGATTGAGAATCAAGGTTCTATACAGCAAAATTCTATTGTAGCATTACAGATAACCAGTGCTGAATTGATAGCACTTATAGCAGACTTCTACAACAAATGAGAGAAGGAGACTCAGACTAGAATAGCAGAGAGCACCAGCGAAAATGCCCACCGGAAGATAATTCAATAATATTTATGACCGAGAAATTTCCAGTTTAAGGCTGTCTCGTGCTGTTATCATAATTTGAAAAATTATCTCCGTTAACGTGATGGGAAGAATTTCTATCGTCTGCGAGAGATCTTAGTGGCGTTAATTTTTCGCTAAGGAGATTTGCGATAACGCAATTAACGCAATGAAAATTTGAAAACATTGGTTTTGAGCTTTTTGCAATCAAAGTCAATAACAAATACTAGAATATATTACGAAATTATTTCGAGATAACTTGAATTGGTGCAAAGGTTGGATCTGCTACGCGGAAATAGTTGGCTCGTAGCTGTTCTTTTAGTTTGTTCGTGGAAGATGGATCATGCTCTGGCCGTAAGAAAGATGAATTCGGATTCAGAATCCACAAATGATGTTTCTGTTCTGTTCCTCCAGACGAGGACGAAGATGTACAAAAATACAGAGTGATATGTGAAACTCGTAACAAAAATATTTTAACTGGCTCTATTGGCTAAACCGTCTAACCAAAACCTATCACTAGTCGGCCGCTTTGTATACACCCTGTATTACCATGTAATAACAACCGTATAAAATCCAAAAACTTAGCCACGATTTTCCCCGTTAAGGTCGATCCACGCAAATCCGTGACCTGACGGCAACTTCAGTGTAGCACCGGCGCATCAGTAAAAAAAATTAAAGGCACGAAGTAATTTCATAGATGCAAATTCCGAAGTTCTCAGTAACCTTCAGGTATCCATAAAACTGCAAAAAATACGATATTCGTTTTGGCTCATTCTAAATTATTCGTACAGTTTAGTTCCGTGATCCACCCATCCTCTATATAAATTTGTGAAGTCTCCTTCCACTTCCCCAAGAGTTCCCCGAATAAACCCGTTTTTTTTATTCCTTTCCTCCTCGAGCAATACAATTGCAGCAGGATATTAAACGCTAAATTCCATTATGCACTTGTGATTACTGGCCAAATTTCAAAACTAGAAAGATGCCATTGAACGTTGAGCATTGATACGAAAAAGGCGATGCTGTGTGAATGTCAGTGAAAAATTCATCATGGAAGCCACTGACATGGAAAGCGTCGGTGGCGTGCCGTCAGGGATATATGTATGTGGATCGACCATAATAACTGGGGGGTTATCCTGGGGCCAGTTTTTATAATACGCTTATTCGTAAACTTAAAATTCGTAAAACGAAAAATAAAATAACGATAATTTTTAATAGTGGTTCACATATTACGAACAAATCAAGTTCGTAAAATCAACAATGTTCGTAAGCATATTACAGCGGCGGCTATTAGCTTATGGCTAATATTTATAGCGCTTAGCAACGAGACGGGTGTTAACTGTCAAATTTGTTTGAAATTAGTGCAAGATTTTGGGAATTTATCCAAATTGCTAAAAATGTCTATTTGGCGCCATATTTTAGTTTATGAGCAATGTAGAGGAGGCGAAAGAACTCAGCAGCAAAAATATAATATCTTGAAACGAAAACTAAGGGATATATCAAATCCTTTAGATATGCCAAATAAGGAGTAAGGAATGATTATTGTTTTTATGTAGAATCTTTAATAAATTTAAGTTTTTAGTTTTGTTCAGCGTTTTCGATTATCGAAAGAGGCTTTTCTGTTCGTACTTGCAAAAATACATCTTTCTTCTGGTCTACGAATAACATACATCCCACCTGTGCTAAGACTTGCTGTTACTTTAATTGTTCTATCTTCTGGTGGGTACCAAAATACGGCCGGAAATGATTTTACTTGTCCGTTATCAAAAAGCATGGTTTCAATCATATTACAAGAAATATTAAATAAAATTGAGAGCAAGTTATGTCCGCTTTTCATCACAACAAATGCAAATATACAAGAAACTAAAGAGTGGTTCTATTCAAAATACGGGTTACCTGGAGGTATTTCTGTTAAAACAATTTATTCCATGTTTCTAATATATTTTAAGTGTAACTAGTCATTGGATGCATAGATGGAACCCATCTATTCTTACTGAAGCCAAAACTAAACGAGCATATGTATTTTTCACGGAAACATAAACACAGTTTGAATGTTATGATTGTATGTAGATGTTTATGTTATCCAAAACAAAAAAAGTACTCACATGTCTTCTGTTTAGATTTGCAACCATCAAATGGAAATAAATGGAATAAATGCACGGTACGGAGGAGCAGCCCATGATACATTCGTTTGGGAAGAATCTCAGGATAGATTATTTTATGAGAGTTTATATAAACAAAATAGACATTGCTGGCTTTTGGGTAGAGTAAATCAAATATTTCTAAAGATAAATACTCATTGAACATTACCGAAATAGGTGATAGTGGTTACCCAATACAACCGTGGCTTTTAACTCCCTATCGAAGTCCTTCCGACGATTCGGAACATAACTTTAACCTGATTCATGGATCGGCAAGAAGCATTGTCGAAAGATGCATAGGTCTTTATAAAGGTAACCTAAATGCTGTGTCATTGACAAATATTACAGAAATATTAATTTAGGTGTGTGGCGAATCTTATTGGAAGAAAGAACTCCCAGGTATGCCCCAGAAAAATTAGGGAAAATTGCCAATGTTTGTGCAGCCTTGCACAATATAGCAAAAAAATTCAAAGTCCAATATGCAGATGCCGACAGATTAATAGCAGATGCGCTAGCTAGAAATACGCAAACTGGAGAAGGGATTTTACAAGAGAATATTCAGTACCTAGAAAAATCTGCCATAAAAAAAGAAGGGGAAAAAAATCGGAATAATTTAAAAAATATGTTGATATAAAATTTATTTATGAAAAGAATCGTTTATTCACATAAATCATGTATCATGTGTAAACTTAATGCCGCATTCATAGGGCTTTTCCCAAAAAAAATTATTCAAAAACTCTGCAAATAAAGCTTAAGTGCCAAGCGCCGTATTAACTTCAACCATTCTCAGTTCTATTTTTCTTTTTCTGTATTTCATCGCCTCAAAACTCTCCTCTCTAGCCATTTGCAACTGCTCTTTCGCCGTCAAATTTGCTTCCTCCAATTTATTTAAGACTTCCGAGTTAAAACGCTTATATTCTTCTAAATTTTCTTTCGATATTTTGACTTTATCTTTGTCTATTATATTTTTTTCTTCCAATTTCTCCAACAATTCTTTGTAAAATTTTTTTTGCTCGTTCAACTCCTCTCTTATCAGAGATGTACTTTCCGTTGGATCAATAACTCTTGGTAATCGACAGAATTTTTTCTTGGCCGAGGATAAATCGAAGCTGTCTTGTCTAAGATTATGTGGTGAACTACATGATGGACTTTTGCTTTTATTTTCCTTACAACTATCATCGTCATCATCAGTTACTTCTAATAATTCTTGTAAGCAAGCATCTATGTTTTGGTTTACATTTTCCCGAGAAACACCGAATGTTTGCACGTTTTGTAACCCAGTCACAACTCCCGCCAACCCAGCCGATTCAATCACCGATTCTTCTTGTTTTGATAATATTATTTCATTCCCTGCTCCACCACCAGTTTTGTTATGCACCTTCTTATTATGGGAAAGTTTTCTTTTCACGTTGTATTTCATATCTTTCCAAACCTATATTAAAATTCATTTATTAAATGTTTAGCCATAGTTTAATGGTTGTTATGGGTGAAAGGTCGGAACCAAAAAGTGACCCCTTAGTTAAGCAACTTTAAAAATAATAAAAACATAAATATTAAACCTACTAATTTCCATTCCGTAATTGTTTTAGCTGGTGGACCCGCACTATTTAATTTGTTTGTCAAGGAGTCCCAAGTAGCTTTAACTTTTTGCTTCCCATTGATACCTTGGGATAAAGTCCCTCGCGCTAAGTTGTTGTTCATCTCCATAAACTCGACTAAAATATTTTTTTGTTCTCCGTTTGCCGGCTCCTTTCTAATCCTTTTTTTCAAAGGATTAGATTGTTCCATTTCTTTTTGCATGTCTTCCATGTTTAAAAAAAACAATTTTTTGTTCACTCCCAATAATTAAAATCAATTATTGTGACGTTTGGCAAATTACGAACAATATATAGGAGGCGTAAGGCACTGTTCGTTAATTTACGAAAATTCGTTAAGTTTTCGTATTATATGGACAACAAAATGTAAAAATGAAAATTGTACGCCGATTTTACGAAAAAGCGTATTATAAAAACGGGCCCCTGGAATTCGATTCGAAAGCCATGAAATTCGGAAATGAGAAAATGGTATCCCCCAATGAGAGTTCGATTTAAATTTGTCCGTTTGTCATCGGATTTCTGTCCGTGAGTAAAGTCATTGACGGATCCGCTGAATTTATTTGTTTGTTTTAAAATATTCTAAAAAATTCGTGAAGCAATAATTGTTCGTATCAAAATATCAAATTAAGTTAATAAATGAAGTTGGTTGGCCGAAAATAATTTCGTTTCGAATATTTATCAGATAATACCTTCAATACGATCCGATCGTATTCAACGATACCAAAACTAAATCGAATCGCAACTGGCTTCCGTTTACTTCCCACTTTCGAATCGCATTCCTGGATAACCCCCCTGAACTCTCAGGAAAAATTGATATGAAATTACTAACTTAAATTTATAAAGAACTTCTCTAAATCTCGAAAATTCCGAAATACCGGTTTATTTGATATCAGTACCGAAAATACCGGTTTCAAAAAATGCTCCGGTATTGCGGCCCCTATTTGGATCTGGTGCGGGTTCGGAAAAAAACGTTAAATTCGAAACGATTCAGCGCTGGGCATGGGTTCATGATCTTCTTCTTCTTCTTTAACGACTCTACAACCGGGATCCGGTCCTGGCCTCGCGCAACTGTTCTCTCCACCGGTCCCGATTCTGAGCCGATGTCATCCAGTTTGGCATCCCTAAACTCTGAGCGTCCTGGTCCACGCCATCCTTCCAGCGAAGGTTGGGCCTCCCTCTCTGTCGCACCCCATAGGTCTTACCGCAGAGTTCATGATCTAAAGGACAATATTTGGCTCCTGGGCCTGTACTCCCGAAGACGAGATGAGAAACGGCGAAATTGGCGAAACTGTGAAATGGGTTGGAGGGGGTTGAGAACAGTTCATTTAGGAATATTAGATTATTTTCGTCGATCACCTTTGTTTTTTCTTCGTTAATATTCATTTCTATGTCCCTTGCCGCTTCTTTTAGTTCGATATAACTTTCCTTTGCATGTGCATATCCTAGTAATTGTACATAGTGTGTTGCTTTTGACGTACTTCTGTGGGCTTATGTTTTTCTTACTGCCCATACAAGGGGACGGTTGAAAGGCATTGGGTCCAGTCCATCCTCTTTTCTAAGACCTAGTCGTACTTCCAGCTCTACTGATTAGTAGATTTTGGATTTTTCTTCGTATTACTGTCAGTCAGTGGCGTATTTTAAGATTTGAAAACGGAAAACGAAAGTTCTACAGTACCGTGACAAGAAATTTTCCCAGGCTGAAGTAACCCAATACCTACTGAGATACGTAATGTAATTTATGTATATTCCTTCAAATCCTTGTACTTAAGAGATAGGTTGAGTTTCCTTAAACTCTTTATATTATGTGACGTCAACAATTTTTTTAAAAGAACGCATTTTTGAAGATCAATTGCAAGATCAAGGTTATAATTTTTGTATTTTATGCCGTTAACTCTTCTTCTTCTTTGATCCATTAGCTTCTTAACTCTTCTTCTTCTTAGATCCATTAGGTGGTCCAAGCGGGACGTCCCCGCAACGGATACGCTGCTGTCGGTGCCGCTTTAAAAAATGCGGTTTCTCGTCGTTTCTTCGGTTTCCCGGTCAATTCGACAGGTCGACCACCCTCCATTTATACCCTGGACTTAGGACCAGACGACGGCGGAATTGGCGTTAACTGTAACTTCCCCATCGGGTATTTTATCCAATTTGCGTAAGAGTGCAAATGTCATATGAAGATTTGAGCCTCTAGAACACGTAAAACAATTCGTCTCATATCAGGTATCAATCACCCTCACCCTATCATCGAACCCTCAGACATTTTCTTGAATCTCTGGATTTACATGTTTTAAATCAACTCCCAACTTATCTGCACTGCCAAAACCCGTCCCAACTTGATGTTCTTACTGCTACATCCATTGATTCAGCGTTAAAATTCAATCAAATCTCCCCTCCTAGCTTTCTTGATCATGATATCCTATTCCTCTCTTCTCGTTTTGATTTTCTTCCCTGCTCCGCACCTTCCTCCTTTTCTTATCGCGATTATAGGAATGTTAGTTCTGACCTGCTTTCTGAAGTCGCATCCTCTATGCCCTGGAGTGTTATCTACAACACAACTTCTGTTGACACCAAAGTCGATATCTTGACCTCATTCATTTTATCTGCTTATGATCAATGTGTACCCCTTGTTACAAGAACACGTAGTCCTTCCTCTCCTTGTCCCTGGCTCTCTCGTGAAGTCCGTGACCTTATAATTCAGCGGGAGCTCTTGTATAGACGCTATCGCAGGACTAGGAATCTCAGTTACCGTAATGACTACAAACAGCTTCGAAACCTCATAAATAGCAAGGTTAAATCTTTGAAGCGTGAGTACTATTCTCGTAAGCTTGACCCAAAACTAAATTCTAAAGAGCTTTGGGCTAATCTTCGTTCGCTGGGCATTCATGCTCCTGCGGTAGTCCTGATGTGAGGCTGATGAACCTTTGAGGCTGATGTGAACCTTCTCAATTCATCTTTCATTCAGTCTACCCCTACCTCTGCATTCACCTCCTTTCCTAGTCCTTTCTGCTTTGACTCACTTAGTTCTGATGGTTTTAACTTCCGCTGTGTCGACTCGCTTGAAGTCCTTGAGATATTGCTATCTATTTCTTCCAATAGCATAGGCTGTGATGAGCTTTCCCCCCGCTTTCTTAAGCTACTCTTGCCACTAATCGTGGAAACTATCACGCATATCTACAATTACTGCCTGACAACTTCTCAAGTTCCCTCGCTTTGGAAGAAAGCCAGAGTCATTCCCTTACCTAAAAAGTCCTCTCCTGCTGACTTAACAGATTTTCGTCCTATCAGTATTCTTCCCTTCCTTGCCAAAGGCTTTGAAAAAATTGTTTATACCCAAGTTCTGCAACATCTTGAATATAATAACCTCATTTCTAAATTCCAATCCGGCTTTCGTAGATCCCATAGCTGCGAAACAGCTGTATTAAAGGTAACGACTGACTTGCGCTCTGCGATCGACAAGGGTGATATTGCGATTCTGGTTCTTCTGGATTTCTCTAAGGCTTTCGATTCTGTGGTTCACTCTCTTCTGCTTTCCAAACTTAGCCAACTCTACCACTTTTCTTCCTCTGCTATTCGACTTTTCTATTCTCTTCTCTCTAATAGACTTCAGTGTGTCCGCCATAACAATGTTGAATCCTCGTTTCTACCTGTGCCTTTGGGAGTTCCGCAAGGCTCTATACTTGGCCCTCTTCTCTTTTCGCTATATGTCAATGATCTTCCCTCTGTTATCCATCGTTCCTCCTTTCATCCATGACAGATGATCTCCAGCTGTATACATCATGTCCTCCTAGTCAGCTTGAACTCTGTATTTCTGATTTCAATAGTACTTTATCCCAAATTAATGAATGTGCTCTTTCAATTTCCTTAAACTCAATCCTAATAAATCCCAAGTACTATTTCTTAGTCGTCGCTCTTTGTCCACTGACAACATCCCATCTCTCTTACTTGATAATACCCCTCTTCCTATTGTTGACTGTATAAATAATCTTGGTATTGTTATTAACTCCAAACTATCCTGTTGCAAACATGTTTCACTTATGATCTCCAAGATCTATGGCACTTTACGCAAACTCTGGCTATATTCTAGTCTTTTATCGCCATCTATTCGCCTCAAACTTGTTAAGTCCCTCGTTCTACCTCATTTCCTCTATGGTGCCCTTGTATATATATCCCTCGATTCATCCTGCCGTCAGCGGCTCCAAGTTGCTTTTAACGATTGTTTAAGGTTTATTTTTCACATGCGGAGGTCTGATCATGTGTCTGGTGTGCAAAATTCCTTGCTGGGTTGCGGCCTTTTTCACTTTATTGATGTTATGGCATTGGTCCTCCTGCATAAAGTTCTCCGTACTAACAGTCCGTCTTATCTTTCCGACTTCCTTACGCCCCTCCAATCCCTGCGGTCAATTAAATTTCTCATTCCCGCACATTTCTCCTTAATTGGTAGTCGTTCTTTCTTTGTGCACTCGCTCAGGCTCTGGAATAGTCTTCCTAACTACATCCAAAGAATAGGCACAGTCACAGCTTTCAGAAGGCAAGCATCTCTTTTTCTTTCTTCTTCTTCTCTCTAGTACTTCTAATCTTTCTCTTCTTTACTTCCACATATTCTTGTCCTATCTTAGTAAAGTTTTTTATTACTATTTTCATTCTCTCTGTTCTCTTTCCTCTCTATGATCTTTACTTTCCCTATTTTCCCCTCTTCTTAGTTTATTAAGTTTAGATTAGTTTATATGTATATTAAAATTTATTTTTATCAATTTATTATTCTATGTACCCTAAAAGATGTAAGTCTTGTGTACATCCCTATTCTATATGAAATAAATAAATAAATAAATAAATCTTTTAGTCGCAAAAGGTCGCCTTTTGGTTCTTGTAACAATACTCTTTTATGACACTTATATGGTTTCTTTTCTTCTTCTATCTCTTGTGATCGCTTCTGAATTCTTCTGTGTATTTTTTCTTACTAGCCTCCTCATAAGCATCAAAATATTCCTGTTTGTTCTCTATGAAAGTGATAAGTGACTCGTGGAATCTGGAAACTGTCGCTAAATCTGTGTCGAAACCCTTAAGAATTTTGGAAACTATATAAGTGTTTTGGTGGTCCGCGTCCGTTTTTATTACTTAAAGAGCCGCTATTATTTCGTTCCAATTTTTGTAAAAACTGGCACAGGCGTCGTCTCTAGTTGACCATCGCGTAATATAACAAATTTTCTAGTTTTCAGGCTTAGCTAAAAAGGATTGCAATACGTTCCGTCGTATAAATTCTGCCCCAAAAAGTTATTTTCTCTCAGCGTATTAAGTAAAGATTATAAAGGCTGATAGCGCAAGCCGCCCCTCGCAACCTATCGCTTCGGGCCATGGCCCCTATGGTCCTAGGGTAAATACGCCACTGCCGTCAGTGAGTGATTCGCTGCGCATTTATTTGTTGTTCATTTAGAAGTATATGTAACTCAATCCATTTTAATAAAAAACAAACCATTAGTGGTGCGTCATAGGAGAACAATAAATAAAATTCAACAGTTTATAAAATATAAAAACCAATATTTTATTAAATAATTTTTCTTTACATTTAATGTGAAGTTATATGAATAATTGAAAACACTTATGTTTAAGAAAAAACGTAAATAATACTTCCAGGCAGATCCAACTAAATTTTATTTCCTGCTTACATCCCTGAAAAGTCAAATTTAAAATTAAGAATCTAAACATTTTACGAATAGAAAAACACAAACAAAATCATTTTTTTTAGTCAATATTTTTATACATGCATGAAAATTACAAACTTTTATATTATATAAACACAATAAAGTAAAAGTTAAAATTTAAGAAAAAATACAATTAAAAATAATCTATATAAAAACTACAAATTAACTGTAATGGTTGTATGTCTTGGTTATGGGTAATATAGAATTCGGTTGTTACAATTAATTTTAAAATCTATCATTAACATACTAAATCCTCCACTAGTTGACCTTAAGAGTTACATATATAATGAAAATTGTCTTCGATTGTTACATAATTACTAATAATTATTTAAATTATACTACAAATACACAAATAAACAAACAAAAAAACAAATATTTCTAATTGTGCAATATTGAAAATGTTCGAAGTTTTGTTTTTGTTTTTTAACGTAGAAATTCAGAAGAAAAAAGTTCTTTTAAGTAGACATAGTTGCCAATCATAGTAAGACATAATTAGCTATTAATCAATTACAATAAAAACACACATGTAATAATAATAATAAAGTAATATTTCATTTCCAGTTTCAATCCGATTTAAAAAAAAATTATAATACTGAAACAGAACTAAGTAGGAGAAAAATAATGATTATCGTTGATTGCAAAAATTCTTCTTTTTAAATCTACTAAACAAATCCTTTTTACTTGTGCGTTTTTTTTTCGTTTCTTTCATCTTAAATATTAAAACAAATTTTAGGAAATTTATAAATCTCGGGTACTCTTAAGTACTTTCGTAAATAATTTACTAATTTTCAATTCTTATTAAAGTGTGAATCTTAAGAAGAAAGTACTTTTTTTTATATAGGTGGAAAATCGACATGAAATAAATTAGAAACAGACACAAATTGTATGTTTTTTAGATATAAAACAACAAATATTATCAAAATAAAATTGGAGGAACAATAATATAAAATCACGGGAAAAGTAGAAGCTGTTAGAAATACGTTATAACACCCGGGGATGATGATGATGGTTTATGTATGAAGAATCCTGGAAATAAAAAAAAAGAAATTATTTTTAGTTTAATTTTTGTGTAATTTGTTTCACTAATTTTATATGATTTTTTTAAAAAGTGAGCGGCAAAATGCATAATATTTAGGAAAAAAACAAGGTTTATAAATGCATTTATATTTAATTAAGGGGACGTTACATCTTATCACCAAGGGTATCTTGAAGTGACGGGAAGAGCACTTTTATTAATTGCTAATTGGCGAGGTAACTGCGGAATTGGAGGCTCCACCAATAACTTATGACAGTCCTAGGTTACCATACTGAAAATAAGTCAACTGGCTTAAGAACGACAAGCCCTCGGATGCCGACGGCATCTCCGTCGAGCTGGTTAAACATGGAGGGCCTACACTACACCAAGCGGATCATCAATTAAGTGTGCAAGTATGGAAGCTGGAAATAATGCCGGAAATAATAGGAGATATTATAAGGTGCACCGATTACATATTGCGGTATAACGTTGCTGAGTACTGCGTATAATATATTCTTCGCTATCCAAACAAAAAGGATGGTCCAATATCCTAGCCCAGCGGTCGGCAACCCAAATGCATTGGCGTGCCACAAAGAAACACCATCGTACGAGCATATGCAGGTAATTTTATTTGTGCTGCACAAATATCTTATTAAAAAACTTAAAAACATTGTGCTGATAATGGACGACGTACAAAAAGCTACGACGAACCTTAAAAACAATAAAGCCCCAGGAAAAGATAGTATAGCAACTGAGATGTCTTCTTCTTTTTTCTCTACTTCTTTGATCCGTTACCTAGCGGTCCGAGCGGGACGTCCTCGCAACGGATACGCTGTTGTCGGTGTCCTGGATCTCGAACTCTGACTTCGTCTGGTCCGAAGCCTAGGGTGTGAAAGGAGGAGGGTGGTCAATCTGTCGAATTGACCAGAGAAACTAGGCAAAAAACCGCACGGATACACCAACTTACTATTCACGAAATAATGCTACTGCATCCGGGACAGCCGATGAGCCTGCGCTGGGGACCAGGGATGCTGGTGAGAAGTAGGTTACTGGCCGAACACCCAAATTAGTCACACCGAAAATGGAAATTCAATTCGCCGCGTGGAATATACAGTCAAAAGGAAATCTTGAAATGCAAAATATAAGTTACTGCGCTATAGGAACTACGGCTTACCGGATCCAGAATCGTCCCCCCAACAACCGACGAAACGATGACGCTTTACTGGTGATATAAGAGAGGCCGGCGTCGGCTTAATGGTCGATCGACGAGCTGCCTAGGCTACCATACTGAGCGTAATCGCATTCTAACCGATAACCGAGCGGTTTTAACCATCAGTGGAACGAGCAAGACCCATATCGTATCCGTTTATGCGCCAACCGAGACCAGCACGGATGCGAATAAGGACGAATTTTACGATCGGCTTCAACAGACGCTGGATATGATACCTCGAACCGAAATAATACTCGCGGGGAACTTCAATGCACATTCAGTGCAAATCGAACCATGGGCAAATTCGGACACGGAGTAATTAACGACAACGGCTTACGCCTGCTTTCATTCGTATCGTGAAACAACTTGATCGTTGGCAACAGCATTTTCCGCCATCCACTCAAACAGCAACTCACCTGGCAAAATTCATCCCGTAACGACTCGGCGATGTTAGACTACGTTTTGATCAAGGCACGATTCCGATCAACGCTTAACGACGTATGTGCAACGCGTGGGCCCGATGGCGGATCGGACCATATTCTTGTTCGAACGATATTACAGCGATTATAAAGAGCGAAGAAAACGGAGCCACCACCAGCCAAGAAGAATTGGACGTGCCTACGGGACCCGGCCATCGGGCGAGAGTTTCAAATGGCATTATCCAACAAATTCACGGCTTTCGCAATAGCGGACGATATCGATGTAGAAGAAAGGCAATTGTCGGAGACTATTGTGGAGTGTGCAATGGAGTTGTGTCGCCCTATCCGTAAACGGACGCAACCATAGATCTCGGACAGCTGTCTGAACCTCGTCGATCAGCGGAAGCGAATGAAACACGTCGACTTTGAGCAATCCCGAAGATTGAACAAAGAAGTTCGACAGAAAATGAAATTGGACAAGAAGCGTACTGGATAACGTTGCGCCCGACATGGAAAAAGCGGCATCGAAGCACGAGTACTGGACGCTGTACCAGACAATCCGGCAGTTAGGCGGCAAAATAACATCAAAAAACCGGATGAAACTTTTGTGACTTCTCCCCATGAACACCTGCAGCGGTGGAGAGAGTTCTTCCACCAGCTGTATAACCACGATCCGCCACAAGGTTCAGTACCCGAACCGCCGATTATCGAACAGCCAACGAATCAGTTTCTCGATACCGAACCGACAATTAACGAAATGAAGACAGTAATAAAATCGCTGAAAAATGGAAAGGAGCCGGGAATAGACCAAGTAACCGCCGAGATGATCAAAGCCGGAGGTGATGTCTTATCACAACAAATTTATGTCCTCATAACACACATATGGCATTCGGATCTTGTCCCTTCGGCGTGGAAGAAAGCCGGAAAGAACAAGCGGGATTTAGACCACATCGAGGATGCATTGATCAAATATCCGCACTCCGTCAGCTAATGGAAGAAACAATTCGTTGCGGCAAATGAACTGTCGTTGTTGTCATCGGTTTCAAATCCGCTTTCGATTGCATCGATTGGAACAGCTTGTGGAGAGTCTTGGAAACCGAATACGTGCCGGGTCGAGGGCTCGATGGAACCCAAATCGAAAAGGTTCCGATGTTCAAATATTTGGGATTATTGGTTCAGGAAACGATAGTGGCATCGTGGCTGACGTTCACAGCCGCATCGGCCAGGCAACAGAAGCATTCGCCTCACTCAAGTGGTGCATATGGAAACGAACAAATATTTCCATCAAAAGAAGAAGTAGAAACTTCCGATATACGTAGTGTTATTATGCTGCTGGTTAAATTGTTTGTTAATGTTTCCTATTGTTGTTTATATTGTAGCGAGACTATGAAAAACCACTGATTAATTTGCTAGTTGACTGAGCTCCATACTCGTTCACAGATTATCAACCATGACGATGCGACCTATATAACTTTCCTTGGAAATTACTTGCATATTATGATGGTTTTAGCAAAAAGGTATTCTTAAATTTTTGAAAGAACTAAAAATGTTCGCTTTGCAAAAAAACATACTAGGAGATATTTTTAGGAAATTCTTCATAGCAACAGAACAGCATGACAATTGCGTGAGATGTCTTATGACTCGCAATAAAGATATAGGACGATAGTTTAGTGAAAATTATAAAAAAAAAAACATTTGTTATCCCAAATTTTAAGTCTCAACCTTTTCCCATAAAAATTTCTCCAAATAATGAAAGATATTTATATGTAGTTGAAGTCCATTGACTTTTAAACAAAATTTACCGCTTGCATTGTGTTTATCACAACTTCCTTATACATTTTTGAGTTATTCTTACAAAGAAAAAAGCACAATCTCAGCTAAAAAATTTAGGTAGGCAGTAAATATGGACATACCAACTTTCAAAAAAAAAATTTTTTTGTGGGGTAGTAAAGGCTTAAGAGTAATAAACTGAAATTAACTATGCACATGCCTCTTGTCGCTCGCTATATAATCCAAAATTTATAAATTCATCAATTTCTTACCTCACCATAAATATCGTCCAACGGTCGTAGCTACTACTGCAACTGCAGCAATTAAAAAGCCACTTACTACGTTCGTGTTTCTGAAGATACCTGAAACTATTAAAATATTGTATTATAAATAATTAATTTCAAGCAAAGATAATCTACATTCTAATTTACGTTATTAAAATTACACTTTTAGTCTATGAAATAAAATTACAATAAATGAAAATGGCACATTCCAGAGCTTCAACTATGAAATTATATATATTATTCTTTTGATTCAGTTGTATAGTAGGAATTAGAAAGAATATAACTCCTATATGTGGCTAGCTTGTTTTCTATCTGGGTTATCGTTTTTAACTTTTATATTTCTACATTGTTATTAAATTATTATTTTGACTCTCATAGTAGAAAGCATTACGTAGTTCTCAAAGATTAAGCATTCTTATACCACAAATAGAGGAATATACCTTTTTTATAATTTAAAAATAAGATAATATGATAAAAACACTTACGTGTGCAATGAAATGCTGTTTCAACAAACAAAAACAGAATTGAAATGATTTGAAATAAGAAATTTTTAATATTGATGAAAAACTAAACAGGAACTTCCTCGGTGTATTATTAGTGTTTCCTCGGCTTAACTATCACATAATGTTTTTTTTTATTAATTATATCGAGACCTTTTTTTTATTATCGAGACGCACACATTCAGAATGGATTTTAATTATTAAATGCACGAAAATATTTATGCAGATGGGGACGGCACGTCATCAGTTCCATTCGTACTTGATCCTGCATTATATGGCCTTAATTTATCGCCATATTTAATTAAAAGTTCAATTATAATGCCATTGGTCCAGCCAAAGCCCTTTTGATTTTCATATTCACCGCCGCCACCAGCTCCTCCGAAAATTTCAGCGTTGTACTGAAATAAAATGAAACAAAATTGCATAAATATTTTTAAATAATAAGAAAAATGTATATTGTAGTTACTCACTTTTTCAAACATACTCCTTGTTGATTTATATGATTCGAAATTTGATTGTACCCATCTCTTTGACCATTTAAATGCCAAATCTTTAGCTTCAGGTGTTCCCAAATTGTCAAGACCCATCATAATCATATATTGTATTGGTGGCCATACATTGGGGAAGTCCCATTGTTGTCCAGTATTTTGGAAAGTGTGAGGAATACCGCCAGGGTACTTGTCAATTCCAGTTTTCTCAATGTATTTTAATACAAGTTTTGAAATTTTATCTGTTTCAGCAATGTTATAACATCTCATCCAAAGTGGTGTTAGATTCGTTGCTGCGAAGTAATTACGTGGTTTATCGTTAAGAATGTCATAATCTAACCATGCTCCGATGTCTTCATGCCATAAAATTGCTTGAATAGCCTGAATTGGGGGAAAAGATACATATATATTTATTAGACAAAATTAATTTATGTTATTTGAAAAATTAATATACGCAAGCCAGGGTTTTTTGTGAAAATGAAAATTTATTCGGAAACCAAGTCCAAAGTTTTCTCACAATTTTCTGGTAAAAGGTAAATTCCCCGGGATAAGACCGATTCTTATTTTGAGGATATCCATTAATCATGGGAGAAATGGGTTTCCCGGGTTTTTTGTCATCTTGGAGAGGAATTATTCTAACTGAAGGCATTAATTAAAGTAACCTGGGACCTGAAACTTTCTACACCCTGTGACGATGTCTCCGAGGAATCTCCTTTCAAAAAATCTAACCACCTTGCCAGATCACTGTCATATCTTAGAAAAAAAACAACGCGTTACGTAACATTGTTTTTTTATTTAAATAAAAAAATAGGGCATTCAAATCTCCCAACTTAGCAACCCTTTTCGTTTATGTTTTACGGGTAATCGCGATTAAAACAATAAATAAGCTATTTTAGCGGATTTCTGGTACTTTGCGTCATATAATTGTCACTTTCAGGTAAAAGTGTTGGGTGTTACGTAACGTTTAGGGAGGGGGGGGGGGGGTAGAGAAAAACGTTACGGCGCGTTACAGGGGGGGAGGGGGGGGGGGTCAAAAATTTTCAAAAATTGCGTTACGTAATACTTGAACGCCCCCAAAGAACCAAAAAAAGGTAAAAAAAACCCGGATAAACGAGGACGGGACCGAACCATTTTCGTTCCTTTGGGTCTTGATTTTGGGGCGGACCATAGCAAACCGAAGTACACAACGCCTAACGTGGCCGCAGTGTTCACCATGTGGGTTGCCCCCTCATTCCTTAAAAAAAATAGCAAAACGAACCATTTCGGTACCGACACATAAACTGTTTAGGATCAAAACAAAAACCAAAACTTAACATTATTTAGCCTAATAATCAAAAAAGGGTCGAAATAAGTTTAAAATAAGTGAAATTTAATATTATAATTGAATAAGGCATATAAAGAAATAATAATAACACTTCCTGAAAATGCGAAGCAAAGAAATTTTTAATAACATTGGTTTAGAGAAAGGTTAGCTGGCAATATGTTTTTACAATATTGCTAAAATGATTCATTTTGACTTCGTTGCCACAGCTCAGACTGAGTATATACTCGAATGTGCACATAAACTTATGACCGGCTCAACTCTACTTCCGACTCACTATAAATATGGCATCATACGGCTCAACAGGAATCGCCAAGTGAACAAAATGACTTAGATGCGGCGGAAGAGTTTGAGATCCACCATATGTCTCCATTTTTTGGACTGGGTTACATCGAGCCGACTTGGTTACATCGGGCGCTATTCAAACTGCATTAGTAGGAGATTATATAGCGGATGAGGTGGATCGATCTCCGGAAGGAGAACTTCCAAAATTTCTTTTGCAATGGCAAAAAGGGACACATAGACAATAAGCACTCTGGGAACCAATATTCCATCATCTTATGCATCAGCGGTTTTAAGTATCAAATTCTTGTTCAAGCACTCTTGCACATTGACCAGACAAGGAGAAGCTGACATCAATGCTTCCTGCTTCGAACTCGGAGGAAGATATCTGCAACATATCTCAGTATGACGAGTAGAAAACTATGATGTGAACAAAATTGTGGACATCCTCTCTCCACCTTGTGCGATACATCATGAAGCAGACCAGAAAACTTGAACCTTGCTTCCTAGATAATGGCGGAGTGCATGCTCGTATTTTTACCCTCAGATCGACTTAATTTTTTGTACACTGTATGACTTTGTTCAGTTATGCAGCAGAATCCTAGTTTCCAAATGGACACCGTCTTATGGGAATTCATTCTCAGATGTACCGGGCACTGAATTTGTGGAACACAGTCAACATCCGTTGGGCATTCATCGAATTTTTTCAATATCTCTGAGTCCTTTTTGTCCACGCCCCGCTTTTGAGCTCTGGCGATGACTCGAAGGGATTCTTGTGAATGGCAGTGTTAATGAGGAATTTAAAAACTAGTATTAATAAAATAATGATTTTTTTTATATATGATGTTTTTCTCGAGGCGGCATTTAGATTTTTTGTTGGTACCCCTTGCAGAACTCAAATTTATTCTAACTTTGAACATACAACTAGGGATTCAATATCGGTGGAGGGTACTCGATTAAATACTCATGAGTAGAATCGAAAGAAAATTACTCAATGAGTACTTTTGACTTGTTCAAAAGTACTCGATTCCTTGAGAGAGAATCGATGGGTAATTTTTTAGCATTTCTGTGAACTGCCTTGGCGTAATGAATACGCTGCAACAGATTACAAATACGTAGCTTACATCCTGAGTAAAAGCACGCATAGTGAGCAAATTCGCCTGCCAAACGGGTATGCACGACTCAGCGCCAAGTAAGAAATTCCCCACCTAAGTACTAACCATATCCAATGCTGCTTGACCTACGTAATGGAACGAGAACCCGTCTACTGAATATGTTTAATGGCACTCTTTAATTTTTAAAGCGCCAATTTTGCTCCGTTTAGTCTACAGTACACAGCCAGAAGTGCTTAAGTACAAAATATGCGTTTCGAAAAAATCGCCCTCAAAGTTGTTTTTAGATACAGAATTGTGCACAAAAGCACTTTTGGCGGTTCAATAACTCAGCAATCACAGCTCAGTTTAAGATAAGAATTATAGCAATGATTAAGAATAATATACTGAATATAAAAATGCAATAAACTCAAAATCGTCAAATTTGCACTTAAGCACTTCTGGCTTTTTACTGTAGTACTGTAGTAGTATACCGTGCTCCGTTTGGACTATTCCGTTCATGCCTGTAGAGCACCGAATTCATGCAGGCGTTTTGACGTTGGGCATGCCTTTTTCAGGCTAAGAACGGGCGAGTTTGATTTTTACTCGGGATGGGATATTAATTTAAATCTATAACACCCCTTTTACACCTCAAACGTAAATAGGAGCTCTTTTATCGCACAGAAATTTGTAGGTAGTTCACTCAGTCTGGTTCCACGTTCGTGCTAGAAAAACATACAAATTGCTGTGCTATAAAAGGGCTCCACTTTCTGCTTCAATTAAGAAAAGTTTGGGGATAAGGCACTAAATTGAAGCAGAAAAATACATATAATGTGTAAAGCCTTTATAAGGAAAATATTCACGCCTGAGATAAACTTGCAGTTAGCTTGAATTATCACTGGTATGCAAATTGTACTCATTACTCGTTTCTACCCTATAAGTACTGGGGTCTAACTGACAAAACTGACTAAATTCTATTCAAAATTGTAACAATATTTAGTTTTAATCGAAAGCTCAAGCGTAATCGAGCAATTGGAAAAAATTACGCATGGGCGACACAATTGAAACCTATTATTGTTCATGTTTACTAGAGGAAGCAATAATGAGTATTGTAATAGAGAATAAGGCCTCAGATATGAGTAAAAGTACCCGGTCAAAAGTATCGAGTACTGATATGAGTAGAATCGAAAGACAATACTTATATGAGTAAAAAATCGAGAACCGATTCCGTATCCTTACATACAACTCGTTCTACATATTAAGATCTACTTTTCGGCAGTTACATATACGATTCCTTAATCACTAACAATTACTTAGATTACTATAAAATTTCATATTGTTACTTACATCAAATATTTCCTGAGCTTTCTTTTCATATTCAGAAGCCTTAGCAAGATTACCAGCCTTCAAGTAGAATTCTGCAATAATTCTAGCATTCCAGAAAAGCATAGCATTCAAATCAACAGGAACAATCGAACGTGTCTTAAGATTTGGCAGATTTCCAACATTAGTTCCATCGGGCGAAATAAACCAGCGACTTGTGAAATCCATTCCTGATTCTGCAGCAGCTCTTAATTCTGAATAATGTTCTTCTTTATTCTCCTGTGTTTCAAAAACTGCTGAGCTATGAACATCTTCAATGAAGGATTCTGGCCTAGGTCCGCTTGATTTGTCACCATAAGTAGATAAGAAATATCCTTTCTTAATTTCATATGTATGATTGTTCATCCAATATTGAAATTCATGTTCTAGTGTCTTAACTGAATCAACAGCAAGTTTTTCATTACCAGTAAATTCAACATAAGCCTTGACCATTGCTGTTAAAAATGGCGGTTGAGAACGTTTCAAGTAATAAATTCTGCCACCGTTTGGTATAAATCCGTATTTATCGACAATTGCTAAGAAGTTCTTGATCATTCCAAGAGCTGTATCCTGCATTTCGCAGTAAAGTAATCCTCTAATGATCCAATATGAATCCCAGTAGTAGAATTCACGGAATCGACCACCAGGAATGATCATTGGATATTCAACTGGGATAATAGAATATTGTTCAGGATTTTTGCCAACATCAGGAGTCATTTTTCTCCCAAGATCATGCCATAAGCGATTGAGATCACTGCCCCATTGTCTTAGGTCTGGATCACGAATGTAGTCGAGGAATCGGGGCTTTTCTTTCCAATCGCTTGGTGCCCAGTCTTCGAATTCTGTTCCTGGTTCAGCGAAATTGTCCTAGAAGATGGATACTATTAATGTTATTTGAAAATAGACAATGTGATAATGAAACCTACTTTAAGAAATTGTTGTAAAACAGCTTTATCAGGATTTGGTCCATGTTTCTTCATCATTTCGTCAAATTTCCCCAAAGTTTCATCGGGGGTGAATTTCATTTTCATGTCCACAAATGTTTTTGAGTCAGAATGGAGCCTGGCCATTTGGATAACTTCCAAAAGCTTGCTGCCATTGAGATAGACGTCGCTATAAGTAAAAATAATAAGATTTGAATTATTAATTTTAGTTTTAACAAAAATTATATTCGGGATTTAACAAAATCAGGCATATTTAATTAAATAAGACAAAATGCAGAAATCAGAAAGAAAGATTGAAGGAACACTTGCGGATGTTTAATGAGGTTTAAGCAATTTAGTGACTTCTTTAAATGAAACGGGGT
This sequence comes from Thereva unica, assembly GCA_949987705.1. Taxonomy (NCBI): domain Eukaryota; kingdom Metazoa; phylum Arthropoda; class Insecta; order Diptera; family Therevidae; genus Thereva; species Thereva unica. The sequence continues at coordinate 38,268,081 of OX465281.1, forward strand.
TTATGTACATTTCAGCATTTCTCAAGCAACATACACATTTTTATCCTTATTGGCTAAAACTTTCTATTATCTAAGGGAAAACTTATGCTAGGTTTCCACTTGTCGTTTTGAAATTGACAAATGGCCTATTATGACGTCATTTAGAAAATTCGCAAGTGGAAATAGCGAAAAACTGCCTATAATTGAATTGACCAACAGCACTTGTCAATGACTTACCAAGAATTTAAATGATTGGTGCCGTTGGTTACTTCAATTATAGGCAGTTTTTCGCTATTTCTACTTGCGAATGTTCAAAATGACGTAATAATAGGTCATTTATCAATTTCAAAACGACAAGTGGAAACCTAGCATTAGTTAATACTCGTTTTCTTTATAAACAATTGGAACCTAAGTCGTCTGATTTTTGAGTGTTTCAGGTTTATAGTTTAGGTCTACAATATAGACTTTTTTATATGGCATATGTCAGCTCAGGAATCATCTTTCAGACTACCAGTTCGTAAAGGTGCATAATATAGTAAAAAACGTAGTAAGAGGGATAGAATAGGCTTGGGATTATAAGGAGCAGGGAGGTTGTTGAGGAGGAAATTCACGTATTAAGAGAAGTACTGAGATGCTTGTTTGGCGATTTGAAATATGTCATCATTCCATTGCAAATCTTTCCTTATTAGCATGCCTAGGATGTAGAAGGAAAAGACATCCAATAGCACCAATACAGATAGGGAGATGCTGCAGGATTTATTGGAAATACGACAGTATTTCATTTTGAAAGCATTGAATTCGACTCGAATCCCACAACCTAAATGAAGAATGAGATCAATGTCTCGGGAGATTGAGTTGGACAAAGTCCACGATCACAGATAGTATGTATACATACTGAGTTGAACTCAGGTTGTTCCCGAGTTCAACTACATGTAGACGCGAGTCGAGTTGAGTTACGGTCGACTGAACTCGATTCAGCTCTGCTATCTGGGATGAGTTAAAATTATGCATATACGAGGTGTGACAATTAAGTAATGAGACTGATTATATTGCCGCGATTGTGGTAACCCTGCGACCTTGAAATTCCCTTTCCCTTCTCTCGGCATCCTTCCCCTCTCCATTGATATATTTGCCATCGCTCTAGCTTGTTTAGTTCGCCTGCTCTGTCGTGTTGAGTAAACGTGTGTTCGTGGTGCTCGTCACGAAAATGGAAAAAAGAAATCAAGAACAACGCGTCGCGATAAAATTTTGCGTCAAATTGGGCGAAACAGCTTCGGAAACGTACGCTAAAATTGTAAAAGTGCACTTGTTCCAAACAGTCTTCTGCGACGGTCATTAGATGCCGGGGAAGGATGCCGAGAGAAGGGAAAGGAAATTTCAAGGTCGCAGGGTTACCACAATCGCGGCAATATAATCAGTCTCATTACTTAATTTTCACACCTCGTAGACGCGAGTTCAGTATTTAAGTAGTTGAATTTAGTTTTCAGCAGAATCTCTGTGTTTTGTTGGTGATTTGTGACGCGAGTCGAAAATAACCTCAACTCAACAATTCAACTCATCATGTATATGTAGTAAGAAGAGACAAGGCCTGGCACGTATTTGTCTTTCATTATTTTAGGCGTTATAGTAATGCAAGGTAATGACATGAGCGAGATTGTGAAGTGGTTGGATTAACTGTTTATAAAGATCAGAAGAAGCGCGGGCGATGCAATTTATCACTGGAGGACACTGGCAGTGGTGATGGTGTGGTGTTTAGATTTGTAGCCATCCAATACAACCGATCGATTGGTCGAAGAGAAAACTCTCGATTTGGATCTTTTGGATCAATACCAAAAACTGGAGCAGCAGTATCATTCTGGTATCATTCCCTTTCAAAAGTTTCCGAGATATGTAGAGGGACCATATGCATATTTTGGTTGAGGTGTTCTGTTAGACATATTAAAAGGTTGCCGTTTTTTGTCTAAAACTGTATTGTAAGTCGTTCAGGGTTTCGTTCGACTTTAGACACACCATAACCTTTTGTCATTGGCTTCATGCTTTGTCATGTTGTCTCCATGATTTTGGACAGAATAGAAGTAACTGAGCGTTAGCTGACGACATCGCTGGAATCACCGTTCTTTGGTATGGGCTGAACATTTTTCCAAGCATCTGGATAAATTGAGGAGTTTTAAATGATTTCTGAATATTGCGGCTAAGGTTGCAATAATCGGCAGGTAAACTGTTCCATAACTGGATAGAATAAACAAAAAAGATCTCTGCGCAACTAAATAGGAGAATCTAGGTATAGTAAAAGTATTCTTCTAGCCGTACGACCGAATTGAAAATACTCATGTAGATATGATTGTCGATCGGAGTGTAGGAGTTTGTAAATGAGAGTGCATCTCAGAATCGAAGAATGATTGATAACGGCTGATATGGTCAGATCGGCGAAGATTATAGACAAACCTTGTACAATCATTGAACTTCGCCGTCGTCTGGTCCCAAGCCCAGGGTGTGAACGGAGAAGGGTGGTCGACCTGCCGAATTGACCAGAATCGGGAAACCGAAGAAACTAAGCAAGAAACCGAATTTTTCAAAGCGGCATCGACAGCAGCATATCCGAAGAAGAAGAATTTATGTGGAAGCCCACAAAGCCTTTTACTCCATTAAATATTAATCAGTTGGTCCCGACAATCTCCCACCCATATTTCTAATGCTAATTTTTCATGTCCCCTATTCCACTCATATTTTCAATAACTTCCTGACAAAATCATGCTTCATCGGAAAAAAGCAAAGGCTATCGCACTATCTAAATGCAAATTCCCGAAAGGCGTCGCTGATTATCGTCCTATAACCATATTATGTTTCTTAGGGAAAGTATAGGAAAAACTAATGTCTTGGCAAATCGAAGGGCACTGTGAAACATGCTCTCTGTAGTCGCATGCACAGTCTGGTTTCTGCAATAGATATAGTTGTGAAACTGCACTTCTGAAGGTGATTAAAGATGGATACATTTGTTTGGGACCTTATGATAATGTAGGCTTTTAAATCGTCTGTATAAAAGAGTTGTGGAATATCCTTTAGTTTTTACGGATAAATCGGAGATAAATATGTTGAACAGGAGAAGGCTTAGATGACTGCCCTGGGGCACACCGAAAGTTATCGTTGAAACCTAAAGTCGGCTTCAGACTCGCGCCTTGTTTTTCGTTCCGAATGGATACGGCGTAAATCCTCGCCATGAATTCACGGCGTGAGTGTAGAGCCGCCTTAACCACTTGAGTTCTCCCCTTAAGATATGATTTTACCACTTCAAGGGCAGGACCATATATTACAAATTTTAAAAGTTTTGGTATTAAAATATGATGGTCAACACCATCAAAGGCTTTCCTAAAGTTCGTACAAAAAGCGTCGATTTGATGACCGAGATTGAGAGATTGTTTATGAGTGTGATTTCTGCAACTATTGTTGACATTTTGTACCTGAACTCGATTTTGGGCAAAAGACTTCGATAAACCTATCAGCAAACATCTTACGGATTTCTTTAGGGCACGAGGAGTGTGTGCTACCATTTGTCATTATTGACGGATAACCTTTTACTATGTTTTCACCGACGGTTTTTACGAATGTGGTATAGGCCTCATGTGACCAAAGTGAGAACTCCGAAGCTGATCTAACATAAACCGAACTCAATTGAGCCTTTCACATTGATTTTTTTTATTATATTCTACAATTTATTTCTATGGATACGTAGAGTTCTAGTATTTTTGGCTAGACATGGTTTAGATAATTTGTGCGCTTTGTCCCACGATGTACCAGGCACTCAAATGTATGCGATGTATCCGGTGTTTATGGTCGGTGTAGCTTTCATGTTATACTAATTGGATAATCCTTTTGGAGCTTCTTTAAAATCTTCTTGTATTGTTGTGAAAATCGAAATATCTCGTATGAATCCTAGTAGAGCTCTTCTTTCATACCCTGGTATTCAGTAATTTCAAATGACATATGTATTTCTGAAAGATTATCTTCAGAAAATCGTTGTAAACGTTTGTGAGAAAGGAATTCCTAAATGGTTAAACATTTTCTAAAATCGTCCTTCCACAATTCTAGATCGTATAGGTTTACTTTCTAGACCTTATAACTATTGTTTTTATAGTGCTTTCATGCTATTGTTTAAGATCACTTGCTCTTAAAAATAGTAAAGATAAAATTGAAAATTTTAAGTTAAAATTTTTGTTTGCAATTAAATCACTGTGTCATGTTTTTTTGTCAGAAAGGTTTACACATTCTCTCAACACAATAATAACAAGCAACTTACCTTGCTAGAGCAGCACGCCCTCTGTCATTAGGTAAACTATCGTTTTCCTCGGATATATCTCTCTTAACCACAAGATTGTAGCTGGATTGAAAGTAGTTCAGCAGGAGGAACACCCCAAGCCTCATTGAGCTCTTCATTTTCAATCTAGCTACTTGCACCGAGTACAACGTAAGCGTTCTAAGTAACTAATTAAGCAATAAGGCGTAACACTATAGACAAAATACAAAATTGTGTTTACCATTTTGGATTGAGTTTTTAATACCACAGAAGCTATGAAGGCAATTCAAATGAAGTTCCATGCCGATCGATGCACAATAATCCACTGGAGGAATTTACGAGGCAGTTCCGATAGATACTATCAAGTGATAACTGCTGAACGATAACGAAATGCACAAGGTTGCAGGGGAAATTTGTAGGAATTTATTCTCAAAGCATTGCTGCGATTTTCTATTGATCTTTAGTCTTATAGTAATTGCAAAGTGTGTAATAAAAAAAGTAGGGGATTGATTGGAATGTTGTAGCCCTGACTTTAATTGAATGGGAACATCATTATTCCAAGTGATTGAAGTATTTGAACTGATTACGGGGAACAGAATAAAAGTTTTACAATAGGATTATGCGATGGAACGGAAACGTGTTTAACAACTTGAGGCATATTTGTTTGCTGACGTATCCATTTGTTTATAACACTTTGGTGAAGTGATGTGATTCTATTAGGAAGTGATTAAAAGTGTTTTTAATTTAATTACTTGGGAAGAGACTAAGAGGCGTTTAAAAGTTTTAAAAAAGCTTTTTATATAACTTTGTCGATCCACAACTACTTTTCATAGAAGCTGGAGTTTGCAAAATATTAGTTACCAACCAAGGCCAGTAAAACAATTTCATCGATTTAAAGTGGTCAAGTAAGCTAGCATAACTTAATTCTATGACTACATTCCTGGAATGAGGTGTGTTAAGGATGGGTATACAACAATTTCCTGCAAATCGATAGGAAAAATATGATCTTTGAAATTGATGAAGCCAAGATCGAAGACAGCAAATGGTTCCTTACGACAGCGACCACCACGGACTCTCGATCACGGTGAAAGTGCCATGCGAATCGATTGGGCTGGAACGATATTTATAGTGTACCCTTTGCTTGCCATGGGGCACACTAGCCATGTTTCCACAGCGCGATTGACCGTACCATACACAGACGGAGAGGCTAACACCGCCAATAGGCAAAAACCTGACTAAAGACGAAATTGACGGTATACTGAAGCATATGGACCGAATCATTGTGCAAACAATGGGCCGAACCATACCCAAAGTGAAAAGACGAAACTGCACTGACTGTTACAGAAACTCAACAATTGACAATATACAAGAACCTAGAAGTATGCTGCTCTCTAGGTTCAAGTCACTACACCACCAATTCCAGGAACAACGGAATCCAGAGATCGCACCAGTAAAGTCGATGATCCGAAACCAACAATAAAGGGAAATTGCTCCAAAGCCGATGACGATTGTTTTCATGTGGAGGATGAGCAGGACAGAGCAGATTCGGTGGGAGGATTCTGCCAGGAAGTCTACTCGGTAAATACTAGTGTTCGACCGAATTTCGAACTGGAGAATCAAGCTCTATCGAATCACTTCAACCTCCAGAACGAGATCAGAGTATGGAGACCTGAGAATCGACATTTAGTTGAATTCAATGAATATTGCCCAGTGGTCAATATCCCAAGGGTCCCTGGACACCCAATTTTCGTGAAGAAGGACGAACTTCTGCGAATCTTTCAAATGCTGAACAATAAGAAATCGTCAGCACTAGATCCTAATGTGGTTCTGAAGCACCTACCTCCGTGTGCAATCGACATCTATACCACGCTGTTGCTTGAACAATGCCTATTTTACAGAAAACTGTAAAACGGCTGTGGTACATCCTATCCCTAAAGGAACCAAAGACAGGTCAAACCCAGCTAATCTCCGGTCAATAAGCGAGGGAGTTGTATTTAAAAAAGAGGCCGAATGTAAGGATTTATAAATAACAGCACGGACCGATGGCTGAAATACCAAACACTGTGATGTTCGTTTGGCGATTTGAAATATGTGGTCATGTTATCGCAAGCGTTTAGCTAATGTCACGCCTAAGATGTGTAGCGAAAGGTCGGCCATTAGTTCAGGGAGGTATTGTATTTTTTTTTTGGAGATGAGACTTAGTTTTGGTGGGGTTGAATTCGACACGATTCTTGCTCCGCAATGCAGAATGAGTTTAATATCGCGATATATAAACGCGTTTTAAATAGATTCACTGTTAATCTCAGCTTCTGAAAGTGTGTTATTTCAAAACGCTTAAAGCGATTTATTTATTTTTTTTAAAGTGTCGACAATGTCACAATAAAACACTTGACGTGCTTTAAATAAAGCACTTTCAAAAGCTCAGATTTGCAGTGTTAGTTCACGGTCATCAAGACAGGATCTGGAACGTGCTTGTCTTGAAGTGTCGAAGCTGTAAGAGTAACGCAGGCTACCGTCGTCAGCGAAGCTGAGAAGTGGGTTGGAGGGGATTGAAAGTAGGTTATTTATAAAAATAAAAAATAGGGCAGGTGATTTTACCCCTGGGCGACCCCCGCAGGGATTTGGTGGGATTCGGATTTGACGCCAGTACTACCTGGCTTGAACAGCAGGAAAGGAAACTCTCAATCCACTTCTGTAGAAGAGAGTCGACTTCAATAACTTTGAAGTTTGCACTGAGTTTTAACCAAAGGTGAGGCACATTTTTTGAGGACGATGGGGGTATATTATTGGTCCCAGTGGATTTGTTGGCATCGAGCTCCTTGAAGAGCTGTGCACCTCGCGAGTCCTGAAAATACCCTGTCCATATTATATGGGCGTTGTGCACGTGAGCTGGGGCTAGCATATCAGTTTCAGGTAATAAAGAATTTGGGGCGAACAGATATGCTGATAGATCGGCCTTGGATTTGCTGTCTGTTAACACCTTCTCATTATGAATGGGATTGATGAAACTTATCAAGGACCAAAAGTTTTTGCTACCAGAGGTTGTATTACGGAGTTTGCTTCTCAATTTGTTGTGAAATAAGGTTTTGACTTTCCTGATGGTGGCCTTATAGGAATTTATTAGCTGTATGTACTCGAAACGGAGCGAATCACTCGGGAAATCCCTGTACGCTCGGAAGGCGGCTTCTTTAGTTTTGATTACCTTCATACGCTCCCAATTAAACCATTGGGCCTAGACTTCACAGAATTGGTAGAATACGGATATCGGCAGAGGTGACGTCTTTGTTTCGCAAACACAGATCCCAGTCAGTGGATTCGAAAAAATAATGAGCCTCAGCGAATTGACCTCCTCATAATGACATCCAGATCTCTTAACTGGTTTGGAAGGGGTGGAAAGTTTGAATTGGAAGTTAGCGTTGGCTAGGCAGTGGTCCGAATTGCCGAGCGGTGACCACCTTTGATTGATTGAGATTTTAGACACTTTTGTTAGTATTAAAAATACCTGAAACACATAAGTACGTGCGGTAGGCTTTTCCTTGGTAAAATTTCCTAGTAACTCAACACTCTTCGAAGATCATATTTTAAACATTTTGAAAAGACATTAAAACTCCACATCGTTTTTTTTAATTCACTGCATTTAAAATTTCAATTCAATAATGGCTTCGTTCATACATCAAAAGTTTAATTTGTTTTAATTACAAACATTAAAAACGCAGTTTAGTGAAATTCCTGTACGTAATACAAACCCACAGCGTAAAAACATTAATAAGGCTTCAGAACAGAACTTCGTTTATACATACACAAGATGAAAAATTCTATTTATAAGACAATGCCAATCAGCAAAATCTTAAACAGAAATAGATCTTTTGGTTTAAATGAAAATAACAAACACAAAATGGCAATAAATGGACGAAAACGAATATAATATGATTTGGAAAGAGTGAAACAAACAAGGCATAATATCATATGTAAGTATGTAATTAATCACGCAATAGAACAAGCTTAAACAGGATCTCAATTTATGTATAGATCCTTTAAAACTTTTACTTACTAATTCGTTTTACGCTCCATTTTACTATAAGATTAAAATTAAGAAAAAATAAGAAAATAAATAAAAAATTTAAAACTTTTAAAAGAATTTTTAAATAAATGAACGAAATGAAAATTTTGACATTCATTGTTGAAAAATTGAAGTTGACGATTTTGAAATGACTGATAGCTTTAAATATTTTTGAAGTGTAGTTTTTTATGTTTTTTAACGCATTTTTCTACAGTATTCTTAATCTGCAAAAGTTTTGTTATTTATTTTTCACATCTAATTACAATATAATTTTTGTGGATATTACACACCAATGTCCCATAACGAATACAGGACTACTGGACTCAGGCCCGCAAAAGTTAAAATCCATATATCCCTGCGTCCTAAGCTTTAAGAAAGTAGAAAGTGCTCGAGTAAGAATCGAAAGAAATTTACTAAATAAGTACTTTTTACTAGTTCAAAAGTACTCGATTTCTTGAGAATTGAGGAGTACTTCCTCTGACATTCCTCTGCAAAATTCCAAATTTCACAAAAAAAAAGTAAAATTTGCTTGATTTGCTTTATGTAGACAGCATTTCGTGCATAGTTGCAGTCACGCAGTTGGTATCTTGATCGAGCGTAAGATATGACCAACCTCTATTTGTATACTCTTCTGGATCTTGCCCTTAATAAAGAAAGAATATGTGGTGCGCCATCTAGATCTTCAGTATTTCAACACGTTACAACTATGACATTTTTAAGCATTTTCAAATCAGTTTTTGAATACATTGTCGATTAAAAAATCACACCCATTCGATACGCAAAAAGCAGCTGCTTTTCGGGCATCCTGCTTAAATAACATTGGCCAGCATTTCGGACGTTACAGCTATTTCGGCTCGTATATTAGCTTTGAGTTTGTCAATGGTCTTCGACTTGCTGACATAAGCTTTACTTTTTAAATAACCCCTTAGACAATTCCATAAATATTGAGACCCTACATACATGAGTCGACTGATTTATAATCCGAACTTCAAACTGGTTTCACCATTTTGACGCTCACAACCAGTTTGATTGCAGCCAAAATGAAACCTTTGTCCACACATAAGCGCAAAACGGTCTGGTTTCTGTCGACTCGAGTGTGGATTCTCAAATTTTTTAATTATTGATTTTGTGAATAAAGATGGTTACACAAAGAAGTGTTGGTTTCATTTACAAATATTACCTATGTATGGTTCTAGAATAAGGCCTCTTTAACATATGTAACTCTTAGAATAATGCTATTTAAATATTCGGTAACTATTCGGCAAACTAACCGAATATTCGGCCGAATACGAATATAAAAAAGATGCTGAATATACCGCCGAATACGAATATTCAGCCGAACATTCGGCGTATCTCTTTAAACCAGTTTTGATGTCTTTTAGAAGTCACCCATTCTTCCAGATCACTCCGAGTGGGATAAACTCCTGATTTACCGCTGGGTCAAAGATGGAACACCAGTGTCGCAGGGCCCAACTCCAAGGTAACCATTGCAATAGGTACGTGGCAATCTGCTTTCCAGAGTGAAATTCATGACATTATGACCTGCGATAGCCTCAACCTTGAGAAAGATTTGAAAGATGCCAATATTTCAGTTTTTTCGGACATACAAGCTGTCATTGCTTTGACGTATTCCAGAGCCTACGGTATTAAGGGTAATAAGGCTGTGGACAAGCTCGCGAAGATCCAGGGCCCAGAACCCTTTTGTGGCATCTTATGGCCCACCTCTAAGTCCTTAACTGGACTGGGTTAAAGGACTGAACCTAGCTTATTGGGAATCAGTCCCAAGTCTACATTCATTAAACCTCAGTTTAAGCCGTACTTCAATATGCTCATCGTCTAAGGTGCAGAAGACAAAAATAGGAATCAGAAAAATTTAATGAATTTTTTAACACCCTGTTAAGAATGGCCTTGGTTAGGTTAGATCAGTTATGGCGAACCTTTTTGAGAAGTGGGTGAAATTTTGTTTGTTACATTTTTAGTACCGGCTCGGCATTAGGGGGTCACATAGAAAGGGATAGCGGAGGATGGTTAAACAATGCTTTTTTGGTTCTCATTTTTAAAATCCTCTGAAAAGTTTAATAAAGGTCGACATAAAAAAATTGATATAAATGGTAAAGGGATACCATGAATTACCGCACCAGGTGACGCCTTGGTCCATCGACAGTCGTTCATGCTCGGAGTCTTTGAATGAATAAGCAGTTCATACAATTTAAGTAAGCAACTAACCTCAAAGTTTTTTAAGTTACATTACGTTACGTCTATGACTTAGGTTATTTAGTGCAGCACTGGTACATCCTCGAGCTGTTACATCTCTCCCTTCCATGCGCCTATTGCGTTATCCACTATCTCGATCTCCGGAGAGAGATTTCCTATTTGGCTAATTGTTGACACAAATGTACACATGAAGAAGCAAGACAAGAATTTAGGTAATAGTAAATTGCAGTCCAGAAACTGAACAATGTTTTATTAATATGGCACATTTATTAATCGAGAACAAGAGACAACTACAAATTCCTATTAAATCCTTATCTGCATCCTTATCGTTTTATAATTATATTGCAAGGTGCCTCTTGATGAAAGCCGAAGCAATATTAATGTTATTACGTCTCCTTTCGACTAAGTAAGAACTAATTGACAAAACTCAAAGCTTCTCTCAACTAACATGTATTGTGATTGTGATCAAACAACTTTTTAAATATGGCACCTTGTTTGTATACAAAAAGTTAACAAGAAATTTTGCGATTTCCTTAAATTAACTCTGATTGCAGGACTATAGAGGTTGTAACAGCAACGTCCGGACTAGAAGCACGTTTTTGATATTTTTAGAACGGGTTCAGATTAGCTAAATGGGACTTTTATACTCTAATCTCAAGTGTGACGAGGCACAATAAAGAGCTTTTTGTGGTATGTATATTTGTAGATTGCACGCGTGCACGTGCCTATCCCTATTGAGTTTTTATTGTTGAAGAATATTGAAGTGTTTTGAACTTTATAGCAGTGCGTCGCAGCTGGGTTGAAGTTGGAATTTCATTTTAAAAATAAAAGTCACTCTCATATTGTTGAAAGGAAATTAGTTATGATGATTTTAATTAATCCAACGAATTTTGGACTCGTTTTCAATAGATTTAATTTGCTTAGACTCAAGCAAACAATCTCGAATCTGTATATGCAAAATCGTGGGGTAATTGTCACCAAAAAGTCGTCGAACTTAAATTGAAAAAAATGTTTGAAATGGCATTCAACTGGTCCATGGCTTAAAATGTCTAGACCTGGTTGTGTCATTGATTTCAATTATTTATACGTTTACAGATTCACTGCATGAAAGTTAGCAACATTTCCGGTGGATTGTCGTTCATTTTTAGAAGTGACGAATTATATTGAACAATAAAAATTACCAACTACCCCAGTGATGTAATGGGATTCTTATGTGACAGAATAAGGCTTAGAAATCGCCCTTTGCATGTGATAATGGGCGTGATAGCCCAGGGCCGGCCTTTTGCGCCCGGTGCACAAAGTCATATTGCGCCACATTAGCTCTTCATTGTTTTACCGCAGTGAAAGGCAATGGAAAAAGACACAAACATTCGATGGAAAGGAGAAATAATTTCCATAGTTTGCGCAGCAGACAATTTGATGAAAATTAATATAACAATAAAATTGGTAAAACATGGTGTATACAGGGTGTATTAGCTAATTTTACAAAGAGCCTGGGTGGTTTTGGTTAGACGAACAAAAATTCGTAGGAGGTGGGGGACCGGTAAAACATAAGGTTTTAGCAGGGTAGGGCCCGTTGAATTTTTTCGCTAGAATTTTACATATCACCCTTTTTTTAAATCCTAATTTCTGAAATTGCGCCCCGTCCAATTGCGCCCGATGCAAGTGCACCATTAGCATCTATAAAAGGGCCGCCCCTGTGTGTATGTTAGAGTGCTTGAAGTACTCATATTCAGGTACCAAATCAAATATCCTATTTTGTACTTGGAAGTATTGTAAGAAAAAGGTTCCGAATGCATAATACCTGATCTTAGCCAGAGCCGGATATCTGCCAAGAAAATGTTTGATAATTTCTCTGGGTTACCGGTACCTACAACTACAGTCGGGAGTGTTGTATGGGTCTTTCAATAAATTTTACATTGCAATACAGTGGGGGGCGAACGGCTAACAAAGACCTCGGAAAGTGGTGGCACCCGATTTGTCACTTCTGTCAAGACCCGAGAAAAGTCACTGCAGACGAACACCTAGCAGACCTGTTAGCAAGTCCTAATCCAACCTCCCCGCGGTGCCACTTGGGGTACTTCTTCGGAAGGAGCTAACGGGAGACGGGCGAATGGCGAGCTCTCTGCGCCACACAACAGAGTTTTAAGTCGGTTGGGCTGAGGGTTAGCAAACCGCTCCCGTAAAAAAACACCATTGCTACGAATCGGCAAACAATGCCTCGGAACCGGATGGACAACACGACGACGACCTTTGCTTTTCGAACAAGGACACGAATCGGATCATGGAATGTGAGAACACTGCTTGCTGAGAGACGGCTGGATGAAGTCCTCAACGAGATGAATCGATATAAAATCAAGATCATGGGACTTAGCGAGACCAGATGGCCCGATGCGGGGGAACATATCTGCCCAAACGGTGAGTCCTTCTTATATTCTGGTAGAAACGAAACTGAAAGCCGTAGGAGTGGCGTTGGCGTAATACTCACCAAAGAAGCCAGGTCCAGCCTCATTAGCTGGTCACCAGTTTCTAAGAGGATAATTACCGTGCGCCTGCGTACCAGACTATGAAGTACAACGGTAGTTCAATGCTATGCTTCAACTGAAAACGCAGAAGATGATATCAAGGACGAGTTCTATATGCGACTGAATGAGGTTTTTCGCTCTATTCCAAGGGGAGACATCATTGTTTTAATGGGTGACTTAAACGCACAGATCGGCCGCGACAACACCGGCCTTGAACAAACAATTGGAAACCAAGGCCTAAGCCAAGCTACCAATAGCAATGGTGAGCTTTTCGTTGACTTTTGTAGTTCCCACTAACTCATGGTAGGTGGAACATACTTTTGCCACAAGAAGATACACAAACAGACCTGGGTATCGCCCGATGGTAGAACGAGAAATCAGATAGATCACGTGGCCGTCAGTCGCAGATGGAGAACTATTCTTGAGGATGTCAGGAGTTTCAGGGGAGCGGATACTGGAAGCGACCACTGTTTGGTTGTAGCAACTATTCGCCTTAAAATCGCCGTAATCAGAAACGTGCAACATGATGCTAGAACTCGTAGACGGTTTAACGTAGACCTTCTGCGGGAGAGCGTTAAAAAGCGGGAATTTGCTGGAAACCTGCAAGAATTATTAAACCAGCAAACCGTTTCTGACGACACAAATATTGAAGAATTGTGGAGTACGACAAAGGGCGCGATATTGACGGCTGCGGAAACGAGCATCGGTTATGTCCAAAGAAACCAGCAACACTGGATCTCGGACACAACCTGGCAAAAAATAGAACGCAGAAGGGTCCTCAAAAATAACGTAAACTCTACAAGCGACCCGGAAAGACGTCACCAACTAGAACGAGAATACTCCCAATTGCATCGGGAGGTAAAGAGAAGTGTCCGGCGTGATAAAAGGCAGCAGATAAATGAGCTCGCAGAAAAGGCGGAAAACGCGGCAAACACAGGCAACAGTAAGGTGCTGTATGCGGATGGAAGGCTGCTGTACATCGACGAGGAGCAACCCCAAAGATGGAGAGATTACTTCTTCGCCGCCCTGAATGGTACACTTACACAGGAACCTCAGGAAAACAGCAACAATGCACAGCCAATAAGAATCGCCACTCGGGCCCCATCCAAGACGGAAATAGTAACCGCAATTTATGCGATGGCCAATGGTAAAGCAGCTGGAAAAGATGGCACCCCGCCAGAATTGTTGAAAGCCGACTCAAGCCTCATAGCAGATGCGCTTCAGCCAATCCTAGAAATAGCATAGAACACCTGTACCTTTCCGGAGGATTGGACGGAAGGTATCATAGTCAAAATACCAAAAAAGGGGGACCTAACAATATGCGACAACTGGAGAGGTATCTGTTTATTATCTACTGTGGGCAAAATTTTGTCCCATATATTACTATCTAGGATAAGTGAGGCAGTTGACCGAACGCTTAAGAGGCAGCAGGCCGGATTCAGGAAGGGCCGCTCCTGTATTGATCATATTAACACCTTGAGAATAATAATGGAGCAGTCTACTGAATTCCGATCCCCCATTTACCTTGCTTTCGTAGATTATGAGAAAGCGTTCGACTCGGTCAATAGGAGCTTTATATGGCAGGCACTACGGCGACGTGGACTGCCTAATAAAATAATAGAATTGATAAAAGCCCTATATAACAATACCAAATGCAGAGTTCTCCATAATGGAAAATTATCCGACAGCTTCGAGGTGAGCTCAGGAGTACGACAAGGATGCCTACTCTCGCCTTTACTATTTCTTATAGTAATAAATGACATCCTTGTCGGCGCTCTAGATAGTAGAACAGGCGGCATACAATGGGGTTTGTTAGACCGCCTTAAGGATCTCGACTACGCAGATGATATCTGTTTGCTGGCCCACAGACACCAGGACTTCAAAAACATGTTAAACAATTTGGCAACAGAAAGTAGTCCAGCAGGCTTAAGGCTAAATCCGACTAAAACTAAAGAAATGCGGATAAATGCAAGCACCATTGAACGGACTGCGCTGAATAACCGTGACGTGGAACTGGTAGATAAATTCTGCTACCTCGGTAGCATTATTACCGAAAATGGTGGGGCAGAAGAAGACGTAAGTTCCAGAATAAATAAAGCACGAGGCGCATATGCGTGCCTGTCACGCATATGAAGATCAACGGTGATCT
Source organism: Thereva unica (assembly GCA_949987705.1). Lineage (NCBI taxonomy): Eukaryota > Metazoa > Arthropoda > Insecta > Diptera > Therevidae > Thereva > Thereva unica. The sequence continues at coordinate 38,283,299 of OX465281.1, forward strand.
CCACTAACACCAAATTGCGGCTGTTCAACTCCAAGGCAGTTCTTTTGTACGGTTGCGAAACATGGAAAGTCACCCAATTCATCACAGGGCGCGTACAAGTCTTCATCAACAGATGCCTTCGTCGTATCCTAAAAATCCGCTGGCAAGATAGAATTTCAAACGAAGAACTATGGCGCCGTGCCGGCCAAGAAAGGATAGACGACCAAATCAGGCGAAGGAAATGGAATTGGGTTGGCCACACCTTGCGACGCGAAAACGAAAACCTAGCCAAACAGGCCCTTGACTGGAATCCGCAAGGTTCCCGTCGAGTAGGAAGACCTAGAACAACGTGGAGGAGAACCCTACTAGAAGAAGCCGCAACAACTGGGAGATCCTGGTCGGAGCTAAGAGCTGTCGCGCAAAACAGAGTCCGTTTAAAGGAGTGAGTTTAAAGAAGAAGAAGAAGACATTACATAGAATGTACATATAATAAACTTCTGTATATAAAGCTCCACCAAACTGCAACCAACTTTCACATAGACGTCATAAATTGACCAAATTTCCATATTTAACCAAGCTGTAAAAAGCGATTATTATCCCAAGATCTTAAATGGCTTCAATTATTTTTTAAGACCATAACAATATCGAAATTTTATGGAGAAAACTAAATTGCATTCTTCCATTTAACAATAGACCAAGCGGACATATCTATTACAGCCATTATACTCTCTTAACGAATTAATTGCATATCAGCGCATGGGAACTATTCTTCTCTAGTTAACAACATGCTGACAACCCCCATTAAAAGGGTTATTAAATCTGAACCCTGGTGAGGTTATATAACGAGATTAGACATCACGTTTGCCATTACAACTTTATCAGCTTTGTAACAATTAGTATTCAACGACCCAAAAATTGATCCGATAAGAAAAAACCAAATTATTTTTTATCTCCGGTTTCTGGTTTATAATCTTTGACCCTTTTTTCTAGGTTGAATTTAGGTTCAGTTTACATGTTCCGTAATGTAAACCGATAAGTATAATTCGTTTTATTGAATTTAAATTGATTTTTTCCTTTTAGGTAAATTGGTTTGATTTCAGGTTCAATAGGTTGACCCTGAAATGTTGTTCTCGATTATGCCAAATATTGGCAAAGACATTCCTAAAGTGACCCTTTATTTTTTACTTTTATACTCCCTTCCTTCACATAAATGCACATTATAAACCTATGAGTTTTATTTACATTTTACTTTAGGTGGTCGAAATAATTTTGCCATTTGAGACATGATTAAGAATGTATAATATTTGATTTTCCAGTTATTGACTCTGGAGAAATTTAATAGAATACGTATTTTAATTATGTATTAGAGTACCCTTATAAGACATCTCCGCGCCTTGACCGGTTAATAATAGAGTACCCAATTGCCACGGGCGGAAATAGTATTCGCAAATCAACATGTTAAACAATTTGGCAACAGAAAGTAGTCCAGCAGGCTTAAGGCTAAATCCGACTAAAACTAAAGAAATGCGGATAAATGCAAACACCATTGAACGGACAGCGCTGAATAACCGTGACGTGGAACTGGTAGATAAATTCTGCTACCTCGGTAGCATTATTACCGAAAATGGTGGGGCAGAAGAAGACGTAAGTTTCAGAATAAATAAAGCACGAGGCGCATATGCATGCCTGTCACGCATATGGAGATCAACGGAGATCTCAACTAACACCAAATTGCGGCTGTTCAACTCCAACGTTAAGGCAGTTATTTTTTATGGTTGCGAAACATGGAAAGTCACCCAATTCATCACAGGGCGCGTACAAGTCTTCATCAACAGATGCCTGCGCCGTATCCTAAAAATCCGCTGTCAAGATAGAATTTCAAACGAAGAACTATGGCGCCCGCCGTGCCGGCCAAGAAGGATCTACGACCAAATCAGGCGAAGGAAATGGAATTGGGTTGGCCACACTTTGCGACGCGAAAACAAAAATTTAGCCAAAAAGCCCCTTGACTGGAATCCGCAAGGATCCCGTCGAATCGGAAAACCTAGAACAACGTGGAGGAGGACCCTACTGGCAGAGGCCGCAAAAACTGGGAGATTCTGGTCAGAGCTGAGAGCTGTTGCACAAAACAGAGATCGCTGTTTCCGCTCTATGTCCCATGAGGGATTAAAGGAGCATGAAGAAGAAGAAGAAAATACTGAGTGAAATTAGAAAAACCTGAGTTGATCTTGGCAAATGAAGCATAAGGGTAGATAAAAGATTTTGAATTTTATTTAGGTAAGTAAATTTGAGCAGAGTATTTTCGATTAACTTTTTTGCAAGGCAATGAATTCGATCTAGGGAATCTTATATACCTACATATCTATGTTTTGTAAATTTCAAATCAAGTGTTTAAACAAGACGTCGTGTAATTTTATGAAGAAAGAGCAGAGCAAATTAATTGAAATTTGATTTTATTTGATGTTTTGTAAAAAATCAGAGTTCTTAAGTAATCACAAACTTTTTTTCTAAAAACTTTTTTTCACTTCTGCGAAATCACAGACAATAGGAACTGAATGCATGTAACTAAAAATTTGAATTGCCTTCATTATTTTCTCATTTCAGAATGTTTAATTGTTATGAAACGTTCGTTTTATAGAACTGCATCCTTCAACAATAGAATGCAGTACGTTAAAGCCGAAACATTTCTAAAAATTTGAAATTAACACAGAAAATATAATTTACCACAAAAATTAAAGAACATGAATAGAAATAACCAAACAAAGCACAAAACACAAAATATTACAATTTAACAAAATTACAAAACTTTCGCGAACACACGATTTACAATTATTGTTTGTTGTACAAGGCTTCACAGGTGACTGAAGTATAGCTGGGGACAGGCTGTGCGTTTTTTTTAAATACAGAAAAGACAGCGATTTGTGCGCATGCTCAAGTGAATTACTTCAACAGTTCCAGTTCATCTCCATTGAATAACCTTAACAAAAGGCATCACTGCAACACCGGTATAAGCACATATAGTATATGGCTGACAAAAACACTATAATGGTTAAAATCAGCTTGAAGCTTTTTTCTACAATGATGGTGTATTGTTAAACTGAGCCGCCATGAGGAAATGAGGAAAGCTTTAACAGAATATTCATTGTTGAGGTAATTGTATTAAAAAAGTTGGGAGAGGATTTACTGTGTTTTTTTCTATTTTGAATCAGCTGATTCTGTTCAGCTGAGAAAAGAATCAGTTGCAGGGGACTAGACAGGTGAAACGTAAAAGTAGTGATTATGTTGTGACAAGGTGCACGGAAACAGACGTTTGACACGTGTGTTAAGAGCTAACGAAATACAATTGTGATCTTGAAAAATGGAAAGGGAGTTCAAGTTCAAATCAATTAGAAGGATACTGATCATTCAAATGGTCAAATGGTCTGTTTGGTATTTCTTTCTTCGATAATTTGAGAATTAATTGGTTTTAATACGTCTTTTGTTTAGTTATATTAAATAAAGATAAAAATTCAGATTTTTTTTTGGAATTCTACAACTTATTTAATAGTTGAACTTATTTCTAAAACATAATTAAAAGTGAAGCCAATTATGAAAAAAAAAATCGTCCAAACATATTAAGAAAGAATTTTTGAGGAGTTGATAATTTGACTGCACTATTGATAATCGCCTATGACTGAAACAATAGTACCATAGTAGACGCATGGTAATGAAAGAAATGTACCAGAAAAGCATGATATGTAGTTCTCAGGATTAAATGGAATACAAATAATAGTGGGTTTATTTTGAATAATATACAAAATCAGTAACTTTTTTAATTCCGTGAATCAAACGGCGCGATTTGGCACGATAAACTCAGTTTCGGATGGTTTTGAAATAAAGGAAAAAAATACAAAACTGCGTACACAAGTATCAGCTCCGACGGTAACTGGAGTTTACTCCTGTCTGAAAATAACAATAGACAAAGAAAATAAATGAACCAATATATTTATTTATGTTAATTTGTTTAAATATATTACATACATTTTATTTTCTTCTTTTTAGCCTATTATATGTCTTCCGCCATTTTGTGTTGGCCGCCATTTTAAATTTCGAATGACGTTACACCGCTAATTGTATTCTACTTGTCATGCCCTTTCATTGAATACCCTATACCCGGATTCGCCGACGGCATTAGGGTCATGATAGTGCGAAGGCGATTCGATGAGATCGAGATGTACGCCGAAGAAGGGATCTGAACTAGAGCAATTTAGACAACCGTGCTGGGCAGAGCAGTTAACAATATGGAATTGAGGGCCGCTTTGTAAATCTATCTTCGTTTTAAGAATGCTGCGCATATACAACTACTTCCGATGCAGCGGCAAGCGTGATTGTGGGAATGACTCCCCCGATATTTTCTGCAATTTTCTTCATTACTCAGAATACTCAAGTGAGTATCCAATAAATTTGCACCGCCAGAGATCCGGCAGTCGATTCAGCAAAGGAGATGGAACCAGTTTATTCGAGGCCGTTGGATGGATTCATTCATACTGTTTCTGGAAAGGACCAGATCGATGTAGCGGCCGAATGCTAAGCTAACCTCAGGAAGTCGATAAGGCAGTGCCGTGAGAAAACTGGAAGCGAACGTGATGGTTTTAGTCGGTAAAAGTACTGTATGCCATCAGGCGGTAGCTTTTGAAGAGTTCCAATGTCGGAAAAAAACTGTTTGATAATGAATGTGAGGCTTTCCTTAATTACTTATCTAATAATAACAAATCAGACCACTTTTCCAAGTGCTTCACCGCTAAATATTTCCTCACGGAATGTTGCACGTCTTCGGTGATCAAACGGCCACCGATCTACGCAGCATGACACAGTATTCTAAACTGAAATCCATTGAGACCAATGACCTAGGCGAAAGTCACACGAAGAAGATTTACCATTGCTCCCTTCTGTTCAAATAGCTGCTTTGGTACGTTAAATAAAAACGAGTCTAAGGTCGGAGCTAAAAGTAAATAACACAGCGCAAGGTGACCAGGTAGGCAGGCAGCTTCGCATACCTCAGAGGCATTCATTGTACCCAAGAATTGCAAGATCAACATTTGCTAGCTTCAGAAGAATCTGGGAGGTCAAGAGCGTTGAAACTAAGACGAAAGTTCGCGTGTTCAATGAATATACCAACCATATGGATCAGAGACTTGGCTTATATCAATATAATGACCAAAGGCCAATGATTGAGATTTATTGGGCTCTAATTGTGCAGAAGGAGATAAACAAAATAATTATTAAGAGAAATGCTATATTTTCTTGAGTATTAACCGACAATAAACTGTCATCGTACCATTTACTATAGCCCAGTCACTTTAAACATAATCCTCTGAAAAAATGCAACTGGAGATTTTTCAGCGGGATCTTTATTTTGGGCTCACAAATAATTTCCCAAAAGTCCATAAAGCCAACTGACCGGCTACTCGAGTTATGGAAGGTCAAAGGTCAAAGCTTTATGGACTTTTGGGAAATTACACGACACCAACAAAAATCTGCCGTCAGGGCTCATTCCCTTTTGAAATGTGATGGAAAATCGCAAGGACTCTCACAAGAGACATATTTTTCACAGGTTGTTGAATGCTTATTGTTGTTGTGCCAGAATGCTTAGTGTTGTTGTTTTTCATCTTAATTCTCCCTTTTGCAACTTATCTCCCTCTCTTCCAGAAAGAGACAACAAGCACAAAGTTGTCAAAAGCAAAGATTATCTATTACAATAAGATGTGACACTCTCGACGTTTTCGCTTATCTATTTTTGACCTTGGTACCGTTATTTAATCGACCTTGCCGGAATTGTAAGAAATAGATAGCGATAGAAAAGCCATTTGTAAGAAAAGGATGCAATATGATGAGGAACGAAGTGGAAATGAGCACAATTTTTACAGGGTGTGCATATAATTTAATGAAATTTTTTGGTTTAAAATTAAATTCTTAAATTCTTCTAAACCAATAATTTCTTCTTTGCTTTTATCAAAATATAAATTGGTTTTAAGGGAAATTTCGTCTAAGCAAATTATACAGTTTTTTGCCATGTTCGGTAAATTTTGAATTTTTAATTTTAACGAAGTGAACAAGCCTTCGTGGATACCGGGACCGGAGGGCCAGTTTTAAATGAATCTCAATAGAGTCCTTTTGGACGGAAGATTCATATTTTTTGCCAAAAAATGGTAGGCGGAAGGTGCCATAAAATATGGACGATTCTAGGGAGACCGTAGACGGGGATATAACGTAGCTATAACGTAGGAATAAAAGCTGTATTACGGCGGTATAAGAAACTTTTATATCCACGTGAAAGCTCCTTCAAGCCCTCTCTCACTTCTTCCCATCAAACTGAGCAAGCTTGAAGGAAACTTTCTGTTTCGTGTTTCGTAATACAGCCGTAATACAGCTTTTATTCCTACGTTATATCCACGTTATGGCTACGTTATATCTCCGTCTACGGTCTCCCTAGACATTCCCATAAAATATACACTTAAGCAAAATTTTTTAAAATATTCGAATATCTCCAACCTTTAGGTGTATGTTGAAGATTTTTTACGTGGTTTTCAATTATGCGCGCTAATTCACCAGGTAAAACGCGTTTTGCTTTCTGTATAAATGAAGCATCACTTTCCTTATCTTTTCGCAACTCTTGAAGTTCCTTTTTTAAATCGTCGCACTCCTTTCGCAATTTTGTTACGTCATCTTCCGTAAATTTTCCCTTACTATCTGTTTGTGTATATTTATGCGTTGTAGGAAATATCGCGTTATCATTATCATTACCCGACATAGTATCTTCTTCTATGCATTGTGCTGTAGAAGTTTCCGCAATTGGCGTTGGCGTATCTACACTTTTTGGCGGGACCAACAAAGTATTATCCAGAATTATAACTTTGGAAGTAGTTTCTTCTGGAATTGAATTTGAAGCGCTTAGTTTAACTGGATACGCCTTTCCTTTTAACCGATTTGTTTTTTTTTTTGAAAGCATATTTTCATCGAAGTGCTTTTCACAAACCCGGTAATCTTCCGACAATTTTACATTTAGCATATCCGTTTTATTTAAATTCCCCAACCATATTGCTCTCCTAGCACTATTCACCGGTAATTTAAAAATTTCACTTCTAAACTGTTATTTTTTTTGGCACCACATACCAAACACTTAATATGGTGCTTACCCATTTTTAAAAATATTTCGAGAGTAAAAAAATGAATAAAATAATTTCTAAAAACTAATTAAATGCAATCAATATTTCTTACCCCGAAATTTCGCAGTCCTTACAACGCAAAGGAACCAGTTGGTTCTGGGTCGCTTATAAAAATTCATAAAAAGCACTTTGAAAACTATACCTACCCGCATAACAAAGCAACGTGTAACACTGTCTTTTAATTTATTTTTAAAACTATTTTAATAAAAACACTCAATAAAATAATTTTTAAAACTAATTAAATGCAATCAATATTTCCTACCCCGAAATTTCGCAGCCCTTATAACGCAAAGCAACCAGTTGGTTCTGGGTCGCTTATAAAAATTCATAAAAAGCACTTTGAAAACTATACCCGCACCACAAAGCAACGTCTAACAATCTCTTTCAGTTTACTATTTTTAAAAATACTTCAAGTAGAAATACTTCAAATAATTCGGTTACAATTTTGTATTAAAATGAAATAATTTACGGCGTAATCTTATTATACATACCTATATTAAATTTTTTTTGGATCAGGCTGTAACCTTGCTGGTTATCTGTACTAACACGAGTGCGATCGCTCCAGGTCGCCTTTAAAACTATGGGGTGAAAAAATTCTCAAGTTGTAATGCGTGTAGGGGTTTCACATGTGTTTCCTTTATTTCAATTCCACATTTCCCTATGATTTACATTGCGCGAACTGCTTGAGAATGAACAACTAATACCATGACGATTGCTCCAGGTCGCCTTTAAAAATGCATTATGAAAAAATGTGACTTTATTTATTGTACACATTTTATGGGTGGGGCGTAACTTATGTGATGTTGTTTCGTACCCTTTCTTTTTTATGGGAATTTTCATAAGGGAATTAATTAGAAAAAAAGCACTGTAGCTATTCTTTTTCAACTAATAGGAGATTTTTGTTGATGTGGTTATAAGGAATTGTAAATGGGTTAGTAAATCAAGAGTGTCACATCTTATTGAAAATAGATAATCTTTGGTCAAAAGTTGAGTCAAAAATCCAGCGAGAGAGTTGGTAAAAAAATCTGCCAGAGAAGAGAGCCTGTATTAAACAGGGCTACCGATAATGGCGACCTTTGCGATGGAGCTTGCTAGGGGTGGGGCAATGGAAGCAAAACCTTTGTTCCTGACCGCGATTTTACGGTTTGAGGGGAATGGGTTCGCTGGGGCTGGTGCTGATGAGCTGGTGCACGACGACTTTTCTTTGATGTGGTTCGGTGGGGTTCGAATCCCGGCAGGACCCCTCCACCGAGTTGTCTATCTCATGTCTCGATGTTAGAGTCGCGATAGTAATGGTTGGGGAGTAGGTGGAATAAAATATCGCGGCTTGGTTGTGACAGTTCCTTTCTTCACTTCTATCTCTCTTCACTATCTTCCGACTGGAGCTTGCTGTTCGACATTGCACTCTATACGAAAAAAATAGATTGTCGACAGTACAATCGGCTTTCCCTGTCCCTGAGCCCCTATTGCTAAGGGCAATACTCTATGTTCTCTCCGTCCTATGGCACAAGCCAAGGTTCAGTTGCGTTCAGTTTCTTGTAAAAGGGACAGTGTACCTCTTACAGGTCTGTAGCCGACCTGTGAGCCTTGGCTCAAGGAGATAAAGAAGAGTGTTTAATGAAATTTAAAAATTCGATAAAACCGTTATATTTGCTTAGTAATAGTAGAATGAATATTCAGGGGAAGAAAAACTAGTTTCATTGTAACAAACAACTACTTTTAATTTTAATCAATATTACAAATACCAAAGGCACTAAGATAAGAACCAGAAGCCATCTAATTCAGTTCATTTCAGTGGTTTTTTTTTATGTGACACACTAGAGTGTGGATGTGGATGCAAGTTCATATCTTTACAATTAACATACATGCTAATAGAAACAACATGGAATATAGTTGATGTTATTTCATAAATAATAATTCATAACTATACACGATTTATATTTTCAAGATTATGGGAATAACATTAGAAGTATTAAAGAAACGCCGGAACTGCATTACAATTTTACAAGAGGCGCCGGAACTGAATTGCCGTTTAACGCTATTGTCGAGCTTTCATCAGGAAATAATTGTAAGTTGCTGTTTTTCTGTTGCAACTTATTAGCGCTTTCGGTTGTGCAATAATTTTGTCAACATTTGCAAATACTTTCTATAATCGAAATAGTAGTTACTGAATTGATAATTAAAATCACCGAAAAAATTCATCGCTGCATGCGAAACAAATAAAAAGAAAAAGATTTTCTTATTTCCGATAGGAAATATAAAATTAAAACGAATTTCCAAAACAAACAAAAATACGCCATTTTAACCATTTTAAGAGAAAGTTTTAAAGAGCAAAATCAGAAATATCAAGAATAGAGCAACTCTACTATGCTCTGTGTGTTCAAAACTCTATGATCGACGATCTCATGGTACAATAATACAAGGTAAGCTCATAAGGAAAAGCTCTGTTTCCATCTTGAAAAGCTTTGACGTCATCAAGGTCTTTAGGTAGAGAGTTACCATTTGAAAGTTAATCCATTCAAAATTATTGTTTACAATCATAATTACAGCCACCGGTTGTAAAAATACCTTGATTTCAGCCGACTCATCCGATAGTCGATATTTGTTATCTCGGTTCAGAGAAAGGAAGGTCTTTGACAATGTAAGGCTGTTTCTCGCGTACATGCATAACAAACCTGACTCTACCTGTATATATGGTAAAACCAGGACCAGCCTCAGTGTGTCGATCCAACAGGAAGGTCTTCCTACGGATCATAGTGCCCTGCTCGAATTGTACACTAGGTACCTTGAGCATTATCAAATCAATCCCCAGCAAGTTACCAAGGATCTCTCCGCTTATGCTGCTCATGCAAGATCAATACATGTGTCCCAGCTACAAAAAAGCCGTGATGAGATGAACAGATATTACCGCCCTTACCTAGTTACTTCCCCAATTGCCGATCCCACCCAGTCTCTTCTTCCCAAACCTAACCCACCCGAGGTTGTAAGAATCTTTTACCACAATTGTAGTGGTATGAGAACCTAACTCAACAATTTCTACATCGACTCTAAATCATGTCGCTATAATGTACTTGTACTGACCGAAACTTGGTTAAATAGTACATTCCTAAATGAAGAGATCTTAGACAGCAGCTGGACAATCCACAGGTGCGATAGAGACTACAGTTCCACTGGTCTCACCAGAGGGGGTGGAGTCCTTATAGCATTCAAAGACTCCTTAAACAGTGAATTGATCTCGACTAATTGTTCAAAATCTTTTGAACATGTCTTCATTCGAATCAAATCCGACCTGAAGGATATTTTCATCGGCTCTTTCTATATCCCCCCAATTCCGACGAATCCAACTATGACGATCTATTGCATATTGTGGAGGAAGTTAACGATAGACTCTGCGGTAATGATGTCATATTTATCCTCGGCGATTTCAATCGACCGAATATCTCTTTCATCCCCGACGAGGAAGATAATAAATTACTTCCTATTAATGCAACTAATGCCGTTGATATAAAATTTATCGACACTCTTTACGGCAATGACCTTCACCAAATTATCTGGCAACCAAATTCTTGTGGTAAATGGCTAGACCTGATCTTCACCAATTCACACGAGGAGGTGAATACTCTACTCGTTTCTGATGAGGAAAACCTATTTGCGAACTCCATCCACCACTCCGCGTGGATCCTCGAATTTAATTCATCAATCCCCAAGTATCGTGTAGCATATAACAATGCACTTGTTTACGATTTTAAGAACGCGGACCTGGACAGTATTGGTTTTGAATTATCCCTAGTCGACTGGGAACATAGGCTAACTAGCAATGATCTTGACGTGATAGTTTCATGCTTTTATTCTATCATTTGCAACATCATCGACAAATATGTACCCAAAATTATAAAACGGGATAGAGTGTCGGAACCATGGCTGGATAGAGATACTAGATCCCTACGTAATCAAAGAAATAAATTATATAACATGATCAAAAATAACACATATGTAAACGAGCGATTGAACTCCGAATACATTAGACTAGCCTCAGAATTTGCTGATAGGTCCCGCGAGGCCTACTCTGCATATATTAATTCAGTTGGTGATAGTATCATAAGTGATCCCAAAAAATTCTTTGATTACGTTAACATTAAACGGAAGACTTCTGGCTACCCATCAACAATGACGAATGGTAGAGCCCACACCTCATGCCCCCAAGTAATTTGTAGCATGTTTGCTGATAGGTTTGCTGAAATTTATAGCCCCTTGTCCAGCGCAACACACGATGTAACTGACTCGCACACTGACACTTCCCTTATAACCGGTATATCCCTTTCTGTTGATGAGATCATGGCGGGTCTGAACAATCTTGATATCAAAAAAGGTAATGGTCCCGACAATCTCCATCCTATTTTCCTGCAGCACTGCTCGCAACATATCGTGTTTCCTCTTTATCTCATCTTCAACAAATCTTTATCGTTAGGAAAGTTTCCCAAGCTGTGGAAGAAATCCTACCTAACGCCAATCTATAAATCCGGTGACAAGCACTCGGTAGACAACTATAGGGGAATTGCCATTTTATCATCAATTCCTAAGCTTGAAAAACTTGTTCATGACAAGATTGCTCCTCTTATCGATCCATACCTAAACGAACAACAACATGGTTTTCGGAAAGGACGTTCAACAACTTCTAACCTTACGGTCCTTATCTCCGAATCGTTATGCGGTATGGAGAGCGGCCATCAATTGGATGCTGTGTACACTGATTTCAGCAAGGCCTTCGATCGAGTGGACCACGCCATCCTAATCGCAAAATTATTAAAGTTTGGAATATCAAGTTCTGCCCTGGAATGGTTAAAATCATATCTGAACGGAAGAACACAGGTTATCAGATTCCAAGGATTTCTATCTAATGAGATCGAAGTAACCTCTGGCGTTCCTCAGGGTAGTCATCTCGGTCCCATACTCTTCAATATTTTCATCTCCGATCTTTCCGAAAAATTAGCAAATATTCCACATCTCTTTTACGCGGATGACCTCAAAATTTATAGTGTCATTAAGACCCAAACTGATGCTTCCTTCTTGCAGACAAAACTCAATGCCCTACACGACTGGTGCACCATGAACAAACTGCAACTTAACACCAGCAAATGTCATGCAATTACCTTCTCCCGCTTAAAAAACACACAGAACCATAACTATTATCTCAATGGCATAATGTTGAATCAGGTTGACCATATCGCGTAGATCTAGGCGTCGTCCTAGACAAAAAACTCAATTTCAACCTGCATTACGATAATATAATTGCCAGAGCGAACAAACTTCTTGGTTTCATCAAGAGGAGAGCCAAAGAATTTGGTAATGTATGGGTCACAAAAACACTCTTCTGTTCTTTAGTCCGCCCTATCCTGGAATATGCGTGTCCTATCTGGGATCCTATATTCCAAGTGAGCAGCAAGAGGATCGAATCCATTCAAAATAGATTTCTTCTTTTTGCCCTGAGACATCTACACAACCCCCATGACTACCAAACCCTGCCGCACTACTTGAACAGGCTCAAAGTGCTTGATCTCATGCCGCTGTCTAGCAGGAGGAAACTGCTCATATCTTGCGTTGCCTTTGACGTCCTAAGTGGAAAGCTTAAAGTACAGTTTCTGTCGGACAGAATCAAATTGAATGATGTAGTCCGACACACACGACACACTAAACTACTTAGGGAATATCCACACCGCACCGATTACGCAAGGAACGAGCCCGTCAATAGATGCTGTATGGTTTTTAATAGCCATAGCTCCTCTTTCTCCCCTTCCCTCAACAAGGCATCCTATAAAAAAATACTCAAATCCCTACTAACATAACCCCTCTGACAATAGTAGGTTTTTAGTAGCTTTCAGTAGTATATAAAAAAGACTGTACACTATGTTTTTTAATCTAAGTATATGTATACCTAGTTTAAGTGTGCCTTGTTTGGCGAATTAATAAATAAATAAATATAAACAATATAAAATTAAAAAAATAAAGAACAAATATTAAAGACAATTAATCATCATGGTTGAAAGCAATGTAATACTGGGTTTCCACCAAACAGAGAGTTTCAAAAAACAGTTTTATTTTTAAACATTTTGTTTGTTTTTAACTACCCACTCGAGATGGAACAATGTTTTGTTTTTAAAAACACTATTCTCCTGCAAAAATGTTCTCAAAATTGTTAGATTTTTGCAAAACATTGATATTTTTGTTGACAAAAACAGTTTTTGTTTCTGTTTCTTATTTTGTCTGTTTGGTGGAAACCCGGCATAAGAGGTTGCAAATATAAGAATAATAAGAAACCAAATGCTTCAATAACAAATTTTCAGTATTTTACGTTTCCTAAAAATCAAGACATATCGAAATTGCGGAGTGAAATGTGTGACAAAAATAAAATTAGTTTTCAAAACGCTATTATATGTTCAGTACATTTCAGTGAAGAAAGTTATACTCTCAATTCTAGACGATTGCCTTCAATTTTTAAAAAATATTAAGTAAAAACGCGTTACAAAGTTGCTGAATAAGAAAACATTTTTCAAAATTATAATAAAACATAAATTATAATAAAAAGAAATTATATAAAAAAATCCGTTAAGAAAGGCACAACATGTGATAATAGATAGATAATGTAAAATCTTTGGTTTTTTAGATGTAGATTATATTGCAGAATTAAAAATTTAAATAATAATATTAAAAATCAACAACGAAAGAATAGAAATAAAAAATTGCAAAAATATTTCTCTTAAAATAAGCGTTTTTTAATTGAAAACCTATTTAATACCATACAAATCTGTTTGAAAAAGATCTGAGTGACGTCACGGCAAAAGCTTTTTTCTCTTATGAGCTTACCTTGACGATCTCAACTTTATACTACTTAATAGCAGGAACACAATGCTCGCCATAAGCCGTGGGCTATGAAAGCTCTATCGCTCTCAAATTTTGCCATCGCTGTCAATCGTAAAACTAAAATTATAATAGAGCGAAGCGATACCGTAGGCGTTAAAAAAAATTTTTTCCTGTCAAATGAGTTTCAAATTTAAATTGAAACTAATTTAAACTAATATGAAAAAAAAGAATGCAACTATTTTTTTTATTTTTAAAATAAAGCACCCTCAGACACAACAAAATTTGTCAAAAAGGCACTTTTTTGTCAAAATAATAACGTTTTATTTGTTGACAGCGGTGTTTTTTTGTATGTATGATTTGGTAGAACTGTAAGCGTCAACCAAAAAATAGAAATAGGTTCTAATTTTTTTGGTCGTAGTTATGGTCACATCGCCGATAGTTTCATTTTGTTCGTTCCTAGGTAGATACATGGTGTCTATTATTTGTCAACGATAAGCTTTTATAGCCCACGGCTTATGGTGAGCATTGTGTTCCAGGTATAATGCAAATTGAAAGCTTAAGGCTAAAACTTAACGGAAAAGCTCCTAGACAACAGAAAGCATTACGCGATCACTTTTCGGACAAATTTAATGGTTTAGATCCTGATCGTGCTTTTTATCTACAACTTAACGAATATTTCAAAGTAGAAGAATTGGTCAGAGTTGCTGTGTGTGTTTCATGCCAGAATTGTAAATGCTCGCATATTTTTGGAATAGTAATAGAGTAGAGAATTTTTTTTGAATAAATAAATATAACGTAACTTACACATGAAAACTTTGCAAATTCATTCTTCGCTGGTAATTATTGTGCCAAGAAATGGAAGTTTTGTTTGCTCTATTTTAGAATTAATTTAGGTTCCATAAATAGAGTGAAAAGTCAAAATAAGACACAAAGAATAGTTGTAAATAGGAGAGTGTATTTCTGTCTCATTATATAAGATAGAATTAGTTTTTGTATTTATTTGTTATTTTGCGTAATTTTAATTGTTCATAGACAATGTGTTGCAAATGTGGTACTATGAATAAAAGCTGTTAGTTCTTCATGTTTTTGAGTGAAATTGGAATTAATTTTTTTTTGATTTCGAGTGAAATATTAATTAATATTTTGTCAATATTTTAATGAGCACAGATTACATAAACTGTAATCATATTTTTTGTTAGCTAGACTGATACCATCATACATATCGTCCCCTTCAAGTCATAAAGACGTATCTCAAAAAAATTGGTTTTTGTCTTACCTCCCTCTACGTCCTCTCTAAGTGGCGTATCTCTTCGTAACGGTTTAGCTTAGTCCTTAAAGCATAACTACACCAAATATTAAGTCTCTATCTGTAACGGTTTCGTCATAACAAAAGGAAACATGAAGGCACTTTACGTTATTTGGCTCTTCTGAAAAGTTGCCAAAACTGAGATACGTCTATATGACTTGAAGGGGACGATATGTTAGACCAAATAAGAGTGTATCAACACGGAATATACATCGAGAAGAGGCCAGATTTTCATAATGAGACAGATACTTGAAAAATGCTGGGAAGAAAGCACAGATATACTTCTTATTATTGAAGACTATAGACACGCATATGGAGATCTCCAAATTGCGGCTGTTCAACTCCAACGGTAAGGCAGTTCTTTTGTATGGTTGCGAAACAGGGAAAGTCAGCCTATTCATCACAGGGCGCCTACAAGTCTTCATAAACAGATGCCTTCGTCGTATCCTAAAAATCAGCTGGCAAGATAGAAGTTCAAACGAAGAACTATGGCGCCGTGCCGGCCAAGAAAGGATAGACGACCAAATCAGGCGAAGGAAATGGAATTGGGTTGGCCACACCTTGCGACGCGAAAACGAAAATCTAGCCAAACAGCCCCTTGACTGGAATCCGCAAGGTTCCCGTCGAGTAGGAAGACCTAGAACAACGTGGAGGAGAACCCTACTAGAAGAAGCCGCAACAACTGGGAGATCCTGGTCGGAGCTAAGAGCTGTCGCGCAAAACAGAGTCCGCTGGAGGGCAACTGTTTTCGCCCTATGTCCCATGAGGGATTAAAGGAGTTTAAAGAAGAAGAAAGATAGACACGCTTATGCCCTGGTTTGTAAAGGACACCTGGGAACATGCATGAGAGAAATGGGTTTCTAGAAAAAGCTGATAGTTATGTAAGATGAGCTCGGGGTCCTGTAGAGCAATTAAAAAAAATTGGTTCATAAATGAGTTTAGCGGCAGCAGTAATGTTTTCTTTGGCATCAGTAGTGTTGTATTTAAACCCAAACTTAAAGTTCTTATACTGTATGCAATTTAGACGTGCGCTTTTGCGCAGTGTCTACTTCAAATTTTGGCCAGGAAAAATAGGGTCTCGCTTTGCTGGGTCCCTGGACACTAGGGCATCAAGAGTAATGAGGCTGCGGACAAGTTTGCAAGAAACGTATTTGAGACTCTGATCCAGTGATCAGAACCCTTCTTGACATCTCATGGTCCATTTCCAAGTCCTTGATAAAGGATTGGACTGCTTAAAGAGCTAATAAGACCGTTTGCCAAAAATAGTGTTATCACTCTAAACAGGGCGTGTTTTAGGCTGTTGGTAAGGTATCTGATCTAGCTGACAAGAAACGTTTATCAGAGAGCTTCTGAACCCCACTCAAGTACGATCGATATTCTTCAAATAAGGATGTAAAATAAAGAATGTACACAACAGGCCTAACTTGGCCGTGGTGTTCATTATACTGGTTGTCCCCATACTCACATAATGATCATGCTTTTTGCAGAAGGCAGTGCTAAACTCAAGAATCACCACTAGTCTTTCTTGTCGTTTGTCACGTCATGGTGCAATGTCTAGCAGCAAGCTTAGTACGGGGGGAATAGATTAAGGGTTATGAGGGTTCTAAGGGGTGTTGAAGAAGGTTGTGATGAACCCTGCATTTGAACTCGTGGAGGTTGCAGGAGCTCGGAAATACCGACGGCGGAAGATTGTTCCACAGTCGTGTAATTCTATTCAGAAACGTATTGCTATTTTGTTGAGTGCGCGAATAGACGAGCTGCAAGTGGTGTGGATGAGACGAGTGGGCTAATCTGGTTTTGCGGGAATAAGATTGCCGTGGAGGCAGGAGATCGTTTATTTCGATGGGGCAGTCTCTATGATAGTAGCGATAAAATTTTGTCAGTGCTGCTACATTCCTACGGTGGCTCAAGGGGTCGATGGTGGAGCAAACGGTGTCGTCATCAATTAATTTAAGGGCCCTTTTTGCACCTTATCTAACCATCCCAAGATGGTTAACGAAGCGCCGCCCCAAACAAGGAATTATATTCGAGAAGAGACCGAATGTAGAATTTATAAATAACAGCACGGTCCGATGGTTGGAGGAGGAGCTTGCACCTCTTAAGAAATCCCAAGCACTGGGATGCTTGTTTGGTGATTTGAAATATGTGGTTGTTCCATCGCTAGTCTTTGCCTAATGTCACGCCTAAGATGTGTAACGAGGGGCTGCGCATTAGTTCAACTTCTCCTACGGTCACGAATGGAGAGGTATTGAACTTATTTTTTTAAGTAAGACAGTACTTGGTTTTGGTGGGTTGAATTCAAGACGATTCTTGCTTCCCCACTCTAGAATGAGTTTTAAGTCGTTATTAATAGACATTAGTTCACGGTCGTCAAGACAGGGTTGGCACGTGTCTGTCTTGTATCGAGGCCGTAAGAGTAACGTAGGGTATCGTAGTCAGCGAAGCTGAGAAGTGGGTTGGAGCGAATTGAAAGTAGGTCATTTATAAAAATAAGAATTAGAACAGGTGATAAAATTGACCCCTATGGGACCCCGCAGATATTGGGTGGAATACGGATTGGATGCCATACAATACTACTTGATTGAACGTAGAAGCGAGTCGAGTTTAGTTAACAGGGCTGTGCCAAACTCTATCGAAAGCCTTGGAGATATCCAGAGCAACCAGGTTAGACTCACCAGATCTATGCACACTTCGGCTAAGGTGTTCTGTAAGACAAACTAAAAGATCGCCAGTGGATCTTTTTTGTCTGAAGCCATACTGTCTGACTCCACCACCGCCTTTTTTTATGTGAAAGACTAGAGTCTTCGGAAAGGCCCTTTATACTGTGTCGAAAATCTATTTTCTTCATTATAGAGTGCAATGTCAAACAGCAGCTCTAGTTGGGGAAGGAGGGAACTGGCACAACCTACCCGCGATATTTTTTAATTCACTTATTCCCAACCATTACTATCGCGACTTTGACATCGGGGCATGGGCTTTGGTGGAGCGAAGAAGGGCAAAGGACCTGCCGAATTGACCAGAATGGATAAACCGAAGAAACTAGGCATGAAACCGCATTTTTATTAAAGCGGCACCGACAGCATAGTATCCGTGGCGGGGACGTCCGGCTAACGGATCAAAGGAAGGAGATATCCCAAAGGCTTTTTGTTGATCATCGTCTCCATGGTTTTGGAGAGAATAGAAGTCAATTGCTATTGGGCGGTAGTTGGGGGATTGCAGGAGTCGCCTTTTTTCGCTTTGAACTGAACATGGGCAAGTTTCCACGAGTCTGGATAAACTCCGGAGAAGTATGATAGGGCAAAAAGTTTGCGCAGATGTATAGCCAAAGGTGAGGCGCATTGTTATTGTTAAGGGGGTATACTATCGGGTCCAGTGAATTTGTTGGCATCAAGCTCCTCGAGGCACCTGTACACCTCGGGAGCCCTGAAGAAACAGATGGTAATATACCAGTTTCGCATAAAGAAGCATTTGAAGCGAACAGAGATGCTAATAAATCGGTCTTGGATTTGCTGTATGTTATCACCTTCTTATCGTGGATAAAGGGAGGGATTGAAGTTGTAGTGACATTTTTCTTGATGTAACTTACCAAGGACAAGAAGTTTTTGCTACCAGAGGTTGGTGGACTAACAGAAATTACTCAACTCAATGTACTTACGACAAAAAGGCTCATGCATTCGGAAAACGTCTGTACATTAAAAAGTAAGTATAAATTAGAAAAATAGTGATTTCTAAAACAAGCCGCAATTCTTATTTCCAATAAACAAAAAGTTTATTTTACATTTGTATTATTGCAAAATGCTATTGTAGAACTTAAGGAGAAAAATTTCCATTAATTATGACTTGAATAGAAATTTAACTAAATTTACGAGAGACTAAATATTTAAAACTAAAAGTTCTTACTGAGCCTGAAATGAAATTATTTCTTATCAAATATTATTATACGACATTTTGTTTAAGTAGCTGTATTTTCATTTGTTTACATTAACAAGAATTACCATTGTAAAAATATAAACGTTCTATTCTTATCGTGTTTATTTTGCATCGCGTCGGAATTTTTAATGGCCATTGTATAACTAAACGTCGATCCTACTTGGACAACCATTAGCAGTCATTAATATTTTTTGTATATGATAAAAATTTATTTATTTTTAAAGAAAACAAATCGTTCTTGATAAAAAAGATACTGAGCTTCTCAAGTTATGCCTTTTGTAAATAGTGGTTTTGTTGATACAATTGTAAAAAATCCCAAGAATTTTTTTATTTAATTCCAGTAAAAAAGCGAAAGTTACTATACTCGTACTATCGAAGTTAAATTACCATAACCAGTCCTAAAGTCACGGTTTTTAACAGTTTTGCGCAGGGTTTATAAATATCATCGTCAAATGGCCAACAAGCCCCTTTCAAATTATTTATTGAAATATTTTCGCATTTTTTTTGGAATTTTTTAAGATAAACTTTTTGTATATTTAAGCAAGAATGCTAATCATGCTTTTTTTGCGATATAATCTGTATTTATTACTTTATAATTTCGCGGACAAATCTGCGGATAAATTTTTTTTATCAAAAAGATAAAGAAATTAATTTCTAGTTTTTTCTGGATATATTATCCTCTCGGTAGAAGTGTGCTTCGTTAGCATATTTTGAATTCGTTTCATACATTTATGAATTATGTTCATTGTCGGCGAATAATGTGGGTAGCGGTATCCACCAGGAAAAGTATTCTACCCCCCCCCCCCCCGGAATTTGAGAGTAAGTAATCCTAATTTGTAAACAAATGCCGATTTAACTTCGCTTTAACTTAAACCTCCTGGTCTTCCACTCTCTCCGCTTTTTTAGCATAGCGTTTTGCCAATGGATCAGCTTTTATCTAGCTGCTAATACTCTTGGGGTTTCTTTGCCGTTCTATCTTTCCTTCGGTTTATTCCAGTCCCAGCTTCCCGTGTGTACCTTCCACTTTCCCTGGTAACCCATCTCCCCATGTTGGGGATTACGGACTCGCATCGCTACCGCACGGTATATGGCTCCTTTCTAACAAATTCTGGATCTTAGAGAAGTATGCCTTCTCTCGCCAGTATCTCTATGGGGTCGTTCCTGCTATAACCTGTGCCAAAACAATTAGGAAGCTCAAAATTGCATTTTTCATGCGCAATGAGAGTTTCTAATCCCCACCACGAATGTAGATTCGAAAGGACGCGCAACGTCAACCCATTCGTTTAAAACCCCAAATCATTCGCTCATTTATATTCTCAATCACAATTCAATCAGTCTCACTACGACTTCTTCGTGGTCAGACGCTACGGAGGAGTGCGATGCCCGTAAACGGATTTCGAAGGGGAAATGCACGAGCTGTCGTTTGTATTTCATCCATACACGTTATGTAAACGTGTATGAAATTGACATTCCCTCGCATGCCTCCAAAATTCCCAATTGTTTTGGCGCACGCTATACCACTTACGCCGTATCGTTAAAAATGGTCCTGTAAACGTAGCACTCACGGAGGGCGCTTAGTCTGTATGTGATCATCCATTTCCTGCTGTTAGCCGTCCTGTTAAACGCTGCTGTTCACACTGACGCTGCCTAAAGCAAGATTGAGTTAAACACACTTACTCGCTCTAGGGCCGCCACGTTGGAAAGCATTCTTGCAAATGCAATACAAATAGCGGAAGCCTTATCCGCAATGCCCTCCACGTGTGCTTTAAACTTAAGCCTCGAGTCCATCATCACTTCCTTGTACCTTTGCTGATCAGCAAAGCTTCAGTTTTCTGCTCACTAATCGTGAGAACATCCGGGCACGTTTTAATCGTTTTCGGGGCGCGTTTTAATATCTTCAGTCGGCTCTACACGATGCGGTGAAAGTTTCATTCGAATGTCGGCTTCCAACGATTAAGCCAGCATCGGCAAAAACTCGAACGTCTCCAAATACACTTGGGGCGCTTGACATTGGACACTCGTAGTTGAGTATCGGTCACATCAAGCGTATAACGTTGGAGGGTGTTCATAGAATTGTGTAGGCTCTAGATAGCTTAGTTCGCGCATAATTCGATCTCATCCTGTAAACAGGGTAAGGGCGACCGACGAATCTCTTTATACACCGACTGTCAAAAACGAATAGAATACATGCCGACCGAATCAATCTATTTTCTATTTCGTAGCCGTTACCTATCAAACTTGCATGGGTGCTATGGCATGGGATTGTGTTGCTATTTCCATGTATTCCTGAATGCGCGTGTAGCATAATTGACTGTCGGCGTTATTTTCTTTGTCGCCGTCGCTCTTAGTGAGTGCACACAAAGAATTTATTTCGTCGGTACTTTCGCCTTTTCCGGCGAAAATAGTTTCGCCACTGCCATTAACGTTTTTGCAACATCATAGAGGCGTCTTCCTACGATCACTACCCCGATGTCATCCGCGAACCGAATCGAAATTGCTCCTTTTTCGCCTAATAACGATTTCGAAGGGTAGTCAGTTTGCCAGATTACCCACCCGGCCAAACGAGATCCGCCGGCACTGATATGTTAATATTAAATCTATATATAGGCGAATATTCAGCATTTATAATCTACCCCTTTTTTTAGAAAAAAAAAAAAAAACTAAATTCCACCTAAAAGGAAATGCCGAATAAAAAATACTTCTTGCCCATGACTCAAGTACGTAGTAGATGGTTCAACAGCATTGATTGACGGGGGATCATCTAGCACGAAAAGCTAAATGAGGTTTATTACCCCCATCTGGGTAATTCGTCAGCATGGAGGAGTTCATCTGCATAAATTGAAAGCATCTGAGACAATTGAATAATTTCAATAATGACAGTTTTAGGCAGTGCTCGCTGCTACAATGTCTTGTTTCATGGCTCCACCAGATTTTTAATGCTCTCTAGCACTGTATGGTGTGTAAACAAACATGAAACTCTTATTGACTGTGAAAAATAAACAAAAATTAAATTAGAGAGTTTTTTCGATGAGATTTCAGAGTAAACATAAACGAGCAAACATAAACTCAGCTGCTTGAATAATAATGTAGTGCATTATATTTGATAAGACGAAGGTTTGTATTTCCTGTAGTTGCGGGAAAATGGCTCAGCTGCAGTTATGAAGTATTCTGACAACAGTTTAATGCTGTATTAAAATACAGTCGACATTTCTAGTTTATGATAGAATCGTTGCAAAATGTCGTCTTTAATGAACGTGGGTTCTTTGGAACTTTGTGGATAAACCCGTCATTTCTACACGAACTCAGTAATTAAGAACCTAAAGCGTAAGAGATGCAAGATGGTGTTCGTAAAGGGGTAGGGGTAAAAGGACTGTTCGTAAAAGGGGTATAATTTACAAAATTAGCAGTCCTCACTGCCCAAATCCATTGACGAATATAATTAGGAGCTTTCTGGGTAGCCGGCAGAGAATAGCTCAGCTTGTCGAAGAGAATCCACCTTTGAATATTAATTCAGGAGTTCCACAGAGTTCGATACTGGGCCCAAAAACTTTCAATATTTAGTTTTCTGAATTACCGCAAAAAATACGGCAGCAGAAACACTGCAAACTCATAAACATAACCGTCAACTACCTAAACCACTGGAACGTGAACATCAACTATGGGAAGTGTAACTTTATGAGCATAAGAAATCATTTTGGTGAAGGCAAAATTGATAAAAGTAGCCATAAAGGCTCAAGTAAAATATCACACACCTTGGAGTAAATTTCCTCAACAGGCTAAAATGGAGGCGGGGTATTCCGCGGATGATTTTATCTTTTCGACTCACTTTACAATTTCTACTAAAATTTTATTGGGTCTTTTTTTATTATGCATCTCATCGCCATCCAGACCGACTACGACAAATGGCCCCGAATATGAAACCACATTCAGTACCATTTTAGATGAGTCTATTTACCTTCAATTGTAAAGACTGTGCGTGCTAAAAAAATGTGCCTGAAATTCGCCGCCTTCAGACAACACAATTCGTAGTTTGGTGAAGAATTTCTTTAAGTATGCGTCTGTAACCACTCGCCAGCGTCCCTAACCACGTCCGCGACACTGAGAGTGAGAGTCGATAATCCAAATGTTTCGTATCGCTGTCGATCTCAGGAGTTAAACGATAGTGGAACGACTCTTAGGAGGATTACGACTCTCTGGCGGAGTCCATAAACAAAACTGTCGAATTTGGAGAACAGAGAACCCACACTTCATTCATGAAACACCACTGTACGACGAAAAGGTTACTGTTTAGGTCGGAGTATGCTCAAACCCCATCATCAAACCATTTCTCTTTAAAGTTCGAGAAATCCTCGACGAAGCACGCTATCGTTGGATGTTGATGCACTTCGTGTGTCCGTAAGGCGGGCCGCACACTTGTGCGACATTTATTGCAATGACATAAATGCCGCAATGCGGTAATTACTGCAATGCAACAAATATCGCATGATCCCATTTGAATAGCATGCAGAGTTCATTGAAAAATTCAAAAATGAATTCAAAACAAATTAAAAGGTTTATTTAAAAAATACCAAATTTCAGGCACTTCATCTTCACTAGAACTCATTTTGTTAAACTTGCTTATATTTACAGCATTATACCTTGCGGTAAATGTCGCATAAATATACGGTTTCCAATCTCTGTGCAGTAATTACCGCATTGCGGAGTTTATCTCAATGCAATAAATGTCGCACAAGTGTGCGGTCCGCCTAAACGAGAGTCTGACGAACCTTTTTGACACAAGACGTCGCATCTTGCCACACCACAGCTACTAAGATGAAGTTCTTACAAAAGTAAAGTTAATGCAAGCCGAAGAACATTGACGAACTCAAAGCTAACTTACGAGCCAAAGTAGCTGCTATAACGCCCGAAAACAGCTGCTTTTTCGTATCGAATGGAGGTCATTTAATCGGTATTGTATTCAAAACCTGATTTGAAATAAATGGTATAGAATATCCTAAATAAAATCTTGCCCATTTGTCAAAATCGGCTAAAAAATCTTGGAGTTATTCGATGTTGAAATACCGAAAATCTAAATAACGCACGATGTACACCTCATGATAACAAATGGGTCGTTGTGTTTTTGGGACTTCAATCACAATACCTTTAAAAGCAATGAAAAGCTAGTTGGTCCTTGAGACAGAGGTAATCGGGGGTTTGACGATCGGACTGTGATGAAATAATGCAATAGTGCAATGTAGATCCGCGCCTTGTGGTTATTTCTAAACTGTTTTTTGCTGTGTCCTTTCGAAACATGTTCAGCTAATTGTTGGAGTTCAGTAAAAGGGATACCAAGATATGGATTAATATGGATATGGATTGTCCTTTAAGTTATACATATGTGGAGGGTAGGGTAGGCAGAATACAGGTATAGCAAGGATCAGAATCTCGTTTTTAATGCGACCTGGCTTGAATTGACATGACCATGCAAATTGCAGAATCGGCTCCAGCGGTCGGGCCTTCAAAATCTTGAGAGGCTGTAGTATAATTAGTTCAATTAACTGTCGAAGTAATTTTGAACCTAAAACCTCATTTAAGTATAAGAAGAGCATATAAATTTGTATGGCCATCAGTAAAAGTATCGGCTGGAGAATAATTGTACATGCCCGACTGCAGCGGTTTGATTTTTTGAATGACGTGCTCCCAATTCTGCGCAGCTGGCTGAATATTCGAATGCAGCCACTAAATATTTTGCTATCTGCAGAGTTTTAAAAAGAGATCGAAACAAGTTGAAAAATATGGTTGACTATATGGATCTCGGATATCCGGCAAATCATTAACTTACTTCAAACGAAGATAGACATCATAAACGAGAAGCCGTAATTTAATATGTTTGTGACAAACGGACTGATGAACATATATCAATGAACCTCCGAAAACGCTGCGTTTGATAGTTCTTTTAAAAATTGATGTTCTGAAATAGATACCCAAATTATCTGAAGGTAAGCTTATTATTGTGATTACTTCAATGTAAAAAGCGAAGAGGTCAGTTAAAAACATTCAAACCCCTTCGAAAAAACAACTTGCAGAAAGATTAAACATTGTCCAGCCAAAAATTTCCGATGGGAATGAAAATGGGTGCCACTCCAACTGAATGAAAGATAAATGGAAAGCGGAAAAGTCATTAGTATAATCTTGAGACGAAACATAAGAAAATGATTTAAGAATGGTGTTATGACGTGATGAAAAGTGTATTTATTTTAAGAACTCCAAAGACAGAAAATCACGGGTTAATCTAGGTCAAGCATCATTAACGATTGTAAGGCCAAATAGCGAGATCAGGTGTGATGTGCTGCATTATGAAAAGTGGGAACATTAATACTGATGGTTATCGACAATACATTTTTAATTTGATCCACGTAAGAATAGAGAAAGTAATTAGTAAGTCTTTATTTTAAAACAATATAAAGACACTTTTGAATAGTCCATCACCGTTGTGGAATTCTCATTTGGACTTAAAACTGAATTGGAAGACCAAAAAGATAGGGCACGAAAGCCCAGAATAGCATTCTATTACCGTACGTAGGTCTTTTAATATGGGGCTTCAGGCTACACATGGAGTACTGGATCTACACTCTACATGATTCTGCCGTGCTGTTCATGCCAAAGAATGTGAAAAATCCAAACTAGGCAAAGAATGGATTGTTTCAGCTTTGTGACAACTGTAATTGAAGCAATGATCTCGATCTACTGCCATGTGATCTACATGGCTTTTGAGTAGAGAAGACGTAGCCACACCCTCTAACACTAAGTATAGGTGTCGGGCCTTCTCACATCATGGAATCGAAACTCTTCTTTAACCCGGGTTTTGAGGTGGAGATAGGTACATAGTACGCTGACTATTCCAAACCAGAGAAAAATGTATGCACTGGAGTTTCTCCACTTGCTACTACAATTTACCTATTCCTACCAATGTTTTTTAAATCGGGCTACAGACTTTCAGTTTTAACTGTGCAGTTGAACTTTGTAATAAAAACTGTACGATAAACGAAACTGAAAGTGGGTGGGGTCGTCAGTACCTTGTACGGGTTTTTTGGTCAGTCTCGTCAATTTTTTTGATTTGAGTACATCTTTTTAATAATGTAAAATGGCGGAATTGAGAGAACTGAACGATAAACTGTCTGACCGTAAGTTTATCGGAGAAAAAGAGGGTCCAGAAGCTCAGGTCTGAAAACTAAGTGAAAATAGTTCAAAACTGCACAGTTTATAGCTTAGGCATGAGGTCGCACGTGATAAATTAAATGGGCAGCTTAACGTAAAAGGCACTGATGCCAAATCTCAAAGACTATCTACATGTAGGTGAACCCAAAGCCGGGAGTCAGTTTAATCGAATAGCTAAGCGGTTATCAAGGCGCTAGATGCGATCTATTAACTTCCACGCTGGTCAAACCTGTCGAAAGTAGTTGTCTTCCTTGACTAGGAATGGTCAGTCACCAGATAGGGGAGCAGCATGAAGTGCTGGTGTAAAACTATCGTGATAAGGGATGCATGGCAGAGGGTAGTTTTTGCACTGTCGTTTATCGAAATCTTCTGGGCACCGGGGTTATCGAGCATAATACCTTATTCTGATATGGAGGTTCTGTTCGGATGGATTTTCCGCTTCCTACCAATAATCATGGGAGTGATGTACAGTGCTACGCTGTTCAAATAATATTTGTAATCAAGTCTAAGCGACAAATCACTAGGCAGACTGCTGAATCTGTTCAAGCGGTCTGGCCTACAAATATGAGGTATAAACGTAGAGTACCTACCTACAATAAGCTAAGCGAGTGACTGCGGTCTTTAAACCTCACGAAAAGAAGAACGACGAGGAGATATTACACATGATCACTCTTCATGGGGTACAGCGTCACAGAAGTATCGAGGACAATCAGAAGACAGATAGATCGACCCGACTAAAAAAAAATCTCGTGGATAGACTTCCATTCAGTAGCATCTGGAGTTTAGCTTGTTGCGCCAAAACTAACATGCGGCCTGATTGAGTATTCCATTCAAGCCACTGCCGTAGTTGGGAGCCATAGGAACAATTGAGCATTTTTCTTACCGTTTTACTGACTCTGACTAGAATCATAGAATCAAGCACGGTTCATTTGAAAACCCTTTCTTATAAAGATTGGGTAAGGTCAAAGTTTGATGATTAAGAATTACCTTGCTGATAGTTGTTAGCTTTTGATCTTTCTGTTGTAATTACATTTGCTTTTATTACAAAATTAATAGTATTAATCAATACACCTGTTCTATTCAATTAATTTTCACACAAATTAAAAAGAGTCATTCATTTCGGCATAACCCTCTCAATGTACTTCCAGGGAAAGTAAGTGGTACAGACATTACCAAAATATTAATGTCCTTTTCAAATAAATTGTTCACTTCAAGTAAAACCTAAATTTGGAAATTGTCACCCAAACTGCCACAAAACGAAATTTAAGATTACATAAACAATTTTCGAATGAATCAAGTTCAAAGACGTTTCAGAAATTTTCTTTTTCTTATTTTGTGAACAACATATTCAATCTTATTTTGGATACAAGATGCGTCGGTCTTTCACTTTGAATACGATCACGTCGGCCTTTTTCTTCATTGACTACGTGCAGATGGTGAGCAGATCTTGAAAACAAGTCGAACGAAGCCAGATGGATTTTGTTTATCGAACAATGAACCACGAAGGGACCTTTTCGGATTAAAAGAGGACAAGGACCAGACATTTTTTTGTTGCCCAGGTCAGTCCTGTAATTGTGAAAAGAAATGACCGTTCCATTACGTCAATAATAATTTCTTTATTTACCACCAATTTAAATACAGAATTGTTGATATTTCAGTCATATTTGTTTTGCCAAAGCTATAAATACTTGAAAATATCTGGTATATTTTGGATCCGTCACGTGCACGGGGTGGAAGAAATTCGACAACAAAATGTTTAAAAATTATTAAAAAATAAATCCTTTCGAAATTGCTTGTGTATGTGTGTGTGTAGTTTAAATTGAAAACAATACTATGTATTTTCTGAAATAGATAAATCACGATTGCAGGTTTCTATTGCAGGAGCATCAAACTGTCTGCAGTGAAATTAAATTCAAACGTTTTATTTTCGGTGTGACCTAATGACAGTTGGCAGTCCGTCAGCAGATGGCCATTCGCGACTGATGCACCGAAGATGCATTTCTTCACCTGTTTGGTTGGTTTATGTAATGCATTGACAGAAATAGAAACGCGATTTTTATCTCATATCAGGCACTTAAAAAAAGTGTTTTTTCTTGTTACACGTGCTGTCGAAAGGTAATGAACATTTCTATAAAGATAAGAAATTTATGAATATTGGGGTGCTCTTATATGTTTGGTTTGTGTATATCTTAGTTTATGGCTGAATTGAACTAAAATTGTTGTTTTTGTTTTAATTAGTGCTCAATAAAAAAATTTAAAAAAAAATTTTTGGTAATCTAAATCTTCCTTATCGTAACTTAGATAATTTTTTTATTTCTAGATATTGCGTTAGTTTTACACTTCTCTTTTAAATTTATGATAAGTAGAGATTAATTAATAATTAAAATGTAAAACTAAAATAAATTAAATAATAGGACGCATTTTCTAAAATTAACTGTGAACAGCTGAGAATTTATAGACCGAAGATCGATTCAGATAGACCCATGTTTTATTTGATTAGTTCAGATGAAAATATCAAGTAAGAAGGACGGACTGCTTGGAGGATGTAGGAAATACCTCTATCGTTTTGAGCACTATGACTCGCCGCTGTGTCTGTCATGAAAAGATATCAATGGGACTAGGAACGGTGACTTAGGCGCAACTAGCACCAAAAAACACCGTAGAATAAATGATGAGGATTGAGATGGCTTGAGGAAAGTAAAATCTACTTTGAAAGTCATAAACGGGATTTCGAGGCCGGAAGAAGCCGAAGGGAAGAGAGAAAGGAAAAGAAACGCCAGGGGTATTAGCAGGTATGATATATGAAAGCCGTCACGCTATGCTAAAACAGCCAGTCAAGCAACAAGAGTGGAAGACCAGGAGGTGCATTTCGTTAGTGGGTTCGAGCCCCACATAACCGGCATGAAGAAGCCAGTCGGTAATGATCAGTAGCTTTTCACCTTCCAAAGGCACGAAAATAAAAAAAGTTGATTGAACTCTCGTATAAAAAAAGTTAATTGAACTACCCATCATACCCACATTATCCACCTCCTATGGAAAGGATAACGTGACTCTCATCTGGATTCCCGAATATAGGAACATAGATGGGAACCGACAGCCAAGAATAAAGCTTGGAGAATAAAGGTAGAAATAGATACATAAGTTCGGATGTTGCTCTTCACTTAGAATGTTTGCTTATGTGTGAGAGGTAGAAAGAAATTGATTGACCAAGAAGGATGTGCCATAAGCATACTCAATAGATCGCTCGATTACGGAGGTCAAGCAGCATTGGACATGGTTAGTACTAGTTGGGGACTGCTTGGTGAAACCGTTGTCTCGCGTTTGGAAGGATGAAAATCCAATTGCAGAAATAAATCGACATCGGAGCTTATTCACGTATGAATTCTTTTTTAAAAAGTTTTTTCTTTACTTGTGAGTGATTCAAAAAAAAAAGAAGCATTAAAAGGAGTGCTCTTTTCTGCGGGCATGCAATGTTAAAAAGGATATAGAAATGGTATGGAAGAGCGCCCCAAGATTTTTAACGGGCGTTCTAAAATTGATATTGCAGCGTTACATTTTCTACTGGGTTCCTAAACTCTGTTGGATTACTTGAAACAACAAACAAGCACAAAATTTTAGGAACGCGACTTTGTATCATGAAAGCCTCAAATTGCTAAGTCGGCCTCGAAGGCAGCATATCCAAAGAAACTTACTATCACATGATTCGTTGTTCAGCTGATTAATGAAATCTTCAATAATATTACAAAAATCCCATTGGAATTATCACATGTAGGTCTGTCGCAAGCTTCTTGTTGAGGGGTGCCTTCGCCGGCACTGCGACCTATTTTGTTTGATCTATTGTTCCATCCTTGTCTTTAAAAACCATCAAGGTTAAGGCTTCTAATATAGCCTAAAACTGATTTAGGATTTCTGTCCCAAATCTCCCGGTAGGGAAGTCACGATGGAGGAGGCTCAATCTCTTCCTCGCTGTAATCTCACAGTCGCACAGCAAGTGCTCCGCAGTTTCGGGAGCTGCTCCGCAGAACCAACAGCTACAATCGGCCACCAGACCTATTTTGTTTAGATGGTAGTTAAGCGAACAATGGTCCGTCAAGAGCTCTTTATTATTATTAGCACCCACCTCTTGAGATGTAAAAGTTTGCCCGCTTTAGCTTTATTGATTTGGATGAATCTTTTAGCTTGACGAGCACCCTGGGTCTTTAACCAGCTATGAAGAAACAGCTGGGCGACCCAATTTTTTATGGCCGTTTTTACATGACAGCTTGCTAAGCTACAGAAGGGTCCGGACCAATAGGTCTACTCAAGTTAATATCGGTCAGTCTTGAAGTAAAGAAATCTGCTATAAACTGCATTTTGTAGAGCTTTCAGCGTGGGCACCTCGCTTTTGCCTTTCTAGCAGAGATATACACCGTCGTGACATATATGTACCTACCAAGGCTTGAAATACTGGCTAAAATCCAATTAGAGCGATAAGGTCGTCTAAGTCTGCCTAATTCTAGGATCACCAACAGGCCCATGATAAACTAGAAATTGTCAATCGGACCATAGGCAATGGAAATCTCCTGGAAATCGGATGATCTAGCCAGGTAGAACGTGATACTGTATTCGTCGATCAATGTGGTGAAGAGGGTCCTAGACGATCGGATTCTAGGTACAGTTCCAGGATTAGTTTGCCTAACAGATTCATTTCCGTGCTTTCTCATGATAAGAAATAGAAATAACAGGACACCGATTGGTTTGTTTATCACACGCTTTGTTCTAAATTGCCATTTATGGAGGGAAGAAAATGCCAAGTAAGGTCATGGTCTTTGCTACTGTTCCGTGATAACGAATAACAGTATCTGGTTGTTTAAGGGGGTAGACTACAGTAAAATTTTCAAAAAATTCATTTCTTTTTTTTTGCTTTAAATTTGAATCAGCCACCTCGAAAACCACCGAGTTAGAAATTTCATCACAAAATAATCAAGATTTCACGTTTTGGCCAGAAATTTGGAACTCTGTCCCACAGTGCAATGTTCAAACGCGTTTTTCTCGAAACGATGTTTTTCAAAACGGTGTACATGATATCTCAAGATCTAATCAACGAATTGACTTGAAATTTGACACACTTCTTTTATGGATGAGTGCCTCTGGCGTCACGTAGGATTTTGTCAATATCTTGCTTTGTTCAATAATTATTAACAATCATAACATGAAATTTGTGCCGAAAAAACGTATTTGCACAAATTTCATGTTATGATTGTTAATAATTATTGAACAAAGCAAGATATTGACAAAATCCTACGTGACGCCAGAGGCACTCATCCATAAAAGAAGTGTGTCAAATTTCAAGTCAATTCGTTGATTAGATCTTGAGATATCATGTACACCGTTTTGAAAAACATCGTTTCAAGAAAAACGCGTTTGAACATTGCACTGTGGGACAGAGTTCCAAATTTCTGGCCAAAACGTGAAATCTTGATTATTTTGTGATGAAATTTCTAACTCGGTGGTTTTCGAGGTGGCTGATTTCAAATTTAAAGCAAAAAAAAAGAAATGAATTTTTTGAAAATTTTACTGTAGTCTACCCCCTTAATAAGACCTGAATTGAATAGCTTTGTCTAAGCAACGAATTAGTGGGCAAACGGTCGAACTTCTTTCAGTGGTCTGGCCTAAATATTTGAGGTATAGGGGTTGCAGCACAATAGACGCAAACGGCGACCTTGGTAGTTTTGGACCCCACTCCTCATTCAAGAGTAAGTGAAAGTGATTTTTTACATCCTCATTAAAACGTATAACTGTTTTGTTTTCTAAATGTGTTTTGTTAGCCCGGTAAAAAAATTCTATACGTTCTGTCTTCTGATGGGATTTAAATTCTTCAGCATTTTCTAGTTAATAATTGTAGAATTTCGAAAGAAAGTAACAAAAATTTCAAAATTAAGAAAGATACTTTCAGTGATAAACACAAAACCACATCAATTAATCATCAACTTATTCCTCCTATCAGATTCGTAAATCGAGTTGAGATAAAAACTTCATTTTCATTCCGAAAAAAAGTAATCAAAACCGGAACGAAATTTAGTAGTCAAATTTATCCGTGATACCACAAGGAAAAAAAACATGACGACGTTTTTGGCTAGCAAAAAAAAAAATTAAGACGTAAAAAGCTCTAAGTCTTCGACAAACGTAAGAATAATTTTTTGTCCGATGACCTGTCTTCGATTGAAGTAGAAAACCATGTGTAATGCGATTACCTATTGGAGTTGTGGACATAGACACAAAGTGCATTCGTTTTTTTCCTTGATTTATCGATTTTTTTGCGTGTATTTCTGCATAAGTCCAAAGCTCACTGGATATTTTACATTCGCGTTTCATGATAGTTAGCACGTCAACGTTTGATACTTTTATTGATCGGAAGTTCAGCTGAAGATTAGAAATAGAAATAGGATGAAGTTTAGAGATATCATGTTTAAATAAAGTAAATAGACGTTACAAGCTTCAATGTTAAATAAAATTTGGTTGTTGGAGGAACTGGGAAATTCGGGACGGAGCTGAGAGCTGTCGCACAAAACAGATGGCGTTGAAGGTCAACACTGTTTCTACCCTACGTCCCACGAGGGATTAAAGGTGCAGAATGGAATGGATGGAGAATAATAGAAGTGTGAGGAGAGTATTATCTTGCTTTATTAAAGCAACCTCTATAATTGAGGGCAATTGAAATATGACTCATATGAATTTCAACATTGTAGTTTTTATTGCAAGATGGAGAAAAAAAAACTACGTCGTTACATTTTTTCTAAAAGTACATTTAGAGCTTGCCGCACACCATGATACTGGCGGACGACGGACGTCAATTGTCATATGGAGGTTCTGCCAGGATTGCTTTACACTATACTACCATACTCATGGGACTTCTATGGAGCAATCAAATTGCATTCAACGGTCCGGGACTGACTATTGATGAAGAGGGCCCTTGTCGATCGGTCCTAGATCAGGGAACTTGTTAGATTGATTGCTGTTTCTTCATGCGACTAAGAAATTATGAGGGCATGGCAGAAAGGTTTTCGGAGTCTTGTTGGCTTGATTTACCAGTGCCATCATGACCTCCGCTGATTGTTATGACAATATCATGTACGAAGACCTGTGGTTTGAAGCTCCAGCTATTAAAGTCGCTAGAAGTTCGTCAATTACGATAGGCAAAGTTCTCTCTAAGCTGCGTGCTGCTAATTTTTCGAGAGTTGCACAGTCGTTTTTGTAGTCTGCGCGCAATAGGCTTGTTCACTATTTTTTGATTTCATTTTATAAAAGAATTACGTCTAAAAATGGTAAGATTCCAAATTTCACAAAAAAAGTAAAATTTTCGTAGGGGCGGCGGTGTGGCAACTTGTTGAGAATAGAATTTCATCAAACCCTTTTCACGCATTTTTGGATAAAGCCCGCCAACATCCAACGATAGCATGTACGACGGTTTTTCCAACTTTAAACAAAGATGGTTTTGAGCACATTTCGGCCCAAACCATGACTTTCTCGTCGTACAGTGTTATTTTGTGAATGACATATGGGTTCTCTGTTCCCCAAAGTCGACAGTGTTGTTTATTGACTCCGAGAGTTTTGTTTATTGGCTACATCTAGAATGGTACTCAATGTCGTTTCAGAATCATGTACATTTGTCGAAATCGGCTAAAAAATGTCAAAGTTATTCAATGTTGAAATACCGAAGGTCTAGATG
Organism: Thereva unica; assembly: GCA_949987705.1. Lineage (NCBI taxonomy): Eukaryota > Metazoa > Arthropoda > Insecta > Diptera > Therevidae > Thereva > Thereva unica. The sequence continues at coordinate 38,317,482 of OX465281.1, forward strand.
GCGCATCCGTATAAACAAAGGCGACCAGTTATTTGAGAAGCCGAGAAATGAGAGTCGTATTTTTACTTGGGCATAAAACACAACAGAACATGCGAATTTTTAAGTTTCGCAATTCTTTTCGAAAGTCAATTGTATCGCGACTCTTGCTATGTTGAAACTCATTTGGGATTTAAATTTTTGTTGGACCCCCCATTAACATCTGCAATTGTTGCGCCACTGATGGTATCCCTGGTACTATCTGTAAAGGACCCTTCAGGAGACGAGAAAGACAATACAATTTGATTGATCTTTAGACAAGACTTTGCAAAACCTCATGTAGGCTGGATGCTTGTCTAATTCTTCTCCGCAGGCTTTCCATGACCTTCGTTTGTTGTAATGTATTTTTCTTGTAATTCGTAAGGGCTTTCTTGTAGAGGTCGCAGCTATCCTGGACCTCCTTATTAAATAGTTTTTTAACTTCCTTACCTATTCATATAAAAATGAATCCCTGTTTTCCTTGCTCACCCCATAACTTGAGAACCACTTTACCGATTTCTTCATCTTTTTTTTTAAGTTTTCTAATACTTTGTAGAAGGTCCTTACGGAAGGAAAATTAAGAAAATGGTGCAGAAAATTGGATAATTTCACAAAACCTAACGACTAATGTATGTATGTCCGTATGTTCGTAATAACCTCCCACACCGTGCAACCGATCTTAATGAAATTTAAACCAAGTGCTATTTACATTAACATAAATAACATAGGCTATTCTATTAATTTCTCCTGTAGGGCGCTGTCATGAAGAGCTTCGTTGAAAATCTTCCCAGAGCTTCGGAATTTTGCATGAAGATCCGTGGGAGTTTCCTATGATGCACCTCAAAGTCCGATTTGCAAAATGGCCGCCGACATTCAAAATGGCCGCGGAAATATGGTTGAATTTGCCAATTTTGTTCGAATTCCAATGAAAATGTGTATCTAGGGTTTTTTAAGGTCTCAAATAAGGAACTTCAAAATTTATAAATTCAAAATGGCCGCTCATATATGCTCGACGAATTTGCAAATTGTGTTCCGATTCCAATGAAAATCGGAATCTAGGATTTTTCAAGGAAGCAAATAACGGATTTATGATCAAAACTTATAAATAAAAAATGGTCGCGCCAATATGACCGACGAATTTTGTTAATTCTGTTCCGATAGGAAAGTGGGTATTTGGGATTTTCTAAGGTAGCAAACAACGAATTTTTGATCAAAACTAAAATTCAAAATGGCCGCACCAATTGTAGTCCGATTCCAATGAATATCGCTGTATGGGAGTTTTTAAGGTAGCAAATAACGAATTTATGATCGAAACTTATAAATCCAAAATTTCGGGGCCAATATGTCTGACGAATTTTCCCAAATAAGTGTTATTTCCCGGTTAACTGTTTGTAGGTTGCTCAAGAGTTGGAAAATTTGAAAATGGAAAAGCATTGAACATACATAGTATATTCTAAATATTGGTTAAGAATTGATCAACAAAGTTTTTTTGGCAAGATGGTAAGGAGAAGCGGAAATGTGGGACTTATACACAATGGATAAGAAGAATTAAAGAAACACCCTTGAAATTTTAGATATAAGTCTAGGACCCTACAATACGGGAAAAGGCTGGCATCTAGATAAAAAAAAAGAACCTGGGTCAGCAGATGAGAGCCCAGGGGTCAAGCAATTTATATAAAAATTATTATTATATTATTATTTCTTTCGCCAAAGTATTTATTAAAAAATACGAAGAATGTTATTTATTGAAAAACGGGGGATTTTCGTTGTAGTTTCACTTTTGCCTAGGGCTTCGAGACCCATTCGTTTTTTTTAATACATTACATACATTACATATAGTGCATCGTACTAATTATGATATGGCTCTTCTTAATAAGAATTTTTCATCAAAAAAACTACTCAAGCATTGTTGTTTGTTTACTGAGATAAAATTGAAGGCTCTTATACGGATACCATGAAAATAATTTCGGTACAATCAGACTCAGTTCACATCGAACCATATATACATATGTATCAATAAGTGGGCCAACACGCATCAACAACTTAAATTTCGAACAATCACTAATTCGACTTGCCACGAAAAAAAATACCCAAAATTCATAGAGGTCAAATTAATAAAAATATGAAATTGATCAATTTCGATTTAATTCACATTTCTACCAACGTGATTTTGGAGAATTTCAATTTAACTACACACAACCGAAAAAAAAAACAAAAACAAAACAATGAAACAACAATCAAAATCACTAAATTGAAAAACACAATAATTTTCGAATTATTGCACGACTTGATCCTATTTTTGAAATATAATAAATATGCATAAACAGCATGCACCATAAAAATTGTACATAAAATTATTTTGGAATATGAATAAATTTTCACGTAGCAATAATAATACACGTAGGTAAAATTGAACAGGAATTTGTTTTTTACTTATCAATGATGAATTTACCTCATTTCGTTACGTTTCAATAGTATAAAGGTCAATGTTTATTCGTAATAAGTATTATCGAATTTTTATCTTTGATTATTAAATCATTTCCTTTATGATGATGGAACGAAGAGATTATGAAGGGGGATGATTTAACATAACTTACAGAAAAAGAAGCTATCAGTCATTTCGATATCGTATTTTTATTTTTTGATAAAATATGAATAATTTCGGAGATTATATACATTTTTTAATCACGTTTATGACGTCCTTAATTAAAATTTCAAATTAAATCCAGGTTGTATAATTACGTAAATAAATTATGTAAAATTCAAGTTTAAATGAATTTTGAATGTTTCCAAAATGATGTAAGAATAAAAATGATTAATAAAAATTTAATAATTTTTTTACTTACCCAAAGCTCATTTCAGTATCACCGGATATAGGGGTTGAAAGATGTTTAACTTTAAGAAAGAAATTAAAAAAATTTAAATTTAGTCTTTTCCGCGATGTTAGCAAAGCAATTGCATAAGCAGTTTATTTTTTTATTTTGCCGAAGATATCGAGTTCAGCAGAGAATTTTCTATTCACTGTTTGTCACTTTCTTTTAAAATTTAAACTGCCAACGTCCTCAATTTTCACCACAGCATTTTTTCCCTCCAAAAAAAAAAAACCAAAAACCCCAAACAAAAATCTTTATTTATAAATATCGAGTTAAGTAATTATTCACTGCAGAAATTTTGTATTAATTTTACAGAAACTGAATTCTATAAAAGAAAAAAACTTCACTAAAAATATTTTTATTTTATACTGAACAATTCCGACACGTCGCGGCTTTACAAGCACTGAACTGGCAGCGGCCTCAACCGATTCTTTTTATAAGCTTTTGCACGTCTTTGCTGACGGTTGGAAAAAGTTCACAGACGTTTGTACAGTTTAGGAAGGGGTGGAGGGGGACAGAGAGAGACTTTAATTTGGCACATGTTGCGCAAAAATATACTGAGCATAAAATAAAATACATTCGCAATAAAGGAAGACACACACGTGACACACCTCCTGCGAAGACGAATAGCTATAGCGTACAAGTTCGTCATCAATGACGCTGATGTATAGTTGAGAGAGCGAATTGAGGTGACATAAACAGTCATTATCTTGTGACATTTCTGTGTAGGCCAGGTAAGTTATATACCTTCAGCCATTCACAACCAGAAACCCGTTTGCTTTTCTCGCTCTTGAACGGTTTGTATGTATAGTAGCCAAAGTAAGCAAACCTGGTAAAATACCAGTCTCCATTTCCACTACTAAACCAGCTACCTACCTTATTTAAGTAAGTGTAGACTGGTCGTGCTCTTGGCGAGAGCTTTCAATTAGTCTTCCTTCACTACTTAATACCTAACCTAAAAGCGCTAATTAAGGAAAAAGAGGCAGCGTGGGTCGAACAGTGCAACTTAATTTGCATTAATGCACAAATTGACATTCAGAGGCGCGTTAATTTGCATAAACCTACAAAAATTAACCCAAAGTGAGACTTTTTTTTTTTCAAAACTTGATTTTCCTATTCAATACAGACAATCTTCCATCCATTATCTTCTTCTTTGTTGAATCTCCAAACTGGCGCTTAGATATATACAAAAAATCAGATAAAACAGGTTTAAACCTAACGCATCGTAGACTAGGTCTCTAAAACCAGGTAAGGTAATTAAAGTTGCTCTTGAACTTGACGAAAGAAAGAGAGAGAACGGACAATGGAAATCGGAACCGGACATAGTAATTTTGATTAGCTCGGGGTTGCATTGAAAACTAGACTGGTGTAAATTGAATTGTCATGTTGTTAGCAAATTATTAATAAGTGGTAAACGCGCGACAACTACGACCGCATTACATAAAAGAAATAAGGTGATGCGCGAGACTTGTGAAATGATAACATCCCGCGATAATGGGAAGATATTTGATTGCATTCGAGAAAAATGTTTTTAAGGAAATTATAGATATGACATGCACGATGACTTGTTATTAGAAAGATGGTTTGTCAATTCAACTTTTGATGGGCGTGTTTCAAGTTGACATTATGTCCAATTCAAGTGCATTTATTCGATATATTTTGTCGGGGATAGATGAAAGTTATTTTATCTTTAAGATAAGAGAATAATTGCAAATAATTAATGCACAATTGATTTATACCGGGTGTTTTTTTTAAAACTTGACACGGATTTTTTTTTTAAACTTGACACGGAATTCTTGAACAAAGGAGGGGTGACAGAGGGAAACCTGTTATACAAAAGATGTCTGATATGGAGGGGGACATCGATTGGGTATAGTGCGCACCCCCTCCCTTCCACCCCCTGAGCCGGGGGGGGGGTAACTTTTTTTTCAATTGGCAACCCCTATTGTTTATGCAAGATTCCGATTCCTGGGATGAAAATAAACATCTTTTGGATATTAAACAACTTTTATTTATTAATTTTCTAAGATAAAAAGTGCTCAAAATGTTCGCCATTGACGCCTTGCCGGCCTGCCGCCAATGTTTCTGACTGAAAGAGACGGCTTAATGACGATTTCAATCAAAGTTTCCGGAGTAAAAACAAATGATAGAAAAAAATGCTTGGGATAAAAGATGTTTATTTTCATCCCAGGAATCTGAATCTTGCATAAAAAATAGGGGTTGCCATTTAAAAAAAAAAAACTACCCCCCTCCCAGGTCAGGGGGTGGAAGAGAGGGGGTGCGCACTATACCCAATCGATGTCCCCCTCCATATCAGACATCTTTTGTATAACAGGTTTCCCTCTGTCACCCCTCCTTTGTTCAAGAATTCCGTGTCAAGTTTTAAAAAAAACACCCGGTATACAAATTATCTTTTATAGATAATTTTTTTCTTTATTTTTTAATAGTGTTGGTAACCCTGATTTCACCATCTGTCAAAATTTCCGCAGATTTTTTAAAACGCAGTCACCAGTAAATTTATGTATATGATCGCATGTCTTTATTCATTAGACGATCTTTCGAAGTTTTGCTGACCAAACATAATGGCCATCATTAGTGGCCAAAAAATCTACTTTAACTTCTGCAAAAATATGATTATGACGTACACATCAGTCATAAGTTCATAGGATGACAAATAGATGGCGCTCCATTTTGACAAATTCGTATGATTTTTAGTTACTAGCAATCTTCAAACGTGTCAAAATTTCAAGCCACAAGCCACAGAGGTTTTAGTGATGTAATTTTGTAATTTTCAAAATAGAAAAATCAGAATTCCGTGCATTACTTTTTAATGACAAAAAATATCGTTTAAGCAAAGTAATGGCTTGACAAGTGTTATTCGGAACCTGGTCCATTGAGACAAATGGTAGAGAAGTGGTTTGCTAAACGCGGCCGCAAAACACCGATAATGCTAAACGCCCTTTGTTGTTCAAATTCGGCAATTATTCCAGAAAACCCTTTTTCTTAAGACCAAATTTCCCTGACTTTTACAGGTTTTCCAGACAATATTGGAATTTTTTGTCAGACTTTGGGTTATATCATGAAATATATACATATAATGTCGAAGAACTAATATTTCAGAAGCAAGATTGTAATAAAGGTAAAGCCAGTGAGCAGCGGCCAAAAGTAGACCGAGCCAGCTATCCTGTCTGCAACATGGCTATACCACGGGTCTATACTCAAAACAAGTTCAAATACGACATGTTTACCATTATTGAGAATATCCACATCGAGCAGATAGTCCTGGCTGACGCTACTTTGTATATCTGGACCATACAGTGAAAGAATTAAAACTTTCAAACCAAACTCTACTTTTTGGCGGGTCAACAAAGATGTACGGTCGGGCTTTGTTGTGATGGAAGACAGCACCTGTCCTATTATTAAATTCGTATAGTTATCGTTCAATTCCCTGGGATAATCTCTCTAGTAGTCAATAGTAGAGTTGAGAATGAATCGTTTCCCTTCCAGTTCCACGAAAGGAGCACGCATGTGTGATTGTTGAAACAAACAGAGTGACCTTGCTCATTTGTGGGGACTGGAGGCTGCCAATATCCTTGGAAACAGAGATTTTGAGATTTATTTCTTGTATACCGGGTCTAGCTTGATGAAGTATGCGAACTTGGCAGGAAAATGGCTGGTAATAATATTAGTTGTCGAAGATGAGCAATTTAGGTAGCCTTAACCAATTGACTCAAGATATTGACGGAGAAGAATTTAAGATTGTAGGCGCACGGACTACGACCTTTCGTTGGTTCAACACAGAAGAGTTTCCGAACATTCATTACATTTTAACGATGTCTTGAGCTCTCGACTTGAAAATATCTGAATTCCATTGGAATACAATTTATTCATAATTATGCGCCCGCGGCACGATTCTCAGTATATTATAATAATTTTAAGGTTCATCTCTTACTGAAGGTCTGTTTACTGGCAGAGAAATCTATAGTAGCCTTCTTTGCCCTTTTTTAGATGTTGAGCCTGTAATACAGCTAGGAGTCCAAAAAAAAAGCCAAAGTACTTAGCTTATTGAAATAGGCTCAGTACACGCCCATATTTGTAGGTACACTAAAATCAGGTACTTTTTCTATAGGTGAAAATAGAAATGGCAAGAGGAGTTCACCCTGGGGTGTGCTACCGGACGCCGTCTTTACAACTCCACAAGCCAGGACAAGACAAGACTGCAAGATCAAGATATCAAGACTGCACTCATCACTAAGTGCCGAAAGACTTGCAGTGATTTTTGCTCATCAGTCTTGCACAAAGTCTCTCAAAAAATCTTACAGTCTCGGTTTTGCTAATTGTGCAAGATAAGGCCTTTTGCCTATCCCTACAAGACTTGTGGCACCTAGTGATGATCATAAAGTCTTGCTATCTTGATCTTGCAGTCTTGTTTTGCCCTTATCCTGTCTGGTCTTGGTCTTGCTGGTTTTACTGACCACAACCATTGTGGCGGGTTGAATTCCGGCAGGGCCACCACCTGCTTAGCCCCGATGGTGACTTAATTGAAAGCGCCTTCTATGTACAGGAAGTTTGCCAATGTAAATTGTTTGTATTGTATCGCACGCAGTATTCATGCTGTGTCAATCGATTTTCTCTTGCAATATGCATAATGAGAGGAAGACATTGGGATCTCTGCTATAGAATTACGGCGGCGGTGTAGCACTGTCCTGTACACTGGTTTATATTTCGGAACACAGCCTATATAGATGCTGCACTAGTGCTTAATACCGCCTGATATTATCACTATCATATTTCCTCTGTTAACACAATTGCGCGAAATTTGGACGATGACGACGTCTCACGCACTAATCTTTTTGCACAATTTGTGCATAATAACATGCATAATAATCTGCCTAAAAGCAATGTCTGTAAGAAGTTAAGGGCGCATAAAAATATCTCGTACGGGCGCCAAAATACCTATACCTATTTCTGCCTATAGCAATGTTTGTTCCACAACACAGGACTAGCCCCCTAAACTAACTCTCACAGTCAACAGCCCGTTACATTTTCGTAAAAACTCCGGTTTAGAAATTCCTTTATAACTAGAACAAGTGAAGTGTGGAACAACTTTCCCAAGTCAGTATTTCCGAATTCGCACAAAATTCAAGAGTTCAAACGCAAAGTTCATCACTTCTTCATCATACATCTCCCTTCACTTACCTCAATCTATACTATCCTTTCAGCTAAATTAACTACTAGACATTGAACCATGACGTGAACGACATGACGTACTGGTGTCTAAAGTGTGACCCCTGAGCTTAGGCTTTCACATAAAAAATCATAAATTATTACTAATTCAGTAAAAAAAAGTAGTAGAACGACGTACAAAAATAAAAACGCATACGGTTCCTAAAAGCAAACAAAGGCTATTATAAGTCAAGGCTCTTCAAAGCCAAGCATCAAACCATGATGCCAAAACTGCTATTGTATAAGACGACAATTTTAACCGTCTCTCATATGAGTTCAAATGCCGAGGTTTTACTCTGACTTATTATACGTTTTGGGAGGCAAGCTCTTGGAAAAATTATTGTCCCAATATGGGAGAAAAGACAGTTTCGTAGATTCTGGAGTTCTTAGCTGTAGTTTGCAATAGCTGATATTTTGAACTGCCACAACTTGTTTACATTTGGATCAACCTCAGTGGCATTAGATTTATAAGGTGTCCCGCCGTCCGGAAGATCAGGATTGATGTTCTGAATTTGTCAAATTTCAATAATGCAAAAAGTTGACTTATTGAAACAATAACAATGTATTTTCAATAACACGAAAGTAGAATATATAGTTTAAACTACTTTTGGCAGTCACAATATTGATTAGATTTGATAAATATAAATAATCGCATTAAAAATGGCAAGTTCAGATTTTACCTTGCAATATTGGCAAATTAATAAATTAAAAAAATTGTCACTAAATCGGCTTAACTCTTGTGAATAAAAAAATACCGATTCAAGAAATGTTGAAACCGACAAAACTTGTATCTCCAATACCACAAAAAGCTGGCGGTGGCCTATACGCAAAACAAAAGGTTCAATGATATTCCAATAATCACAATCTGTTTCAATCCAGCCGGCATTGTACTAGCTTTAATCGCGCAGACATTGAATATACAATGCATAACGTTCAATTAATCGGAGGTTTCCCTTTCACTGGAGCAGTTTTAAATTTGTTTACGTAACAAATTTACACACTCGATTTCTGTTTAGGTGTTAAACTACTGATAAAGAACAATTTCGCGTTTATATTTTTCGATAGCGGTCGCTGACACCAAGAACAAGAAGCCAACCATGTTACCTGGTTACCTGAGTCTTGGCACGTTTCTTAAAGTTTTTCGTTCAGTAGACCAGTCAATTACTAAAAAAAGCACTTAGCAAACACCGATGATTTAGCAAAAGGGTATTTTTTGCTTATCAGGCATTTTGAGAAACTGCGTAGTTTAGTCATCAAAGTTAAAAGTCTAAAATTTCTGCAGATAAGCAGAGGTGAGCTTATGTTGGAAAAATCACAAAATTGCACGGGCATTGTTTTGAGGCACATAACAAGCTGCTCTACACGAATTCCTAAACGACTTCGATCAATTACGTGCCTTGCGAGGCTACTAAAGAATTTCAAGCACAGCAACTGAACTGGCAGAAAAGTGCAGTCGAGTCGGGCTGAAAACTGCAGTCGAGTCGAGTTGGAGGATTGCAATCGGCTCAGGTAAAAATACGACACGAAAATTACTGAAGTTACCTCAATTTCGAGGTCATGCGGTGAATGCAAGCTGAGCATAAATGCATTTATTTCAGATGTGAGCAAAGTAATAAAAATTGTTTTTGTCTGTATTCGCTTTTTTTGGTTTAATATTGCATAAATTGTTTTGTTTGTGAATTGAGGATTTGTTGCGGAAATGTTATTTTTTAACTTAAAAAGAGTATTGATTACCTAACGATCTTTTATAAATTTAAAGAAAATTTTCTATTTTGGAACAAAAAAACTAAGTTTACTAATACATACTTAGTAAATCGCCCATTAGAAAGATTATTTCTAGCAAAACGAGATTTAATTTCCGTTTGAACATATTGTAGATAAAGTGTTTTCAGTTTAAGGTAAGCCACGTTGGAGAAAATTACTTTTTCTGATTTTCTCCATATGTCGTAAATTCCATGCAGTGATATGTGTCTTTGAATAATATTTTAACACAAAAACCCTTTATCTTATTATATTTACCTCGAAAAGTCAATTGGTAAAAATATTCACATCCTATTCTATACAGCTCAGGGTAAGTTTGACTCCTTTTAAGGGCATCATTACTGACATTAATATTGTGGTTCGCGTCCATCAAAATAGCTTTGTTCCCGTACTTTTCCTGCAAAAATTTGTTGGGCAAAAACTTAGTTGAATGGTGGGGATAATTTTGTCAAAAATCCAGAAAGTAAAGAAACACTTTTTGGGAAATTTCCTGCAAATGAAGAAGAAGATAACATAAATATCGATTGTCTATGTGTATGCCGCTTTTCAAGATACCCACATACATACAAAAAATTGTCAATTGACAACTTGCAAGAAATCGCAGGACCGAAAACCTCCGGCTAATTCCTGCACGAGGGGAAGTGAAAATTTCCCCGCTTTTTCTGTCATGAGAAAGTAAAGAAACACAAATTGGGAAAATTTTTGTCTCGCGGGATCCCACATTCGAGTTCTGGAACAAAGCAAATGCGATTGACAGTTTCAAGTCTGCCGTAATTCGTGTTAGAGGCGTTGATTTGTAAAACAGGTGGTCCCCTCAAATTACAACGACTCTCTCTTGGTTTCCATTAAGAAGCTGATGAACAAATGCAACATCGTCCACCTCACGACGCTTGTGAAGAGTTAACTAACTTAAGCTGGGGTTCATATGATGGAAGAACGAATGGGTTTTCCCAAGGAAGATGATTCGAACCTTGTTTGCAATCCTCGATACCCTTAATGTAACGATACAATTTGATGTCAGCAGCGAAAATCAATATTTTACAGTTTCTTAGCAAAGGAATAATGTCATCAATTGATAGTATAAATAGAAGAGGGCCAAGATGACTTCCTTGAGGGACACCGGACACCTTCAATGGTTACTGATTTGGATCCACGAAAAAGAACTCGGTAGGTCTTGTCAGCTAAGTAAGACTGGATCCATACTAGACGTCTTTCGGAAAGCCTAACATTCTGAATTTGAGAATTATAATGGGATGGGGGAGCTTGTCAAACGCCTTACTAAAATAAACACAATCTGTTTGACAACCAGAAACGAAGCCCTCGACAGCATAAGAAATGAACTCAAGAAGATTGGTGGTAATGGTACGAGCTGCAGGAAAACCATGTTGATTCGTTGAGACCAGCCTCTTGAAGAAAGGAACGATTGCAGAATAGATAATTGATTCAAAAAGTTTCGGTATAACAGACAACTTCGCAACTGGTCTATAATTCGATATTTCGTTCTGGCTACCACTTTTGTGAATAGGAATTATGAATAAATTCTTCCAAAGAGTAGGGAAAGGGTACTTCCCTACTACCCTACTATCCAGGGATTTTTGAAAAAGGGTTTTCAGTGGAGACTGGAGAATGTCCATACAGGACTAAAGGACAGCAGGAGGAATACCGTTGGGCCAGAAGTGAAGTCGAATGGGAGTGCGTCAATATGTTTCACGATTTCAGCACTAGTAATTGAGAAAGGTAAAATATGAGCCTCACGGTGAGAAATTATGTGGCGAAAATTATTGTCATTAGGCTGAAAGTCAGAAGGTGTGAGAGATTGATGAAAGAATGAACTAAAGTTAGCCTTTTTAAAGTTAAAGGAATGGGTTACCACCTCCGAACAAGGAGTATTCTCTAAATTGAAGCAATGATTAAGCAGGAGATGAGGGTGGTAATTGTCAACAGACGTCATGACTATTGGACTGGGTTCAACATTTATGGTGATTGAGTCATTAAAGAATATAAGAACCAACTGCCTCCCTAATACATTATAGTCACATATCGCTCATTTGATTCAAGCCGAGTGAGAATAAGATGAGATAGAAGGATTCCTTAAAATTAAGGCTGCCTGGTAGTTAACGTCATCTTCGTTAGGTTTTTACCTCCTTCGTCAAGTGTGCTAATCATGTCTGGTGGGATATATCAGCATATGGAGATCAACCGAGATCTCAACTAACACCAAATTGTGGCTGTTCAACTCCAACGTTAAGGCAGTTCTGTTGTACGGTTGCAAAACATGGAGTGTCACACAATTCATTACAGGGCGCCTACAACTCTTCATCAACCGATGCCTGCCTCGTATCCTAAAAATCCGCTGGCAAGATAAAATTTTAAATGAAGAACTATGGCGACGTTTCCCGTCCAAGAAAGGATAGACGACCAAACCAGGCGAAGGAAATGGAATTGGGTTCGCCACACCTTGCGACAAACCGAAAATCTAGCCAAACAGGCACTTGACTAGAATCCGCAAGGATCCCGTCGAGTCGGAAGACATAGAACAACGTGGAGGATTACTCTACTAGCAGAGGCAGCAACAACTGGGTGATTCTGGCCGTAGCTGAGAGCTGTCGCGCAAAACAGAGTCCGCCCTATGTCCCATGAGAGATCAAAACAGCATAAAGCAAAGGGATATAGCAGAACAGCAAAAAGAGATTTGTTTTGGAGAAGGAAATTTTAAAAGCAAGTTGGTGGCCATAAAGGGTGCCATTAGCATTCTCAAAAGAGCGGTTCTCGTTCGATTGCGAAGGTCAAGCAGCATTATCACCTGGTTAGTATTTAGTTGGGGACGGCTTGATAAAACAACATTCGCGTTTAGAATGGACGATTACGAACACAATTATTCCTGTATCAGAGCCATGGATACTTTAGTTTTTTGGCGAATTGGGTTTGTTGATGACTTTTTATTATGTCAAGAAGACAAGGTAGACCAAAGTATACGCTTGTCAGAGTGGATTCTGACTTTGATTACTTGGTTCGCTAAATTGGCAATAGTCAACCTGCACAGTCGTGTTAGTTTAACCTCAATGGCAAAATTTCACACGGCAATTCATGTGCAAGAAAGTTAGTTTATAGTTTTCGAATAATAACTTTCGAATTATCGATCAACTATTACAGTCAGTTGGCTTCTCGAAATTAATTTTTATTTATTATTTATTAATTTGTGGTTGGAGTTATGAAACTAAATATTGTGATATATTAAGTAGAAGCAGAAAATTTTTGGTTTTAACAAAATATACTTTAATATTGATTTTTCTAAAATTTAAAAAGTACTGCTAAATAGTCTCTGGTATAGAAGGCGATACTGCCAGTGTGACAACGTTGTTTTTACCTTAATAAACGTAAAACACCTGTTTAATAAAAACAAAGTAAAATTTTGAAATAAGTTTGAGCTTTTCGAGTTTGTTTTATGGAATTTTGCACTCTCCCACCAAACTAAGCGCCATTTCAACAATTTTGAGAGGCACACGTGCTTTAAAATCTCATTGATCTATTTATGTTGCCGTGAATAAAAACTGCTGGTTAACGAATGCGAAACGATCAATATACATAAAATATGTAGGCACGAATATACTGTTAAATATTGCCTCAGTATGGGGGGCTCGTCTCTCGAATTTCAACTACATAATTCCGGTTGGTGGCAAAATGGCGCACTGCATCACGCCACTACGTTACTGGTATAGGCGCAATCCATAAATAAAATGAAACAAATGAACTTTTCCGCAGTTAACATTTCGCAGCGTCTCCAAATTAGCTTAATTTTCTTAATTTTTGATTTCCTTTGGTTCAGAATTGCGCAAATTTGTGAAGAATTTCATTTCCCACTGCAATGAGTCGAGGCGCCGCGATCGTTCATTTTGCTTTCATCTAATTTCACGAAAAGAGCTTTGGATTAACTCATGAGGAAATCAACAAACGGAAATGTGGCAACCATGTGTGCGGTTGGGTATAAAATGTACAATATCATCGCGTTTCTTGTGTATTAATTTACGTGGTTAAAAACAAGTTTTCTCTCCACTATCAGAATACTTTTTCTGGCTTCTGTGCATGTGTGCCAACTAAGGGGGCTCGTCGTACAAATACACGTGAAGATCAGCACGTGGACATTGCAAACATGACTTTCAAATCTCCTTCACCGGTTCATTCTGGTCATATTTGCATAAACTACACATGGTTTCATTGCTACCTGGAATTTGACGTGAACGAAGCAGACATAACCTGAATTTTGTTTCTCGGATAAAATCTTCATGTTTCACGGTAAGATCCGCTTTTTTCTTCATCGGATATCTTCTGTCTGGGGAGGAGTTCGTAAACCTTGAAACTCGACTTACTTTATTGGAAGTTATTTAAGAAACAAATATTTGATATGTGTGCGAATGATGCAATTCATACTGAAGTCAACCCCAGGAAAATATGTGCTTTTCACTTTTTGTTAATTTATTTACTACCTGTAATTAACCAGTGACTAACATTCACGAGTACTTTGACTCTGTTGAAGAAATACTGATTAAAGGGGGAAAACTGTTATTGTTATCCGGATTTGTGATACTGGCTGTAATCTATTTAAAAACCACATGTTTATGACTTCCAAGTTTATTTATACTATCTATGAGCTCAATGGATAATAATCGATTGTCAGTGATATTTTTTAAAGTAACGATATTGAATTTTAAATTAAAAAACAGTACACAGTATAAAATTGTAGAGTGGAGTGTAATTCTAGTTAGAGTGTGAGTACATCATAATGTCTCTTTTGATCTAATTAAATTTAATGACTGTGTGTACCCGAATCTGATTGCAACTGTGAATTAACCGCACTTCGAATAATTCGAAAGCCTATTCTGTTTAAAAATCACACTGACATTTTTAGCGAAGGATCATTTATATTATTGCCGATCCGTGAAGATATCATACAGCCAAAATATACGAAGACGCATTTTGCATACTTCTTGGCAAGAGACTCATTTGAAAAACGTTTTCCACAACTCACATGTTCAGCAAAACCTTTTTACATTTACTTCATACATCCCCGTGTATTTTGGTCCAAAGTGTGCAAAATTTGACATCAAGCATTCGTTAAGAAGAAAAAGGCGATAAAAAAGTCAACACCGTCACGTGGGGTTTTTTTAGTGAGTTTCTTAGTCTGACTAACCAAGTACTATCGCGACAGTTGCCACTTAACTTCAGTGACTAAATGAGTTCTAAGTAGCCTTGCGAAAGCAGATGACTTAGTTAAATTTCTAAGGGCCGGTTTCACAGTGCGAACTTAAGTATAAAAATTAACTTAAGTTACACTTATGGATGGCTGTTTCACAGTTGCCACTTAAAATTTACTTAGTGTAACTTAAGTGGCAATTTCTCTACACAAGTTTTTCTTTTCTTTTCTCTACACAAGTTTTTCTTTTCTTTTCTCTATACAAGTTTTTCTTAAATCAGAATGCATAGAAAATTCAAACGTTAGTTGATTCCAGTACATTTCAAGGAAAACGCGATTAAAAGGAAATTTTACATGTAAAGTTCGGCTATTGTAAGTACATAATTTACAATATTGAAGTGCTGCCGTAAGAAACAAATATAATAGTAAGAAAAAGAAAAAATTTCACTGTGAAACCGAATTTGACTTAAGTTACACTTAAGTGAAAAAATTTACTTAAGTTTAAGGAAAACTTGAGTTCGCACTGTGAAACCGGCTCTAAAAGAAAAGCGCGAGTATAATAGTGAAGAAATCGTAATTGCCGGCCTCTGTAGCTAAAGATTACAACACTCGTTCGAACCACCCTTCCACTTCTTCCGCTTAGATGTCACACTCCTTGGGCTCAGGAGCCAAATCTTTGATATGATTAAAACAGTTAACCTCTCAACACTTCTGTCTTTTTCTAAATGGCGATTTTTGGTGAAACATTAGTTTCTCTGCGTGGCTTAGTTTTCAAATATTCCAGACTTAAATAAGATAGACAGAAAATTGTTGAAAATTGTAAGGATATTACAATCTGCAACCTATATGCAATCTAGTTTTCCATCCCATTCCATTGAAACGTAAATGACAAATTTCTCAATCATTCAGTAGTCAATCTTTGTACTACTAAGTCCATAATGTACAATGTGTAGTGGTAAGCTTAATTCGAAGCATAGGAAAAGGATAGAATAAGAGGAGTCTGGAGGGCGAGGAAGAGGCGATTAACCTTGTGTTTGAGCACTTTGTTGTATTCAGCTATTTAATTGAATATTATTCTGAAAAACATTGCATTTTTAACTGCAGGCTTCATCATCATTATTAGCTGGCATCACAACCCAAGCCATCTTTTCTCAAGTTTGTTACTAGGGAGCATATTTCCATGTCTTTTCTTAGGTTGTCCCAGCAGCATGTTTTGATCGATCTACGGGCGGTTACCTACAGGATTGCCTTCAAAGATCTAGTCTAGACGAACTGCATTTCTACTTGGAAGACCCGGTATCCAACTTGATCTTGATTTTCTTTCGCTATGTTGCCCGGCTCAAAGAAGACTCCAGCACCTACTCCATAGTTCATCTTTGAAGCGTGTGGGTAGATTACTGCCTCCATCTCTATTAAAACGTCTCTGCTTTGCACTCCCGCCTTGTTGGAGTTTTGATTTTGAACTGTAGTCTATGGTGGTTGGGATCACTCTTCTGTTAATCATATTATCAATAATGTATGCCTTTCCTTGCCAGTGCCTAATTTTTTTGGAGTCTGACCGTGCTACAGGAGGCTAGGTACACAGTGTGGAGGTCCCGTGGAAGCAGGCAGAGGATGGATGGTGGTGCATGTGTATCTCTACCTACTCTGACTTTAGCTTTGCTATTTTCCTGTAGTATTTTGCATAAACTTAATTGCTAGTATGGGTTTTCTAGTTCATGCATTCCAGCCCAAAGTTCTCTGTTTGTATTGTCGTAAGCAGGTTCAAAGTTGATAAAAACTATATGTGTTCCCAGCACTTTTTCATCATTTGTCTAATTTGTCAAAGTGCGTCGTTTGGCAAGTGGTGAGCTGCCGAATTTGACTTTCTCGAATGAGTCCCCTTTCTAATTGAACAACATATGAAGAAATAAAACCACCGAGTTTTCTTGCCAGAGAGGTCCTTTGAAAATGTACCCTTTCGAGCGGGCACTAGAAAGACATAGGCCTGAACCAATGCTAATGATGATGATTATGGCGGCCCAGACTGTGGTTGGTCGCTATCAGCTCGATTTTTTGGACCGTGGTGGTGTCAGAATAAATGCAGCCATATACTGTAAAACTGTGTTAGAAGCAGTATTGATGAAGCCTTGGGCACACAAATATTTTCGGATGCAAATCCTAAACGTTGTAGCAAGATAGCACCGTCTCATAAAGCGAGCGTTAACCGAGAATGGCTAAAAACTATTTCTTCGATACAATAGCTAGCAAATTCTTCGGTTGCAAATCCGAAGGACATATCTATTGTTCGCGTTCAGGGCGACCACATCGAAAATTAGTGACATATTCTAAAAACCATATTATTTTTGATTTTTGTTTCAATTGACAGTTCAATTAGACCAGTCTATAGAGAATAGGTTAGGAACATTCAAATTAATTTATATAAAATGGGGTGGTGGAGAATCGACTAGGAGAAGCAAATATATAGGCATTTTTCAGAGCTTGGGAAATTAGATAGTTACTCTAATATTGGATCATTACGTAATATAAAAATAATTGTATATACAAATGATAGTAACATGCCAGAAGTAATGCAAATGACAATATTCTAAAGCAAACGTCTCGTTTTGTCATACCAAATTTCATTTTTGGAATGATACATAGTAACATAAAAAGCAAGGTATGCAGAGCGCTGTGGTGGTAACCTTTGGCTCAGAGTCGTGAACAATGTCTTCAGGAAATCAAAGAAAACTAGAACTTTTGCAAGTGAAATTTAATGTAAAACATTTTTCTAGGACCAAAATAAACAAGGTCGGGAATAAAGTGACCATTCATCCAATGGCGCTACAAACTATTCGTCTAGTTATCTCTTTTTTTTCTTCGTTTCTTTTCGTAATTGCAGATTCAAGCTACACTGTTTTATTGACTACTTATAGGTTGTATTCATCGATAGTTATATTTCTTCCCTGTTCCCTATAATTCCAGCTATGGGCTACTGTATCACCTTTGTTTTCTCTTTTTTGATGTTCAGGCCTATGTCTTTTGCCACCTCTTTTAGTACGACAGCTACTTTTGGCGCCAAAAAGGTCTTTTCCTCGATGTACACATCATCTGGATATCCAAGGTGGATTCGAACTTCATTTTTTTCCATTAATCCCAGTTGATTCTCAGTATATTGATTCTCGAATTTTAAATCTCGATCTTACTCAGATCTTCATCCATGTCGCCTTTGTGTAATAATATAAGACAAAACTGTATAGAATATGAATTATGTATAGAAGTAGAACTGCCAAAATCTGTGTTTAAATCCCTAAAAACAAAAAATCAAATGAAATAAATAAAATGCAGGTTTTTCGTCATTCAGTGAAGGTAGTAATATTTCAAACTTGTCCCAAAGGTTAATCTCTTTAAAATAAAGTTATGTATAAGACCCAACATTGTATTCCCAAAAACTGGTTCCATTCAGATCATACCAGTTCGACAAGAATGCTACCACACCAACTAGCACGTTGAGTACTTACATAAAGTAATGTTGAAGCTGAAATGTTAAAAACGAAACCACAAAAACAAATTTATGCTTCAATCTACATAACACAAATTTCTCATTCTACTCTAGACACAATACAGACTGCACCCCAAGCATTTACTAAGTGACAATAAAGAATGGCCGAATTATTCTGTCCTCCTCCTCCGACGCCTATGACTTTTACGAAAACTGCCACCATTTTCTTGAATCGATCGATGATTGTGGTTCTTCTTAATGTGCTATTGAATCTTTTCGTTTGGCCATCATCTCCACCCGCGAAAGTGCAATTTGTCAACTGCCATCTGGCAATATTTTAAAAATAAAATTATTTTTTAGTTTAAGATCGATTTTATTTTTAGAGCTTAGAGATCGTGCGATCTTGTTTGTGCGGTTTCAAGAAGAAGCTTTCAAGCTTTTTCGCGAAAATACAATGTTTTTTGGTATTCAAGAAGAAGAGGTAGAGTCAAGGTGAGTCAAATTTTGGCACTACATTTAGTTTTTCTTGTTGTGAATTAATATGCAATATTTTAGAAATTTTCCACTAAGTTTATTAAGATGAATGGCAGGGTTAGCCGTAGTTATCAAGAAAATTGTGCGTTCATTGGGAATACATAAATATAATCGAGAAACCCCTGTAATTCTATCATCAGGAAGTTCAAAGTATAATTTGACGACAAGTTGCGAAGTAAGATTCTCAATATACGTGTAGGCAGAAAAAACTTCTGGTCCTTGGTAACCTCCATCAAGAAGAATTGTACGTCTTCCACAACCCCTCTATTTATTAATGGAGAGGAGGTGATAACAGAAAGCCAATCCAAGGCCGACTTATTGGCATCTCTGTTCGCCTCAAATTCTTCTTTACCCGAAACTGATACGCCACCCCCGGTTCCGAGCGCAACGCCCATTCAATGGACGGAATTTTCTTCAAGATTCGCGAGGTGTAAAGATGTCTCAAAGAGTTCGACGTCAATAAATCCACTGGCCCAGACAATTTCCCCCCTATGATACTCAAGAAATTTGCTTCACCTTTGGCTAAACCTCTGCGCAAACTTTTCGCCCTGTCATACTTCTCCGGAGTTTATCCCAACTCTTGGAAACTAGCTCATGTTCAGTCCATTCACAAAACAGGTAAAGCCATCGACCTTTTAAACTACCACCCAATAGCAATTACTTCTGTTATCTCCAAAATCATGGAGACAATAATCAATAAAAAGCTGATAAAATATCTGGAATCTAACCAAATTTTACACGACAGGCAGTACGGCTTGCTCAACTAAAACATCCATCACTTCGGAGAATCTGGTCTGGTTGCTCTAGATATTTCCAAGGCTTTCGACAGAGTATGGCATCTCGCTCTGTTGTCTAAACTCCAAGATATTGGTATCAACTCAGTTCTAAGGAACTGGTTTGACAGCTTTCTTTCCAGCCGTTCAATTAAGGTAGTATTGGATGGCGTCGAATCCAACCCTCATTCCATCTCGGTTGACGTTCCCCAAGGCTCGATTCTCTCACCTGCCCTCTTTCTTATATTCATTAATGATCTGCTCTCAATCCCCTCCAACCCACTTCACAGTTTCGCCGATGATGATACTCGGCGTTACTCCCACACCTTCGATAAGACAAACACGTACCAGCCCTTGTCTCGTAGACCGTGAACTCAAGCCCAATTCTATTTCCGGGGACATTGAACTCATTGTTGCTTAGGGCCTCAGGAATCGTGTCGAATTCAACGCAACCAGAACAAAGTACTGTCTTATCTCTGCAAAAACCTGCATCGCCCATCCCTCTATCTCAGTGGGCAAAAAGAATGTAATGGCTGACCCATCTCTTAACATCCTAGGCGTAACCTTCAGATCTGCGATGGAATAATCACATATTCCAAATCGCCAAACAAGCTTACCAATGCCTGGGATTTCTTAAGAGATGCAAGTTTCTCCTTCAGTCAACTGCCCTGGCTACAATCTACAAGTCCTCTATGTTCTCTCTGCTCTATCCTTCAAATCAAGCTTGAAGAATTACCGTGACTGAACGGATGACAATGACTGACTGCCATGACTGAATGAATTGACCATGCCTTGAACGACATAACAAACTAGTAGTACAAAGGGTGGTTCCTAAGCTGGACTAGCTTGAAACAAAAAAAAAGTTTTACCGAAGCCCCCGTCCGTCAATTAAGTATCAATTCGGAATTTTATTTCTTACTACATGTAAGACTTCCTCAGCTATTGCCCTCAGGACACGAGTCGGCAGTTTGAATTGTTCGCAAGATCTACCATGCCATTTAAAAATATTTTTGAATTCTTGAAGTGTGAGGTTGAAAGCTTCAGGTACCGTGAACCTTCTTTGAAAATCTTCTGAAAGTTCGTCCTGAAATTTTGACAACTGCTATATTAGCAGGAGAACAGAATATGCAGATGATAGCGAAAAGCGAAATACACATATTGGTTAATTGTCTCAGTAAACAGCGCTTTTCACAATCTTGTCACATCAAATTTTAAATAAATCAAATTATAGGACCTCGGTAGTCTAGGGGTAAGGCGCCTGACTACTATCCCCAGAGGTCCCGGGTTCGATTCCCGGCGGTGCCACGGTCCTAGCCTTTCCCAATTTTCCGCCTACATAACTCCCCTTCTTACATTCCTGATTCCTTCTGTCATAGCCTTCCTTAGCCCTTCCCCGCTCCACCAAAGCGCATGTCATCTGTTGGTTGATGAGATTCAACTCGTTTCAGGAGGCATAACACTCCAGCGAGTTGTTTCTCGATGCCCCGATTTCAAAGTCGCGATAGTAATGGTTTGGGAGTAGGTGGACTAAAAAATATCGAGAGAAGGTTGTGGCAGTTCCTTCCTCCCCGACTAGAGCTGCTGTTCGACATTGCACTCTATAAGAAGAAAATAGATTGTCAACAGTATAAAGGGCCTTTCCTGTGACTCTAGTCTTTCACATAAAAAAAAAAATTTAAAAAGAAACGTTAGTTTTAGCGCTACAGGTAGTCTTCAAAATAATGGCATAATCATTGGTGTTCCGACCAAAAAATAGTCTTAAGAAAGTCTTTTTATGTGAAAGACTTGAGTCTTAGGAAAGGCCCTTTATACTGTCGACAATCTATTTTCTTCGTATAGAATGCATTGTCGAACAGCAACAGATATGATCGACAACTTGATCTTTCCGAATACATTATCATAGATAAGAGCAGCGATTAGTTTCAGCAGTATTTTGTTAACAAAATCATGGTAAGCGTAATAGGACCCTTCAAATTCAACCTCATTTCCTTCTTGTGGGTTTTTCGACTTAACGCTACCACTCACTTGATAGCGTCTCTACTACTTCTTCCTAAATTATGTTAAAGAGTTTATAGAGACGAGCAGTAGGACTTTCCGCATCAGCTTTAAAAGTTTTCAATCTCTTCAATAGTGCGAAAATCAGCTTTATTGTCCTGCAGGATAAATGTTACAAGTTAGATTGTTTCTGTAAAGGTTAATTTGTTTAAAACATGCCATCACACGTTAACTACATTAGATAAATCTTTGCTATTTATTGGCAGAACTTGAGTATATACATAGAAGACAATCAATTTAAAATTTCTGTTAATTGCACAATAAACTTTTTGCACTACAGCCAATTTCTTTCAAGCCATTAAAACGTCTTATTATTGCCTTTATTTATATCGATTAGTCAGATTTGCAGTAAACAGCAGGCGGTACGGACACGCGACAATGAGCTACATTTAGACTGAAGAATCTTATGCATTTCGATAGTGAATATATATTTGAAGTAAGATATCCAACAAATGTGCAGTTGCAAACACTGTTTTTATTTTAACCAAAGCAGGATACTTCGAAATTAGTTTTGTTTTAACAATTTCAATGGCAGACATTTACCTTGTTATTTATAAGTGAACTCGTTTGAAATTTTAGACGAATTACTCAAGCGGAAACTACAAGAGCGATCCAGTAAAACGATTTATATGACTCACACTCCTCTTTCACCACCACCATCTCCAAAAAAAGGTTCGTCGTCTTATTAATTGAAGTACTGATAGCATTAGATTTAAATAAGAAAAACACTAATTTTTCAAGGCCAATGCAGACTATCGATCATACAGATTAATATAAGATCAATTGTCTAGTGCAGTGATTCCCAAAGTGGGTTCCGCGGAACCTTACGGTTCCACGAAAAAATTTTAGGGTTCCGTGCAAAGCCTTCTATATTTACAAGCCATGCACAAAGAAATCTCACACTCACAGTGAAAGCATAATAGGACTTCAATTTGGCTGTCAAACTGTGTGGAGTGCGGTTATGTTGGTTTATTGGGAATCAATTAATCTTCTTTAACCAATTAAAAACAAAAATTATGGTCATTAATTGCAACATTTATTTACTACATATTACAAAGTTGCGTTAATAATGTAAAAAATAAGTATAATTGCATCCCTGACTTTCTTCCTTAATGGATATTATTTCAAATATCATGCCGTCAAGCCGTCACACCAAGCAAAAGCCGTAAGGAAACTACCGCTAAAAATAAATTTATATAAATATTTGGCAATATTTAGCAAACTATTCGTTTCAACTTATCTTCATTTGCTTATATTCCTCTAAAACTGGAAATGGCTGCAACGAAAACTGGCTGATCCATCATGTGACACCATGGCCCCAAAGAACAATTTCAAGTAACAATTCGCTTAACTACAAAAATCGCGCCAAACTGATATTATGTACGTGTTATTTTTATAAAAAAAAAAACTTATTTTTAACAAAAAATCACGGCGCTTTCATTAATAAAAGACTTTCCGCGGCGCGAATCACTTGTTTTCCTCGGGATTTTGACATGTTATTCCAACATAACCAACATAAAACCCGCAAATCCTATTTTTAACATTTATATTTAAATTATTAACGTAAGACACACATTTTATTTTAATTTTTGCACTGTTTCACGTTTTTGATTTTGATGAAATAACTTTTATTTTTCACAAAACCACACTCGCAACAGCACTTTCCGCGGCACGAAAACTTCTTTCCCTTTGATTTTAATGGGATTTTGACACTTCACGAATTTTGGTTGGGACTTCATACAACCACAAACACACACATGCATCATGGCTTGTAAATATAGAAGGCTTTGGTTCCGTGTCACCAGCGCCGAAGCGCAAATACATTCGCAGACTCACTGGCGCTGCACCGGCCGTTTAACGCGTTCTTGCTAATCAGAAAGTGCGAGTGGCCCTTCTGCCTTGAAATTTGATCTACGTCACGCCGTGTAACATTTTCGCCGCCATTCCACATTCCCATGTCGAGGGGGTTGTGAAGAAAATGGTAATCCGCCCTCTTGATATGGCCGCCATGGGCCAAACGATATATTGAGTATACTATATTGCTTATGGTGTTCTACTTATCATACCCTTTCATTTGATACCCGTGTCGAAGGGGTAGTGAAGAATATTTCAATCTGCCCTCCTGAGACTGCCGCCATGGATCTAAAGGTATATTGAGTATACCATATTGTATTGTCATCGGAGCTAAAACTGTATGCAAAATTTCAGCATGATAGGATATCCGAAGTATTTGAAAAATCTACTGCAAAATTTGTTCCGTGAAGAAAACAGTAATCCGTTCTCTTGAGACGGCCGCCGTGGATCTAACGGTATGAGTATACCATATGGCTTTGTCATCGGAGCTGAAGTTGTGTGCAAAATTTCAGGGTGATCGGGTAACCGGAAGTATTCAAAAAATTGATTGCAATATATGTACCGGACAAACAGACAAGAAAGCGCATCGTTGGGTTCCGCCAAATTTTATACATTGTAGAAAGGTTCCGTACGAAATAAAGTTTGGGAACCACTGGTCTAGTGACATCCAAAATGCAACTTGAGAGAAAACTTCGATCCTTCCGCCGAAAAGTTGCGGCGCCAGTTACTCGAAATAGACCTAACCACTGAAGCGTAAAATATAACGCATCAAGAATTATTAATAATCTCATCGATAATTCATCATTACGAAATAATTATGGACAAAAATACCTACGTCATGCGTTAAAACTCGCTCTCCGAGAGGGAAGATTAATTCTTTGCGAACAGATGCCAGGGTGTGACTCTAGCTGGACACGCCTTAAAAATAAGCCAACTTATGCCCACTCGACACTCCATCTTATGCCCATTTTTGCGGTGCACACTCTTTTATTTTTCAGAATTGCAGAGAGGAAGGGGTGCCCAACGCAAGAGTGGGTCGTGTGGATGGACCATTAGGCAGAAGGTGTCAAGATTGGAACTACTGGTTAGTTGATCAATTCAAGATGGCGACTTAACATGTTTCCCATCGCCTCTTTAAAAGTTAACATACACGTGATTTGAGGGCGGAGTTGTTTCCTGATTCAGTGGTTGACATTGATTATGAAAATATTTAAGAAAATAAATATTTCGAATAACTTGGAGTAGATTGCGCTTCATGGCTAAAGGAAAGATATATTCTGCCTCTGAGAAATGAATGAGACATCATTAAAAATGTAATACTGGGGAAGCTTGCCGACTGATATCATAGAACCTGTGGACCTGGTAGTGTTGGCCGAGGCTCGCCAGGTAATTCACTTCATGACCTGTTGGTTGGCACTACAATCATGCTGTTACGTAATCTAAACCAGCAGAAATTGTCCAATAAACAGGATTAAACAGGTATAAATAAATGGCAGCATAACATGCAAAGGTATTTCAATGTTAAAAAATAAAATTTACATAGCAACAAATTGCATTGTAGGCACATTAATAATCTTGACTTTTCACCTTAGCACTTCCCTCTATATTATATTTGAGGAATGGGCGAACAGAACTTCTTCTTTTCAGTGATTGTTTACCTTACTTTTTCCAGCTCAAAGTGCCTTACAGATCGCCTGGGTTTCCATAAATCCGAAGTTATTCCTCTCCAGTCTCAAATCTATAGGTCCCATATTTGTTGTATTTGCAGCGGCCATGTTATTTTCGAAATATTATCCGTTTTATAACCTGTATACTATTTACTTTTTTATAAAAATTCAGAAGACTCTTCACATTGAAGATATCCCAGTCCGTGCCCAATTTCTTGACAGTGCTAAATACAGCATACACTTCTTCATATTGATCTTTGGTGGTTACTATTCTTTATTTGTCTACAAAACCTTTTCTCCCAAAAACTCCATCTGTTGGTAACAAGATGTTCTGGAAAATCTAGCTCTATTTTTTTAGGCTTGAGGGTGATTTTTTGTCAAGGCAGAACAAAAGTGTGTCTTCTTCCCAACAGTCTGCAAACTTTCTGATATTTTCTATTTCCGACAAATCTTGAGAGTTGAGATATGATAGAAGTGAAGCAACTTCAGTAGATCTTCGTCCACTTCGATCCTTGCTTTCAAAAAAATATGACAGCAAGTGATTTTTTGAAGTGTCTGAGATTGAAACTACTTCAAGTTTAGTGTAATGAACATGGTTCCATCAAAAAACTTAAAACGACCCACTCTGGGCCTGTGCCGTTTTGTTCTCCTACTTCTCAATTTTTGTTTTTTATCTGCATTTCTTTGCAACAATTTACTGCTCTCTCTTCTGCTATCGCATGGAAGCATAATCAAGGATGAAGCCATCACCTGTTCGATTGGAAATTGATTTTAAGTACCCCCAAACGTGCGCAGAAACAAATATTACAGACCGATCCTAAACAAGGCCAAGAAATGGTGGAAGATGGCTTGACTACGTAGAATCTAAGGATACTGGGTGAAAGAAAATGAGTAGAAGTAGCTCTAAATAAGAATCATAGCAAATCATTGAATGCGTTTTGGCTCATTCTAAAATATTCTAGAGTTTAGTTTCAATTACCGAAGAGTCCACATGACATAAACCCACTCTCTTTTTTATTCATCCTCCTCGTCTAAGAGCAACGCCATTGCAGAAAGATATTCTACGCTTAATTCTATGATGCACTTGCGATCACTGTCCAAATTCCAAAACTAAAAAATAATTACAGATGCCATTAAGCATTAATACAGAAAAGGCTGTACAGGGTGAATGTCAGTAAAAGATTCATCACGGAAGCCGGAGTGATGCTTGATAACAAGTTATCCCTCGGGGTACATATACTGCGAATGGCGGACAAGGCGGTGGTAGCGTCACTTAGAAGGATCATGGCCACCGTTCACGGCCCCAGACCCTGCATGTGGCGTTTGCTCATGCGCACTACCGAGTCCATCCTACTCTACGGAGCAGAGGTGTGGGCCGACGCGCATTGGTATTAAAAATACCGAGGCCCCGATGAATGGTCGAGGGTGGCGCGGTTTGTCCAGGCCACCCAGGGACGCGTAAAGGTTGGTGATGTTGGTGACGCCCGCCCGAAATAATGACTCGCGGCGGTGGCGGGTGGGAGACACGTCACCGAAAGGGGTGGTGAATTTAGTCAGTAAGATCCTCAGCGGCGTTTCCTGTCTTGCCGTCAAGCACTGATTGACTGATGCAAGATTCTCAACAGTCAAATTGGGTTGGATGACTGCTTGTTTTCCCGCATTCCGTAGAATACTTTTATAAAACGATTTTTTTATAAGGTTTATATAAAAAGTTTTTCTCAAAACTACATTAAAAATGAAAGTTTAAAGAATTGTTTTTAGTGCAAGTTTGGAATGACGGCGTTTAAGAAGCTCATTTTAATTTAGAAAACTAATAATTTTAACTCTCTCTCTCTTGCCCCTCCTCTATTCCACTCGCTTTTTCTGCCAAAGCATGGGCACTCATACAAAAAGAATGTCACTAAGCTTTAATTCGGCGAGGGCCCTTCCTGTAGTTTTATATTCTAAGGATACCACTCAGAGATGTATGAGCAGTAAGATTCCAAACATTGCCAAAAATATTTAACAAGGAATAAATTACGGTTGGTTATGTCGAACGATGTCCGGAACGGGACCTCTTGGTTGTACTGAGAAAGACCGATTGGAAAACGGAGACCAGACGCCCAAAACGACGTCGAAGAAGACAGTTTAGACAATTAGGAATAAAAACGAGAAAAGTCGAGCAATAGATAAATAAGAAATAAATTATATTTTAAGAAAATTAGAAATTTAACAAAATTTGCAGAATATATAGTTTCATACTAACATCAAGCATTAATTCCGTCTGGCAATGCTGCAAAATGTTCCCCTGCAAAATTCATCCACCCCCAGAAGCCATGAGGCCGGTTTCTACGGCTCCAAAAAACTTTTTCTGAATAGGATTAAGATATCAAATCGAGTTTCGCTCATTTTTCTTGAAAGCCTAAAAAAGCTGCGGAACCAGGGCAACCTTAAAACCGATAAAATAACGGATACTATACACACAACACGCCCACGACACTGGATAAAAAAAAATCAAAAGTCTCCGCCGGCGACAACTGTAAAATCAATGAAAACAAAGCCATCTCCATGGCAACGGTCTCTGGCTGTCACATGTGGAAATTCCGATTCCGAGTCTCCTTAATTTTTTCCTAGAACTCGACTTCTTCGGCAAAGGATTGATGCGAAATAATTTCGTTTATACTTACGCATTTTGAAGAATTATTAGCAGTTATAAAAAATCAGGAATCTTTACACACACTGCACTTCCAACGGGATAAAAAAAAGAACGAAAACGCACCCAACAGTAACAGAAAAGCACTCTATAAGTCAACTAGGAAGACGATTACAGTTAATTTGAGTTCTTTAGATTATTGCTAGCATTAAGTGAGCATTCTAGACGTGAGTAAAACAAAAACTTCTCAACTAGTTAGGCCTGAGGCTTCGTCTAGGAAAACCAAAGGGAAAACTCGAGAATTTCTGTGGCAAGCGACGCCTCCACTTCCGGCAAAAGGTAATCAACAACTGAAACTCCAGTTCATGGAGAGTCTCACGCATTGCGTTTGCGTGCGAAGGCGAAGGGTCAACAACAAGACTGGTAATATCTCCAAAAAGGACCATCTGTTGGTAGTTTCGGCAATCTTCATAAATTTATCCATTTATCTTTGTTATTTCATGATAAAGTTAATAAATCGATAATTTATAACATTTAATTATTGAAGCTTTCCAATTTGCATTAAATTTAAATAACTGTTTTGGAGATACTTTTTAAAAATTCAATCTAAATTCTTGTCTTTTATTTTTATAAGAACACCGCCATCTGTATTCTATAAAATACTGGGATTAATCCAAGGCACACAGGAAATTATGTGTAAAATTTTGCATAGTTGTTGGATTAGGAATACACCTAATGCACGAACCAGTACGAAACAATCGGCGGGACTCTGTAAGACTATTTTTGGGGAAAAACTTAATCACTTTTTATCTTTTTTAATTAAATTGGTTATTGAGATGATTTATTTTTAGGATTAATTATGTTGTAAATTCAATACAAATTATCTTTAAGGTTTATATTAAAATTTAGTCGTCATTTTTGTTTGGTGAAATTTTTCGTTAAAATCGATAATATTAAATCGATAATATTTTAATATAAATCTAATCTAACAGAAAAAAATGCATACCCCAACAAAGTCGTTATCAATTACCGTTGATTCAACTTTTAACAAAAAGATTGCGCCTAAATCATCCCGCTGCCACCTTCTTAGAACTATTCGCCCCTAACAGTAACCTGGATCCGGCTGATGATATGGGTGCAGCCTGTCTATGTGCACGATCTTATTCTTTGCTTTGGGTCCTTGTTGAATACTGTAGACAACATCATTAATCCGCGTTAGTATTTTATAGGACCCCTCCCACTGGCGCTGAAGTTTCGGAGATTTCCCTTTCCGTCGCCGAGGGTTAAACAACCAAACGAGGTCCCCTTCCTTGTATCCACTACTGTTCGCTCGGAGGTCGTACGTTGGTTTCATCCTATCACTGTCCCTTTTAAGATTCTCCCATGAGATTCTCTCAACTGAGGCTCCCACGTTGTATTGTCGCGGTTTTTCTTTCGCTCTTACTCGAGGACCCTTACTGCCGGCATTTACGACATTAGTTTATAACATCCTCCCGCGTATGAAGCCAATAGAATCTCTCCTTTATTTTTGCTAGAGTTTTTTTGGCTTCCAAATGTCCTTCCGACGGGCTATTATGACACTCTTCGAGAATATCTGTTATTCCAGCACGAGGGACTAGCATCTGCATTCGATGAGAGGTACCATCAGCTGTTTCCCATTTGCTCTTCAATACTCCTTCGATAAGCAATGAATTCTCTCTACGATGTCTTTCCATTTAGGCTTCTCCTCGAGTTCTTTCCATGAAGAAATCGGAGAAATATCTGGGTCGTCGCATTGCGCATCTCGAATTCCCTGGTCCTCATATCCTATACTTGGCTCAACAGTAATCTTTCGACACTTTTCCTCACGCTAGCGATATTTAAAACCTGGGCCGCATGATCGCCGGGACAATGCAGTATCCACTGGAATTTCCCTGTTGCGATGTTTCATAATTCTTTCTCCAATGTTCAATAGAGTCATAAAGTCCAAACCGAGACTACACTCATCTACTATTTCAGCTACCATGAACGAATGTATAAACTCAAAGGCGCCGAATCCATCAATGTTTTCCCATGAAATTGGACTGGCTCTTCTGTTACAGTTAAGAATGTACCGAGCTGCATTTTTCAGCCACTTTCCACTGACCAAGTCAGCCCGGATGTCCAAGGTAATTGTGCATTGTTCATCACCAACTTTCTCCTCGAT
The DNA here is from genome assembly GCA_949987705.1 of Thereva unica. Taxonomy (NCBI): domain Eukaryota; kingdom Metazoa; phylum Arthropoda; class Insecta; order Diptera; family Therevidae; genus Thereva; species Thereva unica. The sequence goes on from OX465281.1 coordinate 38,347,729, forward strand.
GACAAGGCTGTTGCTGCTAAGCTACAGTTGGGTGATGTTGGCGATGACATCAGGGGCTTCAATTTTTCCCACCTAGCACTAGCCTCTCGATATCGGTTCATAGTTATTGAAGAGTTGCTCCTGGCTTTTGAAGTCTATTTAAAAGTTGAATGGTAGATAAACCTCTTGCATGTGCTTGAACCAAGAACCCGTAATTGTTTCGATATTCTACAGACTCCCACAAAGAAATTTTAATTAATTTTTTTAAGTCCACAGTACGTAATTCCATTAATTTTCGACCCATTTTATTACTAGCCGCGTTTCTTTTTCCTGGAGTAATTACACCGGTGTACTTTGGATTAGTTCCAACTACCCTCGCTCATATATCGCAAATGAGCTTACTAGACACGGAACCGAAGTGGAAAGGACACCCTACTTAACCCGAATGGGAATGCCCTTAGCCACCTACAACCTAGCTGTGAGGAAAATTAGCTTAGCTCGAGCTGGGTTGAGATGGACCACAGCAACGGTGTGCCGCACTCTTCATGCAATGTGGCCAACTTTGGACGCAAAGCGTTGAAAATCTCTTGTTCCGTTGAAGAAAAAGGAGATAAGCCATGTAGTAAAGGTGCGTACCGGTCACGGTCCCTTTGGCCCACACGTCGAAAGATTAGGACTTCCCCACAACGACTTATGCAGAAGTAGTGGTAATGAAGAAGAGGAATAAATTGTCTCTCATCTTCTCTGCACATGTGCCGCCCTCGCAAGGAAAAGAGGGACCTTCCTTGGCTCACCCTTCCTTTATGGATTAAACGAGCTGCAAAATATTGATGTTCCTAACCGCTGTCGCTTTATCAAAAGCTCAAAATGGCTTGAAATGGCCTGAACACTGTCCCAACACTAGAATAGCATCACAATGGGCCCAATGGCGTGCCTAAGGGGGCTCCGTAGTGGGGGCAGCTATTTCAACCTAACCTAACTGCATTAACGCCATCAAATGAAGAACTTTTTCTGTTAACGACCGAATAAGCTCGAAAAATAATGTTCTTCAAAGAGCTTGGCGATACTATTTTAATAATTACGTGCTATTACCGGATGCGATCCTGTCTTAGCAACACACTATCAAAGGAAGGTAAAATTTGAACCTCGTGCTGCAAAATTCAAGGGATTTGGACTTTCAGTACAAGAAATTTTGGAAAGAGTGCAATTTATATCTAGCAATGTACAATGCATCACTTTAAGCTCAGTGAAATTCAGTTAGTAGAAATGTTCAAGTATGACATGTACTTATAGACCAGTGCAGATACGCTTTTAAAAAGCCAAAAACTAGAAAAATTCTTAGCAGTATATGGAAGGTGGGAAAATTTAGGATAAATGCTACTTAAACAAGGAAAAATCGAGAGCACCGCAGCAGATGACCGGAAAGGGGGCGGGGAGCCAAAATGTGAGTTTTAGGGGGTTAAACGTGTTTTTTTGCGATTTCTGAGAAAAGTAGACCTCCTATCGAAAAACGTTAAATGTAAACGTTGTAGATAATTAAAAGATCTAGAGCTTTTGTTCAAACCATTTTTCGACATAACCTCAAAAAATGGAGAAAAGCGTCAAAAACCGAGTTTTTCGTTTATCATTTTTATCTTTCACAAAAATGATCCAATTTTAATGAAATTTGAGGAAAATGTAGATTTTCATGTTTCGAAAAGGCCCAATTTTTTTCAAAGCGATTGGTTGTGTAGTTTTGTTTTTATGACCTTAATTTAAAAAAAAGGCCCCATTTTCAATCAAAAAAGTTGGCGAACGAATTTTTGATTTTGAAAATTTTGAAGACGGGGTTTTTTTCGTTGAATCCTCTACTTTAAGATGGTGTAAAAAAATGACAGTGGCACAATAGAAAAACATCGATAAAAATTCGAAAAACCAAAACCATCCTTTTTCAAATATAGATTTTTCCGTAAACTTCGCTAATTCTTTATCTCTCTTTGACATAAAGCTGTAAGAGTGGCTCAAAACTGTAAATTTATTGTAATATATTATAAGGGAGCTTCATGTAACAGTTTCAGATGTGAAAAAATTTGTTTAAACAATTATTTCACCCAAGAAAGCAAGGAAAAAATTACAGTTTTAGGCCAAAAAAAATATTTCTACGTATTGTGATGGCTTATACATTAAAACTTACTGGTAGAACTCAGCACTCGACATTCGAGCACCATTTTCTAAGTCTATAAGTCTTCAATAACAAAATATTTCGGGGCCTTTTTTTTAAATTAAGGTCATAAAAACAAAACTACACAACCAATCGCTTTGAAAAAAATTGGGCCTTTTCGAAACATGAAAATCTACATTTTCCTCAAATTTCATTAAAATTGGATCATTTTTGTGAAAGATAAAAATGATAAACGAAAAACTCGGTTTTTGACGCTTTTCTCCATTTTTTGAGGTTATGTCGAAAAATGGTTTGAACAAAAGCTCTAGATCTTTTAATTATCTACAACGTTTACATTTAACGTTTTTCGATAGGAGGTCTACTTTTCTCAGAAATCGCAAAAAAACACGTTTAACCCCCTAAAACTCACATTTTGGCTCCCCCGCCCCCTTTCCGGTCATCAGCTGCGGTGCTCTCGATTTTTCCTTGTTTAAGTAGCATTTATCCTAAATTTTCCCACCTTCCATATACTGCTAAGAATTTTTTTTTCTCAAAAATTATCTGCACTGGTCTATTAAGGGCAGTTGACAGCAAGAAAAAGATGCATATCGGAAAAATCATTCCTAAGGTAGATGCCCTTACTCAACATCTTAAACGGGTTTTTATACCAGTACAAAATTGGTTATTTGGAGAAGAGTTGGGTAAGTTGTATTTATAATTTTTATCAATAACTTCATTAAATTCATTCTGGGCTTGATTTCGAAAGGTAAGTTGTTCCCATATCCCGAGTAAAAATAAATTATGGCCTTACAACGTGCGTGATTTTTATAGCCCTCGGCCGTATGGAGGGCATCAGAAGGCCCGTTGCAGAACAGTGCGGCCATGCAGGGGGCGACTGACGGTGGAATGACGGGTTTGCAGTACCAATAACGGCTATACGACGGTAGTACGACGGCCGTATGGTTGCTATTAAGGGCATACGACGGTGGTACAGTGGCAGCGTCGTGGATATTCGCCCCACTATAAGAAAATTTCCTAGCCCAGGCAAAAAAAAATAAGGCCTTTCGACGGGCGAACACCAAAAAAGGGCATTAGAAGGCTCGATCTAGGACAGTACGGCCGTACACCATACACGCATACACATACCGACGGGTATACGTTTGTATATAATGCGATTAAAAGAGATACTAAACTCACCGCGTATTTATTGAGAAAAACATCATCAACACACTGTTTTTTTTCTAGCGATTTAATAACAAAATTTTCCACTAAAATATAAATCACCACGCACTATACATTTCCCTTACAACAAACCGACTCGGGCCGGGCCACTGGCGAGCTCTTATCGATAATCTTGTAAGATAAATCGAAAGGTCCTTTCATTGTACTTAACTAAAATGTTCAAGTTTGCATAAAAAAAATTCAACAATAAATTTGGGGCATATTCTTTTTTCGCCCAAATTTGCCCTTAGAATGCCCGCGTGTACAGCTTGTTTCTTGGCCATTTAAATCTTTTGGCCCACCGTATGTGTCTCCATTAAAAATGGGTGAAAATTCTACGGCCGTCATATCCCCCTGAAAAAGCCAAGCGGCCGTGATTCGGACTTCATAAGCCCATTTTTTATTTTTTCTCGGGATACTGGAGCAATAAAGACTTTACATCCAAAATTATTTTTTACCTATTTAGTTCATTTATTTATTTTTATTTTCTACTTGTTAGTTTATAATTTGTCTTCCGCCATTCTGTGATGACCGCCATATTAGATTTAAAATGACGTCATACCGCTTACTGTGCTACGATCGCCATACCCTTTCATTTGATACCCATACTGAGAGCGTTGTAAAGAAAAATGGTAAGCCGCCATTTTGTATTGGCGACCATTTTGAATTTTGAATGACGCTGCAAAGCTAATTGTGTTGTACTTGTCATACCCTTTCATTTGATACCCATGTCGGGGGTCGAGGAACACAACTGCAAAATTCGGCCACCACCTTGGAACCGCCATCTTGATTCTTTTACAAAATGGTCAGATTGCATTGTCACGGGGTTTGAAGTTGATCGGTTATATGGAAGTGGGTCGAGTTGCAAGATTGGTTTACATAAAGATGCACTTAGAGAATGCACTTTTTGATGCAGCAATGCAGTTTCCATCGTACATCGAAATATAGCACAAAGTTGCTATACGAGTTAACAAAGTCAATGCAAAAAACCCATTTCAATCCGACTTACCATCGCGGCCCTTGGGTAGAACGAGTAGAGCGGTCGTTTTAGGCGCCAGGTGGTAAGGGGCGCCAAAATGAATGCGAAAAACAATTTCGAGCAAACTTTGTGGCACTTTTTGAGGGCGTTGTTTATAGCTAGCCAAGTCTATGTACTAATCAATATGACTCGAACACGGCACAAGTGAGCACTGATTCCAAGACCGATCGTACATGGCCTTAGGAAACATCCTGCTCGAGATCCATGGAGCAGACTGAATATGGCGGATCTTAACTCGATAAAAACCAAAAAATCCAAAAAATCGTGCTGAAGTTATGAATACTGCGTGAATGTACTACTAACGATGGACTGCGGATACCAGGCGAACTTCGGTTTAAATTAGCCTTCCATTGGTGATACGGAGCTCTGCCATGGGCGACCGTCCTTTCTCGCCGAGCTCGTGGTATCAATATAAAATTACCTTAAAAAAACTTTTGAAGATGGAGCACTTCTTAACGCTACAAACATTTCTGGGGCTCCCACAGCTCCCAAAAGAATAAGCTACAAGGCCAGTTAGATATTTTTGGATCCACGCTTCAAGGTGTCGAATATGGTCCCAGTGAAGGAAAGGTATCACTCCGTCATTGGGCAATCTCCTTAAGGCTCGGGCACACAGAAAGCGGTCTGTCGCGGCGGGCAGCGATCCAACGGTCATCGCGGCGGTCTGCGATATGGGGCTACACATAGAACGCGATATTTTTGTGTGAGCGGTCCAGTCTGGTCGCGTTCTTCTAGGGAAATAGGAGTGAATTTTCTTATTTATTTACATATATTGAGTATGACCTCGGACGAAGAACTCCTCTTTCTGTTATTAGCTTTGCAAGGCAAAAGAAGAAAAGACGATGTTGGGTCCATGAAATTAATAAGAAGAGAGAACAATTAGGGGAATACCACCGCTTATGTATAGAATTGGAGTCACATGAAGATAGATTTTTCAAGTATTTTCGTATGTCTCGAGAATGTTTCGAGGAATGATTTGATAAAATGCAGGATTGAAAAGTGTACTACGAACTGGAGAAAACCAATTGAAACATCCCATGCTTCAGCCTTTTTCAAAACATTTTTATAATTTTCGTGGGAAGTATCAAACAAAAATCTGTATTTGCGGACATTTTCTATTAATATTTCGATTTTTCCACTCATCTTGTCTGAAAGCGGCAAGGCGGTCATGCTAAAATTTGTAATTTTGTACAACCGGATCGCTTGTCGTCGCTACAAAGTCCAGCAGGCGGCGACAGACCGCCTGCTGTTTGACCGAGCTGATGCTAAGTTGTGTAATACAACTAGACCGCCAGACCGCCTCGGTCGTAGATCGCTGCCCGCCGCGACAGACCGCTTTCTGTGTGCCCGAGCCTTTAGATCTCCTGCGGAAGTAAGGACACGTAATCGGAGAGGCGACTCGAAAAAACGTTCGCTTTCAAAAGACGGGATGGCGCAGCCCGAAAATGTTTTATGCGATATCTGGAAGCTAGCTACTCCCGTGTAGAGGCTGGTAGGGTCTTCGTGGCCCCCGAGGAAGAAAGGAATTCCGATTTTCTTAATATGAAGAGGGTTAGATCATCTGTATGTTCTCTAGGGCATAATAACCCGGCGAAAAGGGCGAAGGCTTTGGCCATACGGTTTGAAAAGCCTTCAGAAAAGTCGGACGCACCCATAGTGAAGTCTAGAACGATTCCAATGCCGACCTTCTGTTGGCGGGCTTGCGACTAACAATCCGGAGACTCTTCTGACCACGAAACAACTAGGTACCGTGCAAGGAAGTCTTCTAGAAGCTGTAGCCGAATTGGCTCAGGGCTCAAAACCGCCCAGGTCAGTAGGGGTCTGTGCGCCTTTTATGATGGGCCGCCTTAAGCCTTGGAAGGAGCAAGCCTTGTTGTTGTAGACGGGAACAAGCCTCTGCGCAGCCTTTTTGTAATCAGGTACTTTCCGGCAGCAACAGAAGATCCCACTGGCATTATGTTGAAAGGATAGGGGTCCAAAAGAAGAAGAAGACCTTAAGGGTGTAGGAGTGGAGAATACTCCACAAAGTGCACCGCATAAAATTCACAGAGATGACGTTGTCAGGATGGTGAACAATGCAATTTTGGGCTGATGGCAGGAGAAGCCTCTTTTAACGGGAAGGTGGCTCTCTCCACCATCCCAACCTTACTAGCTGGGGCAAGCCGTAATGCCCAACCATGCAATACAAACAATCAAATAGCACGTCGCTGTTGGCGAAACGTCGGGGAAGCAACCCTGAGAAAACATACTTCCTCTATTGTCGCTACAGGCGGAACTGAGACCCTAAAACCACCATCGAAATTCTTATGGCACCCCCTGCCCATAAAGGCTTGCAAAAGGGGAGATATAAGCCCCTGTGCTGAATGTCGAGTCGTGATTTGTGACAAGTTTTTTGAGTTGAAGAAAGTGGCGTTTCAGACGAATTGCGACTTTCAGCATCTTTCTTCTTCTTTGATCCGTTAGCTGGCGGTCCGAGCGGGACGTCCCCGCAACGGATACGCTGCTGTCGGTGCCGCTGGGTCCCGAACTCTACTCACGATTCGCTTCCATTCTTCTCGGTTTTTGGCGGTGTCTCGAGCCTCGGTAACTGATAATCGTTGATTCTTTAAGTCACCCTCGATATTCTTCAACCAGGTTTTCTTCGGTGCCGATCGCTGTATTCTCCAGTCTGCAGGACGGTCTCGCCAGAGAAGTTTACGTGGCAAGCGGTTATCATCCATTCGGCAAACATGTCCAAACCACCGTAGTCGACGTTTTTGCATTTCTTCTTCGATCAGTGTTTGCTGATCGCATCTTTGTCTGACAACATCGTTTCGAAGGCGATCACGGAGTGAAACACGGAGGATCTGCCTCAAACATCGCATTTGGAAGACCTCGAGCTTCTTAACGTCCGGTTTGAGCAGTGTCCACGTTTCAGATCCATAAAGAAGAATCGGAAGAATCAACGTTCGGTAAAGACGTAGTTTTGTTTTGATGGAGATATTTGCTCGTTTCCATATGCACCACTTGAGCGAGGCGAATGTTGCTGTTGCCTGGCCGATACGGCTGTGAACGTCGGCCGTCGATGCTACTTTCGTTTCCTCAACCAATGATCCCAAATATTTGAACCTTGGAACCTGTTCGATTTGGGTTCCATCGAGGTGAACACTGGCTCTTGATCCATCCGTTGTGAGCACTTTGGTCTTTTCCGCATTGATTTTTAACCCGTATGATTGGGCGATGCGGGAAATATCGTATAAGATGTCCGTTGCTTCGGCATCCGTGTCGGCGAAAACAGCGCTATCGTCGGCGAACATTAAGTCTGTTACGAAGTTGTTGTCGTCGTATTGAACTCCGAGTCGTCCATCGAATGCTTCACGCATAATCGCGTCGATCACAACGTTGAAGAGAAGTGGCGAAGCGACGTCTCCCTGTCGGACACCCGTCCGTCGGGAACTCCTCGGATAAGTCGTTTCGAATACGAACGCTGCTGGTTGAGCCATCGTACGACGCTTGGAGAAGTTGGATGATTCTCAATGGCACGTGTTCGGTTACCAAGACTCTCCACAAGCTGTTCCAATCGATGCAATCGAAAGCGGATTTGAAATCGATGAAAACGACGACAATTCGTTTGCCGCAACGAATTCTTTCTTCCATTAACTGACGGAGGGCGAATATTTGATCAATGCATCCTCGATGTGGTCTAAATCCCGCTTGTTCCTCCCGGCTCGTTTGCTCTCGATGTTTCTGTAGCCTCGATTGTATTATTTTCGTAAATACTTTACCGACGATCGAAAGAAGGCTAATACCGCGATAATTCTTGCATTCCCGACTGTCGCCTTTCTTCAAAATTGGGACAACGATCGCTTTCTTCCATACCGAAGGGACACGATCCGAATGCCATATGTGTGTTATGAGGACATGAAGTCGTTGTGATAAGACATCACCTCCAGCTTTGATCATCTCGGCGGTTACTTGGTCTATTCCCGGCGCTTTTCCATTTTTCAGCGATTTTATTGCTGTCTTCACCTCGATAATTGTTGGTTCGGTATCGAGAAACTGATTCATCGGCTGTTCGATAATCGGTGGTTCGGGTGCTGGACCTTGCGGCGGATCGTGGTTATACAGCTGGTGGAAGAATGCTCTCCACCGCTCCAGGCGTTCATGGGCAGAAGTCACAAAAGTTCCATCCGATTTTTTGATGTTGTCGTTTGTTGATGTTGTTTTGCCGCCTAACCGGCGGATTGTCTGGTACAGCGTCCGGTACTCGTGCCTCGACGCCGCTTTTTCCATGTCGGCCGCAACGTTATTCCAGTACGCTTCTCGTTCCAATTTCATTTTCTGCCGAACTTCTTTGTTCAATCTTCGGTATTACTCAAAGTCAACGTGTTTCATGCGCTTCCGCTGATCGACAAGGTCCAGACAGCTGTCCGAGATCCATGGCTGCGTCCGTTTACGGATAGTTGGACACAACTCCATTGCACACTCCACAATAGACTCCGAAAATTGCCTTTCTTCTACATCGATATCGTCCGGTATTGCGAGCGCCGCGAATTTGTTGGATAATGCCATTTGAAACTCTCGCCCGATGGCCGGGTCCCGTAGGCACGCCCAATTTTTCTTGGCTGATGGTGGCTCCGTTTTCTTCGCTCTTTGCAATCGCATCTGCAATTTCGCTCGAACAAGATAATGGTCCGATCCGCAATCGGGTCCACGCATTGCACGTACGTCTTTAAGCGTCGATCGGAATCTTGTGTTGATCAAAACGTAGTCTAACATCGCCGAGTCTTTGCCGGATGGATTTCGCAAGGTGAGTTGGTGTTTGAGTAGATGGCGGAAAATGCTGTTGCCAACGATCAAGTTGTTTGACGATGCGAATGAAAGCAGGCGTAAGCCGTTGTCATTAATTACTCCGTGTCCGAATTTGCCCATGGTTTCTTCCCAGCCGGTTCGATCTACTCCTGAATGTGCATTGAAATCCCCCGCGAGAATTATTAATTCGGTTTGAGGTATCATATCCAGCGTCTGTTGAAGCTGATCGTAAAATTCGTCCTTGTTCGTGTCCGTGCTGGTCTCGGTTGGCGCATAAACGGATATGATATGGGTCTTGATCGTTCCACTGATGGTTATAACCGCCAAACGCTCGGACTGACTTTCAGCATAGGGGGCTAAACTCGCACTTAGCACTTCCACTCTAGGCCACTATGCTGAAAATCGTAATTCGATTAAAACTTCACTTTCTTCAACTCAAAAAACTTGTCACAAATCACGACTCGACATTCAGCACAGGGGCCATAATCCCGTAAGAAAATGGCAGGCCGGCAGTACTCGAAAAAAGTTTTATCTAGGACAACTGGAAATACAATTTATGTGAAGTGAAAGCGTCGAACAAAGGTTGCCGAAAGCCAATTTCGCTCCACCCTCAACAAGCGCTAGGGCCAGCGCTGCGACTAACTGCACAAAAAATTTACGGTTGACTGCTATATTTCCTCGCCTATAATAGGAAACTATCATAGGCCATGCGTCTTAAAAAGAGGTGGATGAGGAGCCGCCAAGGGCTTTGATAAATGCAAGACTAAACTAGTCCTGCAGAAATAAGGTAAAGGCGACTTGCTGCTTGCTGCTAAAAAAGTGAAGAAAAAACTTTTTTTCACTAATATTTTTTGGTTGAATGATTATATTTGGTCGTTTATTGAACATACGCTGACTTTCCATGTGCTGCTATCTTTCTTGAACCCCGGCGGGATGTATATCCTGCATATGCAGCATTAGTCTAGAAAATATTAATCTTTCATAGTATTTTTCTTTTAAGTGCATAAAATGAAAACAGTCCACCACAAAAAATCCCTTTTAAAGGACGCCTCGGGCCATAAATCCCTTCGGAAAATCATTGCTTTGCCCACGTTGATGTCATAAATTCTTTGACCAGCCCTCAAAGCGCTTTTTCCAATCTATTGCATCATGCAGGAGCTTCGATCTAACAAAACGGACAATGCTCTCTTCCTCCACTGCGGGCTGCCGTCAAAGGACACAAGAAACCATTTCCGAGCCATTAAACGCGGCTTTTAAAGGCGAAAAATTAATTCCTTCAAAAGCGCCCGTGGCCAGCCACGTCAGGCCGGAATAGAGCAATAATATCAACTTGACTGGACAATTTTGTTAGATGGTGTGCGAGATAAGGGCGACCCCCCACCCCCCGTTCGGAACATAGACTCTTTGTTTGCCACAACCTACACCACTATAATGGCTCGATAAAATCACCCTTTATGCACAGCGCCATGAACGGTCCCTGGCGGCGGGGGTGGTCCGTGGTATATGTCCGCACGTGGACAGCTCTAAACGGCTTAGCCGGGCCAACAGAAGTCAACGACAATCCTTGGTGGAGGAGCTTCCAAGTTTATGGAATCTATTGACGTCCTGTTTAATGGCGTAATGAAGATAGCAAAGCGTCTCAATTAGGGCAAACAACATCGAATGCCCCCGGTGACTGGAAGGTCATTCACAATAGAAATTCGGGGACACCTCAGGGGACGGCCAGCTAATTGCATCCCGGGCACAGTCCAATAGTCAAGCAGCCGTCATTTAATTTGCATTCATAACTCTGGCTCCAGGGAAATTGATTTACTCCGGGTGCATCTGCAGCAGTGCTACTTGAGACCGGTTATTGCAGGACGCACAAAGCCTGCCATTCAAGCAGATTTGAATTTTTAATTGAAAATGGTAGCGCACTCCTCCAGGAGACATCAGCACCATCCTCCTGGATTAATTAGCATGCATAGTGGCTGCTGGATGCTGGTGTGTGTGCCAGACGAACTCCCAGCTCTAAAAAACTAAAAAATGCAACAACAGCAACGATCTCATATCCTGTGCTTGCAGCTGAAGGAGCTCCTCGCCTAAGTGACTTAATACAAGTGTATTTAGTGCAGCCCTGATTATGTTGATGTGGGGCAAAACTTGGTAATCACGAAAAGAAAAACTTTCTCCCTTTAACTGATTAAACTGCGATTTCAGTTGGCTTTTCGTTAAGGAAATTTAAGTTACACAATTATAAACCGTCCCCCAGCGGGGATGTTTCGTTACATGCACAAGTCTAAATTAGACAACGCTCAAGGAAATACTCGTCGAGGACGTCATGCTTAATTAATGGAAATCACGCAATAAAACGCTTTTATCTGGAATGCAATTTATCCGAGAAGATATCGGTCTTTGGGTATTTATGTGTTTGGGCCTCTTGCTAGACCCTCTTATTATAGGGGTATAAATATCACAGCGTCCTACCTTGGTGCCTTGAGATCCATTTTTAATCACCGCATGCATATTGCATGGTCTCCTTTCTATTTTGTGTCATGGCTAGATCTCATTGCTCTGTCAATGATAAATTAATACTATATTAGATAAAAGCCGTAACGATTTTATGGCTTTCATCTAAAATTAATAGAATTACTATTTAAAACCCACCTCCGCTAGTCAACAAGACATCAGCTTGTGATGCAAGCAACCCTTAATAAATCGGAAATTTTTCTATCCTAATTTTCAATTGCTTATTGGCAACAGTGAACATCCTGTATCATTAGTCCAGGTATACTTATCTGCTTCCTCCACCTACTATTTCTACGTTTCTACATTCTTTTCCACATGATTTACGTTTCTTGGTCTGCTATAAGTTCTATGTGATGATAAAGATATAGAATGGTATATAGTATAAAGGGGGTGCTAGGAGGATGAAAGAGCAATGAGAGCATGACTGACACTGTCTTCGGCCAATGGGCACCATTTACCACAATTTATCGTAGGATCAACCTTTGACTGTTGCTCGGAAAACGTATAGTCCGAGAGCCGACTGCAGAAAACCCTATGTTATCGGGAAGAAGAAAACGAAACCTATAGTAAGTAACATTAGAGATAGGAGAATATTTTAGGCTTGGTGTGCCTGAACTAAAGTGTGGCCTAAGGTGAGAAATTAGGTAATATTAGTGGTGGATTTTTAGTTCAACCCTATGTTATCGGCAAGAAGGATAATTTTTGTTTTAAAATGAAGTATATACCTAATCATTACTAAAACCCATGGTGTGCCGCGCCCTGCCTGTGGCCGGACCTTTGGCAGACCACTATTTGTATAACGTTTTTTGTATGGAATTTTTTTTAAATCGCCATATCTCCAAAACGGTCACTCGTAGAGAAAAAAGTGTTAAGACCTTTTTTGTAGAGAATCACATAATCTACAATCCTGGCATTACCTCTTCTGTGGTCACACTTACCGTTTACGAGATATTTGTAAAAAACTATTTTCGCAACCTTTGACATTGAAAACCTTTTTTTGTGCACACGATTTCGCAATGGGAGTTTGACACAGTATGTCTGGAACCAATATAAAGATAATTCCGTTAAGAAACCATTACTTGCATTATTTTCGCAGATTGCGCTTTTTGGTACATAATGTCGAGAGTAAATATTGTATTACTATACTGTACTATATTTCATTTATTGAAACAAGTGCCTTTTTGTTTCGGGAGACTCGCCACCAATTCGACTGATCGGTGAACGTGTTTAATAATCTGAAGTACCTACTTTTATTTCCAACCCAAGAGGCATTTTCTACGTTCCAGGTCTCCTCGCCGCCAGCTACAATTTCAGATATAGCTATAGTAGTATAATATAGCTAATCTTTTCTTTGTCTTCAACCAGCCAAATTATTCCAGATGGATATTGCTATATTTGTGTAATTTGATTAACTTAAAAATAACAAATTCAGAGTTATTAGAAGAGTTTCGGAAAGGCGCTTTCGGAGTCAGAAGGACAAATAATACTCTAGCAAGAGCACCCGTTGATCTTACGTTAGAGCAAACGATCAATGCTGATGCTTCCAATAATTTAACAGGAATCTGTCATTTTAGTAGTTCGATATCGGCCAGACAGCGTTGGGCACTGAGCCATAGTATAAGAACAAGAATAATTTCAAGAATTCTTGATGAATTAGAAATAAATAAAAAAGACGACACTACACATGAATTACAAATACATCGAATAGAAAAGGATAGAAAAGCGTTACAAAGTATAGTAGAAAACGTCAAAAAGAACATGAGTCCATTTGACAGAACAATGCACCTTGAATGTTTGTTCAACATCACAACGGGGAGGGCAGTTACAGATGAAACTGCCGACTTTTTGCTAAATATGTACTTATAAAATAGGTGAAAGAAAAAAGTTACAATTTATAGAAGAGTGTAATGTCGATGCTAGGCGGTTTGAGAAACCTATCAAGCGTACTAAAGTACAAAATTTTGCTGCGGAATGTGTCAAAAAAACCGTGAAAAGTTATGATGGAAAAAAAACATATTAATGAAAATGGAACGCGACATCTTTGGTCGACTATTAGCAATAGCACTAGAGAAAAAAGTTAATATGCAGTTCTGTTTATCCTTTCCTCTATCTCCAGCTCCCCCCGCTTTATGTCATTGTACTGGTGAAATGTATAAAGCAGATAAAGCAGCTCTTGGGTTAAAACTTAAATCTTTTACACAACCTCAATTTCCAAATGAAATAGATGTAGATATTATTGACGGTTTTTACTTCTTACATAGGTTAGGACCTTCAGTACCTCAAACTTTTGGAAAAATAGCGGATTTGATTTTGAGAAAAATTTGTAACACAAATGCCTCACAAATATATATGTATAATATTTGACAGGTATTTCTCTCCGTCATTAAAAGATATGGAAAGACAACGTAGGGAAGAAATCGACATACAATATACAATTAAAGGCCCTTCTCAAACAAGACCAAACGATTTCATAAAAATTTTAAAAAATAAAAAATTTAAAGAAAGTCTTGTAAAATTTTTATATGATCATTGGCAAGATCCTGAACTGTTGTCGGTTTTAGGAGCCAAAAAAGTATTTCTTCTTTCATTTGTATCCATTAATAATAAAATAATATTAACGAAAGAACTAGATTTGGTTTGTCAGCATGAAGAAGCAGACACGAGAATTGAATATCATGTAAATAAGTGCGCGCCAAGCTGCAAAATAATGATAAAGGCGTCTGATACAGATGTATTAATAATATTACTGGGTAATATGTTTAAATTTTTAGACAAAGAAATTTGACTGTTAAGCTGTCCTACACGGTCTGGCGACAGCAACTGCATTAATATAAGTAAATTAGCAGAAATTTTAAATGTAAATTTTTGCCGATGCTTGCCTGGTTTTCACGCATTTACTGGCAGTGATTATACTGCTAGCTTTTATCGTAAAGGTAAAGTGAAACCTTTCAACTTATTACGCCAACAAGAAAGCGTCCAAACAATTTTCCAAAGCTTGACTAATCCTGAAGATATTTTAAATGAACAAAAAATGAAAATATTGCAAGAGTTCACCTGTACTTTATATGGCTTGTCGAAATGTGATGACGTAAACTTGGCGAGACATATGCTATTTTTAAATATATTCTCAATGAAATGCACTACAGAAAATTTAAAAAAAAATATATAAAATCATTTAATTCATGTACCATTCCTCCCTGTTGGAAATCATTAAAGCAAAAAATATTGCGTACAATCTATGTAACTTCCATGTGGCAACATGCCACGGAAGAAGACTGTATAAAATTAGATTTTAAAAATTGTGGTTGGATCTTAAATAATAATAAAATAGAACCGCTTTGGTTTGATGGAGAAACAACTCCATCGTTAATAGAAGAAATTTTATTAGAAAATGAAAATGATGATGTAAATGATGATTGTGATGAAGAAGATGATGATGATGTGCAATGCTATAAAAACTATTTAGATGATGATGATCATTAAAAACTATAGATGTAATTATAATTTAAGATTTCAAAAGTAGTTCTATATGTATACACATTTTTTTCTTTGAATACAATACATAAAAATATTTTTGTTTTCGTATTTTTATTTTTTTCCGTTCCACACACTATCTACTTGTGATATAAATTGTTGATCCTTTTTACCCTTTTCAAGAAAAAAGCTCGTACAACGGTTCTGTCTGTCCGGGCCCAATTTCATCTCTAAAACTACTATAGCTATATCTGAAATTGTAGCTGGCGGCGAGGAGACCTGGAACGTAGAAAATGCCTCTTGGGTTGGAAATAAAAGTAAGTACTTCAGATTATTAAACACGTTCACCGATCAGTCGAATTGGTGGCGAGTCTCCCGAAACAAAAAGGCACTTGTTTCAATAAATGAAATATAGTACAGTATAGTAATACAATATTTACTCTCGACATTATGTACCAAAAAGCGCAATCTGCGAAAATAATGCAAGTAATGGTTTCTTAACGGAATTATCTTTATATTGGTTCCAGACATACTGTGTCAAACTCCCATTGCGAAATCGTGTGCACAAAAAAAGGTTTTCAATGTCAAAGGTTGCGAAAATAGTTTTTTACAAATATCTCGTAAACGGTAAGTGTGACCACAGAAGAGGTAATGCCAGGATTGTAGATTATGTGATTCTCTACAAAAAAGGTCTTTACACTTTTTTCTCTACGAGTGACTGTTTTGGAGATATGGCGATTTAAAAAAAATTCCATACAAAAAACGTTATACAAATAGTGGTCTGCCAAAGGTCCGGCCACAGGCAGGGCGCGGCACACCATGAGTTTTTGTAATTATTAGGTATATACTTCATTTTAAAACAAAAATTATCCTTCTTGCCGATAACATAGGGTTGGACTAAAAATCCACCACTAATATTACCTAATTTCTCACCTTAGGCCACACTTTAGTTCAGGCACACCAAGCCTAAAATATTCTCCTATCTCCAATGTTACTTACTATAGGTTTCGTTTTCTTCTTCCCGATAACATAGGGTTTTCTACAGTCGGCTCTCGGACTAGTACCGGTGCAGGTCTGCCTCTCTGTAGACTTGTAATTTGCTCACCCTGAGGCACCTTTGAAGACGATAATTACAGATTGGGAATAGCGAATATCTAAAGCAGATATAGGTTACAATGGACAATGATTGGGTTAATTGCTGGGAGAAGTTTGTGAAAGAAAATTTCTGGCTAGAAGATTCATGGAGTTGAGATTCGGACTGTCTTGAAAGATATATCAATTTTAAAATTTAGTTACAGTGGGTGCCGGTCCCAAACCTAGAAAAAGTTGGAGGTTTAGGGCGATTGATTAATATGCCAATGTCTAGTAAAACATTTTACAAAAATCGAGCCTCGGGAATAACAGCCGAGATGATCAAAGCCGGAGGTGATGTCTTATCACAACGTCTCCATGTCCTCATAATACACATATGGCATTCGGATCGTGTCCCTGCAGCAGCAGTCGCGAATGCAAGAATTATCGCGGTACTAACCTCCTTTCGATCGTCGGCAACGTATTAATGAAAATCATACAATCGAGGCTACACAAAGATCGAGAGCAAAAGGGCCGGAAAGAACAAGCTGGATTCAGACCACATCGAAGATGTATTGATCAAATATTCGCACTCAGCTAATGGAAGAAATAATTCGTTACGAGGAGTTCCCGATTCAAGCGGGGGTCCGACAATCGACACGATTATGCGGAAGCATAACATAATATACCGTGACAAAATATCCTACGACAAAAAATCCCGGGATAAATATCCCAAGCTAAAATATCCCAAAACAAAATATCCCATACAAAATATTCCGCAACGGAATATCCTTTAATATCCCGGAATATCTGTATTGTAGTGTAGTGTATTGGGCCCTTTATACGACATTTCCGGCATCGCCCAGTCACAGTGGCAAAAATCAATGCGGAAAAGACCAAAGTGCTCACAATGGACGAATCGAGGGCCAGTGTTCATCTTCATGGAGCCCAAATCGAACTGGTTCCGATGTTCAACTATTTGGTTGAGGAAACGAAAGTGGCATCGACTGCCGACGTTCACAGCCGCATCGGCCAGGCAACAGTAACATTTGCCTCGCTCAAGTGGTACATATGGAAACGATCGAATATTTCTATCAAAACAAAAGTACGCCTTTACCAAACGTTGGTCCTTCCGATTCTTCTTTACGTATCTGAAACGTGGACAATGTAAAAACCTTACGTTAAGAAGCTAGAGGTCTTCCAGATGCGATGCCTGAGGCAGATACTTGGTGTCTCAGTCCGTAATCGCCTTCGAAACGAGACAGTTAGACAAAGATGCGATCAACAGACACTGATCGAATAGGAAATACAAAAACATCGACTCTTAATTCCGATAAGATCTCGTATAGCCTCTCTCGGTTTATTGAGTCGTATGCCTGTTGAAAGTGGACAAATATCTGATATAAATCTACATTCCTTTCTCAGGTTTTCTCCAGAACTTGCTTTAAGGTCAGCAGCTGGTCCAATGTTGACCTGTTTGTCCTAAAACCAGCTTGATATTCTCCTATAACGCCTTCCGCTATAGGTTCTAGTTTTTGTTTCACAAGGATTGTGAAGGTTTTGTAGCTGCTGCTAAGGTGTGAGATGGCTCTGTAGTTTTTGCAGTTTTATTATCTCCTTTCTTGTATATTGGACATATAATCGCTTTCTTCCAGACATTGGTATAACTTCTTCCTCCCAGATGTTGAATATGAGTTCGTAATTGTGTATCTTTTATAATATAATATAATATTACTATAACTACTGATAGCTACTAAAAACCTACTATTGTCAGAGAGGGGTTATGTTAGTAGGGATTTGAGTATTTTTTTATAGGATGCCTTGTTTAGGGAAGGGGAGAAAGAGGAGCTATGGCTATTAAAAACCATACAGCATCTGTTGACGGGCTCGTTCCTTGCGTAATCGGTGCGGTGTGGATATTCCCTAAGTAGTTTAGTGTGTCGTGTGTGTCGGACTACATCATTCAATTTGATTCTGTCCGACAGAAACTGCACTTTAAGCTTTCCACTTTGGACGTCAAAGGCAACGCAAGATATGAGCAGTTTCCTCCTGCTAGACAGCGGCATGAGATCAAGCACTTTGAGCCTGTCCAAGTAGTGGGGCAGGGTTTGGTAGTCGTGGGGGTTGTGTAGATGTCTCAGGGCAAAAAGAAGAAATCTCTTTTGAATGGATTCGATCCTCCTACTGCTCACTTGGAATATAGGATCCCAGATAGGACACGCATATTCCAGGATAAGGCGGACTAAAGAACAGAAGAGTGTTTTTGTGACCCATACATTACCGAATTCTTTGGCTCTCCTCTTAATGAAACCAAGAAGTTTGTTGGCTCTGGCAGTTATATTATCGTAGTGCAGGTTGAAATTGAGTTTTTTGTCTAGGACGACGCCTAGATCTACGATATGATCAACCTGATTCAACATTATGCCATTGAGATAATAGTTATGGTTCTGTGTGTTTTTTAAGCGGGAGAAGGTAATTGCATGACATTTGCTGGTGTTAAGTTGCAGTTTGTTCATGGAGCACCAGTCGTGTAGGGCATTGAGCTTTGTCTGCAAGAAGGAAGCATCAGTTTGGGTCTGGATGACACTATAAATTTTGAGATCATCCGCGTAAAAGAGATGTGGAATATTTGCTAATTTATCGCAAAGATCGGAGATGAAAATATTGAAGAGAAGTGGACCGAGATGACTGCCCTGAGGAACGCCAGAGGTTACTTCGATCTCATTAGATAGAAATCCTTGGAATCTGATAACCTGTGTTCTTCCGTTCAGATATGATTTTAACCATTCCAGGGCAGAACCTGATATACCAAACTTTAATAGTTTTGCGATTAGGATGGCGTGGTCCACTCGATCGAAGGCCTTGCTGAAATCAGTGTACACAGCATCCAATTGATTGCCGCTCTCCATACCGCATAACGATTCGGAGATAAGGACCGTAAGGTTAGAAGTTGTTGAACGTCCTTTCCGAAACCCATGTTGTTGTTCGTTTAGGTATGGATCGATAAGAGGAGCAATCCTGTCATGAACAAGTTTTTCAAAAAGCTTAGGAATTGATGATAAAATGGCAATTCCCCTATAGTTGTCTACCGAGTGCTTGTCACCGGATTTATAGATTGGCGTTAGGTAGGATTTCTTCCACAGCTTGGGAAACTTTCCTAACGATAAAGATTTGTTGAAGATGAGATAAAGAGGAAACGCGATATGTTGCGAGCAGCGCTGCAGGAAAATAGGAGGGAGATTGTCGGGACCATTACCTTTTTTGATATCAAGATTGTTCAGACCCGCCATGATCTCATCAACAGAAAGGGATATACCATTTAAAAGGGAAGTGTGAGTGTGCGAGTCAGTTACATCGTGTGCTGCGCTGGACAAGGGGCTATAAATTTCAGCAAACCTATCAGCAAACATACTACAAATTACTTGGGGGCACGAGGTGTGGGCTCTACCATCCGTCATTGTTGTTGGGTAGCCTGAAGTCTTCCGTTTAATGTTAACGTAATCAAAGAATTTTTTAGGATCACTTATGATACTATCACCAACAAAATTAATATATGCAGAGTAGGCCTCGCGAGACCTAACAGCAAATTCTGAGGCTAGCCTAATGTACTCGGAATTCAATCTCTCGTTTACAAATGTGTTATTTTTGATCATGTTGTATAATTTATTTCTTTGATTACGTAGGAATCTAGTATCTCTATCCAGCCATGGTTCCGACACTCTATCCCGTTTTTTAATTTTGGGTACATATTTGTCGATGAAAATGATAGAATAAAAGCATGAAACTATCACGTCAAGATCGTTGCTAGTTAGCCTATGCTCCCAGTCGACTAGGGATAATTCGAAACCAATACTGTCCAGGTCCGCGTTCTTAAAATCGTAAATAAGTGCATTGTTATGTGATGTACGATGCTTGGGGATTGATGAATTAAATTCGAGGATCCACGCGGAGTGGTGGATGGAGTTCGAAAATAGGTTTTCCTCATCGGAAACGAGTAGAGTATTCACCTCCTCGTGTGAATTGGTGAAGATCAGGTCTAGCCATTTACCACAAGAATTTGGTTGCCCGATAATTTGGTGAAGATCATTGCCGTAAAGAGTGTCGATAAATTTTATATCGACGGCATTAGTTGCATTAATAGGAAGTAATTTATTATCTTCCTCGTCAGGGATAAAAGAAATATTTGGTCGATTGAAATCACCGAGGATAAATATGACATCATTACCGCAGAGTGTATCGTTAACTTCCTCCACTATATGCAATAGATCGTCATAGTTGGATTCGTCGGAATTGGGGGGGATATAGAACGAACCGATGAATATATTCTTCAGGTCGGATTTAATTCGTATGAAAACGTGTTCAAAGGATTTTGAACAATTGGTTGTGATTAATTCACTATTTAAAAAGTCTTTTACAGCTATAAGGACTCCACCCCCTCTGGTGAGACCAGTGGAACTGTAGTCTCTATCGCACCTGTGGATAGTCCAGCTGCTGTCCAAGATCTCTTCATTAAGGAATGTACTATTTAACCATGTTTCGGTCAGTACAAGTACATTATAGCGACATGATTTAGAGTCAATGTAGAGGTTATTAAGTTTGGTTCTCATACCACTACAATTGTGGTAAAAGATTCTTACAACCTCGGGAGGGCTAGGTTTGGGAAGAAGGGATTGGGTGGGATAGGCAGTTGCGATTTGTTGCTGTTTTGCCTTTTTACAGCTTCCCGTACCTCATCCAGTGTTGGTGGTTCCATTGAGATATTATCTTGAGGAATTACAAATGCCTCTGTCTGTGGATTTTTGTTCAGTATGGGGATAGGATTTAATAGGTTCTGAAAATACTCTCTCCACCTTTCTTTATCTATGTCTTTTCTTTTTTGCTTGAAGACTTCCTTGCTCTTGTTGGCCTTGCGATATACTCTCGGTGGCTCTGGTTTCTTTCTTCAACTGCGGTCCTGGTCAAACCAATCAATACTAGTCTGCCTGGGGAGCCAGCCTAGTGCTTCTTCTGCTGCCCCTTTATGCTGCTTTTGATTGCTCCCATTTGTCGCTGATATTGGGCTGTTCTTCTATTTCTCTCAAATTTTGCACGACAGCATTCTGGTAGACCTCTCTTATTTCTTTCAGTTTTAGCTTATCTATATCGTATTTTTGTTGAGTTTACCCTCTATGGGTTTTGGTTGCTATCCAAGTTCTTAATTTCACCTTGACTAGATAGTAGTCCGAACCACAGCACGCTCCTCTCATTGTTCTTTCGTCCAGTACTCGTGGCGTGGCTCCTCTTCTATCAATTAGGACGTGGTCAATTTGATTATTAGTTACCCCGTCTGGTGACTGCCACGTCATCTTATGGATATTTTTGTGCGGGAGCATTGTTGAACTTACTACCATTGACTTTGAGCTTGCCAGCTCGATTAATCTACTTCCATTGCCATTGGTAACGTTGTGTAGGCTATGTTATCATATCTCCAAGCACCATTTTAATGTTATTTGACGGTATTTACCTGATAGTGGCTGTTAGCTCTTGGTAAAATTCCTCTTTCTCCTCGTCCGCCTTCTCTTCTGTGGGCTAATGTTATGTGGCGCTGTTTTAATATGAAGCGTGCACATTCTATTGCTTACTGGCTTGAAGTCCAGAATCAGTATATTTCATTTCCTTCTCTTTGATGAAAGCTACTCCGAACTCTCTTCTTCCATTCGATGATTCACTGGAGAGTACCGTGTGGGTTTTTAGAT
This sequence comes from Thereva unica, assembly GCA_949987705.1. Lineage (NCBI taxonomy): Eukaryota > Metazoa > Arthropoda > Insecta > Diptera > Therevidae > Thereva > Thereva unica. Next base: position 38,369,687 of record OX465281.1, read on the forward strand.
CCATTATACCACTATAGTACTGGAAAGTCACCCAATTCATCAAAGGGCGCCTACAAGTCTTCATCAACAGATGCCTGCGTCGTATCCTAAAAATCTGCTGACAAGATAGAATTTTAAACGAAGAACTATGGCGCCGTGCCGGCCAAGAAAGGATAGACGACCAAATCAGGCGAAGGAAATGGAATTGGGTTGGCCACACCTTGCGACGCGAAAACGAAAATCTAGCCAAACAGACCCTTGACTGGAATCCGCAAGGTTCCCGTCGAGTAGGAAGACCTAGAACAACGTGGAGGAGAACCCTACTAGCAGAGGCCGCAACAACTGGGAGATCCTGGTCGGAGCTGAGAGCTGTCGCGCAAAACAGAGTCTGCTGAAGGGCAACTGTTTCCGCCCTATGTCCCATGAGGGATTAAAGAAGCGAAAAGAAGAAAGAAGATACCACTGTAGGTCCATTTGGTTTCTTGAAAGCTTGTGATTTTTTATTTTTTTATTACAAATAAAAGCGAACGCGTTCTGTTGAGCGTCCTGACGTTCCATGTTCCAAAATCGAATTCCATATTCCGTTGCAGAGTGGACGGGTGGGTTTTTACGATGGAGGTTGTCAGCCTGCCGCCCATCCCCTAACCTGGAGGACCAATCCGGTGTTTGCTTCGTTTTGAGGCGTGAAACACACGCCTTTCACTCTCCTCAGTCTGTTATTCTTGTATAGACAATGGCATCCAGGGGTCGCCCGATGTAAAGTCTACATCTTCGTGGAGGTTGAGGTAGGATTCGGTAGCATATCGGAAGATCTTAGATCGTGTAGACCTTAGATCGCAGATGGCGTTACTCAGGATTTATCTCTTTGATGTACAGGCACCAACAAAGGTCGCTGAGGCCGTTACTACCATTTGACCCCCATTAAATCAGAATCTGTTAATCTCGGTAGAATAAAACTATTTCTATATTAAAGTTGCCTTTTAATATATTGATCCCCATATTATTTTTAAAAGCTGATGCTGCTGATGTTGCTAAAACCATCCATTTTAAAATTTTATTTTTTCGATCCTTATACAAACTAGTTGGGATGTGGGTTCGACCCTTTCGGTCCACACGATCAACTTCCCAGTATGATGGATGTTGAATATTATGATTGGATATTTTAATAATAAATGAACAATAGGCAATATAGAATATATGTATGTATAATACCGAGAATTTGTCACAATTGTTTATCAATATTTTCGCTAAAATGTCAAACTAAATGTGCGCACTTACACTTACATTATGTATTAATGTTTTTCGGTACCTCAATGAAATCGATATAGTTTTTAGTTCGCGCGGTATCGTGCAGGTACAAAAATCACTTAAGTCATTTAAACCAAAAACCGCTGGACCGAATATTATAAAAATCTTTTCAGATTATATTGTCGCTAATACGCTTCGAACGGCACCTCAAGTAAGTTCGGGCCTGAAGATCTGAGCTTCTATTCACTCTCGAGCCGTGAATTGACGAGAAGAATTCACGCTGCATCCACTCGTAACAGAAAGCAAGGGGCGAGCTAAGCGTGAAAACCATCCACACTGCCGTTCGCGCTTGTTTGTGGGTGTTCACGGTGCGGCGTGAGGCTGGAGACGCCTTGAAGCTTTCATTGAGGCCATGAACATTTTTGCACTTGAATTAATAACCAGCTATGCTGAGCAGTCGTTTCACCTGTGTGTCTGTAGAGAATCATGATTTCACCTGCATGCCACGGCCTGTCTGGCGGGTACCTAGAGTATCATCCCTCAGTTAGACTGAGTCAAGCTTAGTCGTGCTGGTCGACCTGGTCTGACAGGCCACTGCCTACCGGCGGCCTGTAAGTGAATGGAGGTCTTTAGTGGAGAAACATGTTTTACTTAATTTAACCCAGTTTTCTCGGCATTTTACACTGTTTCTTTAAAAAAAAAATTACGTGACATTTGCCGAGACCCCCCCTCTCCCCCACGTGAGATTTGGTGAAATTTGGCTAGACCCCCTCCCTCCCCTAAACGCCTCACGTAATTTATGGACGACCCCTAATACTCTTCGAACGGCACGTCAACTAAGTCGATATCTTTTATAGTTCGCGCGATATCGTGCAGGTACAAAAATCACTTAAGTCATTTAAACCAAAAAACCGCTGGATTGAATATTATAAAAATCTTTTCAGATTATATTGTCGCTAATACGCTTCGAACGGCACCTCAAGTAAGTCAATATCTTTCGTGGTTCGGGCGATATCGTGCAGGTACAAAAATCACTTACGTCGCTTAAACAAAAAAACGGCTCGACCGAATTTTATGAAAATCTTTTCAGATCATATTTCGGTTAATACGCTTCGAACGACACCTCAACGAAGTCGATATCAGTTTTGGTTCGCGCGATATCGTGTAGGAAAAAATGACCACATCCGTACGCACATACACACACACACATACTTCCTCCCAATTTTTTGCTTAAAATGCTCCTGGGACCTTGAAAGATGAAAATACGTTGAAATTTTCGATTTCGATTTTCGGACCGATTACAATAACTTCCTATACTGGGAAGTTAATAACAGAAGCAATATTTACAGTTGCCATTCTAATTGCTGCGCTGATGGGCCACGGGACTCGAACCTTCAACCACTTCATGCATAGTAGCGGCAAAGTCTATAGAAACAAATATTATTAAGTAGTAAAATTTCTCAAATATTTGATACTCGTGGTAAAAATTTCAGTAAATATAGTTTCGAATTGGATTACACTAAATTGGTGTCTGTTTACAATCCTCACTTCATAATTTACAGTACCATGGCACTAATGAGCCACACAATCCATCATCCGAGAGTGCTTAGGAATTTCTTTTTGGTGTAATTAGTTCGCATTCCAAAAAAAAGGAATTATCGCACAACACTCCTAAAAAGGGTTGTGTGTACTAAAAGCATAAAACCTACTGCCCAATTCTTTACGATACTAAAAAACCTATGACAATAAGTGGTCTTTGAAATTCATGCGATCCATCAAGCACGAGGTTCTTAGATAGGCCGGCTTAATCATGTAAATAAATACAAATTAAAAGTAGTACATAAAGCATTTGTCTACATTAGAATAATTTATTGTGGCTTAAACATAAATTACAGCTGAGTAACAAGGATCCCCAAAAACGAATGGTCTGTTATGTCCGTACGTGAGGCTGCCTAAATTCTCTGTATTTATCCCGAAGCTTTAGTACCATCCCCGATGTTTTATACCTAAATAGCTCGAAACTAAGGACATTAGCTTAGAACGTAAAAAACTCGAAAACATTTTCGGAGGTTAATGTGCCAGGAATAAATGACCGAATGGCCCCAGCAACATTCCATCCATAACATGTTAACGATATACACATACATACGTATACGTGCGTATATACGCGTGGGGCCCCTAAATGTCAGGGTAACCAGCCCCCGAGCATTGGGCATCAATTTTACGGCTCCTTTCCCCAATGGAAATAGATCAGTTGTAAAGACTGGAATTGATGAATCTGAATCGAATCAAACAGGTCCTGGATACTTGGATTAAACCCTTTTAAAGTTGCCTCACCTTTCCAGATTAAAAGCGATCTTCCTGGGTCGGAGTGGGGGAAAGGATTAATCCAAAATCCCTCAGCATTCCGGGATAGCACGAGCCAATGCTCAGCCAGCAGAACGAGCACTTAAACAAAGCTGGCCATAAATTCCAGGGCCTGTTGCTCGCGCCGGGATTGGCCTCGATGTTAACAGGTCCTGTTACGTAAGTAAATGCAAGTTGGTCCTCCATTCGTCCTTTTCGAGGAAAAAAGTAAATTATGCGACAATGCCGGCAAAGAGCCCCACTTTACAAGTCGCACATGAAATTTCTGGAATGAATTTGAAACAAAACGATTCTCCTTCACGGAGGGCACTGCTTGCAGCACACCAGGACCAGCTTAGCGGAGGAGTCCTTGCACCTTGCAGACTGAAAGGATACCCACGGTCGATACTACGTACTAGATTATTCACGAGGAATTATTACTTTCTATGGACGATGTCGTCCTCGGCTTCGCAGCTTAGCTGAGTTTAGCCAGCATGACATTTTACGGAGCACAGTGTTATGAAAATTGGTGTTACGGAAGATTTGCGGCGGTGTGGAGTGTGGCGGCGAGCGTAGCTTTTGAAGTCCGCTTTTAAGGTTTAATAAATGATTTTATTTAATTTAACTTTTCCCAGGGCGAGTTTGTTATATTCTGTATGAAGGATAGACCTGCATTAGGGAACTAGTTTGCACGTTAAAGTTTATTTTAATTAAACATTTCCTCCTTCTTTTTACACAGGGTCTGTGCCAGGTTCATTCTGGAGTAGCGACGGTTGTTATATTGTTTTAATCAGGGGCGTTACTAAAATTACTTAAGGCATAAATTTAGTTTTGCTGGTCGACCCTTGCATTGTTTTTCGTCCTCTAAGGCTTAAGGTGAGCATATTACATCAAGTTTTAATCCGTATGCGATCGTTAAGGCAAGTTCCAAGCAAAGCAGTCTGGTATCAAGTGAGTTATTAAGCGTAATTCATTATCCACTACCGAGTTAGTTCAAAAGTTGATTCGTATTTGGGTATGCTGAGTCATTGTACATATTTTGGCTAATCACTGGAAGGGTTAATTTATAATATTTGAACTTTTTGGAGATATATTTTTATTATGTGAGTAAGGGGGTAGGCAACCAAGCTAGGCCTATTGTGTACAGGAGCCCACTAACGAAGAAAGCCATCGGCCCTCCGGATGAAGGCTAGAAAATCTTTAGTTGCAGAAGACCGAGCTTGAGCGGGGCTCAGAAGCTATGTGGTTAAAGTTCTTCTTTTAAACCAGATCAGAACCGAACATTCACAGACATGTTGTGGAGGTGAAACCGAGGGTGAGGGTGCTTTGAGAGAATCTAAAGAATCTAATGTGAGCGTCCTTTCTCAAGGATGATCCTAGCGCAGGTGTACACTACAACTGTAGATGAATATTAAAGAGGTAAACTACACTATCCATCACTCGTCCATCACATCACACCGTTTTGAATATGAGGTCGGTATTACACTATGGACTCACTTTCCTACCCTCACTTTGTATAACGATTGCAATGTTTATGTAGTTGTGTACGAAGCAAGTCATGCGCAGTGCAGTGTCATTCAAACGCAACGTGTTTCGAAAACTCACACAAACGAAGTTATACTTGTATTAGTGTCATGGAGGGTGAGACTGAAAAATTTTGAGATTCACAAGTGAGGAAAAAACACACACTTCCCGGCGACCCCTTGCATAAAAAAACAGTTTCAAGGCCGATTTGATGGAAAAGTGATGGATAGTGTAGTTTACCCCAAAAATAAACTAAGGGATTAGATTAAATAACAATATTTATTTTGGCAATATAATAAAATCCCTAGGACAACCCACAAACCACTGCTCTGCAATGTTCCGCGAAAATACAAGGAAAAGGAAAAATAATAAAAAACAAAGAGTCCATGCCTTTTTAGATTTAAAAAGTACAGTTTAGATAGTTGCAAAAGTTCGATTCGGCTGCTATCTACAAATTGATAGTTATATTACTATGAAACGTGTTCGGCAATGCAGTTCAGTGGTTTGTTTACAAACCACCGTACTTATTTAGTAAAAATGATAAAAAAACATTGTTGCTTCAATAAATTCGGAAGTTCCGAGATTTAGTATTCCGCTTGGAACGTTGCTGCAATTGTGACAGGTACTCAGACTGCCATCGTTTCCAGAATGCCTGTATAATTTGTTGTACGTATTACCAACGATTGAGTCTGTGATCCTTTTGGTCCAAATACGATGGTTCGGGTATCGACAACGGAGGTGCTCCGATTAAAACATGTTGAGGAGTGAGAGCGTTAAATCCGAGACGTCAATAGTTAATGAACAGAGAGGACGAAAATTCAAACACGCTTCGATTTGAATAGTTAGTGTTGTCTTCTTCTTCTTCCTTTACTGATAAATAAATGAAAATAGCTAGGTAGCATTTTTTCCTTCTTGCATTTCTCAATCTTGAAGTTTTTATTTCAAGCGGCCCGCAATAGTCAACTCCTACGTGGCTAAACGGTGATATGTTTGTTCTGGGTTCGGGAAGACTTCCCATTAATTGAATGCAGCCTTGAGATCTTTGACTGAAGCAGGTAACGCATTTATGAATGCGCATTCTTATGATGCTTCTTGCTCGTAGGATCCAAAATTTTCGTCTCAGTAGTCCCAAGATTAAATGTGGTCCACCATGAAGTGTTAATTTGTGCATGTCATCGATTATTAACTCTGTCAATCGGTGTCGATTGTGAAGTATTATTGGGTGTCGCTCTGCCCATAATATTTTGCATTTTCTAATCTACCCCCCACTCTTAGTATATCGTCACTGTCGAAGAATGGGTTCAAGTTATTCAGCTGTTCAGTTTTTAAGTTTCTATTGGATTGAAGGCTATCTATCTCCGACTTGAATTCTTGAGCTTGTGCTTGTTTGATCCAAAATAACAGGGAACTGTCTAATTCGGTATAGTGATGAGCAAACTCAAGAACAAGACAAGACTAATCTAGTCTTGTTCTTGTTCAGTCTGTCTTGTTCTTGTTCTTGCAAGCATAACTAAGTCTTGTACCTCTTCTTGGACTTGCTAAATGTGCAAGAACAAGACAAGACTGCAAGAACAAGACCATTTTTGATCATCACTACCCCCAACCAATGCCTCTTGACCTACAAGAACTGATTTACTGAGTATGCTACCAAGATAATTGCCCGATTTCTTCGTTCTATTCAATTTTTTAAAGCCCCAATATTGCTCCCCTTAGTCTAGAAGAAGTGTGAGTGTACCGTGCTTCGTTTGGACTATTCCTCGGATCTTTTAAGCCAGTCTGGTCCATTCCACCAAAAACTATATTTTACGGCTTCCGCAGGAAATAGTCTCCTCGTCGCGCAATCAGCAGGATTGCTGCTGGTAGACACATAATTCCATACGTCGTTGCTGCATGTTTCTTGGATTTCTGCTATCCTGTTAGCGACAAAAGTCTTATATTTGTTGGGATGGCCTTGAATCCAAGATAAGACAATGGTCGAATCAGTCCATGCGCGAAACGAAACGTATTCGAATTTCATTGATGTTGTGACTGCCTTAAAGAGTCGCGTCAATAATGTTGCGCCGCAAAGCTCAACTCGTGGTAGCGAAATTTGCCGTATCGGTGTCACTTTGGTTTTTGCCGCAAGGAGTGTTATTTTTACGTTACCTAGAGTGTCTATTGAACGAATATACAACACTGCTGCATATGCATAAAAAGATCCATCACAAAAACCATGGATGACTGCCGAATTAGTTGGAGTGTGAACCCATCTTGGAATTTCAATACGCTCTATTTCTTTAAATTGACTACAAACTTTTTCCCACAGGCGCAAGATGTCATCTGGAACTTCTTCATCCCAACTGATGCCCTTTAACCAAATACATAACTTGCATTAACATTTTCGGTTTTATTGTGATTGGCGATAGAAACATAAGAGGGTGAAATAATCTCGAAACGCCGCATGTGCGCCCAACAGCAGAATGGTGCCACATCACTCACAGCTCGTGCTGCAAATCAAATTTTGCCAGAAACTTTGAGTGACTGAATAATGTCAAAAAGCGGTGACTAGCTCCCCCCATCCCCGGATTTGACCGCTCCCTAAAGGAAACACTTCACGGTTAGGGATAAGATTCGAGACGAAATGTCCAAAATAACACAGCGTACTAGTGTTGAAGTAAAGAACGAAGTTATTGGTTAAAATTATAAATGACATATAACTTACCTAAATGTTAAGAAGAGCGAAAAAGAACATGACCGAGACCGGCGAACTGAATGAAAATGTAGTACAATGTAGTTTTTCACAAATCAGTGCATTTTTCATTGGGCCGCATGCTTAACGCCTCTGTCAATTGGATTTTTGTTATACTTCTCGTTATTATCTTTTTTTAGCTCGGGTAATACCCAAAGTTTGCAAGAAATTTTACTAGAATTTCCATGAATATTACAAAAACTAGGAAAAATTCCTTCACACTTTCTGTCGAATAAATTACTTCTTGATCACTTTTGTAGGTTCCTATGCCTCACTAGGCATAGTGAATATTTGGTTTCCTGCCGAACGTACGGACTACCCTAAAACCAAAAGCCTTTAAATGTCATATCAACTGCAACATATTTATATCGATCACGGAAACTCCTGCCATCTATGTATTCTCTTAAAATCTACTGCTCTAGACTTCACTTTTCAATAACAATAACAGTGACATTTTATAAAAAAAAATCTAGAAAATATACATACTTCAATGTAGGGATATTAAATTGAGGATGCATTCATTTATATTCATAAAATCCACTATTACAAAATATACGGTGGTCTAAAATATTCAGCTAGTACGACAGCTAAGAGCCCCATCGAGTAAACTACTTCAATAAAAATTCCCAGAGTACACCACAAATTTTCCGCAAAATATCATAAAAGTGACTTTAAAGACGATATTTTAGCATAAAAAAACGAAACGGAATAGTTTTTGTTGGATGTGGAACCATTGAAGTCAAGTGGTTGATAAAGCATGATGTTTTCTATCTCGTTTGCTGTGTAAAATGAATTTATCATCAAAACATTCTCAAAACATGATGATCAACAATTATGAATATTTTGAATAGTATGAGATTTTTTGTGTAATATTATTGAAATAAAAATGATTTGACCAAATTTTGTATATTTTAAATTAAATTTTCGCAACTCTATTCTTGACAACAGTCACTTATCGTTGGCATTGTTTTATATATACATACATATATAGAAAAAAAATCTACTGAAAAGGTTTTATCTATTAATGACTTATCGTCTTTGTGGGCCGGTTGCTTTATTATCGAAGTGTGTTTTCCTGTGGGTCGGTTATTTTTTCTGCATACTTTTGGGGCTGATTAAACATTTTGTTGTTCTTTGCATACTTTTAGGGTCATATTTTTGCTTATGGTTGGATATTGAAATTTGTGGAAGAATACTTGAGTATTATAGACTACCCCTCTACAAAATGAGCCTTTTGATTTCTTTAAATGGAATAGCCATTGATTATAGAGTAAGTAGATATGGACAAACATTTGTCCGGTTAGTACGCTAGGTGCCGATAGTTGTACGGATTTAAGTTGGAGAACTGCGCATTTCTGTTGTAAGCCTAACATTATTTTAATAGTATTATTTACTTAAACGCGCATAATAATAATAAAATACACAATTTTTCAATTTTGTAATTTTTTGTAAGTCCTGAAAAAAGCAGGTTTGCTCCTGAATTTACAAAAGCATTACAAAGCCCTTAACGCGTGTTGGAAGAAAAACCAAAAGTTTCGAATCTAAAAATAAATTCTTGTGCGCGTGTTCCTTTTGTTTAATGGTTTTAGTTAGCTTGTTTGTATATGTGTTCGTTTGTTTATTTGGTTCAAATTTTGCGACAGCTTTTTCAACTACTTCTACTTAACCGATTCTAAAGAAACTTTGCACACACATTGAGTTCCCGAATCTGCAATCTGACAATTTTGTAAAAAAATGCAAATTGGTTCTGATTCCATTGAAAACCGGCTTCGACAGCTGACGATTCTGTGGTCAAAATTTGAAAATTCAAAATGGCGCCGCAAATATGGCGGGTGAATTTTGGAAATGTGTTCTGAATCCATTGAAAATCGGTATCGGAGGTTTTTTAAGGTCACAAATGACGAATCTGTGGTAAAATTTAAAAAAATCCAATGGGAATTAATGAATCTGTTGGCAAAATTCGAAAATTTAAAATGGCGCTGGCAGTAATGGTATGCAGAAGTAATCAGTTCACCCGAATTTTGTAAAAAGTAAAATCCAAAAATGATTGAAATTGGAATAATTTTTGATGTTTTGAATGCACCCAAGTTAAGTTTTCTGTATTATGCTGAGAACTGTGTGGCGTTAGGGTGGGGAAAAATGATACGTCGTTAGCGATGCACCACCTAAGTCAACGTTAGAAATGTGCCGAGGACTGGGTGTGTGGAAAAAAATGATTAGTCGTTAGCGTATCATCCTCAAGGTTGGGCACGCCTTGTTGTATAAAGGTCCAAATACACGAGCACTCCATTCCACCACCCGACGCCAAAGCAACAACAATTTATATGCATTTGAAATTTCGTGGCGTGGTGGAATGGAGTGCTCGTGTATTTGGACCTTAAGAGCCTTGCCCATCTACATGGACCTATGGGGAGTCGACTGTTATTTGTCCAATACTCGTGGGAACGATATGAAAGAAAAAATTAATAAAAAAATTGAAACTAAAACACAGCGAAAAAGGAAGCTAGAAAAAGCGACGAAAGAGTATAAAGCAAAGCATACTAAAATGAGTGAAAAAGCCAGTCCTGCTGAATTACAAAGTAGACGGGAAAAGCCAGCATCGCGAACGCCTGAACAACGCGTAGCGAGGTTGTCGAAGTAATGGGAGCGTTTCCACAGCTACATGGCATTACAAACGCCTAATCAAATAATGGCAAGGTTGACGAAGCAACGGGACGAAATAGGGATAACGTTAATATAACCGATATCATACCAGCAGATATTAACAAGACAGGTGGTTTTCCACAAGAACTTGAATTATTCGTAGGAGCCAAGGTCGGTGAACAATGCTTACGGATACATCACAGAGATTGTACTGCCACAGTTTCCTCGAACGCAAATGTATGAAATCGACGTACCATCTGTTCAAATGGATTTTGAAAGGGACGGTGTACACCTTATCCATCCCAAAGCCTACAATCGTCAATACATGTTGCCAATAATTTTGTCACGGGCCTCCTAAACTGTTTGAGGTTAAGCGTATGTAGCAGTGAATCGCGTAAGAGATTTGGAAGGCCTATATATTGAGAACCTTGATTGTCAGCAATTAACAGGTAAGATACCGTGCAATAAAGATGCCATGAAAGAGTTGGAAGGGTGAGGAGTTTGCATAATGATTCGAGGCAAAGATCAAACTAAAAACTAGAAAAGTTAAGTGGTTTTATTTGAAATTATAAGGTGTACCAAAAACTAGAAAATAATTAACATGCACCTTCTTGAGATTCTGACGTCTGGTAAGAAATCGTGTAATAATAATTGTTTTTTCATGTCGTATGCCAAGGGGTACTTTGTGTCGCTGCAACGGATAAGCTAATATTCTGGGTCTTTTAACAGACTAAAATAAAAACATGGTTTCTACTAATAAACTAGTGATGGGCAATACCAGCTCTACAGAGCCATGCAAGCTCACCCTGAAGCTCCAGAGTTTTCCAATCCTGCTTGCGAGTTGCAATGAGGGAGGTAAAGGACGCTCTATTGGTCTCTCTTTTCTTGTTTTGGGTTTAAAGAAAAATAATTTCGCTCAATCTCAATCTCAAAAGTAGAAGGGCTCCAGGAACCAAAACAAAACCTTTGCTGGTGCTCTGCAAAAGCGAGCTATTGCGCGGTTTTGCCATAAACGGAGCTACGTACATATATCGGAACTTTAACTGTTTTTATGACCGAACTGGACGACATATTGGTACGTGGGTCATTTATTTTTTATTTTTGAATAAAAGATTTAGTTTTCAGAGAAACAGACAAACAAATAACTGTGAGATATAGAATACCTTTTGCTCATAATACCATAGATAAATTACTTTATAGACAGGAAAAGTGGCATCAAAAGTGTAAACTGTTTTTCGAACTAGCGCTTAATGTTGCTTGATCTCATCTTATCCGGTGCTCATATCTTCGAATTCGAACATTTCAAAAATTTTATCAACGCACTGCAATTAAATGTTTCATTTTTTTTTTCAATTGTTATATTTTTCTTTTAGTGGTTAAACAACAAAATTTCTCACTAAAATATAAATCAACACCTAAACCCACTACACACTTTACACATTACACTGCGTGACAAATGAAAAAAAAAATTGAGTACCCTCTTAACTGCTAGCTGGAATAAATAGGTAATGAGTCATAGATTAAATGTTCCAAACATATGTGGTATCCATCACGTCTAGTTTTCGAGGTAGGTGGTCTAGTTACGAAGTACGGATTTTATTAGATTTCTTTTAAATAGTTCACTTAGTCTAGGAGTTATTCAAGTTTAAGTAAATATTAAAAAAATAAATTTTTTTCTTTCGTAAACACCCTGTATCTTAGTGGATAGTGGGGTTAGCCCCCTCTCTAGAACAATTTTTTTCTCCAAAACTAACCAGGAATCACCCCTGAAAATATTAGCCACGTGGTCCAAAAGAGGATATAGCGAACATCTGATTACCTATACAAGTTGCGAATTAGGGGGACATAAGTATCTCAAATCTTTAAAACGGCGATATCTCATGAACGGTCATTCATACGGGAAAATGCATAATACCATTTTTTGTAGATAATCGCATGATCTACAAACTTTGTAAATAATATTTTGTGGTAGGACCTAGCCAAAAACAGAATTTTCTGTTTTTAGGGGGTTATTTTAGGGGTAGCGTACAACCAATTTTACGAAACTTTTTTTTAACATATTTTACTCACTAAAAACTATTTTTTTTTAGAAAATTTCGTGAGTTAACATTTAGTTAGAGGTCAAAACCCCTAACAAATGAACTATTTAAAAGAAATCTAATAAAATCCGTACTTCGTAACTAGACCACCTACCTCGAAAACTAGACGTGATGGATACCACATATGTTTGGAACATTTAATCTATGACTCATTACCTATTTATTCCAGCTAGCAGTTAAGAGGGTACCAAAATCGTGTAACGCAGTGTTATTATTTTGGTTCAAATTGGCCGTCCGTATGTCCGTATACACAGCTCAGTACTCGGACATTTTAATGCTCCCAAGCGGACGATGTTCGCCCGTTGTAAGGAGATATTTTCATTTTACTCGGATTGTTGAATAATTTGTGTATAAGGACGTAGGTAATTCACCTAAAAGTAATGCCTTTAAAAGGTGAGAGGACATCCCTCCCCCAAATTGTGATAAGAAAAATATGTGCTCCCGCCTTAAAATTACTATTGGAGCGCTCAAGAATAATTCTGAAAAACTCAAAAAAGTTTTAAAATAAGTTTGGCCTGGAGCCCTAATTCATCCCCACTCCGCCGGCCGATAATAAAAATATGGCTAAATTACCAAATGCCTCTCCACCATGAAACTACTACTACTACTACTATTTTTTTTGGAGGGATTTTATTCTCGACTTTCTAAACATTTACCGGAAATTTAATTTAATATTAATGCACCATTCCAAAATTTTAAGTTTCAATTTCAAGTTTCAATTTTTACGTAGTAAGGGAAGGTTCAGACGTTGTAATAAATTAGAATTAATAGTATAAACAAAGAGGATATTTTAATTTATTATAATGCACGTCGACAGTGTTTTTGTATATTAAAAAAATCAAAGTACTGAAAAGATTTTATCTATTAGCGACTTATTGTCTTTGTGGGCCGGTTTCTTTATCATCGTAGTGGCTTTGCTTTTTCTGCATACTTTTAGGCCGATTAAAAAATTCTTGCTCATATTCAATTTTGCATACTTTTAGGGTCAGATTTTTGCTTATGGATGGAAATTGAAATTTTTGAGAGAAAACTTTAGTATTAGACATTCACAAAATGGGCCTTTTGATAGCTTTAAATGGAATAGCACAGAAATAGAGTGCTAACAACCGTAGCAAGGAAGAATCGATGTTTAGATATCGCTGCACCTGAACAACAGGACAAAAAACCCATAGAGATTTTCAGATTTGAATGCTACCGGTTTAGCAAACCAAAGTTGATTGAAAACCTGAAATTCTACGTATAACAAGAGCACGATGTTGAAACGTGCACGTAATCCTCCAACTTACAAAACTCCCCCGAACGTGTACAAACAAATCATCGAAATCCAAGCAAGCAACGGCCAAAAACCTTTAATTCGAAATTTCTAGTAAGTCTTTCGGTTATGACTATCGCATTATATTTTCGGAATACTTTGCCCAGAATTGGGTCACATTACTTGGATAAATCCTGGAAAAAAATACACATGCCTATTACTTGCCTGCAGCCATTACTGGGAGATAAATCTATGAAAATTACCACGAAAAATACACGACAAAAATCCCTCTTCAACCGCTGGCATTGTCCCAAAATCGTTTTATCAACATTGGTACAGCCCAGAGCAAATTGTGTGAAGTAGGATGAAGCTTCATTATCCTTCTGTAGAATCGATTATGGATTGAGTCGTTATAACTATGTAGCGTAGATCCATGAGGAGTAGACGTCGCCTGGTTGTTACTTGTTACGCTGGGCTTATGTCCTCATTTCTTCTAGTAGAACGACGAAGGTCACCCTCAGTGGGATTATGGCTGACCTAAAGGATTTTTATGACCATACTTAAAATTTTTGCACTCGAAAATGAGAAGAAGGAGGTGGTGGCAATCGCTGTAGGATGTTATAAATTTCCAAGATAATCCAAAGCAATAAATCAAAGTGTACGACCACCCACCGGCGGCAGTGCCAGTGAGATGCTCCTCGAAAGGCATGCAATTGCCTCCTAATCTGGTGGTATGGCAGCTTCCTTTCTGACCGCCAGCGCCATCTGTGTCACATTCTAGTGGGCCCCCAAGTTATCCTCCCCCGAGGCTGAGACAAGGCTACTTCCCTTAAGGCACTGCGATGATGCTCGATGCTGTTGCCAACTAGAAACCTTGTTGCGCTTCTCCCGTCCTGTGTCCTGATTTTGTGGAGAAAGTGCACTGGAGCAACAGTTGCAGAGCCTGCAAAGGAACAGATGAAAATCGATAAGCTGGAGCTCCTTGTGGAATGCAAATGGGTATGTGTGTGGGGAGGGGGGAAAGGGACATCTTGCCTAATGCGGTATGAGTTTTTAAGCGGTCTAAACGCCTGCATTTACCTCTCACAGCGCCCTCGTGTCCTTAGCTCCTTGTGTTTACAGCCGTTAGTCTCGGTTTTATGGTATGTGTATATATTCTGTGCAATCCCTTAAAAGTAGCTTAGGGGGCACTCGCCTCTGTAATAACGTAATTTCCCCCGTAAGGAGAAAAACTCTTGCACCAGCCCCCCGGGCTCATTATTACAACGTCGAACGGGGGCGTAGTAGTAGTATGGCGGGGGGCTTGCAGCGCCACGAAGTGGGGCATGAAATATCTCCTTTGTGCGCCCTATCTCGTGCGCTCTTAGAGACTTGTGTTCTAAAACGTTTTAATTAGAAAATTTTTTTAATTTCATTTCCAAGTGGTTACAATTTTTCATTTCCATTCCTGCAGCATCGAAGAATGTTACCGACTCGAATTAAATTCTACGAAAGTATCAACATGGCGGCGGGAGCGGATGCCTGGTAGCTCCTCATAGAGTTGAGAGTATTTCATTAAATTAATTTTTGCTTTCTAAACGCAATAAAAGTTTTGCGAGTTTTTCTTTTTGTTATTTTGTTATCAACTAAGATTTATAACAAACAATTTTTTACGTTGGAATACAAAAAAAAAAACACGACGAAAAATATAATGCGGCAAATGTAATGAGATTTGAAGTGATTAATTTGAAAAAATTTTGTCTTAATGAAATTTTCAGTGGCTTTTGATTGATGAATTTTTAAAAGCAAATCTATTTGTTTTTAAAACAACAGTCAACATATTTGCATGGTAATATTTCGCCTTGAATATTTCATGAAATTGTCTTGGAAACGTTAAAAAGATATTAACACACGTTTTATGTTAAGGCCTTGGAGTTTGCAGGCATTTCAGAGATGTGTTTAAGAGCATTTAAAATTTCGTAATTGAGCTAGGTCTTTTACAGGAGAGTTAAGCTTCTGCTGTACGTTATGTGCTACAAGAAATAGCGAGGTCTTGGCTAGCTCAGTCCGTAGAGCATGTTACTTCTCTTCTCAGGGTCGTGGGCCGAGCCCCACGTTGGTTGCCATGATGGGAGGCATATTATAAAGATTCAACGGTAGTAAACACTGATTTTTTATTTCATAAATTATTGCAGAGTTTGCAATGAACATCAGATATCTTCCCAACTCAGTCGACTCCTTCGACCTTCTAACACTTCCTCAGGCTCAAAAAGGTGATGCCGAATAAACAACTCTCCAAGAACGCTCGGCGATGGCTGAAGGCTGAAATAAGTTTTCTCACTCAATGACTTTTACAATACAACAAGCCTAGTGTAGTTGGCGGATCCTGGTATTCGGGCACACCCGATTAGCAATTTCGAAGAGGTATTTCCATTCCGCGACCAATAAAGATAAAATTGTGTACGCATCAAAGGCAGAAGTGTCCATCAACACTGAAGTGTCCATCAAGTGAACCCAGACCAAATCCCTCCACTGGATCATGCATAAATGAAATTTAATTCTTATTATTACCGAGAGTTAAGCTGGAATTACACGAGGCAGTACATTTGTCCTTGTGGATGGTCCCTTGGTCACGGAAGTTCCAGCGACAGAGTTGACCTCTATGCTGGTCTTGGCAGCAACCTCTCTGCCTCTTATAGTGAATGGTACACCGGCCATCGAAGTTACAGATCCTCTTGAGCTTTGCACCCCTCTGGTAACGGTACCGAGGCCTTTAAATATCTTCATCTCAAGATTCTCTCCCGAAACTAAGATGGAGACAACAAAAACTCGAAACGCTTTCCCTCTGCTACCAAAACGTAAGAGAGACCAGGTTAAAAACTAAAGACATCCTTCAGGCGTTGACGGCTAGTGGTCACGATGTCATAGCAGTCACAGAAACCTGGCTCCATGTGGGCATTCTCAATGTTGCACTTTTCGATTTCTCCTACCAAGTATTTCGGAGGGTCCGTCATACTGACTCGGAAACTCATGGAGGTGGCGTACAGTAATCTAAATTGTAACCGAATTTCGCTTCACCTTGACGTCGAGCTTGTTGCTCTAAAAATCTCCCTTTCTAAAACGAATCTATTGTGTTGATCACATTCTGACTATGAAGAACACTAGTGATGGCCTACTTCTTCCAGGTGATATCAATTTACCCAATATTTAGTGCAGTCATGTGCAAAAGTTTAGGACCACTAGGTTATTGCAAATTTTATCTCATGTTCCATGAGCGATTATAAACTCCGGCCGAGAGGTGGATCAACTTCAAGGGAGTATGCCGTTGGATGAGAAGTAAAACATAGGACAAGGAAAGGGGCTCTCTCGGTTGCGACAACACCAACAGGGATGATCCACAATTTTATGTAGATAATTGGTGTCCGCCATTTGAGTAACTCAGCTAAATTACATTGTGAACATTGAAACCATTTCGTAACAATGATTCTTACTCCGCGTTGGAAAGAAAAAATCCGGAGATCTGTTTTGTTATTTTTAATAATGCTGGAATTGAGGATTCGTTACATATGTTAGGACTGCATAGGAAGAAGAAGAATATGATGTGATTGAGCGAATGATGATTTAAAGATGATTAAAATCGGATTTAAACGAAAAGGTACTGGACCCTTTTTTAGATCCAGTGTGGTTCAGGGTATCATGGAAATGGTGGACTACTCGACAAAACCTATCACTTTTTGATAAAGCTTTAAACCGAGTATGGCACTCACTATGTTAACCAAACTCCAAGGTATTGGTAGTCACTCTGTTCTCAGAAACTGGATTGGGAGTTTTATTTTGGCCGTTTAATCAAGATACTATTGCACGACCTCGAATCTAAACTCAACTTCATCTCGACCGGTGTTCCCCAGGGGTTAATTTTGTCACCCGATCCTTTCCTAATGTTCGTAAAACATTTTCGCTCAATCCCCTGGAACCGCTTCACCATTAAGCCTGTCTCCAAATCGAAGTACTGTCTTATCACTAATAAACCTGCTCCGACCTTTCTTCTGTCTCGAGGGAGAGAGAGTGCAAATAGTGTGGGACCAGTTGCAAAACCGTCCCATAATGCGGAGATGGCGCCATAGAATATTTTAGCCACCGAAGAAATGTAGCAACTTTGCTTGCAATATTTTTTTCCTACACAAGACTAGACAGTTGGCTTACCTTCACACCGCGCAGCTCTCCTTTTCATGCACACTTCGGTCTAGCTCTAGAGGTTCGTTTATAAATAGAACAACTCAGTTGTAGAACAGTCTCCAGCAGTCAGTATTTCCTGAAACGTAGATACATCTTTAAGTTCAAACATAAAGTTCAACGGGATCCAGCACAAGTTTATTCCTAAGCTTGGTTTTCCGTATGCCCTTGTGATATGCTTGCAATGGTACCAATCCATAAACATTGAAGCGTCCTTTGGCGTCCTGCTAGGTAGTCATCTAGGTCCTTTGCTTTTTATTTTATCAATCGATGACATTGTCTCCTTACAAAAGCACTGTAATATCCTTATTTACGCCGATGACATCAAACTGTACTGTATCATAAAGAGTACCGAGGTATGCAAACTTTTGCAAGTTGTCCTTAGCACCTTTTATTCTTGGTGTTCCAATAACAACCTGGTTCTTAATATTAGCAAGTGCGAGGTCATGACTTTTTGTAGGAAAAGTGGTCCGATAGTGAATGACTATACTTTTCTTGACAACATAATCTCCCGCGGAAACTCTGTACCTGATCTTGGGGTTAGGTTTGATTGTAAGCTGGATTTTTCTACTCACATTCATTATAGCCATAACCAAGGGCAGTTTAGTCCTGGGATTTATGAAAAGACAATCCTAACAACAACCCCCTCTTATCTAAGCACTATCTTTAGTCAGGCCTTTACTCGAGTATGCCTCCCAGGTGTGGTCTCCTCACTACTCCTTCCATCTTACGAGAACAGGCTTAAATTAATCAACTTAAGCTCTCTGAATAAGCGTCTTGAGGCTGCTGACGTTATTTTCGTTCATCGGCTACTGAATGGTAAGCCTGAGTACACGAGTATATCCTGAGTGGTGAACCTCTGTTGCAATTATTTCTCAAGACCTAATATAATGACGATCAGATTTTGACCGAAAAGGTGATGAGTGAAGATGTTTGATGATATGAGAAAAGTGTTGTACTATACTCGTGCAAACATCTACTTAAGCTGGTGTCATCCTACTATGAATTGATTAGGGCAGAAAAGTTTGTTGTTGAGCCATTGTTTAAAACTCACAATCATGGCTTTGGTAATTTAATAATGTCATAAAATTAATTACATATATGAAATTTTCATCATAACTTCAATCTTATTCACTGTAATTTATCTTTTATGAAGCTTTTACATTTTGAAAAGAGCGGCCTTAATGGATAACGAAAAAAAAAATAACAATAAAATCATCGCACAACAATCCAACCATCCATCGCGTACCAAGGAAAGGCAAATACCAACGTGTATAGAGCCCGATGAAATCCTATTGGAAAACAGGAAACCTATCAACAATACCCCAACGTAATATCATGAAATCATCTCCTCAAACAAGGCAGACACGCGATTATCCATCCCTCTACCAACAGTAAACAAGTCAATTATGTATCCCATCAGATATCCTTCTGCCTGGATGAACATGTGATGCAAATTTTCGTTTTTCATAGAAAATCACCGGAAGGACAACAAAATCCAGGTGAGCACAAAAACCCGCCCATTCTGGATTCAGCTCCAGCGAGAAGGGCTATAGACATGTTTCCATGTGTCCATTCTGTCTCTGATAAAATTACGGCAGAGAAGGATGCGGGCTGGCTACAATAGTGGAAATCGAGAAAGCAGGAAGTTTATCATATCCGGTTTAATGGCTTAAATCCTGTGCTTGGACATGCTACAAGATTAGCTTTTCTTCTGCCACAAAAGCCCTCTGCTGCATACAGACACATGTGTATGAGGGCATAAAACGTTTTCCACTACCTCTAAACCAACGTAAAGTCTCACAAATAAATGACGTAAACGGATTACATCCACGTTGTCCACAGGATAAAGCCTTTCGGCCTAGGACTAGTTTTTGGTGTATAGAATAAAGCCGATGCTAAGAGTTTTGGAAATAAGCGTGTAATATTAGCTTGTGGCTAGTTTAAAGGATGATGGACTGGGAGCCATAAAGATGAGGAGTTTTATTCAGGGATATTAAGAGGAACCGAGGATTATACGAAAAATAAGGAAGAAATGCCTTAGATAAGAAAGGATGAGGAGCCTCATTTTTAATACTAGTATTAAGGAAGCACTTTTACAGGAAGAGGCAAAAGTAGAGCGTACAAACGTTCCCCAAACGAGTCACTTCGGCGTGAGTATATGAAATCAAGGAACTCCTGTAACTCCATCATCAGGAAGGTCAAAGCGTCATTCGACGACAAGTTGAGGAACAAGATCCTCAACACACGCGTAGGCAGCAAAAACTTCTGGTCCTTGGTAACTGTTCAATCTCATCAAGCCTTTCCTAAAATATAAATATTAGTTGAAGAATAAAGCGTATAAACATACTTATCATTGAAAACGTTCCACGCATCCATAAATTGTCCCCCAAGTAAAAACAATAATAACTTTGATGGTCGGCTGCATCCATCCTAAAACGAAAATTAATTTACCACAAAGTATCAGTTCTTACCAAACAAAATTACTCACCTGACAACACTGAAGATCCACCACAGCATAACCAAGAGCGCCTACCAGGAACCTGAAAAAAATACATATTAAATTAAAATAAAACTCAATAAAATCAAATATCAAAATACTTACCTCACAGCTGATAGAAATGTCAGTTTCCAAGCTTAACACTACTACATACACAGACAAACAACGCAAACTGGAAAGCGGCTTCTGAAGCTCCCCACCAGGTTCCACTGACGCAGCACAGTTCCCGAAGCTCCCCACCAGGTTCCACTGACGCATTACAGTGGAGCAAATAAATATCGGAGCGCGTTGCCCAAAAGCTTCAGATCACTCTTGATCTTCTATACGAATTTGAGGTAGAAATCGAAGCGATCTCAACTTGGTCACATTAGACGTTTCTGAGCTAATGTGAATTTCTTATTATATTAGCCGCATTGAGCTAATATAAATTCTTGGTTACATTAGTTGCCCTGAGGCTAATGTAAATAGCTATCATCAAATCTATCGATCTCAATTTGGTCACATTAGACGTTTCTGAGCTAATGTGAATTTCTTATTATATTAGCCGCATTGAGCTAATATAAATTCTTGGTTGCATTAGTTGCCCTGAGGCTAATGCAAATATCAAATAAATTAATAAATCAATTTAAATTCCAGCAAGGTTCCGCACCACAGTCAGGGATATCTACAGTCACGACCATCCAAGTTCAAAGGAATATCAACTATACAGGGAGAAAGCTTTTGCAACAACCAAAGGTTCCACAGACACGACTGTCCGAAATTAGAAGAGCAGAGTTAAAGTTTGTAAATTTAAAATCGAAAGATTGAATTGTATTAATAATTTTAGTTAGTAAGTTTAATTGAAGAAGATTATAATAAATTGTTAAATATTGAATTATCAATGCAGTCTTTTTCTCTAACGTCTCATTCATTCACTGAGTTTTTATAAAGAGGCTATCGAACCCCTAAACAGTAACTTCCATCAAGAAGAATTTTACGTCTTCCACAACCCCTCCATTTATTTATGGAGGAAAGGTGACTGCAGAAAGCAAATCCAAGGCCGACTTATTGGCATCTCTGTTCGCCTCTAATTCTTCCTTACCCGAAACTGATACGCTACCCCCGGTTCTCGAACGCAACGCCCATTCAATGGACAGAATTTTCTTCAGGACTCGCGAGGTGTACAAATGTCTCAAAGTGCTCGACGTCAATAAATCCACTGGCCCCGACAATATCCCCCCTATGGTACTCAATAAATGTGCCTCACCTTTGGCTAAACCTCTGCGCAAACTTTTCGCCCTGTCCTACTTCTCCGGAGTTTATCCAAACTCTTGGAAACTCGCTCATGTTCAGCCCATTCCCAAAAAAGGTGAAGCCAGCGACCCTTTAAACTACCGCCCAATAGCAATTACTCCTGTTCTCTCCAAAATCATGGAGACAATAATCAACAGAAGGCTGATGAAATATCTGGAATCCAACCAAATTTTACACGACAGGCAGTACGGCTTTAGACCGAAAAGATCTACTGGCGACCTTCTTGTGTGTCTGACTGAGGCCCTCAACCAAAACTTCCATCGCTTCGGTGAGTCTGGTCTTGTTGCTCTAGATATTTCCAAGGCTTTCGACAGAGTATGGCATCCCGCTCTGTTATCTAAACTCCAAGCTATTGGTATCGACTCAGTTCTAAAGAACTGGATTGAGAGCTTTCTTTCTAGCCGTTCAATCAAGGTAGTATTGGATGGCGTCGAATCCAAACCTCATTCCATCTCGGCCGGCGTCCCCCAAGGCTCTATTCTCTCACCTACCCTCTTTCTCATATTTATTAATGATCTGCTCTCAATCCCCTCCAACCCACTTCACAGTTTCGCCGATGACGGTACTCTGCGTTACTCCCACACCTTTGATAATACAAGACAAGCACGTGCCAGACCTTGTCCCGTCGACCGTGAACTCATGTCCAATTCTATTAACCAGGACATTGAACTCATTCTTGCTTGGGGCCGCAAGAATCGTGTCGAATTCAACGCAACCAAAACAAAGTACTGTCTTATCTCTACAAAAACCTGCACCACCCGTCCCTCTATCTCAGTGGACAAAAAGAATGTAATGGCTGACCCATCTCTTAACATCCTAGGCGTAACCTTATCATCAGACCTGCGATGGAATAATCACATATTCCAAATCGCCAAACAAGCTTTCCAATGCCTGGGATTCCTCAAGAGATGCAAGTTCCTCCTCCAGTCAACTGCTCTGGCTACAATATACAAGTCCTACATTCGGCCCCGCCTTGAATACAATTCGTATATTTGGGCAGGCGCCCCAAAAACCACCTTGGCTTGGCTGGACAAGGTGCAAAATCGCGCCATCAAACTCATTGGCGATAGCACCCTTTGCTCCTCCATCGACTCTTTAAGCCACCGTAGGAATGTTGCAGCACTTAGCAAATTTTACCGCTATTACCATAGCGAGTGTTCCACTGAAATTAGAAACCTCCTGCCTCCACGGCAATCTTTTTCCCGCAACACAAGACTAGCCAACTCGGTTCACCCCTTCACCCTTCAGCCCTCCCCTTCGCGCACATTACGTTTTAGTAGTTCGTTTATAAATAGAACAACTCGATTGTGGAACTCTCTCCCGCAGTCAGTGTTTCCGAACTCATATAACATCTCAGAGTTCAAACGCAAGGTTCATAGACATCTACTCACGCACCCTCCAGACCCCTAACCTATCCCTTCTCCTCTATCCTTCAAAGCAAGCTTACTACTAGAGACTGGCCATGACTCGAACGACATGACAAACTAGTAGTACAAAGGGTAATTCCTAAGCTTGACTTTACCACATAAAAAAAAAAAAAAGTTGTTGAGGCATAATTAACATTGTATGAATAATGCTTGTGAAAATGAGGCACCAACATTGGAGTGGGACATTGTCCATAAATTTCGCTTTACTGTCTGTGACTACAAACACTAAACTTCAATAGAAGCGAGCACTCTTCAACTCTTTAAATATTTGCATCTACACAAAAAGTTCCATAAAATACATTCATGCATATTCAAGTGCTTAACCTGTAGGCACTGTAAAAAGGTTCGATCAAAATGGAAATGTGGGGTCAACTAAAAAAACAAGGTGCCATGATTGCTTCTACTGATTTCAAACGGTATAAAGTTGTCAAATCATTTTTAGCTCTGCTATGATGACAATCACACCTATGGACAATCGGACCAACAGGCGGATTTATTGAAAACAAAACAAAAACAAAACCGTGCATTGATTCTGATTAAATGAATTTTATGAAACTAGAGCATAAAGGTGCTGATAGACGATGAGAATATTCTCAATTTTGGTATTCTCATGAGAATATTCTCATGGTTGTATACATGAAGCATAGTATTTGTTGCACCTATTTACACGTATGAGAGAACGATCCTCGCGCGAGCGCTTTACATTACTTTCATGAAAACTAAAACATATTGTCATGAGTGTTTACACGGCTGTGAGAATGAAGATTTGTTCTCGTGAGAGCAATTACATAAGATTATTCTCAGCGTCTATTAGCAACTTAAAGTTGCCTTTCAAAGAAGATAAGAGACTCCGCTAGACCTAATATACAGAAAATACTTTCAGGCAATCAGAAAAATTACTGATAAGTGAACAGCATGAAACAAGTACAGTAGTCCAAAGAATGTGCCCTCAACCGATCTTAAAGAAATTTTAACCGATCTTAATGAAATTTAAACTAAATTTTAACTTACATTAAAACTTAGAACATAGGATAAAGGCTAAAGCCACTCCTAGATGGCGCTGTCATGGAAAGCTTCGTTGAAAATCATCGCACAGCTTTGCATTTTTGCATGAAGGTCAGTGGAGGTCTCCCATGATCCACCTCGAGGCTCGAATTTTTAAATTCAAAAATGGCCGCTGAAATATAACCGAAAAATAAAAACCTAAATAAAAATGGCCACAGAAATATGGTTGAATTTGCCAATTTTATTCCGGCTCCAACGAAAGTGGGTAGGTATTTAGGGATTTTTAAGATCGCAAATAATGAATTTGTGGCCAAACCTTATTAATTGTGAAAATGGCCGCGGCAATAAGTAGTGATGAGCAAACGCAAGAACAAGACAAGACTAGTTTAGCCTTGTTATTGTCTTGTTCTTGTTCAGTCTGTCTTGTTCTTGTTCTTGAAGGCATAACTAAGTCTTGTTCTTATTCCTGTTCTTGGAGGTATAACTAAGTCTTGTTCTTGTTCTTGCTAAATGTGCAAGAACAAGACCAGACTGCAAGAACAAGACCATTTTTGCTCATCACTAGCAATAAGGCCAACGAATTTGCAAACTGCGTTCCAATTGAAATTAAAATCGCTATCTGGGGGTTTTTAAGGTAATAAATAACGAATTTATTATCAAAACATACATTCAAAATGGCCGCACCAATACGGCCGACGAGTTTGCCAGTTGTATTCCGATTACAATGAAAATTGGTATACAGAAGTTTTCAATGTAGTAAACAACGAACTTGTGTCCGAGATCCAGTGTTGCATATTTCTTTACATATAACCGATGCTCGTTTCCGCTGCTGTCAATATAGCGCCCTTTATCGTACTCCACAGCTCTTCAATATTTGCGTCGTCAGAAACGGTTTGATGGTTTAATATTTGTTGCAGGAAATTCTCGCCTTTTAACGCTTTCCCGCAGAAGGTCTCCGTTCTACCATCGGACTATACCCAGGTCTCTTTGTGTATCTTCTTGTGGCAAAAATAAGTTCCACCTACCATGAGCTCGTGGGAACTACAAAAGTCAACGAAAAGCTTACCATTGTTTTTGGTAGTTTGGCTTAGCCCTTGATTTCCAATTGTGTGTTCAAGGTCGGTGTTGTTAGGCCTTCTGTGCTTTTAAATCACCCATTTGATGTCTCCCCTTGGAATACCCCTCATTCAGTCGTTTATAGAGCTCGTCTTTGATGTCATCCTCTGCGTCATCAGTTGAAGCGTAGCATTGGAACAGAGTAGTACTTCTTAAGGCTCGCGCACATTAGGGCGGGCCGCACCGCACCGCATTGCATAACAAAAATCCTCCTGCATCACTTTCGAACATTTTACATGAACAATCGCACATTACAGGCAGGCCGCACCGGGCCGCATCGCAGCGCACTGGCGGATCGCTTGCTAGGCGTATTTTTGCGGCGATGTTATGTGTTGTGATGCGGCCCGCCTCAGTGTGCGTTGGAAATTGCAGTTATCGGACGTTGTTGCTCGCGATTTTACTTTAATTATTGACTCGGTGTTCAACAACAGCACAAAGAAGAAATAACATTTGGGAGGAAATAGCGGCCCGCTGCGATCCCTTATGTGCTTTGGCGCAATTTTGCAATGCGATGCGCTGCGGCCTGTCGCGGCTGTAGTATGCGCGAGCCTTTAGTCTGGTACGCAAACGCACGGTAATAGTCTTCTTTGAAACTGGTGACCACTTAATGAGGTTGGAGTTGGTGGGTATTACGCCGACGACCCTTATACGGCTCACATTTTCGTTTTTCCCAGAATATAAGAAGGACTCACCGTTTGGGCAGATATGTTTTCCCGCATCGGGCCATCTGGTCTCGCTGAGTCCCATAATCAGTTCACCTCGTTGAGGACTTCATCCAGCTGTTCATCAGCACATTCCATGATCCGACTCGTGTCCTGGTTCAAAGGCGAGGGTCGTCGTTGTGTTGTCCATCCTGTTCCGAAGCATTGTTTGCCGATTCGTAGCAATGGTGTTTTTTATGGGAGCGGGTTGCTAACCCTCAGCCCAACCGACTTAAAATCCTGTTTCGTGGCGCATTGAGATCACGATTCGACCGTTTGCTCCTTCCAAAGAAGTACCCCGGGGGCACCGCAGCTAGATGGGATTAGGTCTTGATAACAGATCTGCTAGTTGTTCGTCTGCAGGACTCTTCTCGGGTATTGCCTATAGCCTCAATTCCATGCATGCAACGGACTAGAAATTGGCTCCTAAACAAAACAATTCCACCATGCAGGATTCTATATTTCAGAATTCCTACAACTTCCAACAATTTAAACGCAGCGTTCATCTCACCACCACCTCAGATCCTACATTACCTCAAACCTGTTCCTTAATAGACACACTAGCACCCTTGATCCGGATTAGACGTCAAAATGACTTAGATCCATATAAAAGATATGGAAATAAAATGGAGTCTACGTAATTTTGACGTCATAACCCGGATTATGTGTGCTAGTGTGTCGAGGGTATTAAACGGTTGCTTGTTTGGGTTAGTCGGTTGATATTGAAGATATCAATATAGTCATAGTGATATTAAAGCCCCGTTACAAAATTTGTTTGTTTTGATTTTTGTTGAAAGTGAGCGTCATACAAACTCAACGCAACGCAACATGCAATAGCTCAAACGCAAGGACCATCTTTTCCTTCCTTAGCACGCTCAGACTCTTATTATTCTATCTTGTCCTCATCTAACGAAGACTACTACTTGACTTTGCACAATGACGACTCCTTCATGGCGGAACTGGTTGTACAAAATGTGACTTTCTTGGACTCTCATATAAAGAAACCCATTCCTTCATAAGGAATTGTAGCAAAATCAATTATTGTGCTGCTCTCTGATGTGAACAATTGGCATTGAATTTATTCCGTGAGCAAAACCACCGGAAGTAACGACCTCAATCAATTGACTTTGATAGAGTATAAAAATCAAAAATGCTTCCACATTTACTCACATGATAAATTTCGTTCAAATACCAAAATGCGACAATTCCAGCTCATTTAACCATATAGGATTAAGTCCGCCTCTGCTATCCACGTTTGCTTAATTTCTTCACCAAAGTGTTTGCATTTCATTTGCCTCCTGCTGGGATTGCGGCTTAAAAGATTAAGCCCGAAAGAGTCAAAGCGAATTTCGCGTATAATTCATCCCAGGTAAACATTAAATCAGAAAGCAATCAGAATAGCAAATTGCACCACGATAACAGGAGGTTTGGCGTTGCATAAGTAAACCCGGCCGCCGCCGTAAGAAGCCAGATTCGAGGCATAATGCACACCAGAAGACCCCTTTCCGCCCCCTATATGCAAATAACCCCTTCAAACAGAGGCGACTGTTGCATCAGGAGCACAAATAGAGACAGGATGGGGAATTACAAGGACGTAGAGGTACTGGGGGTTGGTTTTGTCTGCATTGAACAATCTCTGCTTGCCTTCGCCATCCCCGGTGTGTTTCTTAAAGTTTCCTTGGATCTATTCCTTCCAGCTACGGAATGGAATATTTTCCAATGGACTGCTTTGGTAGCAAGTAGCTGGGGTTTTGTAGTACCTCCGAATGAATAAAGAAGTCCATTACATCGGCGGAAATACATACGGAATGAGGAAAAACTGTTGCTTATTGCATCCGGTTTATTCAGGGGTTGGAGCAGAAAATGCATTCATGGAAATTTTTATTTGATCTACTTCGCAAATATAAATAAATATTGCAGAGTTCGAGGGGTGGCTTTCGTTCTTTCCGCTCCTTTTTTGTTAAAGCGTATGTAAATTCCCATTTCTGCCCGATATAACTCCGCAGCACTTGCCCCAGATCGTAATAATTTGTTTTTGCTTTCAACCTGGAAAATTAAAATTGACATTGATCCTTGCTGGTGTGGTGGGAAACTGCAGCCAGTTGTAGTGTAATTGATGACTCTGCGAGCTTCGATGTGTCAGGTAAAATTAATTATTCCCATATTTTTTGGAAGTGGAGATGAAATGTGATTTAAAGGATAAGTGGGGGGATTGTTTTTATTGTAGCTTTAGTAAATTTTGTTTTTGTTAGTTTTGTTTATAACACCGCCGGAATATCCTGCCAGCCAGTAGATCGGAAAAGGAGAAGGGTTTTTTTTTATGCGGCAGACTAGAGGCTTAGGGAAAGTCCCTTTTTACTGTCGACAATCTATTTTTCCGTATACACCGTTAATATACCATTCCTTCGTATAATTTCTATATAATTTCTAAGCTGTCATGGAAACGCACTATATACCTTCACATATGTATGATTAAAGCCGGAGATGATGTTTTATCACAACGACTTCATGTCCTCTTAACTAGTGATAAGCAAAAATGGTCTTGTTCTTGCAGTCTTGTCTTGTTCTTGCAGTCTTGTCTTGTTCTTGCACATTTAGCAAGACCAAGAACAAGAACAAGACATAGTTATGCTTGCAAGAACAAGAACAAGACCGGCTGAACAAGAACAAGACTAGATTAGTCTTGTCTTGTTCTTGCGTTTGCTCATCACTACTCATAACACACATGTGGCATTCGGATCGTGACCCTTCGGCGTTTAAGAAAGCGATCGTTGTTCCAATTTTGAAAAAAAAAAAAGGCGGCAAGATTTATCGCGGCATAAGCCTCCTTTCGATCGTCGGCAAAGTATTCACGAAAATCATACAATCGAGGTTACAGAAACATCGAGATCAAACGAGCCGGAAAGAACAAGTTGGATTTAGACCACATCGAGGATGCATTGATCAAATATTCGCTCTACGTCAGCTAATGGAGGAAAGAATTCGTTGCGACAAACGAACTGTCGTCGATTTCATCGATTTCAAATCTTCTTTCGATTGCATCGATTGGAACAGCTTGTGGAGAGTCTTGGAAACCGAACATGTGACATTGACAATCATCCAACTTCTCCAAGCGTCGTACGATGGCTCAACCAGCAGCGTTCGTATTCAAAGGGACTTATCCGAGGAGTTCCCGATTTAAACGGGTGTCCGACAGGGAGACATCGCTTCGCCAATTCTCTTCAACGTTGTGGTCGACGCAATTCTGCGTGAAGTATTCGACGGACGATTCGGAGTTCGATACGACGACGACAACTTCGCCACCGACTTAATGTTCGCCGACGATAGCGCCGTTGTAGCAAGTTGGCCAAGCATTTTTAGGTAAGCAAACCAAAGTTTCACTGCATTGAAAGCCTTTATGGGCAGCATGACTTCATGGACTTCCATAAATAGTTACCTGAAGAAGAATACAAAAGTTCACAGACTGTTCTGAACTAAGACAACGTGTTCTATTATAAATGCTGCAAGAAAAAAGGTGGTAATCTGTTCGCTAATCCTAAACGCATCTTGGAACGTTGGGAAAAATACTACTTGTTTTTTTATATGGTGGTTCTAAACTCAGAGGTCACCCTTTGCACTACCCAGTGGCGTACTTAGGAGGGGGCGGTCGGCACCGTGCGGAACACATTTTGAGGCAGCATTTTTTATATTTAGTTTTTTAGTTGTAAATAAAAACTTGATAAGTCATACTAGGGTTGAAAATATTATCTCTAAAAAATTTGCTCAGATACGAACATCAATGGTGCCGAAATCGAGTAGAAGTTCTATGTGGTATACTAGGTGCTCGAATGCTTAGTACCATTGGAACCATGTGATTTTTTTATGTGGTAGCTCTAAGCTCAGGAGTCACCCTTTAAACGGCCAGTCGGTCATGTTGTTTTTCACGTCATGGTGCAATGTCTAGCAGTAAGCTTAGTACGGGAAGAGTAGGTTAAGGGTTGTGAGGGTTCGGGAGGGTGTTGAAGAAGAAGGCGATGAACCCTGGATTTGAACTCTTGGATGTTGCAGAAGCTCGGAAATAATGACTGCGAGAGGTTATTCCACACTCGAGTTTTATATCTTGTTGAGTGCGTGAAAGGGATAGTTGCAAGTAGAGGGATGAGACGAGTGGGCTAATCTGGTGTTGCTGGTATAAGATTGCCCTGGAGGCAGGAGATAAACAGGCCCAAATTTTTACATCTGCTCTCGACATGACTGAAACGGTCTTCTTCTTTGACGGTTCTACAATCGTGATCCGGTCCTGGCCTCTTGCAACTGTTCTCTCCAACGGTCCCTGGTAAAACAGCCTTGGTGATTCTCTTTCCAAAATATCCTCTCCCGTTGAGAAATCTGATTTTCTCCTAATCAGTAATCTTCATTTCCTTGCCAAACCTTTTTAGAAAACTCTTTTTATCCAATTTCTGCAATATCGCGAATCTAATATCTTCCTTTCTAAATTTCAATCGGACTTCCGTAAATCCCATAGTTGCGAAACTGCTGTACCAAAGCAACTAAAGCAAGCAAGTAGAGCAACTGAAGCAAGCAAGTAAGGCAAGTAAAGCAAGCAACTACAGCAAGCAAGTAAAGCAGCTAAAGCAAGCAACTTAAGCATGCGAGTAAAGCAACTAAAGCAAGCAAGTAAAGCAACTAAAGCAATTAAAGCAAGCAAGTAGAGCAAGTAAAGCAAGCAACTAAAGCAAGCAAGTAAAGCAGCGAAAGCAACCAACTAAAGCAAGCAAGTAAAGCAACTAAAGCAAGCATCTAAAGCAAGCAACTAAAGCAAGCAAGCAGGTAAAGCAAGTAGAGCAAGTAAAGCAAGCAAGCAAGTAAAGCAACTAAAGCAACTAAAACAAGCAAGACTTGAAGATAAACAAAGGAAAAACCAGAGTGATGCAACAATCTAGAGCAGGAAGGATTTTTTTGACGACCCAGAACTCTTATGAAAGTTAACAGACTGAGACGCCGGCCGGCCACGTAATCAGTATGAAGAGCAATCGTATCCCAAAACGGCTTATGGCATCAGAAATTTAGGGAAATAGGCCATTAGGTAGACCCAGGAGGAGTTAAATGGACTATGTGACGGCTGACGCAAAGGCAATTCTCAACATCCGGACAAGCAGCAGCGACAAGTAGGCAAGTAGCTAGACATGCACTAAACCGCGAGAAAACCGCACTAACGACGGTGAAAAAAAAATACTTGCAAACTAGTGGTTATGGGTCAAAAGTTGTATAGAAATTGCAAATATGGTTATTAATCGAATTCTATGAAAATGATCGCTTATTTTTCCCGTCAGAATTACTTGGGTTAGATGCTTCCCGTCAGAATTACTTGGGTTACATAGCTTTACGAAATGACTTGTGTACATTATATTAAAATTCAGGATATTCCATTTTAAAATCATACTAGTGGTCAACCAAAGGTGTGTTTACAAATCGTTGTGATAATCTTTTTTATCACCAATATTTTTTGATTTATTGTTCCAATTGGGATTGCTAGTTATTAAACAATCGGCAATTAGTTGTAATTAATCAGAATTATGCGGGATATATGTCAGCTTAAAAAGCACATTCACACCAGCTGCTGTCCATTAATCACATTTTGATTCATCGCTTTAAGCAGCAAACTTTATTAAAATCTCATTGTGCACTAGCCTGAATGCAAAATGCATCTTAAGTATGCAAATCATAAACTAAGTTTTCCTCCAACTTAGCAAAAAAAAACTTCCATCGCATTTTCCTTTTTCACTTTATCATATCGGTCAATTCCCATAATTTTTATATTAATGAGAAACTTTCTCACATAATCTGCAAATTAAAATGCACGAGCAAAAAAAATTGCAAATCCGGCATTTTTACATTTGCATTTCGTGCGGCAAGTTGACGAACAAAAAAAAATTAATGGAAACTCTGTAACGAACATCTGCGTCAGCATCGCCGAATCTCTCATCCAGGACTTTTCGTCCTTTTGCATATTAAAGGGAAAAAACACAGCGAAATAGGGAAAAATTCTTGCAAATCTAGTTTCCATCCTTTTTACGGACCGTGAATGTGTCCTGCACTTTCGCCGGAGTTACACAAATTATAAACGAGGATGGCTCCTTTGGAATTTTCCTTTTTATCCGCGGAGAGTATTTAACGGTTCGCTGGACGTAATACGAACCCTTCATTGTCATTCCACTTTTTGGTTTATAGTGGAGAGCAGAAAGGGAATTTAGTTCGCTTTGAAATTTCAGCTTCCACTCATTTAATTTTATGGTTTGTGGAATATAAGGAGAATACTGCTTGCTTTGTGCAGGTATAATTGTGGCAGTAACAATTTTTGGGTTTCAGAGCAGGTATTGCAAGAACTCGCCTTTTACCAAAATTGCATTCTTATGTCACCATTTTAAGTATCACTTATGTATGTATGATGGCTTTAAGTTGAGATAATAAAAGATCATCTTCGAATATCCAAGATCAAACGAGGTGCGCAGAAGTACTGCAGATGAGGAGGCGGGACGCGGCGAGAGTTAATCCTCCAGGATCTTTGGGTCATTGATCGTGTTACTTGTGCTCACAGACTGTGGGTTGCTCAGCTTTGATATTAGCTTGCTACTAGACTATTAGCTGGTAGACGGTGACGACATGGTAGACTGTAGTACAAAGGGTTGATTCCCAAACTTGTTATCTCATATAAAAAAGAAAAACGTGGACCTAAAACTCAACTGGAAGACTAACATGAAGAAAGAGTAAAGGAAGCCTGCATAGCTTACTACGCATCATCTCTACTGCAAAAGATGGGGTCTTTAAGAAAATATGGTTCTGTGAATGTAAACCGCCATGGTACGTTCAATCCTCAAGTACGGCTCAAGGCAGCTCGTCGAAAAGGCAACTCGGCTTCATAAAGGCTAGATCGACAACGGATATTACCAATATGTTGACTATCTATCAAGAAACACCAAAGGTTAGACTCTTTCACATAAAAAAGGACCGCAATGAACGTAAATAAAAATTGTACAATGCTATAACACTTGATCTAAAAAATGTACCGCAAAATGGAGCAAGATCATTGAGGCGTTGATAAAGCTGGATACACAGAAGTATCTAGTGCTCATGGTAATAACATTCCTTGTAGGTAGGACAACTAACTGCAAGTCAGTAGAAAAGTAAGGAAATAAAGGACAACTTGTGGAGTCCCGCAAGGCTCTGTCCAAAGCCCCCTCCCGTGGATCACCACGTACAATGAAGTATTGGCGCTATGACTCCTGCGGGAAGTGTTCGCTTTCGAGATATTTCCGAGCGAAGCGATATGGTAGATAACCATGTGGCTCGAACAGGCTTATCTAATGCTAGCTGAGCACAAAACGAAAGTGGTGCTAATCAGTTAACGGAAAAAGCTATAACACTATGGCGATAAAAGAAGGTGACCATTATCCGCTCTAAGTCTGCACTTAGGGGTCGGGGAGCGATGACTGACTAAAGGCTTAACTTCGGGGTGCACTTTTTTTTATGTCAAAGACTAGAGGCTCAGAAAAGTCCCCTTTGTACGTTCGACGAATCTATTACAATGTGAGTACAATGTCGAACAGCAGCTCTAGTCGGAAAGAAGGAACTGGTACAACCATGACGCGATATTTTTATTCCACTTACTCCCCAACCATTATTATCGTGACTCTAACATCGGGGCATCGAGAAGCAGCTCGCTGGAGTGTTGTCTCCTGAAACGAGTTTAATCCCATCAACCAACCGATGAGATGCGCTTAAGGGAGCGGGGAAGGGCTAGCGAAAGCTATGACAGGAGGAATCAGGAATGTAAAGAGGGAAGAAGAAAGAAGGAAAGCTACCCCTAGACTACCGAGGCGAAATCGGCGAAACGCAACACTCGAGACGATGCCGATACATAGAAAGCTTCAAGCCAAACTGACGCCTGGCCTCCTTATCACGAAAGTGTTTACTTGGGTGTTTTTGTATATAGCGCTAATGTGGCCTTTGGGCGGAACGCGCTATAGGAGGGAAATAAGCTCTGCGTATCGGCTAAGTTCTCTTAGAGTATGCTGTGTATATCGTAGTACTTCCGATGATCCATTGATGTTTTTCGGAGGAAAATAGAAACTTCTACGACCCGGAATATGCAAGGTGGAGCCCTAGGCAGTGTGACCTATAATATCGCACAGCAGCTTGGAAACAGAGGTGAGACGAGTCAACTGGGGCAGATACTGGGTGGGTTATGAAGGATCATGAGAAAGATAGCTACTAACACGGGCAGTTCCAAAGTGGGCATAGGGCATACCTTCACTGCTTTAGGTTGGACTATTCATCGTTCTGTCCAGAATGTCCAAGCTATAAAGAGGATTTGAAAGGTGACCTCTTTGAAAGCCCGACAACCGCTGAGGTGCAGCTAACTTCTGAGAGCATCCTGGACCTGTGTGGAGAATGAAGATTAAGCATTTCGAAGCCCAAAGAAACAAAGAAAGGAAAACGTGCGGAGACAGTTTCTTCCTCATTCTCATTACCACAACCTCTGCATAAGTCGTTGTCGGGAAGTCCCAATCTTTCGGCATTCACTACAAGGCTTATCTCGTTTTGTTCAACTAAACAAGATATTTTGAACGCTTTGCGTCCAAAGGCGGCCATATTGCCCAGCTCGGGTTAAGCTGATTTTTCTCACAGCCAGGCTAAGGGTATTTCCATCTGGGTTAAGTTGGGTGTCCTTTCACTTCGGTTCCCTGTCTATCATACTCATTTGCCTTACAGTTTCCCTTAACCCCCCTGTGCCAAGAACCCAGCACAAAGTTATATCAAACTTAGTGGCAGTCTCTCACAGAGACGTACGGCAGTTCAGAACAGTCGTGGATGTTGTAACGACAGAATTAAGAGCCTTGACGGCCGCTTGGCTCTCTGGTAGAATACATATATTCTTATGAGATATATTATTTATCTTCAGCAATTCGGGAGCCTCACTGACCGCAGTGACTTTAATCAGACTACGAGGACGTATTAAGCATATAAACCATTCTGTAAAAGCACGCTTAGACTAGAGCCTATGGCTACACAACTAAGTGGCATCTGTTCAGTATTCTGACCATTGATGGTAGCAGTTACGAGAAGGCAGTAGCATATGGGTACCTTCAGGCAGGGTACAGCCTAATCATATTTGTCGAACTTTCGCTTTTTAGTTACCGATCATTAAGTAATGGCCCGTCTTATGGGGACTGAACACCAGGGTGCGAAAAGCTGTGTTCAGTATTGGACCGAAACTAGAGCAGAAAGAAGAGATGTGACCACAAAGTGTTGGCATTGAGCATAAACCTGCTGAACTATTAATACTTTGTCAGGCTCTTCAATTAAACTTGTAAAGTCTCCCAACTAAGTACTAACCACGTCCAATGCTGCTTCACCTGCACCCTTATCACCGCCAACATAACTGCCAATTTTCTTCGTCCATATAATTTTTTAAAGCCCAATCTTGCTCCCTTTAGTTTAAAAATTCGATTCCTGCCTGTTGCGGACTGCATTTGGAAAAGTTAAATTTTTACTTAGGCGTACCGTGCGTGTTTCAGATGCCATGCAGACGTTTTCACATTATGCGTGCCTGAGAAAAGCATACAATTTTCTGTTATATAACAGAGCTCCAATTTGCGTTTGAGGTGTAGAAGGGCCTTCCACCCATCCATCTAATGGCGCTACAGCCCAAATCGAGCCTTGGCCTCCTTTAGGGCATATCTCCAAGTTTGACCATTACTTACAACAGTTCTCCAGTTCTGAATGTTGAGCATTGCTTCTGGGTCAGCCATCACGGAGTCCATCCATCTCCTCCTGGGTCTGCCTACTGGTCTGTTTCCCGAAATTGCTAACCTTCCGCGGTGGACAAAAGAAAGGATAGAAGATATAGTATAATTTATTTACCAAGAGAAGTTTGGACTAAAGCGATTGTATTAAATAGATTAGGGCTAAACTTGTTGTCTATTGCTATTATTTTCCTGATGGTGAATTTACAGGCATTTATTAGTTTGATGTATTAAGGGATTCACTAGGGACCTCTTGTTAGTTCCGAAAACAGCTTATTCAGTTTTTATTGCATTCATGTATTCCCAGTCAAGCCAGGTATCCGGTCTATGTTTCAGAGATTCTGTAAAATATAATATGCTGATGAAGCGGATAACAGCAAAGTTGGGACTTCTTCATCGAAAACACAGGTCCCAATCAGACAAGCGGGTCTTTTACTGTCTTGGTTGGCGTAGAACCATGATAGGGGAAATTAGTGCTGATTAGTAGTTCGAATTACCGAGAGTTGAATTGACTTAAATCCAGTATTATATTGGGAGGAAAATACTTAATTTTTATCCTTTAAATAATATTTTATCGATAGAAAAATATTCTTGAGGAGATCAAGGTTCATAGAGTGCTGTTGCGCCAGTGATGATGATGACCTAACTGACCTATAATGACTATAAATATAATATACTCTTCCAGGAAAAAACTGCAAAATTTAATATCTAAAAAACTTGAGTCTTTGTTTATTCACCAATTCACGAAAAACTAATTAATGTACCAAAATCGTTCAGGAAAATAATCCCTTTGAAACCATCTCCTTTGGCACAAGTTAACTTTTATTCAAAAAAAAAAAAAAAAAAAAAAACTGTCGACTCCCACTAATTGCGAAAAATTTAAACTAAAAGTGCAATTAACAAAACTTTCCTCCACAAGGAGATAAAAACTTTTAATTGACAAATTTTTTGTGTCAATATTTGTAAAGTTCAGTCGAAAGAGTTAAGTTAAACTTATTGACCAACGAAGCCAGCAGAGCAGCAGCAATTCAAACTATCAAGAGTGAACTTTTATCAAAATAGCGCAAGTTCGGGTGACAAATCACGTAAGACGTAAAAATATTTAAGGACACAGAAAGCAATTTTCTCGTCCTTCAGTCCTTTAAGCTGCCCCCAACCTCTGCAGCAACACAATATAAACAATGAACGATTACTTGAAAGTTTCCTTGTTTCGTCTCAAGTTCTTTTCGTAGATTATACTTAGGAATCGACAAGAATCGGCAAAAGGAAAAAGCATTTATGGGTTGGACACGGTGAGATATGAAATGTTATAAAGGATCAGCCCGGGAAAAGAAGGAGAAACTTTTTGAATCTTCTCTGCAGGAAGTTTCAATCCCGGCAGATTCATACAAAAGGATATTACGGAAAAGTAAACACCTGAAACTGGACTACGAAGGGTCAGAGCAGCTAGTAGAAGTTCCCCCAGGATAATGTGTTGGCAGAAAGTTTCAGATTTGTCCTGCATGTTGGGAAATTGGTTAAACAGATTTAAGGTAGTGCGATAAGGATGAGAATTACTCAATTTTACAAATACGAACAGGTTGTGCTTGGCTTACCTTGAGTAGCTTTTTAGTTAAGTACGGGGATGTTAAGCGATAGCAGCTTTGTTTGGGTGAATTTGAGGGCTTGATGTGAATTGAAGGGACGAGATAAAAAATAGATCTTTTTTTATGAAACGAGTTGTATTTAAGTGGTTGTGGTGAATTACTTATGTGTAATCATTAGGGAATGCGTAATCACTACAACGAAAAATGAAAATTTAACGAATTCCAGCCTTGGATTGAGTCAGAACTTCTCTTACCGATTCTTTTATTTTTAAATTTTAGATTCAAGCCTTTTCAGAATGGATAAAAACGAAGGGCCAAACCGTGAAGTGGAGTCGTACCACGGATATTTGTGTGATAGTTGGGCACTCTAAGCCCTATGTTGTTAAGGCGGGTAGGGTACTTCGTGTGATTTGAACAAAACAATATTTAACTGCGTAATAAAGTACTAGAAAAAGATAAAACGATTTAAGAATTTTGCTCTGCAACATTCGAAAATTGTACAGAAATCGAGCTGTACAATATCCAGCCGATACCCTGTCATGAAGCTCCATCACCTTTCAAAACGAAATCTCTCCTCCAGTTACCTAGACCCACAATATTTTATTAGCTTTAGTGTTGATTCTCCTTTGGCGGTTATTCTCAACTACCGTGATTTCTCCAGTATTAACAGAGATCGTCTCGTCCAAAGATGCTTTTGTCTGCAGGGCCGGCGCTTGGGTGTTTTGCACCCGGTGCACTCCGCCATATTGCGCCCCATAAGCTGTTCATTTTTGAACGCAATGAAGGACAAAAGAAAAGACACACTCGATGTAAAGGAGAAATAATTTTCATAGTTTGCACAAAATTTCACATTGGTCCAACCAACAAAACACTGCTGAAAACATCGTTTGCCGAGAAGAGAGTAGGCGAGAGCGATGGGCAGACAGTTTTTTTGACAGCTGTATGGTTTTTTGTTTTTTATCTCCCTTTTGTTAGGAAAATAAAAGAAATGCCAGAAGGGAGAATTAATATTAAAAGTAACAGCAACAAGCTAAAGCATTCTAACGTATAGTTTGTCGGAAAAGTTGGTTCTTGTAAGAACCCATGCGATTCTTCATCGAATTTCAGAACGAAATTGATGATTACAGCCAATTTTTGTTGGTTGGCCCGTGTGAAACTGGCCATATTAATTTGTTAGACAGTAATACCCGGCTTCACTGCGCAAGTTCGAGCAAATTGGTGTACTGAACTTGCCTGAGTTCCCATACATTTTCACATATTGAAATCAGGAAAAATAAAGCCCAACAGAACATGAAATTGAGATTGAACGTAAAAGCTCGCTCAAAAGATAGTAAATCTACTGCAATAATGGAATATCATTTCAGTGAGGTTTTGCATTTCTAACTTCTGGCGAAAAAACATTGTTATTGTATAAGAATAAACTAAACATGTCAGCCGGTGGAGCCACTTATGCGGATTAAAATGAGTTTATTGAACTGAGGCCAGTGAAGTCGGGGTATAAGGAACAAACAAAAAAGAGCAAGGAGGAGTTCTCGCCACAAGGAGTTTTGTTTTTCTCATTTCTTTCATTTACCTCTTTTAACAATTCTTGAAAGAGAATTTAAAAGTGCAGCAACAGCGCTCTCAAGTTTATATCAATCATGGTAAACAGACACAATACAGAGCCATCGGAGCAATTTTTATTTTGTGTATATCCACTCACTGCTTTTTATAGAATTTTCAAAAAGTGCTCCAAATAAATGAGAGATTTTTCTCTGACTTGGGGGATTTTTTCGAGAATTTCATGAATCCCAAAGCTAAAATCTCTGGAAACTTCCTGCAGAAGGAGTACAGGGACAGAATTTGTGGAATTTCTTGCACCCGTGAGAATACTTTTCAATTTTTTTTTTCAAGTTTAAATTTTTTTAAATCTGAAATTGCGCCCCCGTCATATTGCACCCGGGGCAAATGACCCATTCGCACCTATCAAAGCGCCGCCCCTGTTTGTCTGGCTTGGGCTAACATCTTTACTAAGACTGACGTCGACAAGATCACTGCATTTGACAGTATGTTCCTTGATCTATTTGATGAGTGTGTACCTCTGCAAAATAAAACATTATCAGCAAGATCTAAGTTTTGGTTTATTGCGGAAATTAAATCGGTGATTGTTGAAAGGGAGTTTCTTCACCACTGGTCAACAGTGATACTGCTAGAAGATCTTATAAACGTATAAGAAACATAGTTGTACGTAAAATTGACGAAGCAAACAGGAATTTCTACACTCGTAAGCGTGATCCTTCCCTCTCTTCGTCTTCTTCTTCTTTGATCCGTTAGCTGGCGGTCCGAGCGGGACGTCCCCGCAACGGATACGCTGCTGTCGGTGCCGCTGGGTCCCGAACTCTATTCACGATTCGCTTCCATTCTTCTCGGTTTTTGGCGGTGTCTCGAGCCTCGGTAACTGATAATCGTTGATTCTTTAAGTCACCCTCGATATTCTTCAACCAGGTTTTCTTCGGTGCCGATCGCTGTATTCTCCAGTCTGCAGGACGGTCTCGCCAGAGAAGTTTACGTGGCAAGTGGTTATCATCCATTCGGCAAACATGTCCAAACCACCGTAGTCGACGTTTTTGCATTTCTTCTTCGATCAGTGTTTGCTGATCGCATCTTTGTCTGACAACCTCGTTTCGAAGGCGATCACGGAGTGAAACACGGAGGATCTGCCTCAAACATCGCATTTGGAAGACCTCGAGCTTCTTAACGTCCGGTTTGAGCAGTGTCCACGTTTCAGATCCATAAAGAAGAATCGGAAGAATCAACGTTCGGTAAAGACGTAGTTTTGTTTTGATGGAGATATTTGCTCGTTTCCATATGCACCACTTGAGCGAGGCGAATGTTGCTGTTGCCTGGCCGATACGGCTGTGAACGTCGGCCGTCGATGCTACTTTCGTTTCCTCAACCAATGATCCCAAATATTTGAACCTTGGAACCTGTTCGATTTGGGTTCCATCGAGGTGAACACTGGCTCTTGATCCATCCGTTGTGAGCACTTTGGTCTTTTCCGCATTGATTTTTAACCCGTATGATTGGGCGATGCGGGAAATATCGTATAAGATGTCCGTTGCTTCGGCATCCGTGTCGGCGAAAACAGCGCTATCGTCGGCGAACATTAAGTCTGTTACGAAGTTGTTGTCGTCGTATTGAACTCCGAGTCGTCCATCGAATGCTTCACGCATAATCGCGTCGATCACAACGTTGAAGAGAAGTGGCGAAGCGACGTCTCCCTGTCGGACACCCGTCTGAATCGGGAACTCCTCGGATAAGTCGTTTCGAATACGAACGCTGCTGGTTGAGCCATCGTACGACGCTTGGATAAGTTGGATGATTCTCAATGGCACGTGTTCGGTTACCAAGACTCTCCACAAGCTGTTCCAATCGATGCAATCGAAAGCGGATTTGAAATCGATGAAAACGACGACAATTCGTTTGCCGCAACGAATTCTTTCTTCCATTAACTGACGGAGGGCGAATATTTGATCAATGCATCCTCGATGTGGTCTAAATCCCGCTTGTTCCTCCCGGCTCGTTTGCTCTCGATGTTTTTGTAGCCTCGATTGTATTATTTTCGTAAATACTTTACCGACGATCGAAAGAAGGCTAATACCGCGATAATTCTTGCATTCCCGACTGTCGCCTTTCTTCAAAATTGGGACAACGATCGCTTTCTTCCATACCGAAGGGACACAATCCGAATGCCATATGTGTGTTATGAGGACATGAAGTCGTTGTGATAAGACATCACCTCCAGCTTTGATCATCTCGGCGGTTACTTGGTCTATTCCCGGCGCTTTTCCATTTTTCAGCGATTTTATTGCTGTCTTCACCTCGATAATTGTTGGTTCGGTATCGAGAAACTGATTCATCGGCTGTTCGATAATCGGTGGTTCGGGTGCTGGACCTTGCGGCGGATCGTGGTTATACAGCTGGTGGAAGAATGCTCTCCACCGCTCCAGGCGTTCATGGGCAGAAGTCACAAAAGTTCCATCCGATTTTTTGATGTTGTCGTTTGTTGATGTTGTTTTGCCGCCTAACCGGCGGATTGTCTGGTACAGCGTCCGGTACTCGTGCCTCGACGCCGCTTTTTCCATGTCGGCCTTCCCTCTTATTGAAAACAGTATGGAATACCTTGTGCTATTTGGGTATTTGTTCTAAAAAAGAACTCACAGCCCTCAACAACTGTCCTGAAACTTTAAACCAACATTTCTTATCTCTCCATTTGGCGAGCTCGACTAATACCCCCTTCTCACTCATCTGATGGTTTCAGTTTTCGTTGTGTGTGTGGTCTCCCTCGACGTGCACAATACCTTAAATTTTGCTAAGTCTAAAGCGACTGGTCATATCGCCCAGGTTTCTAAATATACTCACTACTCTTGCCCTTTTTAACTCACTCAACTCCTGCCTCACAGGAGTTTTTCTCGCTTTGGAAGCTTGCTTTAATTACCAAAACCCAAATGCCCATCTTCTGCTTCTCCTTCTGATTTTCGGTCTATCAGTATTCTTCCAATTCTGGCTAAGGCTCTTGAAAAGCTGACAGTAACGTCCATTTTTCTTATTCTGCTATCTGTTATCTTGCATAGCTTTTTAACCAACCGCTCTCAGAAAGTTATACTTGGTGGCTGTAGTTCCTCGATAACTCCACTTTATGCTAGCGTATTCAGGTCAATTTGACGCAAGGAAGAACGTATTGCCATGCGGTCACAGCAGTGGCATTCTTCGTTTGACGAGCAAAACGGGACAAGCCACTTCTTGCGACATCTCTAGTGGGCCCAATTTGCACTAGAAGCTCAGCCAAACGCTTAATTGTTCGCGCACATAGTGCAGAGTGACGACGACGAAATTAATTTGCGCCGAGTTAAAACAGCAGATCGGAAATCTATCAAGTAATCAGTAATAATAATTCCGTCTCTTGAGGTGTATATTCCTCCAAACAGCATTTTGAAAATTGCTACCCATAAAACCATTTATTCTAGGGATAATAGACTTTGAGAATTGGCGAATAAGCAAACGCTTTCCCCACTGTGTAACATTGGGGCAGGGAGTTCTAGCTATGGAAACACAAGTCCCAGTCAGGGCCTTGGAAAAAGGCTAAGAATCGTAGCTCTTTAGAAATTGACGCCGACTAGGTAGTGGTCCCAATTATTGAGGGGTGAGTTAATATCGACGGAGTATCGCGCAGGTTAAGAAGTAAGTAATAGATCAAGGAATTGTGCTTGTTGACCTGCAGCTTCAGGGATTCTAATAGGATAATCCACAATCTGATTTATGTCATTAAGGTCTGTAAAAATTTTGGGACCTGTGCTAGAAACACTGCTAGAATTAATGAAACTCAGAAAATTTAATTATGAACGCAGAAATCACCAAACAATGATTTCACACTTAGGATTGGAAGACAAAAATCCATAGATCCTATTGTTAATATTGGATGACTTTTTTTCTGGTTTATTTTTTCAGTTATTTTTGTTTAGTTTTTCTCGGATGGTAGTTGTATAATTAGAGAACAGATGGCAGCACAGGTCCGTACACAATTCTTGGCCAGTCCAGACCCAAGTGAGTGGCAGATGAGGCTCAAATTCGGCGAATTCTACTTTTACACTCACATAGAATCTACTCTTTCGTGTATTTTTCCCAAACAATTTCCCTTAAAGACCAAAAACACCTAGAAAAGGCCATGTAAAGCTGCGGATTAGATGATTACCGAAACACGATTGTCCAATTAATTTGATTAATAAAATACACATAAAACTCGACTCTAATTACACAAAGATTTATGGCATCAACATATTTAGAAATTCCTCGTATCCAAAGCTGAATGAAATTAAAAACAAATGAGAATTCCTCGTTAATTTTCCCCCTATGGGCCTGCGTCCCCGCTCTTAATGCCCGCATAAACCTGGGTAACAGCCTCAATAAAATTATCCTTAACATTCACGTCTTAATTATTCGAGTTTTCTCTCTAGTAATTCCCAGTAGCAATAAAACTGATGGCATTAAGATATAAAGAGTGACAAGTTAACGCCATACCCTAAAGATGGTATCGCCAAAAATTCCGCCTCGACAAGCAACAGGCATGGGATAGCAGGGCCCATCCTGCTCCTGCAGCCACTTTAAATAGTCACTTCTAAGGACGACGAGGCCGCCAAGGAATGAATCCCTAAGCGTGGCCCTGGCGCGTAATTTAACTAAATTTATGGGGCCCTCGCAAAAGTGCTGAGTGCGGAGGTGTTCATGTAGGGGACACTATCGCCGCCTCCATCTTTCC
Organism: Thereva unica; assembly: GCA_949987705.1. Taxonomy (NCBI): domain Eukaryota; kingdom Metazoa; phylum Arthropoda; class Insecta; order Diptera; family Therevidae; genus Thereva; species Thereva unica. Next base: position 38,413,426 of record OX465281.1, read on the forward strand.
TGTAAATAACGACAAAAGGAGCCGTTCCTGCTACGTGCAGTTACTTTAATTATGGGTAATTAATTACAATTATGGCATAAGTGCCGGGTGGCTCCACGGCACTCTAACCGGGCCATTCTACATGGATAAAAAGTACAAAAGTTGCCCATCGGCATCGCATGTGCTCATAGAGTTATTGCCCAATGGAAGGATGTTAACCCGGCGAAGTCCTGCCGTGCGATAAAAAGAAATCGAGGAAAAAATCCATCCGAAAACAACCACATTCGGGGTCCCGGTAAGAATTTTAAAATTCCCTTACATAAGCCCCAAAGTTATACACCAGCTTCCTCCGGCACAGCCACACTCGGCATGGAGGAGGGCTGCAGGAGCCGGGTGAAAACTACCCTTCACGGGGTTCTATGGCGGAAAATTTAAAATATTTATCGCCTTGTTATCGGCGAAACTGTAAATTTTGCACGATTTGTTTTTGCCGCCGGAAGGCGAAAGTTTATTGTCTGTGCCCATAACATAGTAGCACTAACCCTACTTTTGCGGCTTTTTGTTTTCTATCTGGGAATTTTCCTCCTCGGGTCCTTGCCGGCTCCTGCTGGGGAAGGAGCTGCTCATTGTATAAAGATAACAGAAAATAATGTTAGGGAATAGTAATAAGCCGGCAGCTGTAGAACTACGGGATTTCTGGGTACACTGCGAGAGCATGGGGTACATCCTTGCTGAGAGCTTCTCTGATTTTACATAAAATCATTTTAATATTCGCCGTTAAATTAAGAACTTCATATCAGAACCTCGAGGTTTTGATAAAAGATTTGGAAATTGTTACTGGAATGTTGTTTTGAACTTTTCGACATTTTAACTACAAGCGAGATATCGTGGAGCTACAATGTGTTCACCCTCCTTACACCCAAGATATAAGAGATATTTACATACATATATGCTTTCCCTATTGAACTAATGAACGCTAGATTCGATTTTTCTGCATACGGCGCAAACATCTTTCAGTTATCATAAAAATCCCTTTGAAAAACTAAAGCAAAGTGTATATAGACACAAGCGAAGGGGCAACATCCTACCAAAAGTCGATCTGAAAAAACGACGAGCTCCAAGTAAGTCACCTCTACCTTTTTCCCGTCGACTTTGCCGCCGAGAGGAGGGATGCACCTCGTTTTAGGATGCATAATACTCCTACGAGATTTACCCTTTCATTTGGAGGGAGGAATCGTAGTTGCAGGTAATTTCAGTATTCATAATTTAAATTGATTGGGTTACGCTAATGACACCAGTGTTTGTGACAAAGATGTCAAATCCTTTGCTACCTTGTAACCTGACATAGAAGGCACATCCATCACTCACTTCTTACTTTCCATTGCGACCTCTCGGATCGTGAGCCTCGGCCTAGGAAGGATTAGCTTCTCATACCAATTTGCGGCCCCTAAAATTGCAGTTTCTAAAATAACAAGCCTCCAAAAGCCTGACTGGGATTTGTGTTTCAGTATCAAAAACACCAACTCTGTTGCTTTCTATGTAACCAATGTAATACAAGCAGGAATGCAAGCTATGCAAAGTCTGTTAAGCCTAGGCTAAGAAACCGTCTTCAGAGCGTACACGAACTATCCAATTAAAGCACTCCGTCGAGAATACATCGACTGAACCACCACTTTCTTCAACTCAAACATCTTGTCACGAAACACGACTCGCCTTTCAGTGTAGGGGCCTCTATCACTAAAACAACTTGCAATAAGAACTTCTAGTGCATGGTAAATTTCCAAAGAGAAATATACTACATCCACTACACCTTCTCTTATGTTCAAGAAAAGATGATCACAGACATCGAATTCTTTGCTGTCCGATATTGCTATGCCCCCAAGTGTTCCACACACTCACGGTACAGGACTCACTACCCTTGTTCAGGATTCACTAGGACCACAATTCCGACAAATCAACTGTATAGAATACTACCTATTACCCTGAAAAAATGCGAAAACTTTTTCCCTATCATATTTCTTCGCAGTCTATCTAGTCTCAATGAGACTCAGCCAAATCCAAATCAGAATCCAACCGAATGCTCCAACGGTGGGCAACCTCCGGCCCGCGGGACAACTACGGCCCTCTTTAGAAGAATATATAAATAAATATTTTTCAATGTCTGTAATTGCGCTTCAGCCAATCCTGGAAATAGCATCGAACACCTGTACCTTTCCGGAGGATTGGACTGAAGGTATCATAGTCAAAATACTAAAAAAGGGGGACCTAACAATATGCGACAACTGGAGAGACATCTGTTTACTATCTACAGTGGGCAAAATTTTGTCCCATATATTACTATCTAGGATAAGTGAGGCAGTAGACCGAACGCTTAGGAGGCAGCAGGCCTGATTCAGGAAGGGCCGCTCATGTATTGATCATATCCACACCTTACGAGTAATAGTGGAGCAGTCTTACTGAATTCCGATCCCCCTTTTCCTTGCTTTCGTAGATTATGAGAAAGCGTTCGACTCGGTCAATAGGAGCTTTATATGGCAGGCACTACGGCGACGTGGACTGCCTAATAAAATAATAGAATTGATAAAAGCCCTATATAACAATTCCAAATGCAGAGTTCTCCATAATGGAAAATTATCCGACAGCTTCGAGGTGTGCTCAGGAGTACGACAAGGATGCCTACTTTCGCCATTACTATTTCTTATAGTAATAAATGACATCCTTGTCGGCGCTCTAGATAGTAGAACAGGCGGCATACAATGGGGTTTGTTAGACCGCCTTAAGGATCTCGACTACGCAGATGATATCTGTTTGCTGGCCCACAGACACCAGGACCTCAAAAACATGATTAACAATTTGGCAACAGAAAGTAGTCCAGCAGGCTTAAGGCTAAATCCAACTAAAACTAAAGAAATGCGGATAAATGCAAACACCATTGAACGGACTGCGCTGAATAACCGTGACGTGGAACTGGTAGATAAATTCTGCTACCTCGGTAGTATTATTACCGAAAATGGCGGTGCAGAAGAAGATGTCAGTTCCAGAATAAATAAAGCACGAGGCGCATATGCATGCCTGTTCCGCATATGGAGATCAACGGAGATCTCAACTAACACCAAATTGCGGCTGTTCAACTCCAACGTGAAGGCAGTACTTTTGTACGGTTGCGAAACATGGAATGTCACCCAATTCATCACAGAGCGCCTACAAGTCTTCATCAACAGATGCCTGCGTCGTATCCTAAAAATCCGCTGGCAGGATAGACAGAGTCCGCTGGAGGGCAACTGTTTCCGCCCTATATCCCATGGAGCGCAATTATGATGATGAATGTCTGTAATTCGGCTAGTTTAAATTGAATATTAAACGCACATAGCAACATTTATGTTCGTTCATAATTTAGTACTGATGTAAAAACTTACATCTATTGGGTATGTTACACTATTCATTATTTCCTTTATTATCCCCGTGCAAAAACCTGTTTTATAGATAAGAGGTCGTAGGGAAGTTTGTTGTCCCATACTTTGCCTCAGAAAATTTGTCAGACTCACCTATCCACGACACTAACATAATTACAACACCGCATAGGCATCACAAGAGACAGAAAAATTAATATTTAGAATAGTAACTACATTATACACAAACCTGTTTGAGTTGAGGGCCGAGTAATGGATAGTGTGATTTACCCCATTATAGCATATTTCACTTCAAATGCAGACTAAAAATTTAGTTTTGGGTAGGACACGATTATAAAATGAGTTTGTAAGAAGTGGCTCTTTTACAATGTCATACATCAAATGAGACGAGGTGCTATTGTGATGCCAAAATTTAAAAAATAAAGAAAATAAATACTAATGAAGAGCTTTTTTTAAGATTTTGATTGTAATATGCATTAAATTGCTTCAGAGTAAGTAAGAAGCTAATGCCTCCACAATGTACATTTATATTTTACAATCACACCTCACTTCGTTTCAAGTTGGAAATTTCACTACCTCAAAAGAATTAAGAAATGTTTTTCCAGTTCGTATTTACAATCTCACGTCGGCTCAACACATATTGGATATTTTACTGCTGCAAAGGAAAAAAGCAAAAAGCTTTTGCCGTGACGTCACTCAGATCTTTTTCAAACAGATTTGTGTGGTATTAAATACATAGGTTTTCAATTGAAAAACGCTTATTTTAAGAGAAGTATTTTTGCAATTTTTTATTTCTATTCTTTCGTTGTTGATTTTTAATATTATTATTTAAATTTTTCATTCTGCAATATAATCTACATCTAAAAAAAACAAAGAATTTAAATTATCAGGTAAATTGACATGTTGTGCCTTTCTTAACGGATTTTTTATATAATTTTTTTTTATCCTATTTTAGGTTTTATTATAATTTTGAAAAATGTTTTCTTATTCAGCAACTTTGTAACGCGTTTAGAATTGAGAGTATAACTTTCTTCACTGAAATGTACTGAACATATAATAGCGTTTTGAAAACTAATTTTATTTTTGTCACACATTTCACTCCACAATTTCAATATATCTTGATTTTTAGGAAACGTAAAATACTGAAAATTTGTTATTGCAGCGTTTGGTTTCTTATTATTCTTATATTTGCAACGTCTTATGCCGGGTTTCCACCAAACAGACAAAATAATAAACAGAAACAAAGACGGTTTTTATCAACAAAAATATCAATGTTTTGCAAAAATCTAACAATTTTGAGAACATTTTTGTTGGAGAATAATGTTTTTAAAAACAAAACGTTGTTCCATCTCGAGTGGGTAGTTAAAAACAAACAAAAAGTTTAAAAATGAAACTGCTTTTTGAAACTCTCTGTTTGGTGGAAACCCAGCATTACATTGCTTTAAACCATGATGATTAATTGTCTTTAATATCTGTTCTTTAATTTTTTAAATTTATATTGATTATAAACAATAATTTTGAATGAATACCTCTAACAAACGAATTTATTTTCAAATGGTAGAGAGTTAAAAGATCTTGATGACGTCAAAGCTTTTCAAGATGGAAACAGAGCTTTTCCTTATAAGCTTATAGTTGTATAGTTGTTTTCAAACGTCGTGACATCCCGCGCATGTTCCCCAGCTAAGCTCTTAAAAATGTTTAAAAGCTCAGACAAAAGCTTCATTTAACTCCTCCTATCAAATCACTTGCTGCCATGTAATCAGTCGCGACTGCGCTAAAGGGAGGTGTATTCTTCTGGGACTTCAAGGATTATTTAAAAAATTTACAAATTATGAGTGAAAAACACCCGTTTTTATATATTTTTTTTATTTTAAGGTTTTTGTATTTTACACATACATATGCTACAGAAATAAGTTGTAGCAATTTCTACTAAAAAATACGAAATTTGTATTTTTATCACTTTGATTACTTGATTGTTGACATTTTGCGCCAGTCGCATACGCGCTTCTGCTTGCGGGGAGGTTGTGTTGCTTGCGGCTGCGGAGAACTCTCAATTTATGAATGAAAATGCTTATATATTTAAAAGAAATTTTTCCAGCAATTCTTTTAATTTATTTTAAATTTAGGGATGAGAAATATTTAGCATAATTATAGTAAAATTATGCTTATTACGATGGATAAACTGACTTGGTTGAGCAGGAGTTTTACATGTATTTAAAAGCTCTGCTCAACACATATAAAGATTAATTAACTTTATTCATTCGGCATGCGCGCATCCCTTCCCAAATTATTTTGTTGAGTTTTTTCTGCGTTTGTTGCCGTTTTAACTAAAAAGCGGGAGTATGATAGAACAATATTTATAAAATTTGTGTCACGGAGTTTGAAAAAATCTATACTTAACAGCGGAATCCCGGATAGCTTCCTATATATGCCATAGTAGTAGTAGGGCCATATGACTACTGGACCAGTGACGTCATTGATTGCTATCTTGGTTGTGGATGTGGAACTTTCCTGAGTCTTGGATGAGCTTGAGGAATAGTGTTGAATTTTCATGCGCCTCGGAAGAACTTTGACGCTAGATGAGCTGTGGGAAATAGGTTGAACTTGCATGTGCCTCGGATATGATTTAATTCTGGATGAGCTTTTGAACTTGCTGCGTCTTGACTGAACTTGACTTGCACCTTGTGTCTTGGGCGATCGAATCTATCGTTTTGAACCTGGCTGTTCTTTGAAAGATGAAAATTAAATAAAAGAGTTTTTGCTATTATAAGTTTTATTTATGTATTAATATTTCGTACAAATTTTGAGTATTTTCAGTTAGTGCAGTAAAAAACATTTTAATTTGCACCGTATGGTAACAACAAGATTATAATTTTATCCTGTTTGGGGTATCACCAGCAGTATATTCATAAATTTTGAATCTCGGGAACCTTGGGCTAGTTTTGTTATAAACAATTAAAGTTTTTTCGCTGCGTTTTTCGAGCTTAAAATGTAAAATGAAAAACCAGCGTCTTTGTAATGAAATTGCCAATAAATTGTTTTTGGTTTCAAGTCTCTGAAGTACGTACATAACCTACTAAACTGAAAAGACGAGAAAAAATAGAATTTTTTTCATTGACGGTCCAAAGACCCTGAAAAAATGTATATCTAAAATTTGAAATGCCCGCCATTTTATGCCATTGAGTCCAAAATGAAATTTTGTTTCTTCAAAATGTAGATAACGACGCCAGCTTTTGAATGAAATTGAAGAAAAATTTAATGTCAATTTGGTTACTTTATTTTTTCGGCCTTTTGAAAAATAAATTTAAAATATTTTACCAGATCAGATGCTACTGTATGGGGGGATGTCCCTAATTTCCCCCCTTGCATGGATCAGCAGGATGTTTGGTCAAAAACATGTAGACGACATATAGGTACAAGGTACAAGTCACATATAATATTCATGCAGCCATCCAAATATATCTTTTTTCCCCTTTTAGGACCAATACCGAGCATCGAGACTTTTTCTGCTTCATCGTCCGGGGACTCTTCTATAGGTGACTGAAAGTTTACGAGGCTTATGTTCTTAAATTGACAAAACTTTATCGCTACTATAATATCGATTTCTCCTCAGAAATAAGCGCTCTCCACACATCTTTCTATTATCCGCAGCACCAAATCAGTCCGCTAGGTCTATACCCGCCTTTCCATTCACGCAACCAGGAATTCGTTCCTAATTAGAATCACTCGAGACTCGATTGTGATAGAATCTTTCAGAGCCAGCATTTCCGAATTCCTACAACATTCAAGAATTCAAACGCAGGGTTCATCGCCATCTGCTTCAACATTCTCTTGATTCCTCATAACCTCAAACCTGACTGAGACCTGACCTGACCGAACTAGCTTTGCTACTAGACATTATACCATAACGTGACCAACAACAGAACCGACTAATATTACAAAGGGTAATTCCTGATTTTAGAACTGCCACATAAAAAAAATCTTTACTCCATTACAAGCGACATTACAAGAATTAAATAAAGGCCTTTGACACTTACTTAAAATTCATTAATAGTTCGTCCGTTCGATCAACAACAGATAATTCCTTACACTAAAAGCGCCAGAGAAGTTGCAAAAGAATTTCTGAAACATTGTCTTAAACTATTTCCAAGATTTTTTTATTCTTGTTAAGAAAAACTTCTTAGATAATGCAACCACTAAGTCTGGCCAAACGATGCACATCGTTCCCGAAGGACCAAAAAAAATCTCTTGGAAACTCTTCAATCGCGTTAACTGAAATGAGATATTTTTAGCCACTTTTGAAAATGAAATAACGAAAAACAATCAATCCGGAGATGGTAAAGTGTCGTAGTGACTATTTCGATGTTGTTTTGCAACATTGTGCCAAAAGAAATTTGAAGGATTGTTCTGGACATTTACAGTCTGTGGCATATGATTCAGCAACATTTTATAATGTATTAATTTTTACAGAAATTTAAAAAAAAAACTGTTCGTGTTACCTGTTTGATGTTACAGAGGAATACTTCATTGATTGACTCATTCCGACGAAACTTGCACTCTCCGTTGCACAGGTTTTCGATACAAGTGATTCAATCGAATCCGTCCAAGTTTGGGTCTTCAATCTAAATTTATCCGCGGAGCAAATCCGAAGACGAAATTAAAATTGCAATGCGGACTAAAAGTTTTTAGTGTTTAACTGCCTATAAATAAAGCGTTTGGGAATTTTTAGTGGCATTAATCACTACTCAAAGAATTCGCATTGAATAACGAGTGACACCGTGTCTGCGGAAAAGCGGCGAAAAGAGCGGATTTCAGACAATTCCACTTGCACGAACTTGTGATGAAATTGTTCTAAGTAAGATCATAAATCTGTCAGTGTTGGTCTCGTGCTCTAATATGATACAAGCAGGTGTCGAAGCGTATACACCCCGCCCCGGGGACAGAATTAGAATTTATTACCATAAGGACGATTTAACATGTATCCGAACATTATAATTCCTTTAAGATTATGATGTTTTGATCCTAGAAACAGTCGAGAATAAATGAAACTGTTTACCGTATACAGAATGAAAACTTAATCAACTTCGTCAGACATAATTAATCAGGATATCGACAAGGACATCTCTCATATATGCTGACACTACCATCACCACCGCACCGTATGCATGGCCCACACAGAATGCCTCCGAATATCCCAATAAATTTTCCGACAAACGCGCTTATAGGATGTCAGTGATAAGCTCCGTTCATCCGTGCTATATATCAGGCGTGTTGCTTCTGTGTGCCGTTGTTAGTCTCTTAGCAGCTGGCAATGTTGATCTAATGATAAATGAAAACAAGGAAAATATTTGCTTGGAGTACGAAAGAAAATTAATTCTCACCTCTCTGCGTGTATCCTTTAGGAAGCATAAAACCGGGTGCCGCCGTCTTTTTAGTTATCTACTTGTCGCACTTGTGCTCCTTCCTTACCACCATTCATATCGCCAGGGTATTACCTGACACACCGAGAGACGAGATCCTGTATATATGCCCGGACAGTTGATGTCTACCTGGATGTTGCAAAAGGCTGCAATTCTTCATTTACAAAAGGATCTGAAATCTGTTCAAATATTTGTGTGCCAGCATCCCCAACTGTAGGTCCTGGCAATCCTTCCGGACTTAGTGAGAATGATGGCATGACGGCGATTAAATTGCACTCTCAAGTGAGAAATTTCATGAGATCCTTCAAGTCTCAACTCGAGTAGCTGGAGCACCAGCTCTATACAGCAACAAAAACAACAACAACAACAACGAAATCAGCGAAAACGCGAAGGGCTCCTGAAGCTGCACACAAAACACCTCGTTATCCTTGGAACAGCAGTAGATAATTGAATCAGATAAAGTGGCAGGGGGCGAGTATATAGCGGATGGGCTGATATTCCCATGGAGTTTGTCAGTTTCCTGTCTAAAATCCCCTCGACCGCCGAAATCGTCCTTGCATTCTATATATGCTAGATGCTAGCTAACAAGTATCCTTTCGTGTGTTTGCTCTCGGAGAAGTTAAATTGAATTTTCTTGTACTAGCACGTACGTCGATCATAAAGATGAGACTCCTGACCTCCATTCCCTGCCACGGATTCTCCGGGTATATATATATGATGATGATGGCCCAGCCAGCCACCAGGAGCCCGGCGAAAACAATGGGAATCCTTGCTTGGGTATGGTCCTCGGCGCCAGCACTTATCTCGTTCTGGGCGGTTTTATTGATAGCATTTTCGATATATCCCGAAGCTATAAACGACCCACCACTGTACATTATTCGAGTGCACATCGTTGATGGGTGATAAGGGCAGCGGTTAACAAGTTTCCTGTGATGGATTCATGAATTGCTACGGGTGCTATTCGAAGATAACAAGCTCAAGCAAACAGCAATTTCTGCCCTCCTCGCTGGACCAATTTGCTAAATTACCCCGACGCCCCGATGTACAAGATGCTCGGAAATTTGTTGCAGTAGTAAAGGAATAATGCGTGATTCCGAACACAGGGATTTTTGTGAATATTATTACATGCCGGCAGGGGGACTATTAAAAATGGATGACCTAGGCCGGGATGAAATGGATTTTCGTGTATGCGGGGGTGTGGTAGCTACGTGATAAATTTAGTCGGTTTTTGGAGAAGTTATGGAGGCCATGATTCAAAGAATGTTGATAGGAAATTTGAGAATAAAATATGGGCTTAAATTATAATACCAAATTCTGGTGGTAGGACCAAGGACGAAGACACACTTGACGATGAAAGGGCACCGATTTGTCACCGAACTCGTGAAAATCCTTTTAAGTAACTATGTTTCTCGATATCGAACAGCAGTACATCCTTTCATATACTGTAGCTAGGGCTCTAAGTGTATGAAGTATAAGAGGTCAAAAGTAGTACTTTCTGAGAACTGGCAAAACTAATATGTAGTCACTTATCTTAAGGGCACTATAGCAAAAGGAAATCTATCCACAAGGAGCAGCTTTATCTACCCTTGTGGTGCCTTATTGTAGATAAACTCCTAGAACCACCCAATGATCAAAATTTTTTTCACCCAAGATGGTATAATGGTGTGTCATTCGGTGGTTCTCTAAAACATCTTCTTTAATGGGAGGCTCTAGGGTTCCTTTATAGCTGGAAAGCTAGTAGGGTTAGGAAGCTTTAAAGCTTCGAAGTGAAGGTTTCAAAGAGAGAATCACCTCTCTTTGGTCTGGTGGTCGAATATTTATTTTTCTAAAACTTTTTTGGGAGAGGGATTATTAGTAATGAATCGCGGTTTGTTACAGTGGTACCAGATAAAACATAAGGTACCATGTCAAGGTGCCTGCAGCAGGCAGTTCATTTGGTCTCCAGCCGGCTCGCCACTGTAGGGCTAAATTTCAACCTCAACAAAACGATTCTGGTTCCATATACCACAAGACGAAAATGTCTAGGACTGGCAGAACTGATCCTCGCAGGCAGGACTTTATCCTTTATCAGCAAATCAAAAACTTATGAGTGATGCTAATTGCCAAGACCAACGTGCAGGATTTATGGATCTACATGCGGCCAATAATCGAAAGTCATGTGCTGGATATACATCACTGTGTTTAGGCCAGGCCCAAGGCCGCTTACGAGGCTTGAGTGTGGTGTAGTTTCATAACTAAATTATGCAAAATTTAAAAAATGCCTTTCCATCTCCAAGTCCATCTGCACTTCCACGGCACCGCTGTAGACTCTCTTCAATCTGGTGCCACTTCCCGTTGATGTAGAGATATCTGCGGCTCTGAGGCTGAAAACCATTGCCATGCGTGCCATTCTACAATAATCAATATTATATAAAAGATTGCGAAAGCGGGAATCTATCGACCTGCATGCCTTTTAAGATTTTAAAATTTGAGGGACCTTCCTTGTACAAACAAAATAGGCTATCCTGAATTTCCCTAAGGTATTGCGGCGAACTAGTATGGTACACGGATGGCTCCATAACAAAGTCGCTGATTCAGCCGAGCAATAAGCCGGTGTGTCGGAGTAATAAAATTGTTGTTTCTCTGTGATTGTGATAACTGAACAAACTGATTAAGATATGCAGGTTTGCGTTGATGCAATAAATATCATGAAGAATGCGCAAAAGCCCAAACTCACCATAATCACTAAGGGAGCAGCCCAAGACGGAATTTAAATAGGGCGAAATATAGTCGAACCGGAGTAAGTTGAAAGCGGAGAGGCCCTGAATTAAAAGGCTTTCATCAAATACGAACGGAAAGCACAGTGGTATCTAAGTTTCGAAAGGAGCCCAAATGTTTTGCCAATAATGAAATTAACGTGGTCCCAGAAGGTCATACTATTATTCAGGACAGTTCCAAGATTTCTCACTTTAAAACCGCGAACAAGAGGAACCCCATTTAAGGAAATTACTGGGAGGTCAGATATAGAAATGGGAGCGTGAGTGAAAAAATACAATGTGATTTCGATGGATTTAGCTGTAGTAAGTTCAGTGTTGACCAGCTTGCAGCACGATGCAAATCAGCCGCAATCTCCGCTACACAAATATGGATTTGGTCTTTAGGCTCAAAGATATAAAGATGCACAACATCAGCATACATGCGAACTTTAAAGTGTTTTTTTTTTGTTTTTTTTTTTTTTTTTTTTTTTTTTTTTTTTTTTTTTATGTGACACACTAGAGACTTAGGGAAAGCTCCTTTGTACTGTCGACCATGTATTTATTTTGAAATGTCGAACAGCAGCACTAGTCGGAAGATAGAGAGAGAAGTGAAGGAAAGAACTGTCACAACCTAGCTGCGGTATTTTTATTTCACCTACTCCCAACCATTTCGCGACTCTGACACCGGGGCATCGAGAACAACTCGTGTTATGCCTCCTGAAACGAGTTGAATCTCATCATCCAACCGATGACATGCGCTTGGTGGAGCGGGGAAGAGAACTAGTGAAGGCTATGACAGGAGGAATCAGGAATGCAAAGAGGGAAGAAGAAATAAGGAAAGTTATGTAGGTGGGAAATTGGGAAAGGCTAGGACCGTGGCACCGCCGGGAATCGAACCCGGGACCTCTGGGGATAGTAGTCAGGCGCCTTACCCCTAGACTTCCGAGGCCCACATGTTTTATTGCTAAAGGAAGATCATTAATAAAAACGCTAAATAGAAGTGGCCATAGAATAGAACCTTGAAGAACTTCAGAGTTAAGTAAAGAATTGGTGGAACTAGACTTTTTCCGAGCGGTTTGTTAAAAAACTATGCAAAATTTTAAGAGCAGTTAAGGAAAAAGAGACTTGCCCAAACAGGGTGGGCGTCAGGGTAGCCCGAAAATTCAAAATTATCAGAAATTCTTTTTATACTTACATTTATATATATTTTAGGAAAATTTACTTTTATTGATTCAAATTTTTTACAAGTGTCCTCTCAATTTAGTCACTAATTTGCTTTTGAAAAATCAAGCAGAAACAGACCACAAACGTTATGTTCATCAAGAGAACTGCGAATATCATGTGTAACTTTGAGTAGTGCTGTTTCACAGCTTTGATGCTTGCTTGAAGTCAGATTGTCATTCACTTATACATTAAAAAAAAAAGATATAACTACAAGAAAATCAACGTTACGAAAACAGAAATGGCCGATGAAGGTGCTTGGTTGGAAATGTAGTGTTGATTAAGACTCTCGGGATTTAGGTTGTTAGAAGCAGCTTCATTTTAAAATTTTGCACACAGCTTTAGCTCCGATGACAATGCAATATGGTATACTTCATATACCGTTAGACCCACGGCGGCCGTCTCAAGAGGGCGGGTTACTGTTTTCTTCACGGAACAAATTTTGCAATCAATTTTTCCGGTTATCCTATCATGATTCAAATTTGCACACAGCTTCAGGTCCGATGACAATGCAATATGGTATTCTCAATATACCGTTAAGTCCATGGCGGCCGTTTCAGGAGGGCGGAATTACATTTTCTTCATAACCTTGTCGACATGGGTGTCAACTGAAAGGGTATGATAAGTAGAATACAATTTTAAAATATGATAAGCAAAATAATATATTCAATATACCATAAGATCCATAGCGGCCGTCTCAAGAGGGCGGATTACCATTAAGATGTCCAAAATCGATTACAAAATTTGACTCACAAGACTAAAAAGCAGAAAATAATTATTTAGTTAACAAAAACTTTTCAATATACCACGTTTTTAAAACGAATTGAAAAGTACAAAAGTACAGATTTAGAACATCATACATATATCTATCACCATAGAGATATTCCTGAAAATTTGTGATTGTGAATTTGTAATAGCTATGAAAATATTTGTGAGATCTAAAACAAAAACGAGTGTGCGTAGGACCACACTTTAGAAGTGGTAACTTCTATGGGTAGTCTAAATTTCCAAATCTATCTTAATGCAGGACGATAAGGATTAATATATTTTATTTATGAATATTCTGTTAAAGTTTATTTAATTGTTACTTATATGCACTCACTCCAAAATGTGTTGCAATGTTTTGGAAATTAAACTATTTGTCTTAAACTTATCACACAAAGATCGGACGATGGATGACTGGGATAATGTAGTTTTTAGTGAAAATAGTAGATAATATATAGTAATAAATACATAGTACATAGTTCATAGGAAATATGTAGTACATAGTACACAGTACTTATCGTCGGGTTGATGCAATAGTCACGAACCAGAAATTTTTGCTATTTTAAACATTGTGTAAATATGCAAAAAAGTCATATTATATTCAGCCAAAGTCACGGATCTAAATTTGTATGGGAATCTACTGGATTCAATTTGAATTTTTTCAGAACATAGTACATAATATGCACATAGAAAATAATATAACATACCAGTAGGGAATGGAAGTACTGGAAAAACTACTTCTACAGAAGCAGTTCAGTACTTCCACCCAGTACAAAAAAGGCATTACATTAACACGGCGATGGCCTAGGCTGGGAAGTACTTCTTTTTTCCCTTCCATAGAATGTGTCTTGCAAGTACTTATACTACATTTATTATTAAACTCATAATACAAAGTTATTATACTGTATATTTTTGTAATGTAATTTAGTTGGGGTAGGCGTGAAGAGGTGGGGTAGCTTGAAGTAAAATTAAGCGATATATATTTATATCATAAACATAAATTCAAATATATGTTTATACATTAAAGATAAAAAACTTAATGGCTGAGATAACTGAGACGATTAACAAAGAAAACGACCAGCTATGAAGTTTATCAACACGCTTTTTGCGCGAAATCAAACGCTTGGTCACCAAACCCATTCTCCTCTGCATTACTAAGTCATTACAGAAAACACTAAATAAAGAAGTACTTCCAAATCGACTTCCCACAGTAAATACTTGCGCTTTTCCCTACTGGGATACTACCCCAGTTATGTAAGTAAAATACAGGCGCCCAGTTGAATAGGCGAAACGCCGAAACGTATTCCATGTCGCCGAAAGTGATTAATCCAAGCAAAATATTTAAATATTGCAGCCATTTAGCTGACTAGAGCATGGCAACTTTTAGTCGAGGTCCAGCAACAGACAGCAGCGATGGTGACACGCGCACTTTGCTGCGCACCCGTTTCTGGCTACTTGTGCCTATGTAGCTGTCTAGAGCATGGAAACTTTTGGTTGAGCTCCACTTAAAAAACAGCAGCGTATAATTCTATGTGTGCGAGGCAAAATAGCCCGCGCTTGATGGGAGGGATTGGGTTTGAATGTTGCAATGCAGAAGCTGCTCTCAGCATTCGTTTCATATTCTCGCAATGCAGACGCGCGCCGCTCTCAAAATTCATGTCATATTCTCAACCAAAAGTTTCCATGCTCTAGAAAGCTGCATAGGCACAAGTAGCCAGAAACGGGTGTGCAACAAAGTGCGCGTGTCACCATCATTGCAGCAAGTGTCCAGAAACGGGTGTGCAACAAAGTGCGCGTGTCGCGAATTCTTTGTTTTACCCCCAGCGAAAAAGTGCCAGACGCGCCTAAAGAAGTTAACACTTCAAAAAAAACCTGGGGCGCATAAATGATTGATGCGAATGATTTCTCAACCCAGCTTCTTACTATTGTCTTTAGCATGCGTGCATCTAACGAGGCCCTCTATGTTGCTCACCACAACTGGGACAATGGGGCTTAGAGATAAGCGTCCTACCAGCGACTACCATAGGAACTGCCTTATGAGCAGTGGAGTACTGGCTATACTGACATGAACTCATGGAAATCAAGAACGACAAAGAAATCCTTGTCTTCTTTGGTACCTAGAATAACTTTTAAATTATGCTCCTATAATAATTAACCTTCTATTCACTTTATAAAATCATAACAACACCGGGTTTCACTTAGTGCAAGAATAACGACGGCATGTTAGTACATAAAAGACAGCAAATTCGCAAGACTACCTCGAATATTACAAAAATTAAAACCCAAAATTTTAGTATCAGGGTCTCTCTCTTTCGCAGGGGTTATCAGTTTAGTTGTAACAAACGTAAATTCGAATTTAAACATAAGCTGTAAAATGTTAACTTTTTCACTACACTTACTTCCCAAAGATACTCTCATTCTATTAATTAATCCATTGGAATAGAATTGAGCTAATATTCAACATAAAAAATTCTTATTTCACCCCATTAACTTTACAGATTGATGTCACCAGAACAAAAAAAATTCAAATGGCATCAGACACAATTTCAACATCCAAAACAGGTGTCAAATTGTGTGTACACAGCCTGTCAGTTCAGTTTAGACTTCATTTAATGAAATGATTGGAATTTATCTAGAAACAACAGATTTAATTAATTTAGGCGTCGCTAAATAAAATGAGGAAAATCTTATATCACAAAAGTGCCAAAGAATTTCTGTTGTGCCTTTACAAAGAGCAAAATTGCTGTGAGTTGAATTGGAACGACGAAACGACACGAAATTTCAACGAAAATAATTAAAACATCACTGACAAATGATGGCGTTTTGAAAAGAACAAAACAAAAAACATACTGGGATAATTGTGGCATTTGTTTTAATTTTAATGAAACCTTCTAGGGTATTTTCAATTAGGAAGAATGTATGTCTTGTGGTGCAGGTCCAAGAACGCAAACTTGGAATTTGGTATGTATAAACTTGGACTGAATATATGTACATAGTTTTGAACTGGCATACGTTATTATTTTATTTTTAATTGTTCTTGTTTAGAGAGTCTTGTGACACAGAAGAAATACATTTAATACATTCCTTTTACCACACGCTAGCAGGAAATTTGGAACGTGGCAAGTATTATTTATATAAGCCATGTTATTTTTATCATTTCTATAGAATGTAAGTTTATTTGTTCAATTCACAACTGACACCAGGCGATTTTCTTTCTTGAATTTTTTCATTCTCTTTTTTTTTCATATTACTCTACGATTGGAAACATGGACTCCTAGTTGGGCTCTTAACCAGTTAAACAGCGCAGGTAGTATTAAAAGTCCTATTCTTAGCAGATAGAAAATGGACGCAACCGTTTTTAGTAGGTGCCTAGATACAGTAGCCGTAGTAAATTTAGTAATCAACGACTGAATCAATTAGTTTTCACTGGTTTCTTTCTGATGAAGAAAAGGAGGCCTTCTACCAGAATCTTGAGAGAAACTTCAGAAAACGTCCCAGGTATGATTTAAATAAAAGTAATTATAGGAGATGCTAACGCAAAAGTAGGGCAGGAACGAATCTATTACACAACTATTGGAAAGCACAGTACCTATACATCCTGAGTGTAATGATAATGGTCGTAAACTGGTGAACTTCGCTGCTGGATCTAACATGATAGTGACCAGCATGAAATTCCAACACTGAAGAATACACAGAGTAACCTGGAAATCTCCTAATGAGGAGACGGTCAATGCTATAGACAATATAGTGATTAGTACAAGGAACAGCTCCAGCATATTAGATGTTAGAACGTACCGTGCAGCAAACGTGGATTCAGACCATTTTCTGATAGGCGCTAAGATGAGAGACAGGATATCATGCGTCAGGACAGGAGAAAGAAGAGAACAAGGGAAGAATAGCAGAGTTATGCAGGTTCGGTGCATCGGATAACGAAGCAATATTGACGAAGAATCGGCTAAACTTAGGACAATAATTAAGGAAGCCTCAGCAGCCAAACTATGTAGCTTATGAAATACGAGCAAGACGACAAGACTGGTTCGATGACTAGAGTAACGAAAAACGACGAATTGAAAAACGTTCACACAAAAGAAAGAAAAAGACGTGGCTTGAAGAACAAATGGCAGAGATAAACGAACTCGGGAATAATAACGAAGTCAGAAAGTGAGCAAGCAACGTAAAGAGTTTAAACCAGGAGTATCGATGTGTAGGGACAAAAACTGTAATATCCTAAGCCAAAAACAAGAAGTCTTAGAAATATGGGATATTTTAATGACCTGCTGAATAGAGACGACGAAAATGAGAGTGAAAGTCATGTGAACTAACCCATTAGAAACGCACCAGCCGATAACGATAGTTATGCTGATGCTGAAAATGAAAGTGAGGTGCCTATAATGGACGACGTAAAAGAAGCTATGAAGAGCCTTAAAAACAATAAAGCCCCAGGAAAAGATAGCATAGCAATTGAGATGTGGAAATATGGGCGCCAATAATTAAGGAACGGATTACACAAGCTTATAGATCTGACGTCAGAAAAAAATCCCACTTGAATGGACAAAAGGTGTGATATGCCCCCTGCATGGGGGGAGGTCAACTCGTATAAGAGAACTATAGGCGTGTAACTCTCCTCAGCTAACCGTATAAAATACTATTCACTGTACAAAAAACTTCTAGCAGAAGGCATAATAGGTAACCATGTGGCTTTCGACCAGGTAGATCCACTACAAACCGTATTTCCACTTTAAGAATTTTGGAAAAATCAAGGGAATTCAACACCCACTATTCACGTACCGTTTATAGACTTCAAGCAAGCATATGACCGCGTCGAGCGTGAGGAGCTATTCAAAGCTATGGAGTGCTTCCGATTTCCAAAATACTTAATTGAAGTAACAAAAGCTAATTTTCAACCACTTCCACGTTATTGATGGAATATCAATTTTACGAGTTTTCCCGAGAATTTTCCCCACTTTCACCTTTTCGCGTGCAGACCTACTTTTTTCTTAAAGTACTCTTCAAAAACTGCTCGTGTGCCAAAAATCATTTCTAGTGGTTTTAATGTCAGGTTAAAACCCCTGGCTCCTGGATTAATTGCAAAGTATATCGAAAGTTTTCATTATTTTTCTCTATTTTCAAAAGTCCAAGCAACCCTCCAACAATTTCAATATTTATACACTAAAGCAAACACTCGAACTGTCGCGTGCTTAATGGTGTCGCTGCAATCAGTGATGAGGGAGTTATTTGCAATTGATGCCATCTATCGGGAAAACGCCATAAACTTTTCCCGAGGACCAATAGTTCAAAAATTAAAAGCCTGTGGTGAACAATAAGGCTTAGAACTAGGGCAGGCTTACGTCGAGACTTCAGCTAGATTTTGACAATAACAGATGTCCATAAAGCCTATCGTTTTTACACACCTCATAAAGAAATGCAAACTATCGGTAAATCCAAAAAGTAAAGGCCTTATAAATTAATCACTGGAGGACTCGCAGGTTGTGCTAAGCAATTACGCGGGTTGGTCCAGATAGGCTAAAGATAGCTAAGGATTGCACAGATTAGGTGAGTCTGATCTGGTTATTCTATATGGGCATTTTCGAGAATTCACCATGGTAGCTAACAGTCGAACCAGAAGTTAATCTACCATCGATTACTTACCCTTTTATCCTGTTGGTGAGACCCTGGTTACCTTGCCGGTGAATAGTAGAACATGTTGAGTGGTGACTTATGGCAAGTAATCAATTTTTGAACGTGGTAGATTAACTTCTGGTTCGACTGGTAGCTACCATGGTGAATTCTCGAAAATGCCCTATATCTCCAAAACTTTCGATAGAGTTTCGCACTAAGCTGTGTTAGCTAAACTGCAAGCTATTGTTATTGACTCAGTTCTCCCGAGCGTGAGAGTTAATTTTCCGGCCGTTCAATCAAGGTAATATGTACTGGATTGCGCCAAATCCTAATCTCATCCCATCCCCACTGGGGTCCCGCAGGGGTCAATTTTGTCACCTGCCCTACTCTATTTCGAATTTTTATTTACCGACCCCTTAACATCTTAGGTGTGTAATTAGCCATAGACCTGCGATCGATTGACCACCAATTCCAAATCGCCAAATCGGCCTCCGATTGCATCTGATTTCTTAAGTAGTGCAAGCTTCTAATCAAGGCAGTAGCATACAAATCCTATCACCTGTATTTAGCCATGTAACCTACTTTGTCTCATTCTCTCGCTTTATTGAAATTTGTTAATCTCTCTAGGGAGCCTTAAGCGATAAGACCAGAATAACCTTTATACGCGTGTGAAATTGTCCCTCTTTCATATTTTACATGCTTCCGTTGGTGATATTAAAAAAAAGAAAGACATTTTTCCTGTCATGTAAATTTTTCAGCATAACAACGGCGAAATTCCAGCTCGCCATCACCAGCGGAAATCACTCCACTCTCTCCCGATATAAATAATTAAAAAAAGTCGAGGCGGAAAAAACCATGGGAATTTTTCGCAATAATGATCATGTAAAAAGCATAAGCACCAGAGCAATCTATCAATATTCTACGAAGTTGGCGTTACTGATTAAAAGCCATCAATCTCCGGCCCTGGAAAGCACATCAACTCCGGAAGGACAAATAAAAAAGCGCAGTTGCCACTGCCATTAAATTAAAAAGTGACAGGTTCAGGATAAATGGAATGGAAGGACAACGTCCAGCATTGCCGGCTGACAGCAGTAAACCACCCCGGGCTCAGCTGGACGCCCTTCGGTACCTTTTTAACACCATCGACTGCCAATGGGTCCAGTGGGACGAGGTGTGGTGCTCAATGCTCTTAGCAAATG
Organism: Thereva unica; assembly: GCA_949987705.1. Lineage (NCBI taxonomy): Eukaryota > Metazoa > Arthropoda > Insecta > Diptera > Therevidae > Thereva > Thereva unica. Next base: position 38,433,774 of record OX465281.1, read on the forward strand.
AGGCTAGACCAACTCGATGATAGTCGAACTGGTGAACTGTTATCACTACAGTTGGACTTAGTCGGAGTTATGTAATCGAGGACTTGTATGTGGGACAAGGAAGCGCTTCTATTTACGTCCCTGGAATCAGCACTGCACTCAGGGATGGTTATTCAATTTGCAGTAACCTCAGAATTATCATAGTCTTCCTGATGTGCTCCTGGCATATGTAGTGCAGTGCTCTATCGGGGAGCTGATGGAATTGACACTTGCTAAACATTTTGCCTAGCCGTGTTTTTATCTCGGTCGAGATCCAGGCCAGAAGATGCTGTGTGCTGCGGTGGTGACTTATGGTTGTCACGGCGACTTCCCAGCTTCAAAGCAGGCAATCAATCAACACGTGAAGTCTGATGAATGCTCCTGTCTGGCGTTAATTATTTGCGCCTTGAAAAGGCAAAGAAAAGAGAGAAAATAACATCTTTAGTCTCGTCAATTTTCCACTGATTTTTTTCCTTCCTTTTGTGAATTTCATCAATTCATTGGGGCGAAAATATATTTTTATTTACGTAATTCTGCTTATTACGGAGGTGAATGAAAATCAATAATATTTTTGTGCAAGGGCCTAAGCAGGCTTTTCTTTTAAATGTGGATTAAAATACATAATAATAAAAAAAAAATGGTTAAAAAAATTTTTTTAAAAAAATTCTTTTCATTAACTAAAAAATGTACTGAAAAGTAAAAAATAAAAAATATTTTAAAGAAAGCGTGAAATTTCAATTTTAATGAAAAAGTTAATTAAAAGAATGGCGCATTTTTCATCAAAAATTGAAAATATAACTGTAAATCGCGTGAGATTTACAATAACCCTCAACTTTTTGCTTTGTTAATTTCAAATTCTAACAAAATTTTTTGATGAAAAATGCGCCATTCTTTTAATTAACTTTTTCATTAAAATTGAAATTTCACGCTTTCTTTAAAATATTTTTTATTTTTTACTTTTCAGTACATTTTTTAGTTAATGAAAAGAATTTTTTTTTAAAAATTTTTTTTAACCATTTATTTTATTTTCTACTTTTTAGTTTATTATATGTATTCCGCCATTTTATGATGGCAATTCTATTAGATTTAAAATTACGTCACACAGTTTACTGTATTCATTTGATACCCATGTCGTGGGCTCGGTGGAACATAATTGCAAAAACGGCCGCCATCTCGGAACCGTCTTCTTGATTTTTTTACAAAAAGGTCAGATTGCATTTAGTACTTATACATGATGAGTTGAACTCAAGTTGAACCCAAGTCTAACTACATGTAAACGGGAGTCGAGTTGGGTTAAGGTTGACTGAACTCGACTCAGCTCTGCTACCTGGGTTTAGTTGAAATTATGCATACGGACATGAGTTCAGTATTTGAGTAGTTGAATTTAGTTGACAGCAGCATCTCTGTGTTTGTTTGTGATTTTTTGTAACGTGTATTGCTTCTTTATTATCAACTCACCCTTAACTCAACTATTCATCTCATCATTCATACACATTAACCACCCGAACTACGAGTGTGTGCAAAATTGGAAGTTGATCGGTTATATTTTCTACTTTTTAGTCTATTATAAGCTTTCCGCAATTTAGTGTTGGCCGCCATTTTGAATTTGGAATGACGCCACATAGCTTATTGTGTTCTACCTGTCATATCCTTTCATTTGATACCCATGTCAGAGGGCCGCGGAGCACAATTTCAAAAATCGGGCGCCATTTTGGAACCGCCATCTTGATATTTTTACAAAATGGCCAGATTGCATTGTCATTCAAACTAAACGTGTATGCAAAATTTCAGCTCTATCCGAAACCGGGAAGTGGGTCAAATTTAACTTCCAAGATTTGACGACAAACAGTGTAAGTTAAATAAAAGAATTTAATAAACATGAAAATTGTGTGTGAGGAATAAATTGTTTTTCCTTGATGATAAAGAACATTGTTTTTGATGTTTCCAACGTAACAGATGAAGAAGGGCAAATCCTAAGATATGCGGATTACTTTCAAGTGTCACCCTCTCCACCATACATGGCATGAATAGTAGTCCCAATATTCTGCGGACGAAATATTATTTGCAGAGAGTTGGAGGTTTGGTTGTACTGGGTCCGAACTTGACTCGAACATGGCATAATCAGGGAGCCTTCGCTCTGCAGTGCTCGTGGACAAGTATGAGGTAATCAACCTGCATTTCCATGGAACAGGCTCATTACGATGGATCTATAGAGAACATTCCCGAAAACTCGTAGTTATAAGATGTAAACCAGGGATGGCTTACCCAGGTTGTTGTGCTGCCCGCGAGATTCAACAAGATTTAACAAAATATTTTGTACTAGAAGGTTCCAACATATGAAAGGAAAAAAAAAACATCCAGCTATGAGCAATAATGGCTCAGAATTAGCTCTCGGGGTGCACTGAGTAACCAGTTTGATGGATAAAAATCCCAGCAATTGCTTTTCTTTCTCTCTCTTTTAAAATTTCTCCCTTATGGAGATCTTGCTCCGTTTCGTACTAAGAACTCCCTAAAATATCGTATTTAGTTCGCTAGAGAAATTTGCTTGTTAAATTATAATCTCTCTCCCATATACCTTCTTCGAGGAGATCTAGCTTAATTTCCTACTGGATACTGTTATTAGTACTGCTGACTCCATCTGAGGCTGAAGTCGTAGAGATCTTAACGTCTGGTTCGATAATGAAAGTAAGCTGGCAACTGAACGTAAGAATGCTGCATACTGAGCAATGCCGTAGTCTCAGAGAACACGGTCATGCAATTTTGAATGGGAAATTGTCTTTCGAAAACACTTTGTAGAAATGGGAAATTTGTAGTAAATCACTTGGAAGGAAAAAGGAAAATTTTAAACAAGGAGACGAGTAGAGTCACTGGGGATGTGCGGTTGTGTATTGTCGAGGAGCCGACATTTTTTTTGTGAGAACAAAAAAAACAAAAATTTTGAAAAAATACAAAAATTTTGAAAAAATACAAAAATTTAAAAAAAAAACAAAAAAATCGAAAAAGTAGTGAAAAATACTAGGAGGTGTTGAGAAAAGAAAACTTTTGAGTTTGGTGTGTGAAGATTGACGAAAAAATACATAAGCAAGTATTTTTCTGATTTATTTTTTTAATTGTTCCCCCAAACACAAAAAAATAAAGAACAACGGCGGCGCAGAGCTGAATATTATTGGTTTTCTAACAAAACAAAATAAACAAATAAAATCTTTTTAAAAAAGGGAAAATCGAGACGAGTTCTAGCGTAATTTTAGAGAGACAGACGGCAGAAGAATATATAAATGCATTCCGACGGTCCAAACGATCAAAAGGCATCCCTCTAAGCCGGGGACTTGCATCCAGATATAACTGAGGCACCAATTTTTGAAAAACTCTCACCAGCAGGATCTGTGCTTACAATTCGTGTTTGTCGCGACTTGGTACTCGCCGCTCGCTTGGGTTAGTTTACGTTAATTTCCAGCCACCAGCAGATGCCGAACGTGCCCTTGATACAATGAATTTTGATTTAAGTAAAAATCGTCGTTTTTGATGGCTAATCCTCTTCAGTAGAAGTGTTCGTGTGAGAGATTTGGTAACTGTGTACCCTTAGCCCAGAGACAAGAACAAGAGGAAAAAACACACGCCCACACAAACAGATACAAAATAAAATAAAAAAAAACAATAATTCATGATTTGATTTATTTACTAAAATAATAAACTTAATGGTAGTTCATATTAACTTTATATCCATGTTTATAATTATTTATGAATTTATTTTGTTCCCTGTCGTAACTAATAGTTCATAGTAACTTTAGATTCGTATTTATAACTATTCAGAAATTTATTTTGCTCCCTGTTGGAACTATTGTATTCTATCTGGTGTTGTTTCCAGGGAATTTGGTCTTCGTTTAATTGATTCGATTGTTGATGATATCGTTTGTACAAGACGTAGAGTAATGGTACCACTGCTGCGCGTTTTTTTTTATTTCGTCTGCATCCATGTATAACTAGGATAATTTAATTGAATTTAATGGTATCTTAAGTTTTGTTAATTTGAGCCAGGAAATTGATATCTGTCACGGAGCTATATTTATTGTCTTGTGAGATTTGTGTTTTCAATTATTCATTGTATTGTTTGTGTTGATAATTTTTCCGGTAAGACTATTAAATGATTATAAATACTAGAATGTCTAGGTGGTAAATTTTTTTTGTGGAATGGTTGGGGCGGGGGTCATTCCTTTTCAGGGTTTGACGCGGCTCAGGCGATGACCGGAGAATGATGGAGGCGGAATTCAAAGTTGCACAGACACAGGTAAGTGGTGAACCAACCGCGGTAAGCCCCGGCCACACACCCCACGACCCCTCCGGCGAGCTAGATAACTCCTTGTGGCCGGCGTAGGAGTTCCGGAATTTCTTTTCATTTCTTATGTATGGTATTGGCTCCTTGGTCATGCTTTTCCGGGCTTATGGCTAAGGGGGTAATACCTCGCATAAGTGGCGCCCAATATTTTATCGCGCCATTATGCTATTACAACTTTAACAATTTTCTCAAAACTCAACTCTAACAATTTGGAAAAAAAATTGTTGGGTACATCTGTAGCCAATAATAAACTGCCATTAAGGCAATCCGTCCTCGAAGTTTTCGCCCAAAATTTTCCAGGCTAATTTGACGTACTCCAGAGCCTGGCCCTGACGCTGATCCTTGGCCCCGAAGCTTTCTATGGCATGTCACGGTTCACCTATTCGAGTCTCTGATAGAGGAATGGGTCAAGGCACTGCACCTAACCTATTGGGAATCGATCGCAGGTCTCCATACATGGACAAATTGGAGATGCGGACGTAAAACCAAAACTGTCGATTGTGAGCCGGTGTGGTACATCCAATTGGGCCATTTAAGGGAGACTTTAGACATTCTAAAGAGCTAATAAGACAGGCAAAGGGGTACTATAACTCCAAACAGGGCGAACCTTAAGTTGGTGGGGTATCTGATTCAGAGAGCTTCTGAAACTCGGTTGGTCTTCTGCAATTAAAGATCTTCTTGCCTTCATCCGGAGAACCGACACATTCTTCCATTGGTGGGGTATGTGTACAGTAGGCTGAAATTGGCCGCGGAATGCTTTCATTTCTTAAGGCGCAAACAGATTGGGGCGGCGGCGGAAGGCGGTGGCGGCGACGGTAACGGGAAAACGTCTAAAACGGCTAGCTTTAACTTTTATCACACATAAGAAAGGTCCTTGGCTTAACGAGTTCATTCAAAAGCAATTCTTTCTTATAGTGCTAATTTACTTGGTGGCCGCGAATAGACCAGACATATGATATCGACCTCGCTGTTGGTATCAGTAAAGCCGACCTTAAAACTAATACTTAAATATATTTTTTACCCACATAAAACCCTTTCTCGAGGAATATATTTAAATACCAATTAACATTGCAAGCATCCATTTCACAATTACTATTTTTACTCTAACCGAACTAAATTAATCTTTCAATCCTGTATACTGACTCCTTTGCCCCATTAAGAAAAAAATTACAGTGGTTATAAATCACAGGTAATGTGAACTGGTACATACCTGTTTTGTAGGCTTTAACATAAGCACCGGTAAGTGGAGTGCATGTCGCGTTTTGAAGCTTGTGTGTGCATTTGCAACGTGTTGCTGGACCCATTGTGAACATTAATCATAGAATTATTAATGGTTTTGCAGTTCGCCAAATGTAAAGTTTTCACAGGCTGGTCTATGTGGCAGCGGTTCCCATACACGTAAATCATTAATTATGCTTTTTTGATTCCACCTTGTTTGGTTTGAAAAGGTAGCATTAAAAATTAATTTGCAGCAAATGTATTGACTTGCATAATGTACGTAGGTGGTTTATTTTTTAAAGGTTGTTAGGTAGAATTCAATTTGATCGGAATTTTTAATGCAAATAGTTTTGCAGCTAATTGGTTCCTTATATAGTATAAAAATCCTTAGGAAAGAAAGTCAAAACAGGTTCAAAACGCTCTCTAGGGGCGAAGCTATGAGAAATTCGAAAAAAAAACGTAAAGGCAAAAGTTGTAGGAAATTTCATGCTCTACAACTTTATTCTTTTGATATTTTCACCAAAATGCATAGCTTCTCCTCAAAATAGAGAAATTCGAATATTTCTGAAAACGCACCCTTTTTAGAACTACGAGTTTAGACAATCCAAATCCAAACCAGGTCTTATAGTTGTGCCAAAAATTTCTTTAATTTTAGCGGACTATAGGTTGTTTAAGGCCCTTTTACATTATGATCTAATTGATAAAGTCTGGAGAAAGTCTTTTGATGATGGTTTTTCTTTATCAAAGATAAAGAGTTAAAACATTATCAATCTGCAGTTTTTGGCTTTACACCTTCAGCATTTGGTTAAAGTGTCGGATTGAAAACTGCGATGGATTTAGTTAAAATTCTCGGATTAACAACAGCTAGTGTTTTAATTGTGGCTAATAATATATTAATTATAAAAAAAAACAAAAGCAAAAGAACACGAATCGGCGGATCGTCTGGAAAATATCAGTTAATCTAAGATATCCTACAGTGCCCAATTTATCTATCCTAAAACAAACGCGAGTCTTATGGCCCATCTAAACACCAGAAGAATGCTTGCAACAGCAACAAAGTTTGTAGTCCCTTCAAAACGCGCGCTAAGGTGTTCCAAAATAACACCGTTAAGAAAATCGAACCCTAAAGGTTTTTTGGGGTCGCTGATCACGAAAATCGGGGTCCCGCGGTCCTAAAACATGGGCGTCACCCTTAAAAATGCAAAAAACACCCCTTTTTAGGGGTTTTTCGCGATTATTTCAATAATAATGAAAACTAGTGCAATGAAATACATACACTTTTTTTTAATATTTATTTGCGAAGGTGGTTGATTTGTACTAAATCAAGGCGAACTTTATGATAAGGGGTAATTCTAAAGGGTTGAAACCACCCCTAAGTCGGCTAAAAAAAGAAAAATTGTAAAAATTACTTTTTTTCAAGTTTATGCTTCAAATTCGATTGTGGGGGTACTGTTAGGCAAAAATAAATTATTTTCAACCCTTAAGGGGGCGAACGGCTAACAAAGACCTCGGAAAGTGGTGGCACCCGATTTGTCACTTCTGTCAAGACCCGAGAAAAGTCACTGCAGACGAACACCTAGCAGACCTGTTAGCAAGTCCTAATCCCACCTCCCCGCGGTGCCCCCTGGTGTACTTCTTCGGAAGGAGCTAACGGGAGACGGGCGAATGGCGAGCTCTCTGCGCCACAAAACAGAGTTTTAAGTCGGTTGGGCTGAGGGTTAGCAACCCGCTCCCATAAAAAACACCATTGCTACGAATCGGCAAACAATGCCTCGGAACCGGATGGACAACACGACGACGACCTTTGCTTTTCGAACAAGGACACGAATCGGATCATGGAATGTGAGAACAATGCTTGCTGAGGGACGGCTGGATGAAGTCCTCAACGAGATGAATCGATATAAAATCAAGATCATGGGACTTAGCGAGATCAGATGGCCCGATGCGGGGGAACATATCTGCCCAAACGGTGAGTCCTTCTTATATTCTGGTAGAAACGAAACTGAAAGCCGTAGGAGTGGCGTTGGCGTAATACTCACCAAAGAAGCCAGGTCCAGCCTCATTAGCTGGTCACCAGTTTCTGAGAGGATTATTACCGTGCGCCTGCGTACCAGACTAAGAAGTACTACGGTAGTCCAATGCTATGCTCCAACTGAAGAGGCAGAAGATGACATCAAGGACAAGTTCTATATGCGACTGAATGAGGTTTTTCGCTCTATTCCAAGGGGAGACATCATTGTTTTAATGGGTGACTTAAACGCGCAGATCGGCCGTGACAACACCGGCCTTGAACATACAATTGGAAACCAAGGCCTAAGCCAAGTTACCAATAACAATGGTGAGCTTTTCGTTGACTTTTGTAGTTCCCATCAACTCATGGTAGGTGGAACTTACTTTTGTCACAAGAAGATACACAAAGAGACCTGGGTATCACCCGATGGTAGAACGAGAAATCAGATAGATCACGTGGCCGTCAGCCGCAGATGGAGAACTATTCTTGAGGATGTCAGGAGTTTCAGGGGAGCGGATACTAGAAGCGACCACCATTTGGTTGTAGCAACTATTCGCCTTAAAATCGCCGCAATCAGAAACGTTCAACAAACTGCTAGAACCCGTAGACGGTTTAACGTAGACCTCCTGCGGGAAAGCGTTAAAAAGCGGGAATTTGCTGGAAACCTACAAGACCTATTAAACCAGCAAATTGTTTCTGAAAACACAAATATTGAAGAATTGTGGAGTACGACGAAGGGCGCAATATTGACGGCTGCGGAAATGAGCATCGGTTATGTCCAAAGAAACCAGCAACACTGGATCTCGGACACAACCTGGCAAAAAATAGAACGCAGAAGGGCCCTCAAAAATAACGTAAACTCTACAAACGACCCGGAAAGACGTCACCAATTAGAACGGGAATACTCCCAATTACATCGGGAGGTTAAGAGAAGTGGCCGGCGTGATAAAAGGCAGCAGATAAATGAGCTCGCAGAAAAAGCGGAAAACGCGGCAAACACAGGCAACAGTAAGGTGCTGTATCAAATCACTAAACAGCTCTCGGGAAAGCACTCTACTAAAAAGCATGCCGTTAAGAGTGCGGATGGAAGGCTGCTGTGCAGCGACGAGGAGCAGCTCCAAAGATGGAGAGATTACTTCTTCGCCGCCCTGAATGGTTCATTTACACAGGAACCTCAGGAAACCATCAACAATGCACAGCCAATAAGAATCGCCACTCGGGCCCCATCCAAGACGGAAATAGTAACCGCAATTCATGCGATGGCCAATGGTAAAACAGCAGGAAAAGATGGCATCCCGCCAGAATTGTTGAAAGCCGACTCAAGCCTCATAGCAGATGCGCTTCAGCCAATCCTAGAAATAGCATGGAACACCTGTACCTTTCCGGAGGATTGGACGGAAGGTATCATAGTCAAAATACCAAAAAAGGGGGACCTAACAATATGCGACAACTGGAGATGTATCTGTTTATTATCTACTGTGGGCAAAATTTTGTCCCATATATTACTATCTAGGATAAGTGAGGCAGTTGATCGAACGCTTAGGAGGCAGCAGGCCGGATTCAGGAAGGGCCGCTCCTGTATTGATCATATCAACACATTACGAATAATAGTGGAACAGTCTACTGAATTCCGATCCCCCCTTTACCTTGCTTTCGTAGACTATGAGAAAGCGTTCGACTCGGTTAATAGGAGCTTCATTTGGCAGGCACTACGGCGACGTGGACTGCCTGATAAAATAATAGAATTGATAAAAGCCCTATATAACAATTCCAAATGCAGAGTTCTCCACAATGGAAAATTATCCGACAGCTTTGAGGTGAGCTCAGGAGTACGACAAGGATGCTTACTTTCGCCTTTACTATTTCTTATAGTAATAAATGACATCCTTGTCGGCGCTCTAGATAATAGAACAGGCGGCATACAATGGGGTTTGGTAGACCGCCTTAAGGATCTCGACTACGCCGATGATATCTGTTTGCTGGCCCACAGACACCAGGACCTCAAAAACATGTTAAACAATTTGGCAACAGAAAGTAGTCCAGCAGGCTTAAGGCTAAATCCGACTAAAACTAAAGAAATGCGGATAAATGCAAACACCATTGAACGAACAGCGCTGAATAACCGTGACGTGGAACTGGTAAATAAATTCTGCTACCTCGGTAGCATTATTACCGAAAATGGTGGGGCAGAAGAAGACGTCAGTTCCAGAATAAATAAAGCACGAGGCGCATATGCATGCCTGTCCCACATATGGAGATTAACGGTGATTTCCACTAACACCAAATTGCGGCTGTTCAACTCCAACGTTAAGGCAGTTATTTTGTATGGTTGCGAAACATGGAAAGTCACCCAATTCATAACAGGGCGCCTACAAGTCTTCATCAACAGATGCCTTCGTCGTATCCTAAAAATCAGCTGGCAAGATAGAATTTCAAACAAAGAACTATGGCGCCGTGCCGGCCAAGAAAGGATAGACGACCAAATCAGGCGAAGGAAATGGAATTGGGTTGGCCACACCTTGCGACGCGAAAACGAAAATCTAGCCAAACAGGCCCTTGACTGGAATCCGCAAGGTTCCCGTCGAGTAGGAAGACCTAGAACAACGTGGAGAAGAACCCTACTAGAAGAAGCCGCAACAACTGGGAGATCCTGGTCGGAGCTAAGAGCTGTCGCGCAAAACAGAGTCCGCTGGAGGGCAACTGTTTCGGCCCTATGTCCCATGAGGGATTAAAGGAGTTTAAAGAAGAAGAAAAGTTAAGGGGTTAAAACTATCCCTCCAATTATAAAAAACAGCTTTATATAAAAAAAAATTGCAAACAATTTTTTTTTTGCTTTTTGCTTAAAATTTGGTTCAATAGGTATTATCAGTCAATAATTTATTATTTTCAACCCTTAAGGGGGTAAAACTACCCCTACATTAAAATTGTAATTGAAAAAAATGCAAATGCATTTTTTTTTATATAAAAGTGATTTTTATAATTGTAGGGGTAGTTTTAACCCCTTAAGGGTTGAAAATAATTTATTTTTGCCTAACAGTACCCCCACAATCGAATTTGAAGCATAAACTTGAAAAAAAAAAAGTAATTTTTACAATTTTTCTTTTTTAGCCGATTTAGGGGTGGTTTCAACCCTTTAGGATTACCCCTTATCATAAAGTTCGCCTTGATTTAGTACAAATCAACCACCTTCGCAAATAAATATTAAAAAAGAGTATTTCATTGCATTAGTTTTCATTATTATTGAAATAATCGCGAAAAACCCCTAAAAAGGGGTGTTTTTTTCATTTTTAAGGGTGACGCCCATGTTTTAGGACCGCGGAACCCCGATTTTCGTGATCAGCGACTCCAAAAACCTTTAGGGTTCGATTTTCTTAACGGTGTTATTTTGGAACACCCCCCCCCCCCGCGTTTTGCAAGGACTATTGGATGTCCAGATCATTACCCAGAGAACAATGGGTTGTCTAACCAAAAACTTGCATATACAAATCAGTAATCGCTTGCAGTTCTGATATTGCCTTCCAGGCGAAACTGCCGGCCTAGCTAGTAGAATTGCAGACGAACCTAAAGCCAGGATTCAAGGTAATATTGTTATAGGATCTAACAAAGCGGCTACCCGAACACTTGGAGGGATGTACTGTTTCTTTTTTAGAAATTTTTTTAGGACAAGTCCGGTTATGTTCATTCCTCATTTATCCTCATTTATAAGGAATTGCGTAAGTTGTACAAACCGGTTTGCACTCTTGTAGGATATCGTTAAACAGTCACAGAAGCCTATACTCACAATAGTCACTTAAGGCGCGATTACATTGAGCTAGTTTACTGGCCGGCGAGTTTAGAAGCCGGTGAGTCAGCTAGTGCGATAGTGACGATGACACTCAAAACTTTACATTCGCTCTTTCATTCCGTCATTTTGTAATCAATGAAACCAAATAATAAGATTCTCGCTGCTAGTCCACTAGCAACACGGCTAGTTTACTAGCTAACAAGCCCACACCCCAGAGAGTAGCGAGTAGAGTAACCCGACTTTCAACTATCCGCGGCAGATTATTTACAATCTGCTAGTTATATAGGGACAAGATAACACTGGGCTAGTTTATTAGTAGCTAGTGAATTCGCCGGCTAGTAGGTTGTAAACTCGTTCAATGTAATCGAGCCTTTAGAGATTAGCGGAAAGCGGAGTTGGGTGAAATGTGGTCAAAATGGCGTACACAATCGTTAAACGCTACTTCAAGTAGCCATGCATTAGAAGAGGTGGTAGTAAGTCTTTAAGAAAATTCATACGCACAGACCTTTTCAGCAAGCCCCAATGATAACGAAGTTTAGACAGGAGTCCTTATATTTTTCTAATGTGATCGCAGCAGGTCATGCTACTATTAGGTACCACCTCAAGATTTCTTGCTTTATTAACGCCAACAAGAGGACCCGAATTTAACGCGATAACAAACATTTGAGGAAGAACAGTAGCAGAGTGAGAGAGATAAAAATACTAAAAGAATGAAGAAATGAGGCTCATGAATGGAGCCTTGAGGGACTCCAGCGTGGAGGACTTGAGGAACTTTAGCCACCTAGTTTAACCGTTTGAGAGCGGATAGATAAGAAAGTCTGCAAAAGCTAAAGAGCAGAAAAAACAAAATGTGCTTGTGAGGCCAGTTTTTACAGAATTAAGACGTGATTGAAGGCTGTGATGTTTACGAAAGCCACATTGTCATATTTATATTTATAAGTTCGAAACGCTCACAAAACGTAATTATTTGAGTGGCCAGCCGCTTTTCAAGGAGTTTCGCCAGAAATGGAAAAATACAGATAGGCCTAAAATCGGAGAGACAGGTAGGAGAACAGCACTTGGGAATAGGTATGATTAAAAAATGCTTCCAAATCGAGGGAAACTTTTGTACTGTGAGGAGTTGGGACTGTGAGTTAAAATGACAATGGCAATGAACAAGGTATGAGCATTTTTGAGAGACCAGGTGAAATCTAATGTAATTGGTGGTGCAAGTTTTCGTCAAACAAGGTGGCGCGATAACCATTGCATTTTCGAAAAGAAACGATTCGCAGTTGAAAATTAAAGCGAGTTTCCAACTTTTTGTCCCAGATTACAAATTGCAAAACTTACAGCTTTAATGTTAAGGCAATCCTTTTGTATGTTTGCGAATCATGGCAAGTCGCCCAGAATTCATGACAAGGCGTCTTCAAGCTTTCATCCTTAAAATCTGCTACAAGATAAAATTACAAATAGATGACGAAATCATGCAAAGGAAATGGAATTGGAATGGCCACTGCCACTTGCGAGGGGCAAACAAGAATCTAGCCAAACAGGCGCTTGACTGGAATCCGCACGGAACCCGTCGAGTTGGAAGACCTAAAACAACGTGAAGGAGAACCGTACCAAAAAATGCCACAATAAGAGGACAACTGCGTCCGCCATATGTCACATGCGGGATTAAAGGAGCAGAAGAAAAAGAATCCTGCACTCATTACACACTAGCCCGATGCTGACCAAAGAAGTGTGCTTACTTGTAAATATGCTTGTTTTTTCTGCTACCTTCTTGACACACAATTTTGTTGCAGATGCGATCTTTATTTTGAATTGTTACAGAGAAAAGCAATTGCTTGGATTTTTATCCATTAAACCGATCACTCTGTGAACCCCGAGAGATAATTCTCTATGGCAGGCTGTGAAGTTTAATCATTGCTCGTAGCTGGCTCTTTTTTTCTTTTTCACTTGTCGGAACCTTCTAGTAGAAAACATTTCGCACAATTTCCAGTGAAGGGCCGCCCCTGGTCTAAGGGTACAGTACGACGCTAAGTGTTTGATGTGAAGGTCGGTAGGGACCAGATGCAAGACATCAAGGGCGTTCGTATGGCATGTTGTCCAGGCACATTTTGCCCTATTGTTGCCGTCTTCTGAACTCTTCCCAATTTATGATACTATAGATCCTGCTCAGCGCTGGTCACCATACCAACGAACCGTACCCAAGAATTGGGCCTACCACGGCTGTGTACATCCACAGGATCATCTTTGGATTGAGAGCCCATCTCTTGCCGAATTTCGACTTCCACCTAAGTTTTGGGTCCTGTATTAGACCAAGAAATTTCATCCTGGAAAATAAAGTTGATGTGTGCTGAGGTTGAAGGTGGGAATTTTCGTGTTCCCATGAATAGTATTAACTTAGTTTTTCCCAGGTTGACTGAAGAAGCGCAGCATGCTACTCAACTACTAACTTTACTCAGGCATTCTTGCATTACTTCATAATTCACGGTTGTAAACATTCCTGACACCATAATCTTTTGTTTATCTGAGTATGTTACTACTTTAGCTCCGCCTATGTCTACCTTTTGTAATATGCTATTTAACTATACTAACCACAGTAAAAGGAGATATCACTTCTCTTTGGGATGTACCTCTGTTGGCGTGTTTGATTACCCTCTTCTTTCTCAAATCCGTTTAGATTATTCGCAACTTCAGTCATTGCCTAAGGCTTGGTTCTACATTTAACTATGCGCCTGCTATGGCAAGGAAGGCTGCCAGCGTGTATTGCTTATAATGTAGGGTCCTCTCGATAGGTCTCAGCAGTTCGTGCAGTGTTGTTTCAGTTAATCTACCAATGAGATAGACATATTGAGTTGGGGCAGTAAAGAAACATCAACCGATTGGCAGATGTGGGAGTCTGACTTTTTCCAGTGTCTTGCCCAACATTTTTTTGGGTATCCTACCTATAGTCCTTAACGAATTCGTGGCCTCTTTTTCCTGTCTTTCGGATGAAGACGGTTTTCGCCCACCTCCAATTCACGGAGATGTTACTAAGCCATACGTTACTCTTGAACATGACCACCAGTCATGGTGGTAATTTCTGTAACTGGTAGTGTAGTTTGCTTTTACACCAAGCAGATCTTATGCAACCTCTTGATGATGCCGCGCTAAGACATCATCAAAATCGAGTCGATCAAAACGAGACACTGGCGAATTGCGGATCATGCGTCCTGATTAATAACCCATACCACACGCACTGGCGTATCTACGGGTAGGAGCAACATGAGTTATCTCCCAAAGAGTATGGGAACAAGAAATATGCGATCCTGCGAACAAGAAATATGCCTTAAACATATATGTACGTATTTTCTCTTCATGAATATTAAATAAAACTTTCGATACCAAAATCCGGATTAAACCCTCATACGTTCACCTCAATTTGGTAAAGTTATAAAGTTGTCGTCTTTGAAAACTAGTAAATTTTCAAGGATTCCCCCATAGACCAATAACCTCCCCTAATTCTACCTTAATACATTCTTAATAAGATCACAACCCCATTCAATATTTCCACACTTAATTAGTTTAATTGATTTAAACCGAGAACGTATCGCACACGGTAAGATAATGACAGATTAAGTCACGACACGGGCTCCGTCAATTAAATAAATCTCCTCCCGCATATGTGGATTGTGGAATCTGGCAAAGGGTATCGCTTCCCTCTCAAATAATCCATCATATTTCAGTGGAGAACCTTTTACATTTTAAGCACTTCAGATTAAGTCTAGAAATAGCTTTTTCTCCTCCTGCAGAACCTTTCGTCCTTGCAGTAAAGTGTCTATATATTTCACATATACAATATACCATATAACTAAAAAAATCCTGTTTCCTGACAGGGTTGTGGATTTCGCTTTTGACCTCTTCATAAGATGTGATTGATTGCCTCCTCTAGCGAGATTTGCAGGATGTTCGCTCATATAAAACCGAGAGGATCAAATTCTGAATGTGCTGCGTTTTAGGGCACTTCTCGCCTTTTAGGTCTGCCCGAAACTTGTACAAAAGTCTCCTTTGTAATCTTAAGTGTTAAGTTAAATGGATTTGTTTTGTGTCGATGTCATAACAGCTGAGAGGGAAAACTTTCTCTTTAAAGGATGTGTTTTTTTTTTATTAAGGTCCCTCCTTTGAAATTGATTCTATAAGATGAGCTGACATGTGTTATGGAGGATGAAGGACATTTGAGAAATTTTTAAATAAATTTTTTTTTATTCTAGATAAAAGTTGCTTTATTACAAAAGTTTAGCCGGATCATGTCCTTGAAAAAAAAAACGAAGTTTAAAGGATATTGTTCAAAGAAAATCCTTTTTCTTTAGAAGGAAACTGTAGATTGATGTGTTGAGATGAGGGATTACAACGCATATAATATTCTCAAAGAGTAAGTCTGCTGAAAAGGGGTATTATGCAGTATAAAAAAGAAATGATTATGAGAAATTTTTTATAGCAGTTTAGTGTGCTTTATTTCCTAAGAAGTAAAAATTTTAATCAGTTACATAATGAAATTTTAATGAAATTTCGCATTGAATTAAGTTTCATTAACAGCCAGTTGATGTATGTATGCTATTCTGTCCAAATCATCAGTCTGAGAGTTAAGCCGCCTTTACATACTAAAGTCAACGCAAAAGTGCACGTTTAAGCTCCTTTATCGCACAGAAATTCGTATACTTTCTTCTCTGTTACACGAAAGTTTCAGACGAAAGCAGCTTTCTACGAAAATATCTTAGAAGGTTACAAAATACAGGGTGATATGTAAATTACTACCAAAAAAAGTTTCAACGCCCTAGCGGCTAAACCGTTGCCGTTTCCTCCCCTCCACCCTCTCGATTTTTTGTACGTCTATCCTAAACCTATCCACAGAAGGTCGCTTTGCAACTTTCAGCAATACTGTATTAAGTCTTATATTTACAATGATTTATAGCAACGCCCCTAGCGGTGATTTTCTAAAGTAATAACCATCACCATTCGCTTTCTCGCGCTCAAAAACCTCTTTATACAAATTTTCACCATCGTAGAAATTTTCACCATCGTACTACTATCGAAACAATGCTCTCTCTGACAACTGTGATTTTTGAAAATAGGCTCAGACGCCAAAAACGAATCTGTTTTGGGCCCTAACTCAATAGGACGCCATGGCGACGTCGTTGGTAACGTGGGTATGGCTACCTCATGCAAGCAAAGGTCGCCAAGTGCAGTAGCCAGTAGCTACTATCTGTTCCATAAACATGGGCGATATTAAATCCCCACAATAAATATTCTGTATCGAAACTCATTTTCTAATATTCAGCCGAGTGTCCACAATGGCGGCGGTTGGATACTAAGTGAGTGAGGTGTAGTACAACTCGTATGCATTTTACTGACAAAGTCGCCAGTGCGCCAGAGTATCTAGACCCTAGAATCAGAAATCTAGAATCATTCGTCGTGGCTATGCTTCCTTATTGGAGACGCGATGTTGCCAAACCGTCGCTAAGTTGCTGCCATACATTTCAATAAGAATTGTTTGGATACGGATACGAGCTTGCGACGTTATTTTAGCGTCCTAATGAGTTAGTGCTCGTTAGCGCCGTAAGGCTACTTTTTTGTAGAACTAAAGTCGCAAAGCACTTAAAAGTATACTTAACATAAGTAACTCGAACTCCGCCTTCGTCTGGTCCCAAGCCCAGGGTGTGAAAGGAGGAGGGTGTTCGATCTGTCGAATTGACCAGAATCGGGAAACTGAAGAAACTAGACAAGGAACCGCATGGATACACGTACTAACTGTTCACCAGGGATGCTGATGTAAAGTGGTCGCTGGTCGAACACTTAATTTAGTCAGCGAAAATGGAATTTAAATTGGCCGCGTGGAATGTGCGAACAGGACATCACGTCGGTCAAAAGGTAATCATAGCAATGAAATGAATGTTCGACCGACGGGCTGCCAGCAACGTTATCGTATACCAACTGATATCCGAGCGTTTGGCGGTTAAAACGATCAGGGGTTATCGATCAAGACCCATATCATATCCGTTTTTTTTATGTGACACACTAGAGACTTAGGGAAGGCCCCTTTGTACTGTCGACCATGTATTTATTTTGAAATGTCGAACAGCAGCTCTAGTCGAAGATAGAGAGAGAAGTGAAGGAAAGAACGGTCACAACCTAGCTGCGGTATTTTTATTTTTTTTTATTTTCACATACTCCCAACCATTTGCGACTCTGACATCGGGGTATCGAGAACAACTCGCTGGAGTGTTATGCCTCCTGAAACGAGTTGAATCTCATCAACCAACCGATGACATGCGCTTGGTGGATCGGGGAACCACTAGTGAAGGCTATGACAGGAGGAATCAGGAATGCAAAGAGGGAAGAAGAAAGAAGGAAAGTTATGTAGGTGGGAAATTGGGAAAGGCTAGGACCGTGGCACCGCCGGGAATCGAACCCGGGACCTCTGGGATAGTAGTCAGGCGCCTTACCCCTAGAGTACCGAGGCCCAACCGAGACTATCGACGACGCGAAAATGGACGAATTTTACGATCAGCTTCAACGGACGCTGGATACGATACTTCGAACCGAATTTATAATACTCGCGGGGAGCTTCTATGCAGGAACAGATCGAAGCGGCTGGAAAGGAACGATGTCCAAATTCGGACACGGAGGAATTATCGACAATGATTTCCTTCGCATCATCAAACAACTTGATTGTTGGCATTTTCCGCCATCCACTCAATCACCAACTCACCAAGATTCCGATAGACGCAAGATTTCGATAGACGCTTAAAGACGTATGTTCAATGCGTGGGCCCGATTGCGGATCGGACCCTTATCTTGTTCGAGCGAAATTACAGATGCTAATTCAAGAGGAGCCAAGAAGAATTGGGCGTGTCTACGCCACCCGGCCATCGGGCGAGAGTTTCAAATGGCATTACCCAACAAATTCGCAATACCGGACGATATCGATGTAGAAGAAAGGAAATTGTCGAAGTCTATTGCAGAGTGTGCAATGGAGTTGTGTCCACGTATACGTAAGCGGACGTACCCATGGATATCGGACAGCTGTCTGGACCTCGTCGATCACCGGGAGCGAATGAAACACGTCGACTTTGAGCAAAGCCGAAGATTGAACAAAGAAGTTCCACAGAAAATGAAATTGGAACGAGAAGAGTACTGGAATGACGTTGCGGCCGACAGGGAAGAAGCCGCGTCGAGGCACGAGTACCGGATGCTGTACCAGACAATCCGCCGGTTAGGCGGCAAAACAACATCAACAAACGACAACATCAAAAAATGGAATGATGGACATTCCCGTGACATCGTGACATCACCCCATGAGCCCATGCAGCGGTAGGGAGAATTCTTTCACCAGCTGTACAATCACGATCCGTCGTAAGGTTCAACACCCGAACCGCCGAATCAGTTTTTCGATACCGAACCGACAATTATCGAGGTGAAAACGGCAATAACACCACTGAAGAAAGGAAAAGCGCGGTGGGAATAGACCAAGTAACCGCCGAGATGATCAAAGCCGGAGGTGATGTCTTATCACAACGACTTCATGTCCTCATAACACACATATGGCATTCGGATCGTGTCCCTTTGGCGTGGAAGAAAGCGATGGTTGTCCCAATTTTGAAGAAAAGCGACAATCGTTAATGCAAGAATTATCGAGGTATCGTCGGCGGCGAAGTATTAACGAAAATCATACAATCGAGGCTACAGAAACATCGAGATCAAACGAGCCGGAAATAACAAGCTGGATTTAGACCACATCGAGGATGTATTGATCAAATATTCGCACTCCATAACCTAATAGAAGAAAGAATTCGTTGCGGCAAACGAACTGTCATGGTTTTCATCGATTTCAGATCCGCTTTCGATTGCATCGATTGGAACAGCTTGTGGAGAGTCTTGGAAACCGAACGCGAGCCTTTGAAAATTATCAGAGCAGACTATGCAACATTAGGATTTTATATCCATCAATTAGAAGCATACATTTCAGCCCAAGAAACGATACGGTTACAAAAAATATTTGACGTGCACAAGCAAATCTAGTGTCAACTTTCGTTCTATAGCTATAACTTAAAGTTATTTTGTTATGTAAAAGTTTCTTATCTCACTCCTGGGATTGTTTATTCCGAGATAAAAAAGTTGTGTGAATGCTTGTCAGGAAATGTAAATGTTTATTCAATAAAACAATCAATTACATTACTACTTTCCGTGTTATTTCCTTGCACAAAAAGTAGTTCCAACCTCCAAGTCTCAAAGTTTTTCGCCAGTGCTCTCCAGATACTTTTAATGGTCTCCTTAACAAAGCAAACAAGACCCTCGTTCGGTTCGGATCACTTTAGGAGCACGCTAAACTTTATCAATGTACATTATTCAGAATAGTCGTCGCAAAATTTCAAAATTTCATTTTCTCGAAGAATTTATTTCTCTTTTCAATTTGCACACGAGAATCTATTGCATACCAAAGACTTTGAAGTGAGCTCCAGCGTCAATGGAAACTCCGCAAAAATTTCATCAAAGCTGCACCATGAAAACTCGTAAAGTTAGCGTTGAGCTCCTCTCCGATCTGTCGGGTGCGAGCTGCAAGTCTTAGTAGCTCCTAAAGTTAAACATAATTTCAAGACAGTCAAGTCCTGATAGTTTACTACTTTCCCCAAAAAGGATGTCCCGAGAAAATAAGGAACAGGGAATTTAGTTATCCTGCAATAACATCGGGGTGCATTTCAACTCCGGCCATGTTGGGTTGGAAACTGGGTCAAATTTTCTGGGTACGCCTTGGATTTGCTTGGTGCACCAAGGAGAGCTGATTTTGTTAAGAGTTGACAGAGGAGTATTTCGCATAATATTTGTCCTGATGACAGTTGTTAATTTGGTTTTGTCTTAAAGTTTGTGGTATTAATGCTGTGGTAGTCTGCATGTTGTGGAATGACTGCTGAAAAGTTAAGGGAGAAGTTTTTGGGTTTTTAAATATAAGAGATATAAGGAAAATTTTAGCGGTTTTTTGGGAAAAGCGAATCAAGCAAATTCTTTTGACTAATTTTCATCCTATATTCTTCTTAGATGACACTTGAGTCCTTGAGGAAGTTTTCAATTTTTGTTGTAGGACACCCATGTTATTTTGGCCGTGCTGCGAATTAATTATTCCCATCTTGCGTAGGCCAAGGAAAGGGAGTGAAGGTAAATATGTATATGTCTTTTAGCCGCAATGATAGAGTTGCCTACCTCTTTCGCTGAATAGTTCATAATCGAACTCTTTCTTGCTAATTCACAAGCTCTCTCGTTTTTGGCTATATAACATGATTCAGAGAAGACCTACTACGCAGTTCACCAGTCTATGTCCATATCTAGTTCGAATTTTGACTTTGAACTTGAGGTTGAGAACAACCTTCTGCCAAACATACCAAGTATGGCACTTTTCGAAAATGTCAATGACTGGCTTTTGATTTGAATCAAGTGTTCTAGCAAAATTTTGACGATTGCGTCAAGTGTTCGGAAGCACTTAGATAAGTCAACAATTTGATTATAATCTGTGCAACAAAGCAGTCTCTTCAAAGCAACTGCAAATGATTTCGGCAAATAAAGGTACTTTTCGAAAATGTCAACAATTTGCAAGCACATCAAAAATTTAAAAGTCCTGCGACGATCAAAGATTGCCATTGCAACTTATTTGCCGAAATCATTTGCAGTTGCTTTGAAGAGACTGCTTTGTTGCACAGATTAGCTTTGTTCATTAGTCAGTCCTAGAACGATTTAAAACATTCAAGGATAGAAAAGTACACGTTTTGGCGTCCATTAGTTATCAAACTTGTTATTTTTAGTCCGAAATTGTTCTAGTCTGGTGTTCATTAAGTTGTTCTAAATAGTCCGAAGCTTTACTTTTTTGTTCTCGATTTTTTTAGGGACTGTTTTGGACAAGATTTTTTTGTTGTTGTTTTTTTCTAGTTTTGACAAATGTGTATATGAAATTTTGACAACAGACATTTTTTTTTTTTTTTTAATAATTTATTTTTGGACAGTACACAAGATTCACATCTTTTAGACTACATACAAGAATTACAACAACAGAAGGGTTTACAAAGGAAAAAACTTAAAATTAGATTTAAAAATTACAATTAAATTACAATTACATTAAGACTAAAATTAAAATAAAATTAAAGCAAAAATAAAAGAAGAAGAAAATTAAGAATGAAATATAGAATAAAGTAAAAAGAATGAAGTAGGAAAGTGAAGAAAGGGAGATAAAGAAAGCTAGTGAGACGAAGAAGATAGAAAAATAGATGCATGTTTTTTGAATACTGTGGCCGTGCTCATCCTCTGAATGTGACTAGGAAGATTATTCCAGATTCTAAGAGTATATACAAAGAAGGAACGACTACCAATTAGGGAAGTGTGGGCAGGAATTAGGAATTTGATGGATCTCAAGGATTGCAGAGGAACAAGGAAGTCAGCAAGGTAGCAGGGACTTTTGGAATAAAAGACCTTATGCAAGAGAAGTAGAGCCATGAGATCAAGGAATTTAAAGAGGTCACAACCCAGTAGGGAATTTTGGACACCCGACACATGATCAGACCTTCTCATATGAAAAATGAACCTAATGCAATCATTAAATGCCACTTTAAGACGCTAACGGCACGATGAGTCGAAGTGTAGCGTATCAAAATTGCTACGAAAGCAAAATATTAAAAATGTCCTAAGCCCTAAATGAAATCTTAGTAAAACACAAAATTATTTCAAAGTAAACAAGTATGAACATTACAAAATTTATCGATAACAAATCAGACATGAATATTACAAAAAAAAAAAAATTTTATTTTAATTAGACCTAACAATTAAAATACCCAATCACTTAAAAACCTGTAAGATTCGAACAGAGCGGAAGTTCGAATGCCGAGTCTTCGAAAAAGGCCGCGTGGCGAGAAAATAGAGAACCGATCCTTCTTCTCGTGCCAGCTTGCAAAGAGGATAGACCTATAGTGGAACAAAAAAAAAAAAGTAAAATTTAGAAAAGTAAATTCCAGTAAAGTTTAAAACATTTAATATATATATATATAGTTACTCTAAATAAAAGTGTCAGAGTTTAAAAAATATGAGTAGTACACTCATAATAAAAAAAAATGTACCTAATTATATAATGCTCCAGGGAAAAGGAGACATATGGAATTTAATAAAAGCTTAACCCGTTGGAGGAAGCAAATTAATCAACGCCATATGCAGACACCGCACAACTAACCACCGTGGGACTTCCAGATAAGAAAGAAACATACTAATTCATATATATATAAAATAAAATAATAGAAAAGAGAAAAGAACCTTATTACAAGTTATATTTATTCTGTTATATTTATTATATTACATATTTATATTTATATAATTCATTATCCATATTGGTCAAATTCATGCTTACATAGTCTGTAAGTTATTCCCCTTAATTAATGTATTATTTATTTAAATTGCATGTCTAGGAAAGATAATATTAGTTAGATGGGCCCGGATTAAGTAGGGAAGCAAGTAAGTAGCATAAAGATGCTTATACCTTTAAGAAGTTGTGAATATTATAATAAATTACTAAGCATTTGCAATTTGCTATATGTGTAAGGCATTTGAGAAAAAGGATATGTTTTTTATTCCACTCTCCGCAAACCAGTTTATTTAAAAAAAAAGGAAAGAAATATTATGACAGGGAATCTCGTATACAGATTTCGTCGCCTTCCATGGCCTACGAAGGGTTCCCGCCCGGGAAAAAGTAATAAGCGTTAAATCCGCGAAATTAAAGGAAAATACGCGATAAAATTTGGGGGCTCAACCGGGATATTTTTTTTCTTTTTATAATCAAACACGCGTAAATTTCCTGACTTCATATTTATGTGCCAACGACCAATATTCATATCTTCCTATCTATCAATCTGTCATTCTTGGCCAAGCAAAATCGTAGTAAACCGTGCATTGCAGTGTGGGCTCCGGTGTCAGTGTCATCCAAATCTCCGTCTGTTGGGTCGAAGTCGCAAGCAAGTCCGATAGATCCGTGTACTTCGGAATGATTAAAAGTAGTGGTGTATAAAATAAGTGATTGGATATTTACTTAAATTAGTAACAAATAAAGTGAAGGTAATGCTGGACGGAGTCAAGCTAAGTGCGCCAGAGCCTCAGATCGCGCCGTGGTCCAATTAATCCGTAGTGCTTGTAATTTTTTAATGAAGTAAACAAAGTGATGACAGGCAGGGCTGCTGCGGCAGATCCCATAACACAAAGTGATATTAAATTTTGTAAATAGTGCAATCGATAGTCAACTTACTGGCGACATATTGTGATTCATTTATGATGCAAGCATGTAAGAATTTTTCAGATTTAATGTTACCTTCAAATACCATTGAAAATAGAAAATAGTACCCATTTTAGTGTCTTTGAGTTAAATTTATGTTATTGTCAGGATTATCAACTCGATATCCATCCCTTTGTTCCAAAGTACTTGTGATCTTATTATTACACGTCGAAATTATAAGGTTTTCCTCAAAGTTTTTCTAAATTTAATAAATTTTGTGCTACTTTATAGTCTAAGCGCCCAGTGAGTTCATAGAGATTGTTTTATGGTCATGCCATCATGATAAGATCCTGTTTTAAGTATTCCTTTTAGGTACAAGAAGATTTCCTTTGTTCCATTAAGCCTGCTTCAGTTTATAGTTATTTCAACCGATCCTAATTTGACCATACCTCTTGCTTTGAAAGGCAATATCATAGTTGAGGGCGATAACATGAGGAAGAGGCGATCGGAATTTAGATAAATAAAGTTTTGAATAGAAGTATGGGTAACTTACGTAACTCACATGATAATGATAACGAGTGATGCGCAGTATAAGTGAAGGTTTACATTTTCTGATTGTGATTAATTTTGGTCGGTAAATAGGTAATGCCTATTATTTGCGTGGGATATTTACGTATAGCCAAGTGAAGTAGCATGACGTTTTAATATACTCCGCTCGAATTTTGTAGACATTTAAAATTTTGTTAGTTTATTTTGGACGAATGTTGGCAGCTTTCAGTGCGTTGAATTTTTTAGTATGCCCTAAATATCCGTAATAGAGGTTGGCGATCTATTTTAGTAATTTCTAAAATCTTGCCGCCTGTGTCAACTCATTGGTCAATCACTAAATGATGATCGATTAAAGTGTCAAACACATCCGACTTAGTTCCGAAGAAGTTTAACTACTTCAATTTACAGTTTTGTGGGTTTCAATTAGTGTAGGGTACCTTTTATGATTAAACCAAGTGTCGCTACAAAAATTTCTTATTGTAAACTTTGCTCTACGGCGAATAATTTCCTCGAACCGCATCAACTGAATAGTGCTTTCGAATATAGCTTATAATATACACACCGACTATATAACACTGACTTAACATAACTGAGTCTGCCTTGATTATACCAAATTCTTGCTGTTAATCAATTTCACTATAACCACTTGCTACTCTACACTACCTCTATCTATCTAATCCTTGTATGCATTTGCCTCACAAATCACTGTAATAATTTAAACTAAATCAAGATGGATGCATTGAAGAAAATGCTAGACCACGTCTCCGATAGTTTAGTCCGATACGAATTAGAATGTCGAGGCCAGAATACTAAATACACCACAATGCGAACCAGGAAACTGTTGCTATTAAAAATATTAGAGGATGAAAACAAGCTTGACAAACCCTTCGACGTTAAACCAGCATTAAGTCCTGCTGACGATATCGCTCAGTGCAGTAAAATATTAAATATTTTCGAAGAGGAGTTCGAACTTCAGAAACATACGGTCAGTGTCGTAGAAGCCTTAGGTTGCAAAATGGATTTCCTGAAAATAAGGATCGATAGGATCACACCTACCACTGAGGCGGAAAAGGAAGCTTTAGCTACCTTAAAAACTAAATTCGTAGATATCCACATGAAAATCTCCAATATATCAGTCACGTCCGAAGATTCCGCCGACCCTGCAGTCCACTTTGGCATTATGAATGAGGGTAACCAAGGTGCGCTTTCCAGTACGCTAGATAACCATGGGAATGCGAATGCGCCCAGAGCAATAATCCCTTCAGTAAATGAATTCAAATCCAAAGTTCCGGTTTGGAAATGGAATGTTAAGTTTTCAGGCGACGTAAAAGGACAATCTGCTTCTGATTTCGTAAGGAAGGTCTCAGACTTAGCAAAATCCAGAAATATATCGCATCAAGAACTTTTCAATTCCGCCATAGAGCTTTTTGATGGAGTAGCACTCAAATGGTACCAGTCAGTAGCCTTATCCGAATCTGCAAAGACTTGGCAATCCCTTTCCGAGAAGCTGATCAGCGATTTTGAAAGTCCGTTATACGCCGATGACTTAATAGACACAATAAAAGCACGTAAACAACTTTCCAATGAAAGTGTCATAGTATTCTTCTCCACTATGGAAAGTTTATTCCTCAAGTTAAGTAAACAACTAGACGCAGCAGAAAGAATTAAAATACTTAGGCGAAATATCCTACCCGAATATTCAAGAAGTTTAGCACTACATGACTTTAAGACAGTCGATGAATTGAAGACTGCCTGCAAGACCTTAGAACACACTTTCAAGGAAAGCAATAAAAGTAGATTTAAACAAGATAGGTCAGACCCAAGGAGTATCCATGTAATTGAACAACACACAAGCCAAGAACCAGTATCAAGAGACGACAGATTCGACAGGAACAATGACAATGGTAGAGGAAACAGGAATCGGTTCAATAGAAACAATAACAATAACAGAAATTGGAACTCACATACATACCAAGACCAACCCCGTTATTCTAACAGATCATGGCAAAGAAGGAACCCAAGTCTTAATCAAGGTAATTTCAGAAGAAACACTTGGCAAAATAGTAATTATAACAATAATGGCAGTCACCAAAGGTTTAATGAGAGTGATCGACATAATACAAATTTTCCGGAAAACGAACCTGGAGTCGGAGTCAACGGACCCGACACGGCTCCTTCAGAAAGAAGAGGTGGTCCCGAAAATGCTCAACCCTCAACGAGCCAATCGAACTACTGACAATCTACAGCGAAACTACCGATAGCAGACCATTCATCAACATCGAAATATTTAATGTTAAAGTATCTTCCTTACTCGATACAGGCTCAGGTTTCTCCGTCGCTGGGAGTGAAGGTATAGAATTTTTAGGACAACTAGGTTTAAAACTCGATAGAAGCACAAAGCGCAAATTCACAACAGCAGATGACACAATACACTTGTCAATTGGAACATTTGATGTACCCATACAAGTAGGCGATCTTATGAAAGTAATAACGATGTTTGCCATTCCCGGCTTTCCACACAAAATGATCCTAGGAGTAGACTTTTGGAAAATCTTTGGAGGAAAGTTAGAACTCAATGGTGAAATATGGCCTTGCAATACAATTAACACCGCCACAAGTACAGAACCACTACTTTTTGACCAATCCGATCTAACCCAACAACAAAAATTTAAACTAGAAAATATTATTTCGAAATTCCGTGAATTATCAGAAGGAGGCCTAGGTAGAACATCACTATTACAACACAGAATTGACACGGAAGACGCGGAACCAATCAAACAGAGGTATTATCCAGTATCACCAGTAATACAGAACAAAATGAGCAACGAATTGGAACGCATGTTAAAATTAGACGTGGTCGAACCGTCAACAAGCCCTTGGTGTTCACCAATAGTATTAGTGAAGAAGAAGAACGGCAA
Source organism: Thereva unica (assembly GCA_949987705.1). Lineage (NCBI taxonomy): Eukaryota > Metazoa > Arthropoda > Insecta > Diptera > Therevidae > Thereva > Thereva unica. Next base: position 38,460,861 of record OX465281.1, read on the forward strand.
GGATCGACTCTGTTTGGATAGTAGGAAGCTAAATAGTGTCACCAAAAAGTGTGCGTACCCTCTCCCATTTGTTTCATCGATCTTAGACAGATTAGGAAAAACAAGATATTTATCATCTATCGACTTGGAAAGCGCCTTCTGGCAGATACCCCTCTCTGAAGAGTCAAAAGAGAAGACAGCCTTCGTTGTGCCTGGTCAAGGCCTCTTCCAGTTTAAAGTCCTCCCATTTGGTTTGAACAATGCCGCTCAGACAATGCAAAAGTTAATGGATGGCCTTTTCCTACATGCAGCTGACAACGGTATATTTATCTATTTAGATGATATTATTATTACGTCAGAGACATTTGAAGAGCATCTTAAAGCATTAGAGTATGTTTATAGCCGACTCAACTTAGCGAACTTGAGTATAAATGTAGAAAAAAGCAAGTTCTGTCGCTCATCGCTTCAATATCTCGGATTTTTACTAGATAAGCATGGTCTACGAACAGACCCTGAAAAGGTAGATACTATTTTGAATTTTCCACGACCGAATACATACAAAGAATTGAAACGGTTCCTCGGCTTATGTTCCTGGTATAGGAGATTCATAAGAAACTATGCAATTATCGCGGCACCTTTACACGACCTCACCAAGGGTACAAAAAATAAACCGATTCGTTGGACCGGAGCCTCGCAAAATAGTTTTGTCGAATTAAAGAATGCCCTAACGTCGGCACCAGTCCTATCAACACTTGATTTTGAGAAACCCTTCAGCGTACATTGCGATGCATCAGACATTGGTTTAGGAGCTCTAATCACACAAGGAGAAGGCGAAAACGAGCATCCTGTGGCCTTCGCCAGTAGAAAATTACGTGGAGCGGAAGTAAACTACTCAACCACCGAAAAAGAATGCTTGGCAGTGATTTTCGCAGTTGAAAAATTCAGACCGTATATAGAAGGTAGTCATTTTAAGGTATATACCGACCACCACTCGTTAGTTTGGCTATTTAAGCAACAAAACCCTTCAGGTAGGATAGCGAGATGGGTTATGAGGTTACAGCAATTCGATTTTACAGTGATACATAAAAAAGGGAAGCATAACGTAGTTGCAGACTGTATTTCAAGGATTCCTGACGTGAACATCGTAAATTTTGAAATACAACCAGACGACAATTGGTATCTGAAAATGGTGGCCAAGGTATCACTCAACCCCAATCGATTCCCGAATTGGAAAGTGGAAGGAGATAAATTATATATGAAGTTTAAAGATAGCGACATCAAATATGGGACACAACTTTGGAAAATTGTGGTGCCGGAGTCAGCCAGAGACGAGGTGTTACGCGACTGCCATGACAACCCAATGGCAGGTCATTGTGGTATTAATAAAACAAAGGCTAGAGTTCTTAGTCGTTATTATTGGCCAGGAGTTCCACTAGATGTTAAAAGATACGTAGATAGATGCAGGATTTGTAAACAAAGCAAAGCGAAAAATACTAGGAAAAGCGGTAAAATGGGCCAATGCAAGCAAGCCAGTCAACCATGGCAAATGATTTCAATGGACCTTTTAGGACCACTTCCAAGATCAACGAAGGGACATATTGCTTTACTAGTAGTGGTTGACTTTTTCACGAAATATTCTTGCCTATTTCCACTGCGGTCTACGACCACTCCACATATAACGAAGAATGTAGAAGATAACGTGTTTTTAAAATTTGGAGTGCCTGAAACAGTCATTTGTGATAATGGACCTCAATTTAAATCAGCTGAATTCAAGAACCTGTTAAATAAATACGAAGTTCAATATACATTTTATAATTGTAATTACCACCCTCAGAACAATAATACTGAAAGATATAATCAAAGCATCGGAAATATGTTGAGAGCACACGTAGGATCCAATCATAAGCACTGGGATAAGGAGCTAAGTAAAATTAACGTAGCCTTGAACACGGCAATTAATGAAACTACCGGAAACACAGCTTACTACCTGAACTATGGCAAAGAATTCGTGTATAGTGGCACCGAACATCGATTGTACGATGACCAGCAAGACCCGCTTAAGGCACGCCAGCATTTTCTAAGACGATTCGATCTGGAACGACATAAAACCCTGGATAAAATCAAAAAGAGTCATGAGAAAAATAAACTAAACTATGACAAGGGACGTGATGATAGTTTAACATTTCAAGTAGGTGATACAGTTTATAAAAGAAACTATGTACTGTCGGACAAATCCAAAGGATTCTCCGCAAAGTTAGCACCAAAGTTCGTTGAATGCACGGTTACCGAAAAGATTTCTGACCTGTGTTATAGATTGAGGGATAGGAATGGGGTTGATATAGGGCGATGGCACATAAAGGATCTTAAAAAGTAGTATTTATTAAATAATATATTTTTCAAGTTAATAATCCTTTTATAATCGTCATTCCAATAATTATAATTAAGAGCGGCAAGCGTAGAGCTCCCGACTCAACTCAAGTTATAAATCCTTTTAATCGTGTATTTCCATTGTTATTAAGAACGGCAAGCGTATAGCTCCCGACTCAGTTAATATACAAAAAAAAAAAAAATTGTACTAACACGGATTCGCGAAGCACAATTTTTTTCCCCAGGTTCGGAGGAAATGTAGCGTATCAAAATTGCTACGAAAGCAAAATATTAAAAATGTCCTAAGCCCTAAATGAAATCTTAGTAAAACACAAAATTATTTCAAAGTAAACAAGTATGAACATTACAAAATTTATCGATAACAAATCAGACATGAATATTACAAAAAAAAAAAAATTTTATTTTAATTAGACCTAACAATTAAAATACCCAATCACTTAAAAACCTGTAAGATTCGAACAGAGCGGAAGTTCGAATGCCGAGTCTTCGAAAAAGGCCGCGTGGCGAGAAAATAGAGAACCGATCCTTCTTCTCGTGCCAGCTTGCAAAGAGGATAGACCTATAGTGGAACAAAAAAAAAAAAAGTAAAATTTAGAAAAGTAAATTCCAGTAAAGTTTAAAACATTTAATATATATATATATAGTTACTCTAAATAAAAGTGTCAGAGTTTAAAAAATATGAGTAGTACACTCATAATAAAAAAAAATGTACCTAATTATATAATGCTCCAGGGAAAAGGAGACATATGGAATTTAATAAAAGCTTAACCCGTTGGAGGAAGCAAATTAATCAACGCCATATGCAGACACCGCACAACTAACCACCGTGGGACTTCCAGATAAGAAAGAAACATACTAATTCATATATATATAAAATAAAATAATAGAAAAGAGAAAAGAACCTTATTACAAGTTATATTTATTCTGTTATATTTATTATATTACATATTTATATTTATATAATTCATTATCCATATTGGTCAAATTCATGCTTACATAGTCTGTAAGTTATTCCCCTTAATTAATGTATTATTTATTTAAATTGCATGTCTAGGAAAGATAATATTAGTTAGATGGGCCCGGATTAAGTAGGGAAGCAAGTAAGTAGCATAAAGATGCTTATACCTTTAAGAAGTTGTGAATATTATAATAAATTACTAAGCATTTGCAATTTGCTATATGTGTAAGGCATTTGAGAAAAAGGATATGTTTTTTATTCCACTCTCCGCAAACCAGTTTATTTAAAAAAAAAAGGAAAGAAATATTATGACAGGGAATCTCGTATACAGATTTCGTCGCCTTCCATGGCCTACGAAGGGTTCCCGCCCGGGAAAAAGTAATAAGCGTTAAATCCGCGAAATTAAAGGAAAATACGCGATAAAATTTTTTTTTTTTTTTTTTTTTTTTCTTTTTCTCATTTTTTTTTTTTTTTTTTTTTTTTTTTTTTATTTTTTTTTTTTTTTTTTTTTTTCTTTTTCTCAGCGTATCAAAATTGCTACGGAAGGAAATATACACCAACAAGCCATACAGAAAATGGGGAACAACAAGTGATTTGATGAGTTTAGCTCGAATAGGCGAAGATAACAGACTTCCATGTAGCCGCAATTTACGAAGGGTGCCATAGATTTTAGAGAGCATCAGCGAGACATGATTACAGCAGGAAAGTTTGGAATTGACAACAATACCCAGGTTTTTGGCACATTCAACAATTGGTAGAGGAACATTATCAAGTAAAATAGGCGGGAAACCATCCAGGGACAGCGAGCAACGACTAAGGAAAAGGACTTGTGATTTAATTGGATTTAGTTTAAGGAAATTACTAGAACTCCACTCATTAATTTGAGATAGGGTTCCATTGAGTTTAGAGACACAGTACTCAATCTGATGAGGCGGACACGAGATATATAGCTGAAGGTCATCAGCATAGAGATGAAAAGAGCAGTGACGGATAACGGATGGAAGATCATTAATATAAAGGGAGAAAAACAAAGGACCAAGAACCGAACCCTGACGCACACCTGCAGGTACTCTAAGGAAAGAGGATATCACATTATTGTGCCGAACACACTGAAATCTATCAGAGAGAAGAGAAGAAAAAAGACGATACGAAGAAAAGGCAGGCAAGGAGGAGGAAGGGTAAAAAGTAAAACGAAGCGAGAGGAAGAGAATATCGTGATCAAAGAAGCTGGGGGGAGAAATTTGGTTATGTTTTAATACTGAGTTGGTGGAGGTAGGCAGTTTAAAAATGTGGGCAGTTGTTTTAGAATGCGTAGATCCAATGACCCCAAGAAGTACTTGAGTGTATTCGCACGTTCATTAGCCTTCAGTAAATCAACATTAAAGTCACCAGCAGCAATTATATTATCGTAATGACGGGAAAGCCTAGAGACAAGATCAAAAAAGTTACCAGCAACATCAGGAGTAAACACATTAGGTGGACAGTAGACACTTATAATAACACATTTGTCATGGGATGATTTTATTTCTACTGCGATAAATTCAAATTGTGAGCCAGTGGACTGGCCCACTACTTTTGAGGAGAGAGAGGAGGTGACATAAATAGCAACACCACCCCCAGTACGACCCAAGCGATCATTTCGATGCAAAGAAAAAGTAGGCAAGGAGACGTAAGAAGTTGGGATTTCTGGTTTAAGCCACGTCTCATTGACTACAATAACATGCAATTTAGTGTTATCAAAAATGTATCTCAGTTCATCTATTTTATTCCTCAAACTTCTTGCATTGAAGGTACATATATTCAGCCCTGAGGAGGAGGAGCAAAGAATATTTAGTAGCGTTCCCTCATTGTACACTCTATCAGGGGAGTTCATCATTAAAAAATGAGCAGCAGAGCCACAGAAGCCAAAACACACATGGAAAAAGAAAATAAAGAAAAGGTGAAAAATTAGGAAGAAAGAAGAAAAATAGAAGAAGAAGACTAGGCGAAACACTTAAAGCTAGCATAAAAAAGGAAACATAAAATAAAATGTAAATAAAATTAAAGCAAAACATAACAAAATCAATAAAACAAAGCAAAATAATAAAAATAAAAGAAAAAAATTGTAGAACAAAAAAGTACAAGAAAGCGTTCATTAGATTTTCTATTCTAAGTTGTTCTAAAAGGTTTGACGTTTAATTGCTTGTTGTCCAATTCTCATCTATTCTGTTCTGATCTGTCCAGTCCTGAAAACTAATGAACAAAGCTATTATAATCAAATTTTTGATTTAACAAATAGTTTTCGAACACTTGACGCAATCGTCAAAATTTTCTTAGAACACTTGATTTAAATCAAAAGCCAGTCATTGACAATTTCGAAAAGTGCCAAATTTCCATGGCAATCTTTGATCGTCGCAGGACTTTCAAATTTTTCATGTGATTGCAAATCGTTGACATTTTCGAAAAGTTCCTAGGTTGCTATGTCCGCATGGCTTTTCTTGCCAGTATCCATTTTCTTAGAGTCTGTCCGCGCTAAAAGAGACTATGTTCTTAGTATGGAGGTCCAATGGCAGAAGATGGTGGATAAGTATTTAAAGCGTCCCTTGGCGTTGTGCGCAATTCTCCTGCGGTGCGTTGCCACTCTCTGGATCCTGCCTATATTGGAACAGTTCAACTCTTTCCATAATGATGACCACCATACTATTGATCCATAAGTGAAGAGGGGGCTGTATACATTCATAATACCATTGGTGACCTAAGCCCTCATTCAGTTAGGGTCATTTATAACACCTCCTACCTTTTTCAGAGTTAAAAGTTGGCTTTTCTATTCTTTTGTATTAATCAGCATCAGTTCTATCTTTACAGGGTTAACGCGAATCATAGTTTTTGGCCCATCGTCTGTTCAGACGTCTTTCCATACTACTAAATATCTGTATAGTAGGGATAGGTAGCTCTTTGATTTCCTGTAGCAATTTAAGGAAGATAAACATCAGATACGCTGCTATCGGTACAGCTAGGTCTTGTACTTTATTCACGATTCGTTTCCATTCGTGCCGGTTTTTGGGGAAGTTTCGAGCTTTCGATATTCTTTAGCCAGGTTTTTTTCGGTGCCGATTGCTGAATTCTCCAATCGTGGACGATGTGGCTGCGTCCGTTTACGAATAGGTGGACATAACTCCATTGCACAATCCACAATAGACTCCGACAATTGCCTTTCTTCTACATCGACATCTTCCGGTATTGCGAGCTCCGCGAGTCTGTTGGATACTGTCATTTGAAACTCTTGCCCGATGGCCGGGTCTCGTAGGCACGCCCAATTCTTCTAGGCTGGTGATGGTGCCGTTTTCTTTGCTCTTTGTAAGGGCATCTGCACTTTCGCTCGTAAAAGATAATGGTCCGATCCGTAATCGGGCCAAAGCATTGCACGTACGTCTTTGAGCGTCGATCGGTATCTTGCGTTGATAAAAAAGTAGTTTAACATTGCCGAGTCTTTGCCGGATGGATTTTGCCAAGTAAGTTGGTGTTTGCGTGGATGGCGGAAAATGCTGTTGCCAACGATCAAATTGTTTGACACAGCAGGCGATATTGTTAATTACTCCGTGTCCGAATTTGCTAATCGCTCCTTCCCAGCCGGTTCGATTTGCTCCGGAATGTGCATTGAAGTCCGTAGAAGTCCATCCAAAGCCCAGCTAGGAATTGAAACCGGGATGAAATACCGCCGCAAGATATCATCCAAGGGAGCTGATTTCCTCCCAAAACATACTACAGTAAAATTCAACTAGTTTCTTGCAGGTGGCGCACCCCTTAAACCTAAGACACAACCTACAATAACTTCCCAAGACACAAACCACAAAGTTTCAGCCCAAGATGCATATTAAAAGCTCAGCTAGAACTCCTGTTGTTATACTACTTACACCTTCTAAAAGATGCAAAATTGCAAAAATTGGAACAGTAAATAGCAAAAAATCAAAACAAGTAGATACTTGGAATGTTCTAGAAATCGTTAAAGATGTTAGTCAAAGGACCGGATCGATCTATTTTTTAGTTACCAGCCGTTGTATTAATTTTCTATGCTAATCTATTAAGATACATTTTTCCTGAAAATAAGATTCAATAAGTCCTACTTCCGAAGTGAGTAAAATCCCAGGGTAGGCACTCTGTATATTTACACCAATATTTCCGCACTGATGCTGCCTGTAGGATTGATAGTGTTTAAGCTCGACCTCAATGAAATCAATATACCGAAAAGAGGGGAGGAAAGCAGACTATTTTATCCAGGTGGAATCTGGGGTAGTTTTTCACTCTCAGGATTGGGCGGTATTTCAAAAGAGCCTCGAGGATACACCCCCGCAGTGCATACACGAGCCCTGGTTTTGCACAGTTTTCAAGTGAAAAACAATTTTAGAAAAATCACCGGGGGCTGTGGGAGTAATGGTGTTCTTATGTACATATGTACAGTGGCTCAAACGAATAATGGGACAACGATGTTGTCCATGAAAAACGTGCCATATTTGGTGAAGTAGTTGTTCGAAATGAATCATATATATCTTATTTTTTAGCTACTTTTGTTTTCTTTCAGTATTAATAATTTAAACAGTTATTTTTTAAATTTTTAATTTAAAAAAATTAGTGTTTTACAAACGAGTCAATTTTATAACTCAAACGAATAATGGGACAAAATAAAAAAACGACGGTAATACTGATAAAAGTAACGGCTTTTTTTTAGAAATAGTAGTATTTCATTTTCCTATGCACATTCTATTAGTATTTCAGTTAATTGAAAAGCTTAAGTCGAAATGGCACCAAAAGGAAAGCAAACAACTTTTGAAATTCGGCAGTTAATTATAAAATTAAATGGAGAAGGAAAAACGGTACGTGAAATCGGTGATATTGTTGGAAAAAGTCGTTCTACGGTTCACAATATCATTAAAAGATATCGTGAAGAAAATAGAATAAATAATAAAAGTAGGGAGGGGCAAGGCAAAATTTTTACTATTCGCGAGGACAGAAGAATTTTAAGAGAAATTCAAAATAATCCTTTCCAATCGGCAAGAGAACTAAAAAATTTCGCCTGTGAAAATTTTGGGAAAAGTGTGTGTGAAGAAACAATTAGAAATGTGTTGAGAAAAAATAACTATAATGGCAGAATCATTCGAAAAAAACCTTTTATTAGTGTAAAAAATAAGAAGTACAGATTAAAGTTTTGCAGGGAGTATTTACTTAAAAACGAAGACTTTAGGAACACGGTAAAATTGCTTGGTTTTGTATTATTTTTATATTTTATTGAAAATTTATAGGTTCTGTTCACTGACGAAAGCAAATTTAATTTACATGGATCGGATGGAAGATCTTACGTCTGGAGGAAACCCAATACAGAGTTCCTAAAAAAAAACACTCGGCTGACTATTAAACACGGAGGCGGTTCAGTAATGGTTTGGGGTTGTATGTCGAGCGCTGGGGTAGGCAACTTGCATTTTATCGATGGTAAAATGGACAAATTTGCTTACCTCAACATTTTAAAAGAAAATGTCAAGCAAAGTGCTCAAAATTTGGGAATTTTGCAAAATTTTGCATTTTACCAAGATAATGACCCAAAGCATACATCCCAAGTTGCTAAGCTTTGGCTTATTCACAACTGCCCCAAACTTTTACAGACACCCGCTCAGTCGCCAGATTTGAATGTGATTGAACATGTCTGGGAAGAATTAGCGAGGCGGACCTATACGAGAAATTTTAATAATATTGAGCAATTAAAAGATTGCTTAAAAACGGAATGGAATAATATTCCAAGATCATTTTGTGAAGGATTAGTTAAATCCATGCGACGAAGGTTGCAAGCTGTTATCGACGCCAAAGGTTATGCAACAAAATATTAAAACATCCAACAAAATCTATAATAAACCGTTACTTTTATCAGTATTACCGTCATTTTTTATTTTGTCCCATTATTCGTTTGAGTTATAAAATTGACTCGTTTGTAAAACACTAATTTTTTTAAATTTAAAATTTAAAAAAAAAACTGTTTAAATTATTAATACTGAAAGAAAACAAAAATAGCTAAAAAATAAGATATATATGATTCATTTCTAACAACTACTTCACCAAATATGGCACGTTTTTCATGGACAACATCGTTGTCCCATTATTCGTTTGAGCCACTGTACGTCATAAACCGCTATAAAAGTTCCCTAAAAAGTATATCCAAACAGAACAAGCGAATCATCATCAGTAAGGTATTACCAGAGATAACATAATACTCCGTATAAAGATGCGACAGCTAGAACAAAAAACCCGAACGCTTTTTGCCTCGGCAGGCCTCTGAGATTGCCTCCCCCTTAGCAACATGCAACAAATTCGAGTTTCTAGCTACACAAGGAGGCGAACGTGGTCATGGTCCGCAGCACAAGACATGCGGTGAGTTTGTGGATAAGGAAGCTAGAATTTTAGGGGGGCAAGGAAAGGAACTGACAACAGAATGTTTCTCGCAACATCTTTCTTTCTGTCTCATTTTTCAAACGTTTCCCTCTAGCGCTACATTGAAGGATTTCCCTGATGCTTTGAATTTTAACTATTTCTTAGAACATTCCGTGTATTTTTTTTAATGACTGTCTGAGATTCACTATCAATTTCACTTGATTTCAAATTTTTGGTGAGAGGATTTGCGATATTTTTAAAATAGGTACTTGGTTGAGGTTTTGGTTAGGACTTTTTTTTCTGGTATTTCGGTATTGACTAACTCGATTGATTTTAGAAACGAATTTAGGTAATTATTCTTTATTTTATTTTAGCTGAATTTTCGCTATTGGCTTAAAATTTTGGGTTTTGGCTTTTGTTGTAGGTATATTGTGGATGTAGATTTTTGGAGACATTTTTTATAAAAAATGCCACAAAGTCGCACAACCTGAAGAGTTGTTTGTATCACCCAAAGTTGCAAAGCGCATAAGTGCTTTTCTTAAATGCTTGTACAATTAAATCCCCGCCCACAATAAAAAATCGTACGTCTGCTCAAAACAATTCGATCGTAATTGTTTTAGTAAAAACAAATTAAAAATAGGTTCAATACCTTCCTTGTTATTTGAAAACTCTTCAATTAATGAAAATGAGGAAAGGCTTCATGCCAAGTCAATTTTCAGGGAAAACGTATGACAGAAGGAATTCAGTCTCGGACTTGTAATTACAGGATTTATCCGTTTTAGAGTCCCCTTGTCAACAGTTAAATATTGAGCCGGTAAATATATACATATACTGCAAACAATGTTTGGAAGATGAAAAAAAAGTATATTACAACCGGGTCATTCCATATCAAACCAACCAATCGTTTGGACCTCACCACCTCCGATTGTTATAATTTTTTTATATTTGTTCTTCTGGTGGAAACTAAAAAAAAACAAATTTTCAAATTTTTGGCCTTCTATTGTTTTAGTTATAAGTTTTCAAAAAGTCGAAAACCTTAAATTTTCAACAAATTTTGAAATCTTTAAATTGATCTAGTTCAAAAACTATTTGACATAGAAAGCTGAAAGTAGCACCAGTTTCTTCTGCTTTAATTTGATATATGTTGTTACGAAATTAGCATTGGAAACACTCATCCCCTGTTACTGTACATATATATTAATTGAGTTGTCTGTTTCCCAGCTTATGATGTATTTACCTTAGCTTGAATTGCTAATATTTTGTTAATTATTTAAAATAAATTATCTGTGGTTAATTGTACCTACGCTCACGAGTTTTTATTTTCTACAATATACAACATAGTATTATTAGAAAGAATAAAACTTTTTCCGGCATTTTGAAAATTTTGTTTTTGAAATATCTCAAAATAATGTTTTTTCAAATTTTTGAAAAAATTATATTTTGTACACACAATTTTAACGTACATAGAATGCCAAAATTTAGGATGGGACGACATTGGGATCATGTAGAAATAATTTTTTTAGGTTCTTGAAAAATTGAACGTTCAATGAACGCAATATAAGAAAACATTTAGTTGCGGAAGAGCTGATACCAACCGCTAATAATGTCGCCATTTACTAATTTGGGTATGGCGAATTCAATAGAAATAAAGTCAACCCTTTAACTTGATCGAAAACTACCCCCATTACAACCTTTATTACTAAATTGGAGTGGTTCATACTTGCTTATGAAAACACCCCGCCAATTTTTTGGTTAGAAATAGCCCTTAGGATAAGCTCTATTTGGAGCCCAAAATCAACCCTATCAGACCCGCGGATCCCACCCCTACAGCCACTCCTGAAGTTAAATTATTTTTTTATGTCCAAAATAAAGGTTTCACCGCCAATTTTTAATGAACAAGAACATATATTTCATATAACACATGGTTTCTAAAACATGCCTATCCCTTAGGCAGAAACCACCCCACCCCTAGGGGTGAAAACTAAATTATTTAACTTTATACCTAAACTTCAATTAAATAATTTAGCTCTCACTGCTAATGGTGGGGGTGATTTCCGATGCCCGAAAGCAGACGTATCGTTTCCAAAATTTATCTTTTATCTAATAGGTGAATGTTAGGGTTTGTCGGTTTTTAAAAACGTTCGAAATTCGGGGTTTTCCAGTAAAAACAAAACGGTTTTAAATTTATACATTGCGCTTCTTCTAACAGCTACAAAAAATGACATTATTGAGTTATCCGAACAGTATCAAGTTTATATAATCGATAGAAGATGACCACCATGCACCACGAACACACGTTTACTCAACACGACGGAGCAGGCGAACTAAACAAGCTAGAGCGATGGCAAATATATCAATGGAGAGGGGAAGGATGCCGAGAGAAGGGAATTTCAAGGTCGCAGGGTTATCACAATCGCGGCCATATAATCAGTCTCATTACTTAATTGTCACACCTCGTATTACCTGTTCTGGAATTAAAAAATAAAGATGGTCGCCGGCAAGAAATATGGCTCCAATGAGGGGGTCAAATCGTTCTATGAGAACGACATAGAAATGCTAGAGAAGCGTTAGAATGAATGTACCACTCTTGAGAGAGATTATAATAATGAATAAAGTTGTATATGTATGTACCTAGATATGTAAGTCTGTTTTTGTATAAGCCCTAGTGTATGTACTTCAAAGTTGGCGTGGTGAACCTTCATTTTGGACGTAAAGAAAATAGTTTAAGGTTAGGTGCTGGTGTGGGGGTGGTTTCCACTTCACCTATAGGGTTGAATTTGGTCTCAAGAAATACTTATAGTAGGGCTATTTATAAACAAATTTTTTTAGGAATGTTTTCATAAGCAAGTATGAAACCCTCAAATTTAGTAATTAGGGTTGTCCTAGGGGTAGTTTTTGATCAAGTTAGAGGGTTGACTTTATTTCTATTGAATTCGCCATACCCAAATTAGTAAATGGCGACATTATTAGCGGTTGGTATCAGCTCTTCCGCAACTAAATGTTTTCTTATATTGCGTTCATTGAACGTTCAATTTTTCAAGAACCTAAAAAAAATTATTTCTATATGATCCCAATGTCGTCCCATCCTAAATTTTGGCATTCTATGTACGTTAAAATTGTGTGTACAAAATATAATTTTTTCAAAAATTTGAAAAAACATTTTGAGATATTTCAAAAACAAAATTTTCAAAATGCCGGAAAAAGTTTTATTCTTTCTAATAATACTATGTTGTATATTGTAGAAAATAAAAACTCGTGAGCGTAGGTGCAATTAACCACAGATAATTTATTTTAAATAATTAACAAAATATTAGCAATTCAAGCTAAGGTAAATAGATCATAAGCTGGGAAACAGAGAACTCAATTATTATATGTTCGTAACAACATATATCAAATTAAAGCAGAAGAAACTGGTGCTACTTTCAGCTTTCTATGTCAAATAGTTTTTGAACTAGATCAATTTAAAGATTTCAAAATTTGTTGATAATTTAAGGTTTTCGACTTTTTGAAAATTTATAACTAAAACAATAGAAGGCCAAAAATTTGAAAATTTGTTTTTTTTAGTTTCCACCAGAAGAACAAATATAAAAAAATTATAACAATCGGAGGTGGTGAGGTCCAAACCATTGGTTGGTTTGATATGGAATGACCCGGTTGTAATATACTTTTTTTTCATCTTCCAAACATTGTTTGCAGTATATGTATATATTTACCGGCTCAATATTTAACTGTTGACAAGGGGACTCTAAAACGGATAAATCCTGTAATTACAAGTCCGAGACTGAATTCCTTCTGTCATACGTTTTCCCTGAAAATTGACTTGGCATGAAGCCTTTCCTCATTTTCATTAATTGAAGAGTTTTCAAATAACAAGGAAGGTATTGAACCTATTTTTAATTTGTTTTTACCAAAACAATTACGATCGAATTGTTTTGAGCAGACGTACGATTTTTTATTGTGGGTGGGGATTTAATTGTACAAGCATTTATGAAAAGCACTTATGCGCTTTGCAAGTTTGGGTGATGCAAACAACTCTTCAGGTTGTGCGACTTTGTGGCATTTTTTATAAAAAATGTCTCCAAAAATCTACACCCACAATATACCTACAACAAAAGCCAAAACCCAACATTTTAAGCCAATAGCGAAAATTCAGCTAAAATAAAATAAAGAATAATTACCTAAATTCGTTTCTAAAATCAATCGAGTTAGTCAATACCGAAATACCAGAAAAAAAAGTCCTAACCAAAACCTCAACCAAGTACCTATTTTAAAAATATCGCAAATCCTCTCACCAAAAATTTGAAATCAAGTGAAATTGATAGTGAATCTCAGACAGTCATTAAAAAAAATACACGGAATGTTCTAAGAAATAGTTAAAATTCAAAGCATCAGGGAAATCCTTCAATGTAGCGCTAGAGGGAAACGTTTGAAAAATGAGACAGAAAGAAAGATGTTGCGAGAAACATTCTGTTGTCAGTTCCTTTCCTTGCCCCCCTAAAATTCTAGCTTCCTTATCCACAAACTCACCGCATGTCTTGTGCTGCGGACCATGACCACGTTCGCCTCCTTGTGTAGCTAGAAACTCGAATTTGTTGCATGTTGCTAAGGGGGAGGCAATCTCAGAGGCCTGCCGAGGCAAAAAGCGTTCGGGTTTTTTGTTCTAGCTGTCGCATCTTTATACGGAGTATTATGTTATCTCTGGTATTACAGTTAGAGCGCTAGATAATTACAACAACAAACATAAATAACGATATTCTCGCCCCCATCTGCCCCCGCTCATTAAAATTAACTGCATCGTGTCGTGCAAATCAACTCCCGTCAAGCATAATTGCGGCGCACTTGGCGCTTATCGCCACTGAATGCCTAATTATCGCCCACCTTCGCCCAGGGGAGAACTTGGGGGACAGGTGGATTCACACACTGCACAAACACACACATACACCTCCCTAGCTGCCGCCCGGCTACCCCCAAAGGACTATGTTAATTACGAGATATTATCTCCCGTTTTAGTACGGCCTGCAGTTAAAAAGATGGCAGCACATGCTCCTCTGATTTGGCTCGTTCTTTTTTACAGTTATTTCTCGCAGTGCTTCCTTTCCGGTGCCTATGTTAATTACATTTGATGCTGCCATCTGTTGAGCAGGTGCGGGGCACGGCTGATGGGATGCTGTTTATTGGGGACGTCACTCAGGCCTGGGAAAAATTTTCACCTAACGGTATCTAGAGTGAAATAAATTTTTCTCGTGTCAGAGTTTAATTTCGGTCGCAGCAGCTTTTAACGGTACTTCAGGCGAAATCATGGCGACACTTTAATTTATGTAGGTTAGACGCTGGCAGCGCGCTTTCCTTTGATTAATTTCTGTGTTTAAAGCCGCGATTTTTTTCTTAATACTCACGGGGCTGCTTTTAGTGTTTGGCCTCGTTACGTTTTCGGTAAGGTGATTTGGGTTAAGAGTTTTTAATACTAACAGATTTAGGGGGATTTTTGATTGAAGCGTGAAGGATATTAAAAACGTCGCACCGGCTCAAAGATGGCGGGAAGGAGCAAGGCAGAAGAAGCAGGAGTAATATTGTATCGACTAAGAGTAGGGGAGTTGTACATAAATTGAAAGTTTCCGCATTTTAATCTATTGCAATATTATACAGGGGTTCGAATTATGTTTCAGGCCCATTTGTTTTGTCCACCATTTTTGTTTGGCTGTCAATTGTCGCTTCATTTTCGACAGTTGTGTTTTATTATGAAGCATCTAATGTTAACGTATTAAAGCCATTAAAATTATTCAATTGTGAATACGTGTACAGAAAATCGTGTAATATTTTTGTATGTTAATCAAGTGCCAAGTAAGTCAACCATTCTGAGTGTAATGAATCGTTTTGAAAATTTCAATATACTGAGAGATAAACCAAAGTCTGCGCGACAGAGTTGCCAACGTACGCAAGCAAATATTGATACTGTGAAGCAGACAGTGTATGTGAACGTCCGAGTAAAGGCCAATATAATATATTTTATTCTATGACCTTAGGCAATAGAATGTTAAAGAACAGAACAAGGCAAAGTTAATGAATATGAAATATCTCAGAAGAAATGCGGCAGTGTGTAAAACGCTCCTTAAGATATGATCATTATTCTCGATATCCTACCACAAAAGCTATGCATTCCGCGCTGCCCTGGGGGTACGAAAAACGAGTTTATAGGTAAACAAAAGGTGTGGGATTGATAGATGAATCATTTGACTACGTGACATCAACTACAATACAAATAAGGTAAGATATTGTTATGATCTGAAGAAAATTAATGAACTGTTATTTGGTTGGAGACTGATTTAACGATTTATGTACTATTTAAAACCATTGGATGAGCCTTAGGAATCCTTCTTATAAGAAGGATTCCTAAGGCTCATCCAATGGTTTTAAATTGACTATTCTTGGATCCTACCTAACCTAATATTGATTTATGTACTAAACTAAAATTGGAACGAGCGATAACTGAAGACAAAGCTTCGCAAACTTGCCGCAAGGAAAGAATATTCCACCATTGACTAGAAAATTCGAATCGAAAGTTCTAGAAGTTAGATAAAGGGGCAGCTTGGGTATATAAAGGTGGTGGAAACATCATTTGAGAGTCAGTTTGATTTGAAGAGCGGTGAAATAGTCCATGGAAATGGTACTTTAACATTGCAAAAATGCAGGACAAGATTTTATTTTTGGGATGTGTAGGGGGGGGTCAGTGTAAGCTTAAGTTTGAGTTTTCGGGATTCTAACCCCCCCCCCATTTGGCCGCCATCTTGGAAAACGTTTGCAAATGGTTTTTCCACTATATCTCCGAAACGGTACATATTACAGCAAAGGACACTGTAGTAACTAATACATGTTATTATTCAAAGAATTTAATTTTAAACCATATCGTACCTTGTAAAACAGCATAACAACAATAAAACCCCGCCAAAAAATGCGAAACAATTTTATTACATTACTCAAACATAGGCATTTCTTATAACGTATAGCCATTCATGCGTTATTATTACTTGCTACCTGTTTTTGCTAATTCCTAAGGAAAGTAGGAGGTAAAATCGTAATAAAAATATTCAGAAAATCTGTCACTTTCATACTTTCCGGGCGTTGTAAAACCCTTCGTAGTGAATGAATTTGAAAAAGTTATGAATGAAAATTATTCCTAATGAAACCCACTAAAAGAAACTTGTTATTATTTTTTTTGTTAAAGTTGAAGGAAAAAAAGTTATAGCCTTTAAAAGAAAATATTGTGACTAATTTTTGTGTTCTAAGGGCTTATAACTTCTTAATTATTCATTCTACCACAAAATTTTATACTAGTGAATTGTAGATAATTTAATTCTAAACAAAAAGTTTTGTTGCAAATTTGCTGTAAGATGTACCGTTTCGGAGATATGGTGGAAAAACCATTTGCAAACGTTTTCCAAGATGGCGGCCAAATGGTGGGGGGGGGGGTTAGAATCCCGAAAACTCAAACTTAAGCTCACACTGACCCCCCCTACACATCCCAAAAATAAAATCTTTTCCAGCATTTTTGCAATCTTAAAGTACCATTTCCATGGACTAATAGTGTTCTAAAGTGATAAAAGTGACCTAAAGCGAAAAGTGGCGATTGAAAAGTGAATTAAAAAGGGAGATATTAAATTTGCAAGTGATTATAGTGAACTTTAAGGATTGTGTTTGTTACTAAATTGTGTTTGGTTTGTAATAAATAAGCTTTTGTGTGAATAATTACAAAGTGTATTCCTTTATTAATCCTACGAACCCGTTAAGCCGTAAAAAAACGTACCAATATTAATCAGACACAGCCGGGAAATCTTCAGGCTATGACATTTCTATGTTTTACAGCAGCTGGAACTGATCCATCTAATGGATCAATTGCTGAATTCTGTAGTGATGAGTTTTTGAATTCACCCACTTCTTGTCCTCTTCTAGGGCATATCATTTGTGGCCTCTTGCAGCATGTCTCCAGTTCCGGATGTTTAGGTCTTCCTGTATATCAGCCGTCACAGAGTCTATCTGCTAGCCTAGCACAGTACTGGTCGGGTCGTATTACTGTTCTGTAAAGTGAGAGTTTCATTTTTTGTGGACACGTATCTTGAGTGCAGTATGTATTTTTGGACATAAAAGGCTCCATTAATAAGTAGTATTCATCTAGTTATCTCTTTCTGTGTGGAAAAGTTCAATAAATTCCACGAATAAGACTAGATTAGCAATAACAATTTATTAATTATGTAATTGTAACATAATGATTTTGGGGGGCAAAACCGTACCGTCACCTCCTCGCTGGTGCCTCCCGGATAACCAACCGACGACGGACGTACCCAGTGCCAGGGGGTATAGCTGGGCCACCCTATCCGATGGGGTATAATTCACGGATCCGGTCCTCCTGGTAGTGGGGTTGGGCTAACTACCGGACCCTGTAAAAACACTTCAGTTAAGAAATCCGAAGCAAAGCCTCGGAACGGACGGGAAAAACGGCAACGACTAAGGCAACAGCACCTGGAAATGATTTTCGGAACATGGAATACGCGAAGTATGTACAGAACTGCAGCAGTTAAGTCACTATTAGACGAAGTGAGCAGATATAAAATAAAATTACTCGCGTTACAAGAGATCAGATGGATAGGAGACGGGACAATGGACCTTGGCAACTGCAGGATATTCTTCAGCTGCGGAAGGGAACATCACTTAGGAGTAGGCTTCGTAGTACACAAATCAATTATAGATAATGTGATAGAGTTCAAGCCAATCAGTGAACGATTATGCTCAATACGACTCCGAACGAAGTTCTTTACCCTCTCAATCATAAACGTACATGTGGAGACGGAGGAGAAAGCGGACACGACAAAGGACCCTTTCTATTATAAGCTTGAGCGCGCATATGATACGGCCCCTTCCAATGACATCAAGATGGTGATAGGAGACCTCAACGCCAAAATTGGAAGAGAGAACTGGCACAGACCGACCATTGGAAAGGAAAGTCTTCACGAAACGTGTTATCGATTTCAGACAACGTGTTATCGATTTCGCAATGAGTAAAAATATGATTGTCAGCTCAACATATTTCCCAAGAAAGGACATTTACAAATACACATGGCAATCCCCCAGCGAAAGATACTGCAATCAAATAGACCATATTCTAATAGACAGAAGGGCAGCTTCCAGTATCCTGCAAGTGAGAACCTGTAGAGGTGCAAATTGTGAATCGGACCACTTTCTAGTTAAAGCTAGATTCAGATGTCGGCTGTCTACTCAAGAAAGAAGAAACAGCAAACAAAAGAAATTCGACGTCGATCGCCTCCAAGAACAGCCCGTGTTGGAGAGATATCAGGAAACTCTAGCAGAAAGGATAGGTATAAATAATGAAGATACAGTCGAGGGAAAATGGATGAGATTGAAGACAGTACTGACAGATGTCACGAAGGATACTGTAGGGTATAAACGCACAGCCAGAGCCAGTGACTGGTACGACGAGGAATGCAAAGCAGCTATAGAGGCCAGAAATAAAAATAGGAAAATATACATAGAGAGACCGACGAGGAGTAAGAAATTGAAATACTAGGAAACAAGAAGAACGGCAAAAAACATCTGCAGGAAGAAGAAAAGGCAATTCCTCAACAATCACATCCTGAGAGCAGAGGAAAAGTTTGCCCTAAACCAAACACGGAAGCATACAGGGAAGTAAACTTCTTCAAGAAAGGCTTCAAACCCTCCTCCGGTATATGCAGATCAAAAGAAGGCACTATAGTCACAGGCAGCGAAGATGTAAAGAAAAGATGGAAGGAATTTTTTAGCGAGCTGCTGAACGCAAACGAGAGCATCAGACATGTACCAGAACCCCGTCTACAACATAACGATGACACCAGAGAAACAAATATACCCACTCTGGAAGAAGTACAAAGTGCCATACGATCATTAAAAAACAATAAATCTCCAGGAATTGATAACATCCCAGCAGAGTTGATCAAACAAGGAGGCGAATCGCTCTCAGCAGCTATACACGAATTACTATGCTGCATATGGAGGAATGAAAAAATGCCTGAAGAATGGGAGCAAAGCGTTATCTGCCCAATACACAAGAAAGGGGACAGATTCAACTGTGAAAACTATAGAGGCATATCTCTTTTAAGCACAGTATATAAAACAATGACCAATATAATTAAGACCAGACTGGAACCTTACGCAGAAGCTGCAATAAGTGAATACCAAGCTGGATTCAGAAGAAATAGGTCAACAATGGATCAACTTTTTACAATAAGGCAAATCCTCCGAAAATGCTGGGAATACAACATTGACGTGTATCAACTTTTCATCGACTTTAAACAAGCATACGACAGCATCACAGGGAGCAAATGTATGCAACAATGCTGGACCTAAACATCCCCCTGAAGATAATAAAATTAACAAAAATGACAATGGAAAATACAAGATGTGCAGTCAGAATGCAAGGAGAATTGACGGAGTCCTTCCCAGTCAAGCAAAGCTTAAAGCAGGGCGATGGGCTGGCACCCATGCTATTTAATCTCTGCCTAGAAGGAGTAATTCGCAAGGTTAACATTGATGCGAACGCAACCCTGCTTAACAAATCCAAACAGTTGGCAGGATATGCCGACGATATACATAAACGGCCTTGCAAGATCACTGTCATGTCTTAGAGAAATATTTTCAGAATTAGAAGATGGAGCAAAACATATAGGGCTGTAAATAAACCCAGAGAAGAGTAAGATTCTAATTCAGTCAAGGGTGGAAAGAAGAAGAAGAAACCACAATACCACCTGGGGGGAATATAACTTTGAACGGGTAAACCAATTTAACTACCTGGGGTCCACAGTCAGCGAAGACAACGATGAAACGATAGACGTACAAAGCAGAATAAACGCCGCGAACAGAACATACTTCTCACTACTGCCAGTAATGAAATCCAGAGACATCCATAGAAAAACTAAAATAAGAATCTACAAAACCATCATACGTACAGTAGCTACATATGGATGTGAAGCATGGAGTATCTCTCAGAAATCCGCAGACAAGCTGGATATATTTGAGAGGAAGGTTCTCCGAAGGATTTACGGCCCAATCAATGAAGACAATGCGTGGAGAATACGCTACAATCACGACTTTTACAAAGAATGTAAACTTTCGACCTATGCCAAACAACTACGTTTACGTTGGGCCGGCCATGTCCAAAGAATGGATGACTCAAGGATACCAAAAAAAGCTCTGTATCTACTACCAGATGGCAAAAGACCAGTTAGCAAACCACGGTTAAGGTGGGAAGATAATGTTAAGGCCGATGCAGCAAAACTGCTCAACACAAGAAACTGCAGACAAGCTGCGGAGCAGAGAGACGTCTGGAGGAAGAACCTGATGGAGGCCAAGGCTCGAATTGGGCTTTAGAGCCATCGAAGAAGAAGAAGAACATAATGATTTTAACTGTAAACACTTGTTAACTGTAAACAGTTGTTGTAACTTTTCCACTGTAGTTAACTGTCATATAAAATATTGTATATTACAAGGTTTCTTGTTTATTCGTTACCCTGGTAACCAACTTGTATAAATACCGGGTGCTAGAATGATGTTAGTCAGTCACACACAGAACTCCAAGTGAGCACTCAGTGGCACCCCAGGTTCCGACGGTCTCATTGCGAGTCAATCTATGTTGTATCAAAGTAATAATTAAAATAAAGAAGTTTTATTCCAGCGATTCATTAATAATCAAATTTATATAAAATCTCGTAATACGTCGAAGAAAAAAAAAATTATTACATGGCTTGAGAAGAATACTCCCTCTACTCGTACCTAAGTGGAGAAAAGAAAGAGGAAATTCAATTCCAACATTTCCTATACAATATTTTTGACATATGACTACTCGACACAAAAAAAAAAAAAATAAATCAGTACTGTAATAATTGTAATTGTGTAACGAACCAAGTTTTCGTTACTAAGAATTTCACTCCACGAACCTAAAAAAATATATTTACTCAGTAGGCGGGGAAATTCCCTTAAGCAAAATTTAGGAAAATAAAATATTCACCCAGCAGGCTGGGCGATTATCCTTTGACAGTTCCCTTCGGTATAAAATAAACCGCTTCACCAGACTAAAATTCAGTCTTTACTCAGACTCGTTCCAGGAAGGTCACCCTCTCTGGTCCTATACCGTGTCGTGGTGTACGATCCGGCACGGTCATACTTTTGCCCTCAGGAATGTTTCCGAGGCCTTGTCGAGGTGTACGGCCCGACAATGTGCCGAGGTAGCGATTCCTATACCGTGTCGTGGTGTACGATCCGGCACGGTCAGACATACACACCCTACACATAACACACACACATACTCACTACGCACAATACACACTACCCGAGGAATGTTTCCGAGGCCTTGTCGAGGTGTACGGCCCGACAATGTACCGAGGTAGCGATTCCTAGACCGTGTCGAGGTGTACGATCCGGCACGGTCAGACCTACACACCCAACACACATTAGGTACATGTAGTTCATAGTAGTGAGTGGATGACTGCTTAGTAATATACTAGTACTACCCGTAGTTAGCTATGTAGAGATACTTACTCACCATATGTAAACATGTATCTAGAGATTGTAAATAGGAATGTTTCCTGGACCAATGTCGTGGTGTATGATCCGACATTGTTCCCGGCAGCATTGCCTATACCAGTGTCGCGGTATGACCACATACGAGACCGACCACGTACCGACACACACACACCCACACACTCACACACACACACGCACATCCTGCCAGACCATTGACCCCAGCTTACGCACATGTAAACCTGTCGTAGTGAGTAGATAGCTGCTTAGTAATATACTAGTACTATAGCCCGTAGTTAGCTATGTAGATATACTTACTCACCATATGTAAACATGTATCTAGAGATTGTAAGCATTTACCTAGATTTAAGAGACCTAAATTGTTAGTATATAAGAACTTTTGAATCAATAAATGAATTTTATTTTTGTAATAAGGTGTTTGTTCTCGCACGACCCTGGACAACTCGAGAGCCCCCGGCAACCCTCCCTTAAAAAAGGAGGTTAGAGAACACTTTCACCCGAAACACCATTACAATTGTAGAGCCAAGGTAGACTGCTTCTACTTCTAGGTTGTGTTCGTCGATAGTTATATTTCGTCCTATTCTAAATCTTCTCTCTTCGGAAATTTTTTCTAGCTACTAAATTACGGACTGGTAGTATATAAATGATGATACCTGAGCTGACAGATTCGCATAGAAAGCAGCCTGCTGCTGGCCCTTACTTTTTACACAATGGACAGTGAATATGTAAAAAATGTTTTAGTTTAGAGAATAGATTTGAAAAAAAAAAATCCACTTAGGAAAAATTACTTCACTTCCACCAGAATGTATCTTTTTTTATAAAACTTCAAAGCAAAAAATTAAAATAACATCAAAGGCATCAACGACAACAGAACAGCATTAGCGAAAACGGCACAGGGATTGTGCAGTAGTCAAAGGCTGCAATGCAAAGTGCAATTTACAAAGTCTTGCGCGATATTCAAAGTCAAACTAAAAATTCCTGATTGAAGGTTCTCATTACTTTTTCAGTTTCTGTGAAGTTTCCAGTTTTTTTTTCTATTTTGAAATTTAAGGCGTGTGCAGGAATCTTTAGCCCTAAAGCTTAGTTTTGAGAAGAGCTTGTTAGGTCGTTTAATGAGTTTTAAAAATAGTGAGTTTAAAAAATCGGTTAATAGGAAAAACTGATTTCTGGTCCTTATAACAACATTGCATCACCCGAAAGCTAATTGAAAAGCCAGAATTAGCTTTGGTTGGCTTTTTCAAATTTTTAACTTCCCAGTATAGGAAGTTATTGTAATCGGTCCGAAAATCGAAATCGAAAATTTCAACGTATTTTCATCTTTCAAGGTCCCAGGAGCATTTTAAGCAAAAAATTGGGAGGAAGTATGTGTGTGTGTGTGTGTGTATGTGCGTACGGATGTGGTCATTTTTCCTGCACGATATCGCGCGAACCAAAACTGATATCGACTTCGTTGAGGTGTTGTTCGAAGCGTATTAACCGAAATATGATCTGAAAAGAATTTCATGAAATTCGGTCTAGCCGTTTTTTTGTTTGAGCGACGTAAGTGATTTTTGTACCTGCACGATATCGCCCGAATCACGAAAGATATTGACTTACTTGAGGTGCCGTTCGAAGCGTATTAGCGACAATATTATCTGAAATGATTTTTATAATATTCGGTCCAGCGGGTTTTTGGTTTAAACGACTTAAGTGATTTTTGTACCTGCACCATACCGCGCGAACTAAAAACTATATCGACTTCATTGAGGTGCCGAAAAACATTAATACATCAATTTTATATACATTTTCGTCATCCTAATTATTCTATATTGCCTATTGTTCATTTATTATTAAAATATCCAATCATAATATTCAACATCCATCATACTGGGAAGTTGATCGTGTGGACCGAAAGGGTCGAACCCACATCCCAACTAGTTTGATCTCTAGCCTAGTTGTCCTTGCACCAATGCAGCCTAGCACCAATAGTGGTCATTTACGTTCGTAGGATTAATTAAGGAATATACTTTTTAAATGTTTACAAAAAACTCCATTATAACAATTCAATAACAATAAACACAATTTTTAAAGTTCACTAATTAGCACTTCCAATTCTTTCACTAATAATCCGTATTTATTCCCTTCCATTTCGGACGATTTTGCTATAAAATTGTACAGCAAACTTTTTTTTGGCTATACGATGAAGCTTAGGAGACACTGTTTGTTGTTTGTGGTATGTTTGTACTACAATTCCGTCATGTCGCTCGAGTCATGGTGCAATGTAGCGTAGTGAGCTTGATCTGAAGGATAGAATAGAAAGGATAGGTTAGGGGCTGGAGGATGCATGAGTAGATGCCGATGAACCTTGCATTTGAACTCTGAGATGTTATATCAGCTCGAAAACACCGACTGCAGAGAACAATTCCAGAATCGGGTTGTTCTATTTATAAACGAACTTCTATAATGTAATGTGCGCGAAGATGAGGGCTGTAGCGTGTGGGGTTGAGCCGTGTTGGCGAGTCTTATGCTGGAACCACACGCTTGGCAAGTGTTCGCGCAAACGAAACTAAACTTAAAACAAACGTGTGGATGCGTCGCAAACGCTTGCCGCAAATTTCCTTTGATTTGTGTGAAAAAACCGAACTCGAATGGATCGGCCACAAGCGTTGAGAAGCTTACACAAGCTAAGCAAAACGCCTTATCCACACGTTTGAATTTGCGAACGCTTGCCAAGCCTTAACAAACGTGTGGATCCGGCATTATGTTGCCATGTAGGCAGGAGGCTCTTTAATTCAGTGGAACAGTCACTGTGGTAATAGCCGTAAAACTTGTTGGGCGCAGCTACATTCCTTCGGTGGCTTAAAGGGTAGCGGGCAGCTGGCTGGAGGAGGAACATGTATCTCTTAAGGAATCCGAGGCATTGATACGCTTGTTTCACGATTTGGAATATGTGACTATTCCATCGCATATCATTGGATAGAGTCACGCCCAGGATGCTAAGAGATGGGTCAGCTGTTAGATTATCTTCGCTCACTGAAATAGAGGGAAAGTCGGTACAGGTTTTGGTGGAGATAAGGCAGTACTTTGTTTTTGACGCCTTAAATTCGACGCGATTCTTGCCGCCCCAATCAACAATGAGTTTGATGTCTGCGTTAAGAAACCTGGACATGAGTTCATGGTCTAACAGACAAGGTCGAGGTCATCGGCGAAACTGTGGAGAGGGTTGGAGGGGATTAAGAGCAGATCGTTAGTGAATATTAGAAAGAGAGCAGGTGAGAGGATAGATCGTTGGGGAACGCCAGCCGAGGCCTGCCTTGATTGAACGGCCAGAAACAAAGCTCTCAATCAAGGACCAGATGTCTTTGCTGTGAGTGTTGAGGATCTTACTTCTCAATTTGTCGTCAAATGATGTTTTGACCTTGCTGATGATGGAATTACAGGATTTTCTCGACTTGATATACTCACGCCGAAGCGGGTCGTCTGTGCGCTCTATAAGTAGCTTCCGTGCGCTCTGTGCGCTCTATAAGTGGCTTCCATAGCTTGAATTACATTCCTACATATTCCATTAAACCATCTATTTGGCCTAGGTTTGGAGATATGGTAGAATGAGGAATGAACAAACACATTGAATGAACAAACGTCGGTATTATTTTAGCAATACAGAGAGCGGCATAGTTCGCACTGGCCCTGCGGAAACACAAATTCCAGTCGGTGGCTCTGAAAAAGCGAATAAGTCCCAACCAGTTGGCTTTTCCATAGTGCCAGACATTTTTTTAGGAACTGTGTTGGTTGGGGTAGAAGATGGATATGGGAAGTTAGCGCTGACAAGTTTGTGGTCCGAGTTGCTAAAGGGTGAGCTAACTTCGACGGAGTATCGAGTTGGATGGGAAGTAAGAAATAGGTCAAGCAGATGGGCTCCGTGACCATAGAGCTTCAATGTATACGAACGACGAGTATGTTTAAAAAAATCAAGATCCTACGCACACAAGTCGACTGATTTGCAATCCCAATAAAAAATATAACTAGACAAAATATTCACCAGGCTCAGTGTAATCTGCAGCATTCATATGTTACAATTTCAGTCAAAATAATACGAATTCAAATTGACCAAACCAGCCGTGCTTGCAGCCATAATCAAACATACACACAACATTTTTGTATAAACTTCAATTTAAATTCACAATGTTGATATAAGATCCATTTCCATCCCAATGGTCCCTTTAACCACCGGACATATGAATATAACCCACTAAAATCACGCACATTTCCAGGTAATCAATCATACGCTTTCCCAATTCATTTTCTGCCACACCAAAGCCCTCTTAAGTAAACTGAATGCACGTAATGGCAACAAATCCCTTTATTTGCCAAATTGATTTATTTAACCAAACTTGAAAAATGATCCCACCCCCAAGGACCAGGGTCGGACCGAGCTATATATGGGTTTCCCGGCCGTGAGTAATGCAGCTGGCATTCAATAAAGCCCGCCCGTAAATCCCAGCTGGGGGCGGCGGTTGATTGATAAATTTAATCCTTGCCGATCAGATCGTTAAAAGGCAAAAACTTCGCAGGTCATCGGATAGTGCTGCCGGCGGCGCCCAGGACGAAAATTAAAACCGAAAACTCCGAAAAAATGGCAAAAATTTCCATCCTGATTGGAGTTAATTGCGCAAAAACTCCAAACCTCGAGCAAATATTTACGGGGCCTTCAGGGAAATTAATAGTGCATCGACGTTATGCAGCGAGGAGAATCTCCCAAATGGGGAAACGGGCTTGGTGGGGATGGGCTCCGTCATTGAGTATGGCCGAAAATACCATTAGACTGAGATTATATTGAGTGGGCGTTTAATTAAACCTGGCCATTAATTTAGTTGGTTAGCCAGGGATTGCTGGCTGGAGCCTCTCTTAGGTTGCGAAACCTTCTAGGATCGGTTAAAATATTCACAGGATATGCAAGCGTACTCTGGACTAGCTGTGGCACAAGTGTGCATTATTGCTACAGTGAGCTGAAGGTAGCTCTACGTGTAGGCTTCAATTCTGCAGCTGCATTAAAATCGTTTTGTCAGGTGGGGCACAGGCATTAAGGGCAAGGATTTCAACGTAATGAAATTCAAGTACTGTGCTCCACATTTGCTGATTCCCTTGGTATTACTGGCATAGTAAGTAATAGGGAGGAATGGATGTTTTAATGGAAACTACCTATCTTTCACTGTAAGCCCTGGTGCAGCTGCATGCGATTGTGAATGTTTGACTAGTTACCTTAACATATGTGATCATCATGTAATAGGGATTTTGTATTGCACTCATGGATTATTTAAAGGCTGTATGTTATCTCCTAATGTACAAAGATGACGTTGTAATGTTCTGCTAAAGCTTCAACCCGAGACCTGAACCTAAAACAGAAAAGCTCAACAAAGTGAATTTCAAGTTTCCGGGAAATTTCTGAGCACCACGTTTTGAATGATTAAAAACATTTTCAATTACTTTTGTCTGGCGAAATACAATGCTTCACATTAACATACATTTAATAAATAAAATCACACACACTACCATTGTAAATACAGTGAGCGTTAGTGGAAATAAAGTAAAGCCCACCATCACGCTTTACAAAGGCCCTAAGCTTCTTGGCTCGTGTCAACGTGGTTACTGTGTCATTTTCTGTATCATCTAAATTATACGGGCAGGAATGCGTTTATTGATTCCTCATTTCTTCAAGCCTGCATTACTCCCAAGGAAATTAGAGGGTTTTACGAAGAATGAATAAACATAATTAAAGCAAAAGAAGCCGCTTATTAATTGCATAGGTGTAACTTAAATGAGTCCCTTGGGCGTGATTGCTTTAAGATGAGAAACTCATGTAATTCCATTATCAGAAGAGAGACAAAACACCACTTGATAACATTTTGAGGAGTAAAATTTCTAAGTAAGAATTTACGGTCTACGGCTGTCAGTAAGCATTTCTGGTAACTAACAATTTCAATTCACCTACAACCTCCTCTTTTGTCTACAAAGAAAAGGTCATATTAGGAAGCAAATCCACCGCAATCGCCACCGCCAGCGCAACCGCGCGATTGCGGTGGCGGTAGCGGTGACGGTTGCGGTGGCGGTGCCGATTTCAGTGGCAATTTCGGTGGCTGTGGTGATTGCAGTGGCGGTGGTGATTGCCGTGGCGATGGTAGCAGTAGCAGTAGCGATAGCGGTTGAGAGACCGAGTAAGTTGGGGGCCTCGGTAGCCTAGAGGTAAGGCGCGTGACTACTATCCCAGAGGTCCCGGGTTCGAATCCCGGCCAGCCCCACGGTCCTTCGCCTTTTCCACTTTTCCACCCACATAACTTTCCTTCTTTCTTCTCCCCTCTTTACATTCCTAATTCCTCCTGTCATAGCCTTCGCTAGTCCTCCCCGCTCCACCAAGCGCATGTCATCGGTTGGTTGAAGAGATTCAACTCGTTTCAGGAGGCATAACACTCCAGCGAGTTGTTTCTCAAATGCCCCGATGCCAGAGTCGCGAAATGGTTGGAAGTAGGTGGAATAAAAATATATCGCGGCTAGGTTGTGGCAGCTCCTTCCTACTTCTCTCTCTTCTTCTCATCTTCCGGCTAGAGCTGCTGTTCGACATTCTATAGGAAAAAATAGATTGTCGAACAGTACAAAGGGGGCTTTCCCTAAGTCTCTAGTCTATCACATAAAAAAAAAAGTGCAAGCGACCGGGAAATAGAGAACGACCGAGCTCGAAGGCCCCGTTCCGACTAAGTGAACGCTACGAGCGCTAGACCTAAACTGATTAAAAATGGCTTGGACAATTTCCTTTAATAGAATTTTGAGTCTAACTTCACATATTTTTTTCGCAAGTTTCATCATGTATTTTCACTTTTCAAGCACTTTTATCGGCTTTGTCTTTGTTTGTGGCATTCGCTGAGTACGGCCTTCCTTGTTGGTTTTGGTAGGGTTTTTAGGATTTAGTCTACACCACTGGGTGAGCTGGTAAGGCTAAGAGCACAGTGAAGCAGAGAGCAAAGCAGCGATGAAAGCGGATAGCGAAGTGAAGCATACGTGCGAAAATTGATAGTAATGTTCAGACGATCGCCAACAAAAAACGATGTCTTGCAGATATATGCTGTGACTGAATTTGGGAAGCAAATAACTCTAATAAAAAACTGCAAGACTAAGTGGAACAGCCTTTTGTCAATGCTGGAACGCGTTTATTTATTAAAAAATTGTATACAAAAGGCATTGATAGACATAAGTCCACATGAAGGTGAATCTTTTGCTTTATCCAATGATGAGATTAAAATAGTATCCGTTAGTAGTGCTCTAGTTCCAGTAAAAGCAACAGTCGACGCCCTTTGCCGTCGGGATGCTAAACTGTTCACAGCCAATGTTACGCCACACAACTATAATTGTCTTCTACTTGTCATACCCTTCCATTTCATACCCATGCCAGTGAGCCGGAGAACCTAATTACAAATACACCGCCATCTTGTTTTTTACACAATGGTCGGATTGCATTGTCACGCGAATTATGCATTACTGTTGATCGGTTGCATTTTCTACTTTTTAGTCTATTATATGTCTTCCGCCATTTTATGTCGGCCGCCATTTTATGTCGGCCGCCATTTTATGTCGGCCGCCATTTGTAATTTGGAATGATGGCACACAGCTAATTTTATTATACCTTTCATACTCTTTCATTTGATACCTATGTTGGGGGACGGGGAACACAATCACAGCAATTGTCGGTCATCTTGGAACCGCCATCGTGATTTTTTTTACAAAATGGCCAGATTGCAATGTCACGCGAACTGTGCATGTGTGCAAAATTTGAAGGTGAAACTAGAATAAAGCATTTAAAAAGATACCGAGAGATTCCATTCATTTAAATAAGAAAGTATACCTAAGTATCTATCCTCGATAATGACCAAAGCAAAAAGTGTGCACGTTCGTCATGCATGACAATTTGCATTACCATTTCTTCATATAGCTATCGTTGCAATTTGGTTCCAATTTCTACAGAAAAGCTCTGCATTCTGATTTCGTAAATTTATAAATTGCCTACTGGGATCTGGGATACTCACACGCATGCATACACAGAATACCGCATTTTCTTACGGGACGATATTTCTCAACTCACTCAATCTCGTGTTTGTTACCGAAATCCTCCGAAACGGGTTGACCGATTTTTATGAAATTTTGTTTGTATATTTGGCAGGTCTGAGAATAGGTCGTAGTCGTAGCTATTTTTTATACCTTTAACCAAAAGAAACAGCTGAAAAATCTAAACAAATTGGTAATTTTAGGAATTTTCACTTCATTTTAGTTTCAATAGCTTCATGGCCTACCTATTGTTTGACAGCTTCGTAAATGTAAAATTGTCATTGCTGGGATGATACACGAATCAACGTGTTGATGCAACATACTATCAGTTTGTTGAGGGGAGGTGATACACGACTCAACACGCTACACTCAACAATTTGTATAATACAATGCGATTTTAAATGTGCGGGTGTGTATTCCAAATAATTCCCAAAGCACAACAGCTTGACAGTTACCCATACATAAACATAATTTCATGCAACTGGAGGAAAAATAGAAATCGTTTCTAGTTGCAGTCAACACCGCAAACTTCATCCTTACCCTTCCCTTGACCCACGAACTGCGTAGTAAAAGTTCGTGTTGATCAACATGTTGACCTGTGTATCATCCCCCTTAAATTGTATCATTCTATTTAATGAAAATTTCAAATTTACGCAGCTGTCAAACAATAGGTAGGCCATGAAGCTATTGAAACTAAACTGAAGTACAATAAGCAATATAGTGTAACGGTCAGTTTTTGCACGGAATCCCTAAATAACTACTTGACTCAAAATCACTGTCGGGAATGAAATCTAGGAAGTTGTTCGGAAAAAAAGTAGGCGGAGAGAAAATAAAAAGACAAAGAAACGGAAAATTTTTGAAGTAAAACTTCTTTAGGGACGTTTGCTTAAAAAAATTTACATGAGAGTGAATCAATTTCATTCGCATAACGCTCTCACACATGAAAAATCGTAAGAACTTTCGTATAACGATGGGAAATGGTCGGACGGGGTACAAGGGGGTACACACTCGGGGCTGTGTGTGCAACAGTTAAAATACAGTCTGCCTTACTGCATAAATTTTCTGGCATGTTAGCTACGTTGTCGCCCAGACTTTGCTTTATCTCATTATAGGAATAGAAATTCACCATTATGTAGAGGTGAATTATTTGAGATTTTTCTTGTGGTTTGGTCACTGGCCGGGCTTATGCCGCGGACACTTTGGAGTTGACTGACATGTTGGAAGCGGCATATACGACAAGAGTTTTCGGCGCAGCCTGAGCAAGTGGATCTGCTTTTTGGCGTGGCCAAACATGTAGCACTGCCGGGAAGGTTACGGTATAAACACTTGAGACTTTCTTAAAATGCCAAACGATGAAAACAAATATGAAAAAATGAAAGAAGAAATGAACAATACATCTTTCTTACGTTTATTTTGTTAATGTCTCCAATATAAAATACTTTTTGCACGCTTCAATTGATAAAGCCGAAGCTGTTAAAACCGTATGTGGTTTGGGTGCTTAGAGTGGTGAATTAAATGTGTGAGGTGCTCTTGTTTTAAATTGGCACCCACTTCCCCTTTGGTGAGATGTGCTGGACCTTTCCCCTTTTTAAATTACAATTTTTTTAACTTGCACAAATCGAAGAATCGTTTATGTCAAAACATTACACTGTTGTGAAAATCGTTCCTGATATGTTTTTTGGGTCGCTGATTACGAAAATCGGGGTCCCACAGTCTTAAAATATGCATGTCACCTTTAAATATGCTTAAAAAGTCCCTTTTTTAAGGATTTTCGCGATAATTTTAATTATAATCAAAAACAATCCAATAAAATACATTTTTTGCAATATTTATATTCAAAAGTGGTTGATTTATAACAAAGCAAATTTTATGATAAGGGATAATAGTAAAGGGCTGAAACTATCCCTACATCGTCTGAAAATATAAAGGTTTGAAAAAAATGTTTTTTCAACTTTATGCTTCAAATTCGGTTTAATCAGCTAAAATAAATTATTTTTAACTACGCCTAGAAAGAGGAATTTGACAAAAGGTTGATTGTTTTTTGCATTTCTTTTTGCTCCCTTTGAAATTAATTGGCTCCCTAAAAGATTGTATGGGACGAAGAAATCAGGTAATTGGCTATGTGGCCATAAAGGGTGCCAATACCATACTCAAGTAGACTGGCTCTCGTTCGCGTAGGTAAAGCTTCATTGGATGTGGTTGGCGGACTGCTTGGTAAAACAATACTTGGGTTTGGAATAGTCTATGCCGAAGCGGATGCAATTATTAATGATCATGAATGTAGCGGAAGCGGAGCATGCATACAGTATGATACAGCTGGTGACATATCCAAGCGTACATGCGTTCAATTCGTTGATAAATAATATAGAAGTGTGTGTATTCAAATGCGACCTGACGGAATGTTCCATGAATGGAATGCATGCCACGCAAAGGTCGGACTACTTTTAACTTTTTCTGTAATGCCGCATTCGAAATAGCACACGCAAGTATGCACAACAAACACGTGCACCTTGCATGCACTCGTTACTTAGATTTTTGGGGCTATCTGTGAAAGCCGGGACGGAAAAAAACCATGCAATTTTATGAACCTCTGAATGCAATGCATGTACGCTTGCATATGACACCAGCTTACTTCCATGAGGTGAATGTTTAGATTTTCGTGCCTGTGGCAGTAGTATCCATGCCTGTGGCGGAAGCGTGCATACCCGTGTGGGATGTGCACTTATATGCTATACGTACTGCACCGCGTGTATGCTTTTCAGAAAATTAGCCAATAAAAATTATTTTTACTCGGTTACTTTTAGGTTTTAATGTAAATAGGAATTCATAAATTGATATTTTCAAATAGTATTTGTATCAAGTCCGTCAGTAGATTCGTCACTATTCTTCCTGCATCTGTCGTTGGCCTGAATTTTCTCAAGCGTACTAAAGATCCGACAGACTTTCCACTATATCTATTGCATATTACTAGTCGATGGGCACAAAAGTTTTACTTCTAAAGTGTGGTCTTAAGCACACTCATATTTTTTTTTTTTTTTGAGAATGGTTGGGGCGGAATTTATTTTTTCTCAGGGTTCTTAGGTGGTGTATTTCCTTATCAGGTGATGGTTATCCATACTATCAGCTGGCAAGGGAACGGACTACAATGACACGGCTCAGGCGATGCCCGAAGGATGATGGGAACTGAAGATGAATTTTCATAGTCACAGGAAGTGGTGAACCATAATAAGTATAGGCAGACCCCAACCGGCGAACTAGTGAACTCCGTGTGGCCGGCAGCATATCCCCCTAACAGAAGTATCGGCGTTTGGGGAGGATACGAGTTCCGATTTGTTTTATGTCTGGGATTGGCTCTTGGTCAGGCTTTTCGGGCTTCTGCCTAAGGGGGGCAATACCTCGCATAAATGGCGCCCATTGCATACTCGCGCCATTATGCTGTTACAATAGTATACTCAATATACTTACTTTAGATCCATGTCGGCCGTCTAAAAAGGGCTGATTACCTCTGTCCTCACAGCCCCTTCGACATGGGTATCAAATGAAAGAGTATGATAAGTAGAATACAATAAGCAATTAAGTATCTTCAATATGTCGTTAGATCCTTGGCGGCAGTCTCAAGATCCATGTATCCGTCCTTTGAGGCACTTCATCTGTGTAAAATTCATATCTCGAAAAATACCAAGTCAATGGATGGTTTTAATAGACTACTGTTGGCTTATAGGTGCAGGGAGGAGTACCAGGTCCCAGCTAGTAGTTTAATAATTCTGCGTTTCCGCACGTTAATTGAACATCGTTCTTTCTTTGTGTTTGCAGCACAACATGGAACTCTCTCTCTAAAATATATTAAATTTAATTTGAATCACCCCGGCCCGCGGGGTCATTTGGGTTGGTCTAGAAGTTCGTTTATAATTAGCTCAGCACTGCTGCAGACAAATCTCCCGTAATCAGTATTCCCGAAATCAAAAGTAAGGTTCAGTGCCGCCTGTCTTAGGACCTCTAACCACTTTTCTATACTTCAAACTAAGCTTACTACTAAGCATTACACAATGACGGACGTACTGGTAGTAGGGTAGGTGATTCCTGAGCTGAGATTCAAATTAAAAAAAATACATTACTAAATGTAAAGCTTCAGAGGAAAGATTCTGAATGCAAGGTGTAGAGTAGTGATTGTGAAGACTGTAGTAATTTGGATTTACCAATTTAATTATTTTCACAGAGTGAGCATCCATTGTAGCAAAACGAAATATGAACTGTGTGCTCTGAGGGATCTGCTAAGGGACGTGTTCCTTGCCAGCTGCCCCACATCCCGAAGGGTCAAGACTGCAACCTTTAAACTCCAGTTGCTTCCTTCGCTGTTCACACAGTGATTATTTACACAAACTTTCTAGGTTGGAAAAAAAGAATTAAAAATTTTCAAGTAATAATTATCGGATTATTAAAATAAACTCATTTGGCAACTACTTAAATGAATAAGTAGCAAGTAAGGAGCACTCCCTCACAATTGCGGAAAACTTTCGAAATAGTCGAGATAATGAGATAATTTCTCCTAAACCAAACTAATTTAAATTTTCCATAGCAAATAATTCCATTTAAAAGTTTCCCCAAGAAATAGCTGGGGAGCGCAGCGCCCCCGGCGTTAAGCGGATTATCTGTTGTTCGGCTTTATTTAAAGCGTTTGCCGCGCCGTTTTCGGAACGGGCGAATTCATGGCGCTCTGTTAACTCAATTAGTGCGTGTGTCAGGAGCCGGCGAGGAGTCAGAAAGAAGCTGGAAATTGTTTAAACAATTACGAAAGCCGAATTAGCCGCTCTCAAATTTCCAATTCATTGTGAGCACAAAAGTCACTATTCCCGGCAAAAGTTTCCCGTTGCTGGAAGGTTAACTACTGAAAATGTAGGGACAAGCAGGACCCAGATCCTGACAGAAAACACCCAAGAATGCTCCGCCAGTATAAGTAACGAAATGAGAAACTGTGCTAAATGCAATTTCCACCACCAACAACAAAAAAGAAGTTGATAAGAAAAAGTTTTTCTCCTTTTTCCTCGGTTGTATTCATCTGGGGAAAAAGTTTTCCATTCAGGATGCCCCGAGGGTAGATAATAGAGTTAAATTGGGCTCATTCCAGAGGGTAGCAAGAGATTTTTCCGGGGCTCCCAGGGGAATATAGATTTCAACCGGCTGGGCAAGGGGCTCCTGCCGTTTTTCATTCGGCCACACACTACTGTTAAGAAATCAATCCTGTGTATTCGTCCTTCTCTGACGGGGGTGTGCAAAGCAACGGGGGATGCCTGCCAATGGAGGAAAATCGTAAATATTAAACCGAACTTGAGGAAGTGGCGAAGAAAGCTGATTCGTAATAAATCCAATCAAAGGTTTCATTAATCACGTGGATTCATCCGTGACCGCATGGGTGGTGCCCGGGCAGATTTTATTAATTTATGTTTTATGAACATTGATGTGGCGAAAGGACGGCACAAAAGTTTGTCATTATTCCGGCAACGTTTCGTAATGGAGTTTTGCAGGGTGAAGCAGAATTGCAGCTTTTTATTCGCATTTCGATTGAGTTCGCAGCTCCTCCGCAACTTCGGATAGGAGCACAGTCATGATAAACAGCTTGGATGTTTGTCGATGTAGACTAAGAGCTCTTGAATAACTCTTGATGTTGTTGCTACAGCACTGAAGAATTGTATTCTGCACATATCGACATTATTTGCGGATGTGAATTTCATTGATCTGGTACATTACCCTAAAATGAACTTTCTCTGATTTTTTCTTCTTGTCGAGACCTATTTATGGGATTTTCTTTGTCATCTGTCGTCTTTGGTTGATTATCTTGCTAAGAGAGTCGTTCAAAGTCGAAAATTCAATTACGAAACCACCATTATTATCACATCGATCAAAGGATGACGTATCGGACGACTGTTGCTCTTGGGAGAGAGAGACCCATTGGGAATTGCTAGTTGATCTTTGAAAGAGTCCTGCCTTAAGTCCTCCGGCCAATCGAGTCCCGTGATAACTACCGCTCCTCTAATCAGCGGCGGACATTGATACACCGTGCGCCTCGGGATCCCCGATGCATTTTTGAAACTTCGGTGTTCGACTTTAAAATTCTAATCAAGGCTTGCTCGTTCCCATCGATACCCAACTTTTTTATGTAAAGTCCAAGCTCAGGATTCGGCCTTTTTACATTCAGTTCGTCATGTCGTACTCGTCAGGATGCAATATCAAGTAGCCAAAGACAACCTAGAGGAGTCTGGAAGATACTGAAGAAGGAGGACCTTGCACTTGTTCACACCAAAGAGAAGAAATTTGCACTAAGCCTACGAATGTAACAAAATTCAAAACCAAGAATTTTTGTAACAGGGCTACGATTTCGCACAGTTGATATCAAAATTAGCGGGATATAGTCTAGTCGGAAAGCTATTCCTTCTGAAAGAAGTAAATCCTGGAAAACAGTCGACAAAGGATGTGACGTCGGTAGTACCAGATTAACAGGTGAAAAGGGGGGTGTACCGTTTGGTAGGTGAACATCAGACATCTTACTCGATTAAGCCTGCCTTGTTGCGTCCTTAGACGAACCCAAAATATGAAGATTAAAATAATGAACAGACATAAAACACATTCCACAATAGTACCTGACACACAAACAGTGGCGTAGCAAGAAATATTTTCAAGGGTTAAATAGTTATAAGTCGAGTCCTGAACTTTCAGTTATGTTTTAATAGAAATAAGACCAGAAGAAGTGCTTTAGAGGAATTCAGTTTATCAACTATTGACATATATGACCAATGCTTGGGGAAAATGCTTTTCGACTGCAATGATTTCGCCACGACAAGTGGCTGAGAGTGGCTAGATGGGCTATATTTCTAAAAGAATTTAATTACATTCCAGATTGCACATCGTTCAGGTACTAAAATCAGGTAGGTAGGTGCGTTGAGCAGAATTGCAATACAAATTGTCGATATGTTAACTTACCTAATTAAACAAGAACAGGAGGAAGATCAATATTTAAGAGCTATAAGTAAGATATTAAAGAGCTCTGCTCATGAAGATTTTTACCTTAAAGATGGCTTTTTATTTAAGAATTCACCGGAAGAGTAAATTGTCATTCCCATATCAATGGAAGAGGAGATCATTAAATCTGCTCACAGGCAGGGCAGCTGTTAAGACCGAAGTCTTAATCAGGAAAACCTACTTTATTCCTGAAGACTACATACATCCAACGGCGCTGCAGC
This sequence comes from Thereva unica, assembly GCA_949987705.1. Classification (NCBI taxonomy): domain Eukaryota; kingdom Metazoa; phylum Arthropoda; class Insecta; order Diptera; family Therevidae; genus Thereva; species Thereva unica. The sequence goes on from OX465281.1 coordinate 38,498,466, forward strand.
CCTAATCTAGCCTTGGCTTCGTCTAGGACATTTGTGCAACTTTGATGGTTCTTTGCAGCATGTCTCCAATTTCGAATGTTAAGCCTCTGTTTTCCCCTTGTGTCTACCTACTACTATGTTTCCTAAAATTTCTGATACTATAAGCCGGTTTGGTGTCCTCCATCCTCATTACGAGGCCGGCAAGTCTTAGTCCACTAATTGTTATCAAAGTGAAGTGAATACTAAGGCACTCCAGTTAGTCAAAAGAAGCATAGAATGCATAACGGCAGAAGGCAAGCTTGGAAAACGGGAAGGTCTAATAACAGCCATTGATAAAAAAAGATCGGCCTCTTCAAACATTGCATATAGATTATGTAAGTCCAGTATAAATTTGTTTGGTTGTACCCCGCGTCAAACGTGGAGGTTGTCGACTGATTGATTAAGCTGAAATAAATTTTTGGTAACCCAAGAACTTTAACACCGGACCGAGGAACAGATTTTACAGCCAAACTGTTTCAAAATGGCCACATACAAAAAGCATACCACATTCGTTAATCACTACTGGCGTCCTTAGGGGAAGGTAGAGTGGATAAATCGAATCCTAAAACCGTTTCTAACCAAATTATCAAAAGCGGAGCGAAATGCGTTGTACAAGCACGAGTTCAACCAATGATAAATAATACCCAACAATAATAATAATAATAATAAAATCTAACGTATTTGAGCTGGCATGGAAAAGAAGTTAGCAGCATCGCCTTTACAAGCGCCGATAACGCGACGATAGGATATGCAGCAAATGGTACGGCGAGAAGCCAAACAAAATATGACTAACCTTCAGGAGAATAGGAACCAAGGCAATAAGAAAAGTAAACTTACAAGTGTCTATAAGGAGGGCGTCTTGGTTGCAGTCAAGGTTTCGGGTAAGGGGGATTGTCCCCCCGTTCCTACTCCACTGCTCACATTCGCAAGAGACTATGCATCATTGTCAATTTCTGATAGCTAGGTTTAGAATTTTAGAAGCTGGCAATAAGAGTGGACCAAATCAAGGGAACAGCCAAACCGAAGCCCGCAAATGTTCCACGCATAGATCAACAATGTTTGTTGTTTGTGCAAAAGTGCGCATTTACTGAGGAACTGTGCAAATTACCAACAACCAAAAGTGAATAAAAGATATAAGGCATCCAAGGCAAATGAACTATGTATCAACTGCTTTGGAACGAGCCATCGCGCTGGACAATGTCCTAGTACGACCAGGTGTTTCCAATGTGGAAAAGCTCATCATACGACTCTGCACAGACTTCGAGCATCAAGCCATCGACAGCATCGTTGCTTGGAATCCACCATGTTAAGGGAATGAAGCACTGAACACTCAAACACAGACATATTTCTTCCGAGAATCTACTCATGAGTCTCAACATGTGTTACTGGACCACCGCACTAGTCCGGAGAATCTCCCTCCGGACGACAACAAACATACAGGGCTTTTATCGATCCTGGATCTCAAGTTACATTTATACGAGAAGAGTAGCGTACAACTCAAAAAGGAATCGGTACAAACTGCTCTTTCGGTAGTCAGTGCCATGCCAGCCAGAAGCATCACGAATAAAGTCACATTACGGCTGAAATCACGAAACCAACACTCGGAAACCATATAGGCGGAAGCACTCGTGTTGAAACAAATCACGAATCCATTACAAACGCCGAATGCCCTAGTACGTCGATCCAACGTTCCACTAGTCAGGATGCATCGAGATCCTCCTGGGTGTGAACATCTTCCCTACCATCATCATCGACGGCCTAAAGAAAGGACAGAAATTATTAGAAATAGGGAAGAGAAGAAAGATGGAAAGTGATCTTAAGTCTGGGAAATGGAAAGGCCATGCTACGAAGTGGATTCGAAATACGGCTTACTGGGCAGTCGCGCGCTTTAACTTATATACCGAGGCTACTGTTCGAGTCCACTTTTTCTTGCTAGAATCGATCCCACCTATACCAAGCTGAGTGCCATCTATTCCAGGGTTGGTACTCCCAACACCTAGACTCAACCGGTTCGTCCGAGTTCGGAATCTACAACCGATCTTTCAGCCACTTTTCCTTCACCAACCTCCGACCCTGCCTGTACTTTTTAAGCATACTCCAAAAGTTTTCTAACATAAACAAATCCCAAACAAACAGTAGTTTCAGCTCCCCCATACAACAGCGAATCAATAAGCTTCTAAGTAGTGACTGCACGAAGGTAACTAGCATTTGGGGCAGTGATTTTCTCATGATTTTAGGGAGAAGCTCCATATGGCGTGATACAACACATGCACTCATAAATAATTAAATTCGATTTTCGTCCCTGCATTCCCCAATCTCAATTTCGGGCAAAGTTTATACTGGGGTAACTTTGGCCCCTAAATCAAATGGCGGTACATCTGCTAATAATTTTGTGGGCGATATACTGATAAGCTCGAGGTCTGTGTAAATAAGTGTTAAGTGACTCTGCTCTAGACCCCATATGTGGGAGGAATGGAAGAATCACTTTAAATCACTGTATCGAACAAATAAAGTTTTCTGTAATGCTTAGTAAATGTTGTAAAGACAAACTTGCATGATAGAAGGGCGAGAGCCTCGTTCCGAAAACGTTTTTGGTTGTTGCGGCGATGAGAACGAAAACCCAAATCAAACTTTAAAATTGAACTCAAAGTTCATTAAAATAACTTGGGTTTGGAAAGCAACCGAACTAACTAATTACAAATAATAAATCTTGTTTTCTGCGGAAGTCATTTGCATGGATTAAATAGAGTAAGAGACCCAGTGCACACACCGCATCTTGCTAGTAGATTGTCACTGGCTCCATATATTTAAGCTGTTTACCCTTCCTTTAGATAAGAGGTGTTTTAAATTTAACGCCAATATTTGCAAGCTTTGGCACAAGTTTTTGGTGATTTATGATGCCAAATGCTTTTTAATTCCAGAATTGGGTACGCAGTTTATTCGGAAAAGGAGTAAAAAGCAGTGGCGGTTCGCAAGATTCAGGATAAGGGAAGCAATGCGCAAGGCGAACGATAAAAGTAAAAGTATCGGATTCAGATAAGCAAAACATAAAGAATTGTTTGCAGTCTAAAAAATTTTGTTTGGAACATGTTAGTTACATCGAATACTATACGAAATGGCCATTTTCTAGCGCTAGCAACCAATCCCGTAAGTTATCGGCCATTTTGTGAAAATTTTATCGTTTTGGTCGTTCTATTTAAATATTAGATGCGTTTATCTCGGTCAGTATAGGTCCGAAAAAAGCAAAAAAAAGAGGCTGTTCGTTATGAAATTGGCTATCAGCGGTTACAATATGAAATTTTTATCTGTACACATAAATTTTAGTTTTTTGTTTATAACTTCGGATTTTTCAGTCCACTTATACTATATAAACACTAACTGGTTAGAATTTTGGGTCAAAATATCTTATACAAATCCCAAAAATTGACTTCAATTTTGAAAATTAATTGCCCTTTAATTATTGTGCATAGCATCGTATGAGGTTTTTTCTCTTTTAAAATGTAGTATTATTTTATGATGATGAATTAGAAAATTTTTTTTAAACTTCAAAAAGTGAAAAAATCGGATTTTTTCGTTAATATTTTCAAAATAGTTTCGCTGCTAGTGGGCGTTTTGCGCCTTTTTTTCAGATTATGTTATAATTATCACGATTTAATTATAATTAAAGCCTCCAAAGAAAAGCCGTTGAAAAACTGCAACTACAACTTTCAACTCATTTAATTTTTCATTCAAATGCATAATTTGGCTCAAAATCTAAAAAAAATGGTTATAATAAAACCCTGCATACCTCGCATACACCCCCACGACAGCAATCATTACATTCTCCTTGCAAAAAACATTTCTGGCAACCCGTTCATAAAAATATTCTCTATCCCTTTAAATCACCATTAAAGAGAATCATAAAAGATATAATGGAAGCTTCAAATGTTTCAGCTTATTTGAATACACACCGCTCGCCACCCCATTAGAAAAAGAGAAACTTCACTTATCCTCCATCTTTTCTTCCTTCACTCAAATATACAAAGCGAAATTTCATATTTTAAGAGTCAAAAACAAAATTTCGAAGCAAAATTTTAAGAGCAAATTTAATATTGCTCGAAGCCAGAACAGATTACCAGAAAACGAAACCAAAAAACAAAGAGAATTTGGTGGATACAGAAAATTTCTCTTTCTTCGACTTCTCAATTCCGCCTATTTGGTTCCGAAGAAGCTGCGTTTAGCTCAGCTTCTGAGGGCACTGTATTAACGCAAACCTTTGAGTGAGTGTGGTTTCAATTAAAGTGAATGTGTTGGAGTCTTCACGTCGATTTTTTGGGCCAAATAAGCTGGAGATATTACAGCTTCCCCATGTTGTGTAATTCCTCGGGCACGATAAGAGCGGCAGAAAAATTGAGAGAGGCACTTTAGTATTGTCACTCTGCCCCTCGCCACTCATATCATGACCATGGCCTAACATAACATGGGGAAGCTGTAATATCTCCAGCTTTAGTGTTTCCAGAGGAGGATATATATTAAGATTTTTCTTGTGATTAATCTTGATATATTTAAATTTATTTTTTTTAGGAAGTTGTCTATTTGGTCAAGGGAAGCATTGCTTCCTTTGCTTCCAAAGAGGAACCGCCACTGGTAAAAAGTTGTCACAAATGTATGTCATAATAAAATGAATAGGATTCAAACTTTGCTATATATTTTAAAGGAATTTTCCTGTCCTACGAAACCCCGAAACAGCATCCGAAGATGGTGGAACAACAGTGATCTCTGCAGAGAAAGGAGAGAAGTTAGAAAACTATTAAACAGGACAGGTAACTGGAACCGCTACAAGAAAACCCTCACAGATTACAAAAAAATAGTTGAGAAGGGATACCGTTAATCTATTAATGATTCATTTGCAGGGTTCTCTAGTAACTGAACCTGGAGTGGATTTAACCCAACACTGGATTGGAGGCAGTTTTTCTCTACCTCGGTCCTACAATAGGAAAAAAGCTTGGCCAGCAATGCGATCGAAGGGAGTACTAGCATCTTCAATCCCTTTACGGCTACTAAGAGCCCAAATCTTCCGGGCTCTTCCCCAGAAGGGCTTGGAAAAGGCCGTAACAATCTCCATGCCACTATTCCGGTATAGCTTTGCGCCGGCCAATATTCCACTGGTGGTGGAGAGAGGGTAGCGTTGTCTTTATTCCTAAAGCAAAAGTCCTATTTTTACTTTCTCCTGAAAACGATGGAGAAGGTTTCAGAAAAGGATACTAAGGAGGCCTTACATCGCACCCACTCCACTGCTTGCGGATTTACAGAGACTGTCATCGTCTTACTAAAGGAAGATATTCAGAGTTCCCTCGGAGAGCTAAGGAAATATTTCTCTGCGTTTTTGAAGATGTCGATGGAGCGATTAAGGCTGTTCTCTCCTATCGCCGTTCTGGGTGCTGTGCTGTGATTAAATTGGCTAAGTCGTAAAGCATTCACCTAGAAGTGAAGAAGGATGCTCTGGCCGGTGCGCTGTGTCTATAGGGGATATTCTCCTTTAACCTCGGAGATTTTGGGAATCAACCAAGGAATAAAATCTGAAGCTCTAAAATCGTTTATGGCGTTTATCAGAAGCCATATGTCTGTAAGGTGCTGTACCAAATTACTAAACAGCTCACGGGAAAGCACTCTACTAAAAAGCATGCCGTTAAGAGTGCGGATGGAAGGCTGCTGTGCAGCGACGAGGATCAGCTCCAAAGATGGAGAGATTACTTCTTCGTCGCCCTGAATGGTTCATTTACACAGGAACCTCAGGAAACCAGCAACAATGCACAGCCATTAAGAATTACCACCCGGGCCCCATCCAAGACGGAAATAGTAACCGCAATTCATGCGATGGCCAATGGTAAAGCAGCTGGAAAAGATGGCATCCCGCCAGAATTGTTGAAAGCCGATTCAAGCCTCATAGCAGATGCGCTTCAGCCAATCCTGAAAATAGCATGGAACACCTGTACCTTTCCGGAGGATTGGACGGAAGGTATCATAGTCAAAATACCAAAAAAGGGGGACCTAACAATATGCGACAACTGGAGAGGCTTCTGTTTACTATCTACAGTGGGCAAAATTTTGTCCCATATATTACTATCTAGGATAAGTGAGGCAGTAGACCGAACGCTTAGGAGGCAGCAGGCCGGATTCAGGGAGGGCCGCTCATGTATTGATCATATCAACACCTTACGAATAATAGTGGAGCAGTCTACTGAATTCCGATCCCCCCTTTACCTTGCTTTCGTAGATTATGAGAAAGCGTTCGACTCGGTCAATAGGAGCTTTATATGGCAGGCACTACGGCGACGTGGTCTGCCTGATAAAATAATAGAATTGATAAAAGCCCTATATAACAATTCCAAATGCAGAGTTCTCCATAATGGAAAATTATCCGACAGCTTTGAGGTGAGCTCAGGAGTACGACAAGGATGCCTACTCTCGCCTTTACTATTTCTTATAGTAATAAATGACATCCTTGTCGGCGCTCTAGATAGTAGAACAGGCGGCATACAATGGGGTTTGTTAGACCGCCTTAAGGATCTCGACTACGCAGATGATATCTGTTTGCTGGCCCACAGACACCAGGACCTCAAAAACATGATTAACAATTTGGCAACAGAAAGTAGTCCAGCAGGCTTAAGGCTAAATCCGACTAAAACTAAAGAAATGCGGATAAATGCGCTGAATAACCGTGATGTGGAACTGGTCGATAAATTCTGCTACCTCGGTAGTATTATTACCGAAAATGGCGGTGCAGAAGAAGATGTCAGTTCCAGAATAAATAAAGCACGAGGCGCATATGCATGCCTGTTCCGCATATGGAGATCAACGGAGATCTCAACTAACACCAAATTGCGGCTGTTCAACTCCAACGTTAAGGCAGTACTTTTGAATGGTTGCGAAACATGGAAAGTCACCCAATTCATCACAGGGCGCCTACAAGTCTTCATCAACAGATGCCTGCGTCGTATCCTAAAAATCCGCTGGCAGGATAGAATTTCAAACGAAGAACTATGGCGCCGTGCCGGCCAAGAAAGGATAGACGACCAAATCAGACGAAGGAAATGGAATTGATTTGGCCACACCTTGCGACGCGAAAACGAAAATCTAGCCAAACAGGCCATCGACTGGAATCCGCAAGGATCCCGTCGAGTCGGAAGACCTAGAACAACTTGGAGGAGAACCCTACTAGCAGAAGCCGCAACAACTAGGAGATCCTGGGCGGAGCTGAGAGCTGTCGCGCAAAACAGAGTCCGCTGGAGGGCAACTGTTTCCGCCCTATGTCCCATGAGGGATTAAAGGAGCGCAATGATGAATGATATGTCTCCCAATGGCGCTTCAGCGCAACTTTAACCTTGGTCCTGAGATCCTGAGGTCTGATATCAATGTTCAACCAATTTACCGTGATGGGGGGGGGGATTTGGGGGAGTTTTTTGGAGGGTAAGCATCTTTAGGGTTTTTTAGGGGTGATTAATATTATATTTTAACCCTGAAGCTGTTAAATAATTTCCTAACGGCAAGAAAAGATCAGGCAATAATATTCCATTCTATCCAAAGCCCGCTATAGCCCGGATCGAGAGTTGGCCTCTTCTAGAGCATTTTTCCATGTTTTCCGGCTCTGGAGGTTGAGATCCGCATATTCAAGTAATTATACAGACTGTGTTGCTATCGATGCCATTCCCTGGGCTGACGTTTTCTTTATTACCCATTTTAGGGCCAGGTTGGAAAGCATTGGGGCCAGACCCATTCTCTTGCCTAAGACCTTGTCCCACTTCGAACCCTTCTGTTACTGTATTTTGGATATATGCAATATTATTATTTTATCTAAATGGCCTCTAGTCCGATTCTCAGTTGTAGTGAATCGAGTCAATTGCAGTCGATGAGAGTTGACGATTGCATTTAGATGGTCGAAAGCTTGTGTTCCATCCATCCATCCAATGGCGCTGCAGCCCAAATCGAGCCTTGGCTTCCTCTAGGGCATTTATCCAAGTCCATCCCTCTCCTCCTGGGTCTAACTACTGGCCTCCATCCTTATAACATGGCCGGCTAGCCAGCCAGTTGATTTTTATAAACGCTGCGAGTTTTGGGTCGTCGAAAATTTCATACAACTTGTTGTTGTATATCCTTCGCCATATTCCATCCACTCGCGTTGGGCCTGTTATGCATCTGAGATCTTTCCCCTCAAACCTGTTGGCAGTTGGCCCTATGTTGACCTGTTTGTCCTAAAACCAGCTTGATATTCTCCTGTAAGGCCTTCCGCTATAGGTCATAATTTTGGTTTCACAAGGAATGTGAAGGTTTTGTAGCTGGTATTGAGGAGTGAAATGCGTTTGTAGTTTTTACAGGTTAATTTATCTCACTTCTTGTAGATTGGAGATATAATGCTTGCTTTAGTTGCTTGCTTTAGTTGGTTTAGTTGCTTTAGTTGCTGTACGAATTTGGGCGAATTCTGATGAAAATGTATACAATTTCATTAGAATTCGCACAATTTCGTACAAATTCTGATGCTTTAGTTGCTTGCTTTAGTTGCTTGCTTTAGTTGCTTGCTTTAGTTGCTTGCTTTAGTTGCTTTAGTTGCTTAGAGCGGTGATTGCTATGCCGTATTTTTCCAGTACAAATAAAAGCGAACGCAGAAGGCCCGTCCTGTTGAGCGTTCTGATGCTTCAAGTTCCAAAATCAAATTCCAAATTTCGTTGCCTGGTTCCTTGCCGTCCGTCCTGTCTTGTCTGTCTCACAACTTAAAATTAAATTTTCTAAAATTTACCTGTGTATCTAATGACCAACATCGGTATAATGTCGTGAATTACTAGTCCTGTGACGTTACTGATATCTTTCTCGTAAATCCTGATTATACCAAGGACGAATTTGCGATTACGTACCAAGAATTGTTTTTCGAAAAGAGGATGTCAACGTCTCGATTAACCGCCTACACAGAGAACTGGGCCCAAATATTTATATCTCCTCGAGGTATGGTTGGTCTAGCTATAACATTAGATTTTACTATTTTTAGATTGTTATAATAACCGTTGTCATAAATTCTCCTCCTTTTTCCGGATTTAAGACCGGCAGTTTATCCTGACGGAATTAAAAAATCTATACTAACGTAAAAATGACATCTCTCAGATTTGTTTGTCCACAGGCACATAAGCAACCACGCCAAAACTGTAAGTGGCAAATCTCTTCTATCTGCTTGCAGTGTTTTATAACAAAAATAGTCAAAATCGATTTTTATCCTAATCCTTGAATATCACGCTTAAAGGTCAGACGACACCCCAGCACACATCCCACATAATCCTCCCTATAAACTTGCCCGACCAGCACACTACATCCAATACAATACACAGGCAAAACTACTAAAGAAGCAGCAACAGCCTCTCCTAAATGGTATCCTTCCGAAAATCCAGCAAATTTATATTTAATATTTCATAATCCAAAGGACTTGCCCGAAAAAATCCTCTTAACTTTCATTCTGTTGTGCTAAACTTCATCAGTCATTTCCGATTATTCGCATATCTCCTTCCATGGGGAGCCTCTATTAACGCGGCTGCCATGCTGTAAGTCCATATTGCTCGCACAGCTGGAGCTCCTTTAAGGACTGGTGTGTGTCCTGTTTATTTATGGGTCTCATCGCTTAAATTGGATTACGACCGGATCACGGGTTTTTCGTGTATGGCTGAGCTTTCCGTTCTGCTTGATTTTTGTCAGCAAAAATATCCTGAATGTATAAGGAGCATTACAAGGACTTGAAAAGGGGGCGAGATTCTTCCAATTGAACACGCTTCCCCGCCACACTCGCTAAGCCCCGGCCTAAATTGGGTGTATTCGCTTGAATAAATTTCCAGACGAATCCTGATAATTCGACTGCTTTAATACTGATAAGCATCGGGCCGAAGGATACTCGCATCGCCTTGCGGATTTCCTGTTGAATATTAAATTTGTCACTTGAGGATCGGCCGAGACTTCTCTGACTGTGTGCGGCACTGGGGACTTGATTCGTCCTCCGTGCCCCCGCGCGCTCCCCCCTTTCGTGCCAATTACAAACAATTAGTCACTGCCCGAAATTTGACTGATTGACGCCGGCTGGGGGGCAAACGGCCCCCTTCAGTGCCCCCATCCCCTCCAAAGTGCTGCCGGTGATTGTGTTTGACTTATTTTCGACTTTTTGATTTTTGATTTTAAATTTAAAACAAAACTTGGACTCAGCGAAAAGGAATTCGGTTTAGACAACAGCGGAGTGAAGTCGACCGTTGTGTGACTTAATTTGTTGCTGGCGCAGCTCCCCAGCTTTTTGGGACTTGTTTCTGGGCTACAAATGGCCCGGGGAGCAGCTTATAAAGGGGGAATTGGGTCTGTGATTTTGGCACCTTTGTAGAATTAGAATTTTAATTTGGATTTAAATTAAATTAATTAAGATTACGATAAGACAGTGAAAAGGTCAAGGGATTGGCCATGGAGCGATGATATTCATTGCGAAGGGTGCGTTCAGCTTATTAAGTTGTCAATATTTAATGCTATTTGCAGCTTTATTTACTTTTTATTGAGCAGCTAAACAAATAATTATTTGGTGCAGAAGGGAGCTTTGTATTGGGCTACAGCGGGAAAAGCGAAAATTGAATAATTAAATACAAGAAAAAAGCAACTGAGCAATGAATTTAGGCGAAATTGAGGATTAGGAAATGATCAAAGAAACAGAAGATGATACAGCATTTATTAAACCACCAACAAATAAATCATAAAATTCACAGAAGCGGGAAGTTATCAATATTATGTGATCTCTTCAACCATGGTCGTCAATTGCTAGTCATTGCACGACTACTGTTATAAAAAATAAAAAAAAAATTTAAAAACCGACTTCAGAAAAAAACCGCACAAAATGCACCAAAAAGGATGAAATAATTGTTTGTAATTCTTAACAACATTAATCCAATTTCGGCCACATCCACACATCTAAAGCTGAAGCCATCAAACGAGACGAGACGATTTTGTTGTTCTGAATGGTTCAGTCGTTCCGAGCCGTCTGTATCTACGATAAAGGAGTTCACGTTCCCGGATTAGCAGTCTAACTTCGGAGTTATACCAAGAACAAGACACTCCGGGTTCTTACGAATTCGTTTGAGTGGCACACACTCATTGAATGCAGCTGAGATAATGGAAGTGAACATCTGTACTTTCTCATCAATAGAGTGTAGACTACACATGTGTCACGTGTAGAGGTAGAGTGAGACATGGAAAAGAATCATAGTCAATATTACTATAATCCCTGTATGTAAACCCAATACCTCATCAAAAAAAAGTAGTAAAAGGCAATGCAGATGACATGGTGATCTATGAGAAGTTCCTCTTGACAATCAGCAAAAATGTCGAGACAACTCGTGGAAAGGTTATAGTGTCGTTTAAGCGTTGGAAGCTATCCGTTAATCCGGAAAAAACAGAACTGATGGTTTTCACCAATAGAACAAATATCCCGGTTTTCATTCTGATACTAAACTTATACCGATCAGCTAAGTATTTGGATCTTAAACAACCAAAACTAAACTGAAGCCTCAATATCGAAAAGAGCCAAAAGAGAGCCAGCATAGCTTTCTATGCCAGTAAAAATACTTTCGGCAGGACATGGAGCTTCAAACCACCTAATGGCTGGCTCTACACAACAGCGATTTGACCATTGCTTCCATAAGTCCGTGCTTAATGGTAGCCCTCACTTTCAAAAAAATATGGCATATCTAGACTAGGCCAAATCGAAAAATTGTGAAAAACCCCTACTGAAAAAAGGAAAGAATGTAATTCTCGATTTGCTACCACGTAATTTATATATCAGCTACGAGAAACGAGTTCCTGGATATATCAGAGGTATAGACACAGCAATTAATTGCACTCTATACTTCTGTGAATGGTAGATGGGCCAACGAACTTCATACTTTAAATCGGGACTCAATTTCAACCCAGGTTTCGATGTCCAGATTGTGGGAATCTTCCAGCCATACAAGGTGGCTTTAAATTATAGTCGGTTGTAGGCACTGGAGGTTTTTGCTGCTGAAGAGAGATATCAGAATGCACATTCTTTTCAATAACAGGTGAGCTCCTGATGAAGAAGTCTACCATCATGCCGAGAGACTATAGACCCTTGAGAGAATTTTTGAAGCCTTAAATATGAGATATGATCCCGTTCTTAAACAGGATTTGTACACAAAGGTTACAAAAGTGTGCCTTTTCAGCGCCAATTGTGTCTCCGTCCTTGTTCGTTGGACGTTGGTCATGTAATTATGAGCAACCCTTGCATACAACAACTGGCAGATTGGAACCAATTCGCAATATGCAGTATAAAATCCCCAAAACTACCCTTGTACTTTTCGACATCGATTTGGAAAGGCATCAGTTACTTCTCTCTAGTTTAAATCCCATAATTCCAATCACATAACCCACATACTAAAAATCGCTGGACTTCGTCCTCATGAATTAAATCTCCGAAAGCTGCTTTCCAACTAGTTAATCTACAATTTACATCTCACTTAATACTATCAAAGGTGCACTAAATTAAAACTGAATTACGAAACTACATCCATGAAATATGAAATAACATTTATGAAAATCCGCCAGCGTTCTCACAAAACATGCTACGAGCACATTCAAAATTCATTTGCGATATTCTAAAGATAAGTTTTCAATATCAGCAAAAGTTTACAACATAAGTGCACCACGTTAGACTGCAGGGGATGAAATCGATGCTCAAGATTACCGCCATCGAAGCTCGCTTCATAGTAGCAGTAATAATCGAAATCTACTGGATACCATCGTAATCTCCACACTGAAAGTAGTTTTTGCACATCTGCAGCAAGGACTACCCCAAGGAGGAGCCGAGAGTTCATCTAGCATATTATAGGGGGGATCAGAAAATTGCATTGTTGCATCGTGAAAAGCCATAAGAAATTCATTCAATTTTTATTTGCCAGCGTAATGCCTTTCTGATATCGAAATGGATGCCAGCGATAAATAATGAAACGAACTTTACCTGATGCCGTTGTGGAGCCACTAAAAAGAACACCTTAAGCCCTCCCCCACCCTGAATACTTTATATGCAGCTCGGCAATATTCCGGGTGCTGCAGTGGAGCCCTGTGCTGCGCCTTTTCCGTGGAGCTGCCTGCCGTCATTTTCCTGAACAATAGAAGCCCTAATCGAATAGCGAAAAAAAATTTAGGGCGACGACGATGATGAAGGAAGTTGTTGGGGTAGTTGTAAGTTCTCTCCTTTGACTCAAGCAGTTGTTCGCCCACCCTTTGTACAAATGTCTAGAGGAATTGGGTGAGCCGGGCTCCCTTCCGTCCGTTTCGTTGGGGACGACAACATCAAGATGTCGTCGTTGGGCCCGCACCGGACCAGAACTCCCTGCCCATTACTTTTTAAGCGCCCTTCTGGTGTACTAGTGGATTTCAGATGTCGAGATCTTTTAGATGAATATTTCACAGCCATTGTCATCATAAATTATTCAATTGGAGTATTCTTATCCAGGAGCTGATAGCTTCCGAGAAAACTGAAGGATATTCACTCAATGGGCCCAGCTTGAATTGTGTGCCAGAATGTAATGGAGTCTACTTACACAAACACATTCAACAGCGGCTGTGGATGTGCTCAATTGGATAAAACTTCGTCCTTGGTACAGAAACTTAAAGTATATGACAAACTAAAAAAGTTTCTACTGAATACAAAAGTTCCGATATTTGAATTTTATTAGGATGAAATTTTTGGAATTCACGTCAACAGGTTACAGAAAACGAACAGCTGTAGAGGAAGTTTCACGTAAATTGCAGGACCTTAAGATAGTTGGGGAAATTTAAATTAAAGATTATTCTGTCAATTTTGGAAAGTTTGTCTTGTCCTTGTTTGAGTTCTTCTATTACCTCACGCAGAAGTTTACGAAAGTATTATGAAATTTCTTAACCGGATAGGATGTTATTGCAATGATGTTATCGACAGGTGCCAGGTAATAAAAATACGGACGATGACGATTATCTTTGTCAAACAAGACACCATATTCTTCGAGTATACACTATATGCTCCACCATCATATCATGACTAACTGAGCAAGACCCAGACTATATTAATCTTGTCTTGGGCTTGCTTTTGTTCATCATTTTGTTCGAATTACCGGACGGTAATGGACAGTTACTACTGCTAGTTGATAGATGAGGCCAAGATTGCTTATCGTAACAAACAACTCCGGCAACCGATTCCCAATGTTCTCCTGCTCCACATCCCGCGCCCGCTTAGATTAACTCGCTAAATTACACTGGTAGCCCCTAGACCACCCACCACCTTCTTCGTAAGTCACGTCGGTCAATTGGACGAAACTCGGTCGGTAAAATGGACGCTTACTATTCCTGTGGTGAGAAACGAGAGGCCGGCGTCAGGTTTGTGGTCAATCGACGAGCTGCCAGCAGCGTTATCGCATTCCAACCGATATCCGAGGGTTTGGCGATTATAACCATTGCCGGAACGATCAAGACCCACAACGTACTCGTTTATGCGCCTACCGAGACCAGCCCGGACGTGAACAAGGACGAATTTTACGATCAGGTTCAACAGAAGCTGGATACGATACCTCGAACCGAATCAATCAAAATCGCGGGGGCCTTCAATGCACATTCAGGAGCAGATCGAACCGGCTGGGAAGGAACGACGGGCAACTTCCTGCTTTCTTTCGCAGCGTCAAACAATTTGATCGTTATCAACAGCATTTTCTGCCACCCATCAAAGACCAACTTACCTGGCGAAATCAATCCGGCAACGACTCGACGATGTTAGACTAGGTTTTGATCAACGCAAGATTTCGTTCGACACTTAAAGACGTACGTGCAATGCGTTAGCTCGATTGCGGATCGGACCATTATCTTGTTCGAGCGAAATTGCAGATGCGATTACAAAGAGCAAAGAAAACGGCACCTCCACTAGCCGAGAAGAATTAGGCGTGCCTACGGAACCCGGCCATCGGGCGAGAGTTTCAAATTCAACGCTGCGAAAGAAAGCAGGAAGTTGCCCGTCGTTCCTTCCCAGCCGGTTCGATCTGCTCCTGAATGTGCATTGAAGGCCCCGCGATTTTGATTGATTCGGTTCGAGGTATCGTATCCAGCTTCTGTTGAACCTGATCGTAAAATTCGTCCTTGTTCACGTCCGGGCTGGTCTCGGTAGGCGCATAAACGAGTACGATGTGGGTCTTGATCGTTCCGGCAATGGTTATAATTGCCAAACCCTCGGATATCGGTTGGAATGCGATAACGCTGCTGGCAGCTCGTCGATTGACCATAAACCTGAGGCCGGCCTCTCGTTTCTCACCATAGGAATAGTAAGCGTCCATTTGACCGACCGAGTTTCGTCCATTTGACCGACGTGATGTCCTGTTCGTACATTCCACGCGGCGAATTGAATTTCCATTTTCGGTATGACTAATTTGGGTGTTCGGCCAGTAATCTACTTCTCACCAGCAGCCCTCCTCTTTTGCCCATGCTTGGGACCTACAAAAAATTAATTTAGGTGTTTCTATAAAAAAAACTGCAAAAATAACTAGTTAGATCCTCGTCACATAAATTCACTTTGACACAATTTTAAACAAAAATTTGTCTCGCTATAGTTTTTGATAAATAAAAAAAAATCCTTCAAACTTTTAAAATCCACCAGCAAAAACAATTCCGGACATCCTTCTCAAAACAAAAAAAAATCCTTCAAAAATACAACTCATCCTGTTCCAACCATAAATCCCCACAAGAAAGTTCTAACGTCATGTCCTTATGTGGTCATGTGTGTCTGACAATGGACAAATATCCTAGAGTCCAACTTTCCTTCGAGACAAAACCTCAGCTCCAACTGGACCAGTTCATTTGTTTTCCCTAAGTCTGCAAAAACTGCGGCAACAACTTTATGGTAGAAGTGGAGATATAAGCGCCGCATCTGCTGAAGAGAACTCCCTACAGCGGTACTTATAGTGGTGAAACCGCCACTCAGGACGTCATGCCAGGGTGGAAGACAATATGGTAGTATCTTCAAGGAAATTTTAATGGACAATTTTTAATGGAGACCGGCGAGTATAATAGAAGTCCACTTATACAAGTGTGATCTGGCACGGATTGGTTGCAGCCTGCAAGTGGCGGGCGTTGGTAGCATGTCCTTCAGATTAAACCTACCCTGAAATTGAATTGCATTTGAGAAGGATGTCCCGCAATTGCTGGTGCTGCATAGGTATTAATTTTTCACATTCAGCCGCAAACCTTTGTGGTATCCAGGAGGAAACTGTTCATGTGGGTTTACCATTATTTGCTGTTTTGCATCTCTCAGGGTTTTCCTTCTTTGTGGTCATCTCAATGTTGACCATAAGTCCAACAGTCCAGCAAGAACTGATGATGCAGGCAGCAATTGTGGATATGAGACAAACCGCACTTGTGATCAAAGCAAAGCGATTGGGGGTCGAATGTGAAAGAGATTTATGTCTCCTCTGTCTTCCGTTTAAAAACACACACACAGACCCATGTATCCTTGCAGTGGAGAAGAAACTACTGACCGGAAAACGCTGTAAGTTCAGCTGCAGCTCCCATACCGATCAGAGATTAATTGCCTGGTGATGTTCTTTTGAAATCCTCGACAGGACTATCGTGTTTTCGGGTACTACGTACATTGCCACTACGGACTTTACCTCTTCCATACATCATGGTGAAGTGGAGCTACAGTTTGGTAATTGAATTTCTAATGTCCACGCAGAGACAGCAGGTCTCAACATGGGAGTAATTTGCAGCCTGATGCTTTCCATGTGCCTAAACATTATCCTGCTCAGCTAGGACCTGGGGATCACAATAAATCATTTATGGCCAGCGGCCAGCAAATTGCTGGATCTGCTGATTTCTAATCAGCCCATAAATAGTTCACCAATAACCCCTAAACACTTTTCTATGAAAAATAAAAATAAATGAAGATTAAAATTTTATATTTCGGGAATTCATGTTTTTCTTTCTTAAAGTTGCTTGGATTCACCTGCATTGCTACCATTATTCCAATTTTAAAGTTTTTTACTCACGAAAAGTTTTGATAAGAAAGAAATTTCTGAAATCCTGTGAGGATCCTTTTCCTTTTCTATTTTTATAACGGACCAATTTTGAAAATTTAATAGGAAAAAATTTATCCTTTCCTAGAAATTTTTGCTTTTGTTGTAGGAAAGTTTTTTTAAGCACGGATTTAGAGGAGCGCCTCATGAATTTCAAATTGGAATCCTATTATGACAAGGGAGAGGAAATCTTTATGTGTTCATAATTTGATTTAATCATTTTTTTATGAAATCCCTTTGAGGTGTGGTAAAAAAAATTGTATCTTAATTATGTCAGCCGTTGAGAGTGTTCAAAATGAGTCTAATAAGTCCTTAGGAAAAGATAGGTCGATATACTTTACCCAGGGTTTCTACAACTTATTAAAGCAGCGCTAAAAGTGGGATTTCCGAAGGTGCTTAAAATAGACATCTGTATGGGTGTCAGATTAATGAATACTATATAGATGGAGTGTAATCGAGTGGCTGTGAAGCCAAGTCAGGGTTTTGCAAGTAGGCTCCATTTTTTGAGCTTGAGTTTCGGTTTTAATTTCAATAATTTGTTGATAATATTGTTACGTTTTTACAGCTTAACGGATTCGTAGGATTAATTAAGGAATACAATTTTTAAATGTTTACACAAAAATTTATTTATTAAAAACCAAACACAATTCAATAACAAACACAATTCTTAAAGTTTACTATTATAGTTGCAGTTTAATATCTCACAATATTAAATTCTATTTATCGCTTTTACTTCACTTTTCAATCACCACTTTTCGCTTTAGGTCACTTTTATCACTGTAGATCACTTTTATCACTTAAGAACACTTTCATCGCTTTTCGAATCAAACTGACCTTATTTATCTATCGAAGCTTCCCCTTTATCTAACTTCAAGAACTTTCGACCATTTTCTAGACCGTGGTAGAATATTCTGTTCTCCTCCGGAAAGTTTGAGAAGCTTTGACTTTAATTACCGTTCGTTCTCATTCTTATCTTAATAGATGTCGCTGTTGTATGAACGCAAAATAATATTAAAATATACAACTACTTATAAGTAATGACGCACACATGCTAAGTTAAGTAAATAATAAGTAACAGTTAGCCGATCGTGCTGATCTCCCGATTCTTGCTTATGGCCAGTGATGTAAGAGCTGTTATGCAATAAAGTTGATATCTAAAAGAGACTTTCAATTATACAACACGGCGCAGTCGGTGTGGTTATAAAAACGTTATAAATGAATAACAAAGTTACTAATCAAGTGTTCAATACAAAGAAAAGAAAAAACTTAATGTAGTGATAACTTTGAATTTGAAATTTAATCAAGTAGCTATTAAAGTACGCGCAGTGAAGAAACAAAAGAATATTAAAATTAGTGAAGTGCGAAAATGGCTGATTTTCAAAAACCAGGCCCCTTAATTTTAGAGGGCAATGGAAAAAATTTAAAAACATGTGGGAAATATATTCAATAGCGTCGAAGACAACTGCAGAAACCCAAGAAATAAGAGTGGCTAGATTTCTTTGCTGTGCGGGTGAAAAGGCTGTAGAGGTTTTTCAGACTCTTCCATTGTCTGCAGAAAGCAGAAAGCTAATAACGGAAGTGATAAAAGCATTTGAAGATTACTGTATCCCAAGATGCAACGTGGTATATGAACGGTACCTATTTTTCTTACGCTACCAACATGAAGCAGAACCGTTTGAGTAATTTTTGGGAGATGTTATTAAATTGGCTGAAAGCTGTGAATTCGACGAGCAAAAGGAGTCAATGATTAGAGATCGAATCGTCATGGGAATTGCAGATCACAATGTACGACTACAGCTATTGAAGGCAGATGATCTAAATTTAAGTAAAGCTAAAGACATATGTCGTGTGGCCTGCAGCGAACATTTTTTTTTTATGTGATAGTGCTAAGCTCAGGAGTCACCCTTTGTACTACTAGTCCGTCATGTCATTTGTCACGAATGTCTAGCAGTAAGCTTAGTACGGGGGAGTGGTGGGGGAAATAAGTTAGGGATTATAAAGGTACGGGAGGGTATTGAAGAAGGTGGTGATGAACCCTGCGTTTGAACTCTTGGATGTTGTAGGAGCTCGGAAATACCGACTGCGAGAGATTATTCCACAGTCGAGTTGTTCTATTTACAAACGAATTCATATCTTGTTGAGTGCGTGAAAAGGGTAGTTGCAGGTGCAGGGAATGGGACGAGTGGGCTAATCTGGTGTTGCGGGTATAAGATTGCCGTGGAGGCAAAAGAGCGTTTAACTCGAAGGAACAGTCACTATGATAGTAGCGATAAAATTTTGTCAGTGCTGCTACATTCCTACGGTGGCTTAGGGGGTCGATGGTGGAGCAAGCGGTATCGTCATTAATTAACTTAAGGGCCTTTTTTTGGACCTTATCTAACCATGCTAAGGTTGTTATTGGAGCGCCGCCCCAAATGAGGGAGTTGTATTCGAGAAGAGGCCGAATGTAGGATTTATAAATAACAGCACGGGCCGATGGCTGGAGGAGGAACCTGCACCTCTGGGATGCTTGTTTGGCGATTTGGAATATATGGTCATTCCATCGCAAGTCTTTGGCTAATGTCACGCCTAAGATGTGTAGGGATGGGTCGGCCTTTACTTCCATGCCATCCACTGGCAAGGATGGTGATGTGTTGATCTTTTTCTTTGAAATAAGACAGTACTTGGTTTTGGAGGGGTTGAATTCGACACGATTCTTTTTCCCCACTCTAGAATAAGTTCAATGTCGTTATTAATAGAGTTGAACATTAGTTCACGATCAGCAAGACAGGATCTGGCATGAGTCTGTCTTGTATCGCAGCTGTACGAGTAACGTAGAGTACCGTCGTCAGCGAAGCTGAGAAGTGGGTTGGAGGGGATTGAAAGTAGGTCATTTATAAAGATGAGAAATAGGGCCGGTGATAAAATTGAACCCTGGGGGACCCCCGCAGAGATGGGGTGAGATTCAGATTTGACGCCATCCAAAACTACCTTAATTGAACGGCCGGAAAGGAAACTCTCAACCCACTTATAGAGAAGCGAGTCAATTCCAATAGCTTTGAGTTTAGCTAACAAGGCTGAGTGCCATACTCTATCAAAAGCCTTGGAGATATCTAGAGCAACCAGACTAGACTCACCGGATCCATGCAGACTACGGCTGAGGTGTTCGGTAAGGCCAACTAAAAGATCACCAGTGGATCTTTTTTGTCGGAAGCCGTATTGTTTGTCGTTTATTGTTTGTCGTTTATAAGTTGGTTGGATTCTAGATATCCCATAAGATTTTTGTTAATTATTGTCTCCATGGTTTTGGAAAGGATAGAAGTGATTGCTATTGGGCGGTAGTTGGAGGGAAGGCTGGAGTCACCTTTTTTCGGTATTGGCTGCACATGGGCAAGTTTCCAAGAATCTGGGTAAACTCCGGAAGATTATGATAGGGCAAAAAGTTTGCGCAGAGGTTTAGCCAAAGGTGAGGCGCATTGTTTTAAGACGATAGGGGGTATATTATCGGGTCCAGTGGATTTGTTGACACAACGGATGCAGTGCACAACGGATGCAGTCGGAACGTGGATCAGTTGCTGCTATTCATCACAACCAACAAAATCAGGGAAGAAACAGAAAAATTATAAATAATTCTTTTAAAAAATTGGTTGTCTGTAAAGAGGGTTTACGAACGATAGTTTAACGTGACAACGTCACGAGAAAACATTGATGAAATGATTGCATACTTTTATGAATAAAATTGAATCATTTATATTAAATTATCATTATTTTGTATGGATACAAAAAGGAGTGAAATGAAATATTCATTTTGATTGATAAATTAGCTTCTACATCAACATCCACGGCCAAAGTTCTCCACGTTGAATTGTCGGACACAACTCGTCTCATCAGAAACACAGGCGACGTCTGCTTGGCTGAAATTACATGCTTCACTGCTGATACAACGTTTAAAATTGTACTTGGCGCAGTGTATATTCATCCTGGAGCAAGTGTCTCAAACATTAGTGTATTGCAGTTCCCACTTGACATCGGTAACGAACGGTCGTATTCCGCAAGTGCTCCGCAGCCAAATTATTTTTCCGCCACAGTCATAATTATCAAAAGTGCAGTTTTATCAAATTTCGCTCAGTTCACCTGTGCAAGTGACAAAAGTGCAGTGTTATCATTTCCGCTCAGTGCACCGGTGCAAGTGAAATTTCTTGTTCACGTTTAGCAATCGGGGGCATGTGCCGTGAGGAAAGCAAACGCGGCAATGCTTATGAACTCGATTAACCCCAAAGACCCGATCGGAAAGACTAGTGCTTATGTAAGCAGTTCGCATAAAGTGCAAAATAATGCAAACGTACAAAACCAAGAAATGGAAACCGAAGCTAGCAACAAAACAACAAAACCCGAGGGCAACGCTCCCACTGGGATCCAGCGATACTTCAACATCGTAGCCAGCGCCGATAAACGTAAACGTAGCCCTCCCAGCCCTAAGCCCGCAACAGCAGCAAAGATCCCTAAGACACAAATCGCCTCATCAAGTAACAGGTACGCCTTATTAGATGTTGATCTAGACGAACCTGCACCCCAATATAAACCGCTCTTATCAAAGGTATTAACGAAACTATTGGTAAAGACTCCTACTACATAGTTGACCTAAAAAAGGGGGAAATCAAAGAAACAAAAGTACAAGTAAGTAACGAAGTAGCTTATACCCAAGTAGTTAACTGGCTTAACCGCAATGGAAAAAAATTTTATACCTATCAAATGAAAAGTGCAAAGGGGCTACGAGTAGTCCTAAAAGGTATAGACCACAACGTCGATACAAACGAAATCTAAAATGACCTAGAACAGCAAGGCTTCAAAATAAAATCAGTAAATAATATTTTTAACAAAAACAAACAGCCTCAACCAATGTTTAGAGTAGAACTGGAACCCGACTGCAGCAAACTCCCCAAAGGCAGAGTTCACCCCATATACGACGTTAAATTCGTCTTAAATCGCAAAATATCCGTAGAAGAGCCATATAAAAGATCTACCCCAATACAATGCCAAAACTGTCAAGAGTTTGGGCATTCAAAAACATACTGCAAACTAACTAGTGTCTGTGTAGCCTGTGGTGAATGCCACCCGGTTAGCGAGTGTATCAAAAACAAGAATGATCCCAACCTAAAGAAATGCAGCAACTGCAATGGCAACCATACCGCAAATTACAGGGGCTGCCCAGTTTACATAACAATTAACCGCAGCAAAACCCAAATGAGCAGCAAGCATCCCCTCTTAAATCCGCCCCTAAACCAGCATACACCTACATATCAAAGCGCACCAACCTCAAACACCCCTGACATCCAACAATCAACGTACAACAACCCGAACACATATGCAAACGTACTCAAAAACAACCTCAATCAACAAACAGGCACACAACAGGACAACATCATCCAAATCCTCATGGCCCTCTCTGCAAATATACAACAGCTAACCATAACAATGCAGCAGATGCAGAACACTCTAAATAAGCAAACAGATTTACTAACTAAGATACTAAAACCATGAAGCAACTAACAATAGCCCAATGGAACGCGAACGGCATTAAAAGCCATTTACTGGAATTAGAGCTCTTCATCAATAACAACTCAATAGATATCATGCTTGTCTCTGAAACTCACTTAACCAGCAAAAATAAATGCAAAATTCCAGGTTTCAAATGCTACACTACCAACCACCCAGAAGACAAATCGCATGGCGGCACCGCAATATTTGTAAAAAATAGAATAAAACACCATCCAATTGCGAACAGCAAACACGATTATATACATTATACTGCAATCAACATAAGTGAAACAACATCTAACTTCAACATAGCTGCAGTTTACTGCCCACCTAGGTTTCCTATATCTACAGCCCAATTCGACGCATTCTTTAACTCACTTGGCCCCCGTTTCTTGGCCATAGGCGACTACAATGCGAAATCCCCCCATTGGGGCGCTCGCCTCACAACACCTAAAGGCAATCAGCTCCTAATGTCCATCTACAAAAATAACCTGTCTTGTTCAGCCGGTGGTCTCCCCACATACTGGCCGTCGGATAGAAAAAAAACTCCGGACATCATAGATTTCTGCGTTTATAAAAACTTCAACCCCAACCAACTATCTGCCAAAACGACTTTGGACTTATCATCCGATCATGCTCCCACCATCTTCACCCTCACTAGCACTCCCGCATTCACCGCCAAACCTCAAGCCCTCACTAATCATAGAACAAACTGGACCAAATACCAAAAACTAATGGAAAAATCATTCTGCCCACACATTAACCTAAAATCAAAAGCAGATATTGACAACGCTTTGAACTACCTAAATCACACCATCAAAGAATGCGCAGAGTTCGCGACGCCAGCAACAAGGGAACTACCTCCTGACAGAACACCAAACCATCTCAATAAGCCTACACTGGATCTACTAAAAATCAAAAGTCAAAGCTAGATGGCAACAAACTAGATCTCCCGAAGCTAAAAGTGCACTAAACCAAGCCACTAGGTCTCTCAAGGCCAAAATTGCGATGGACAAAAACGAAGGCATTAAGGAGTTCGTATCTGGGCTAAACCACCTCCCAGACACTAATTATTCTATCTGGAAGGTCACAAAACGCATAAGTAAACCTATCCTTCCGGACACCCCAATCAGGAACACCGATGGAAATTGGGTTACAAGCCCGGAAGAAAAAGCGGAAAAATTCGCACAGCACCTGGCCAAAGTTTTTAAACCTATTATTACAGCACAACCCAACAATCAAACCAATAGCAGTACAAGTACCTCAAGACCAATAAAATTCACTATTAAGGACGTCCATTCAAAGATAGCAAACATCAACCCAGCTAAATCACCGGGACACGACGGAATCACAGGCAGACTTATCAGAGCTCTTCCTATGTCTAGCATTCTCGGAATTACACACATATTCAACGCTATACTTCGTCTCAATTATTTCCCTGATACCTGGAAAATGTCCAACATTATCATCATACCCAAACCTGGCAAGGACAAAACCAAAATTGACTCCTACAGACCAATCAGCCTACTACCTATACTTTCAAAAATATTCGAAAAACTCCTATTAGAAAAAATCCAAACGGCACTAAAGTCTCGCCAAATCATACCAGATCATCAATTCGGCTTTCGCAACAACCACAGCACTATTGAACAAGTTCACAAGATAGTCAACGAAATCAAAACGACATTTGAAGAAAAAATACTGTGTAGGACTATTTCTCGATGTGGCACAGGCCTTTGACAAGGTTTGGCATGAAGGACTGCTGCTCAAAACAGAAAAATTACTCCCACCCAAATTCCATGGTATTCTAAATAGCTACATCAAAGGTAGACACTTTAGAGTAAAATACAACAACCACCTTAGCAAACCATATCCCATCCAAGCAGGCGTACCCCAAGGTAGTGTGCTAGGCCCAACACTCTACCTAATGTATACAGCAGACTTACCAACAAATAAGCACTTCATAACCACCACATTTGCCGATGACACCGCTATCCTTATAACCCATCCGAATCCACAAACTGCACGCAGAGAGCTCCAAACCCACGTAGACCAAATAATAGCCTGGGCAGATAAATGGGGTATCAAACTCAACGAAAAAAAATGTGAGCAGATTACCTTCACTCTAAGAACAGCCACTTGTAAGCCTATCCTAATCAACAATAAACCGGTAACAACCAAGAACGAGGTCAGATACCTAGGGCTACACCTAGATAGAAGACTTACGTGGAAATCACACATAAACAAAAAGTGCGAACAGCTAAAACTAGCCTTCAATAACCTCTACTGGCTACTTCATAAAAACTCTAAACTGGGGTTAGACACGAAAATTGCATTATACAAAGCCATTCTAAAACCCATATGGACCTATGGACTCCAGCTATGGGGTGCAACAAAAACATCCAATTTGGGCAAAGTGCAACGTGCCCAGACAAAAATCATCAGAGCTATTCTAGGTGCCCCAAGATACGTACGTAATGAAATACTGCTAAATGACACAAATTTAAACACAGTTGAACAAGAAGCTGCCAAGCTCAGCAGGAACTACACAGCACGTTTGGCCATTCACCCCAACATTACAGCAAGACAAATTTTAAGGTCAAGCAAATTCCGCCGACTTAAGCGATGTGACCCTCTGGAAATCCCATATAAACTCACCACTCTGCAATCCACCTCCAGTAACAATGGGTAACCATCAAACAAAACAGGTAGACAACACCGGGGAGATCATCAACTCTGTGGTGGTTAGCCCCGTCGATATAAACTCGACACGGATCGAGACAACTCTAATTATACTCACCGCCCTTGTCGGGACCAACTTGGTATACCAGCTCTACAAGGACTATAGACGGTCGCTAAAGAGGAAATACCAGGGCAATGGGACTTCCAACTGTTCTGGGAACTGCGCCTAACACCACCAGCAAAGGAAATCAGTTTCCTCGTGATACCAATTAACTGTCCGCACTGGCGAAATAGTTAATAACTGTACTAGTTTTTAAGAATTGATGTAACTTATGCTAGAGGCCATGTGAGGCCTAATACATAAATAACAATAAAGGTTTTTCAAAAAAAAAAAAAAAAAAAAAAAAAAAAAAGTGTATTGCTGCACCAAGCACTCCTTCCGTACGCGTATAACAGGCAGTATGTGCATCCGATCATACAAGTTGATACCAATGTACCAATTCTTCTTTGTGGCGACTTCAACACAAACGTGAAAAATGATGATACATTCCTCAAATTCATGAAAGATATGTATGTACAATCTCGAATGCACATCAGATGTTACTAAGTCAACAACGCTGAGAGGAACAACCCTCGATTTGACTTTTTCAAGGCACATTACACTTGAAACACTTCCATTCATTTCCTACTTTTCCTATCATCGACCTATCCTTAACAGAATAACACAGATTGGAAGAAGTTAAATATCAGACATGTATAAAAGTTATAAATGAATTTGTTACTGTCCAGTCAATTTAGACATCCGAGGGTACATAAATTCGCACCAAGCTGAAAATTGGTAGGATTGTCCCCATCGATCCGGCACCTGGAACCTGGATTTACTCGGGGTCAAAGGTCACAAAAACGGGTTTTTCGCGATTTTCAGCAAAACGGTAACTTTTATCATAAAATAGTGTTTTCAAAATTTGTAGATTATGCGATTACCTACAAAAAAGGATCTTATATATTTTCCCGTACGAATTGTCATTCATGAGATATCGCCGTTTTAAAGATTTAAAGCACTCATATCCCCTCACTTGCAACTTGTATGGCCGAATTGCCATTTACTTAAACTTTAATAACTTCTAGACCGATTATAGTAGAGCAACGTAATTAGGCTCATCTTTTAGGTAAATGTGTATTCTTTTATTTGAAAGAAAGAACAGAAACCTGAGTGACTCCGTTTAGAAGATATGTAGGTTCAAAGTATGGGCAAACTGCTGAAAAACGACCGTGACACCATGACACCTTCGGAGCGGGCAAGTTTTATCTTACGATATGTGGAGCCTATGAAGACAACCCGTAGTTTTGGTGTCATGCTGCTTGGTTTCACAAAGGCATCTTTTAAGTGCCATATCGACGTCCATTTATGCACCATGTGAGCGAAGCTCAACGTCGCTGCTTGATCGTTTCTCCTTCACTACTTCAGATAGAATCCAGCCGATCGATGAAGATTGAGCGATGGGAGTTCCTTCTGAACGTGGTCGTACGAACCTTGGAAATGACGTCCGGTCCTAAGTTTAGATCTATAGCCGAGCTCAGTTGGAGCTCTGGATCTTCTAGTTGTAAGCCGTGTAGCCAAATCGATTGTTGTATGTTTTGAGCTGGAATTAAGTGCGTGAGAATACGCAGAACCAATTCTTCTTCTTTTTTATGCTCCTTTAATCCCTCATGGGACATAGGGCAGAAACAGTTGCCCTCCAGCGGCTCTGTTTTGTACGACAGCTCTCAGCTCTGACCAGGATCTCTCAGTTGCAGCGGCCTCTGCTAGTAGGGTTCTCCTTCATATTGTTCTAGGTCTTCCGATTCGATGAGATCCTTGCGGATTCCAGTCAAGGGCCTGCTTGGTTAGCTTCTAGTTTTAAATTTTACACAAAATTACAATACAGTAACTTAATGAGGAAAAACACAACAAATACATATATAGCTTTACATACGAACAACCCATATCCAATGTAGCAATTACATTTACATTTTCTTACCTTATGAGCCGAAAACCTTTCGACTTATCCATTATATTTTCAAAGCACGGTAGCGACCCCTAAATTTTAACCGATTTGTATCATTTTTTTGGTGAATTTTTTTCATGAGTTAGAACCAAGTGAAGAGTTGACACAAAGTAATTTCAAAAGTTACAAATAAGATGCACCCTAGTATCCATCCTATGTCTTGAAACTGCTTTCAGTAAGATTTTACATCCGCATTATCTTGGCTGCACCAGGTGCAAAAGCGCGCCCTTAAACTTATTGGTAATGGTGTCATTTGCTTTTACATTGACTCATTACCGCCGTAAGAATGAATCAGCTTCGCTTTTTTCTCCTTTCCAGTAAATTACTCTAGCCCTTAAGGAAGACATCTAAGGTTGCAGACCAAGAGGCTTAAAAAAAGCACCCTCTGTCGATGTTAGGTCCCCAACGCCAATTCGGATCACTGATTATTTTCCTTATCGTCTGCCCCAGCCATCACAGATCACTTGTTTCGTATTATAGGAAAACAAAATTGTTGGGTTTTATTCGTTTCATTCAAGCCAATGACTGGGATTTGTGTTTCCGTAGTAAGAATTGCAGCATTGTGTCACTGAAATTATACGAAGGAGAATGAGGTTTTTGTAAGCCTAAAGGGCCAAAGGGCTCTCCAATAAAAAGCATCCTGCAGCGAATGCAGCTGTGGTAGGTGTGGTAGGTAGGTGGATCACAGCCGGGGCCAGAAAGGCCACTGCACGAGGTGGCCAGAGATCATCTGCAAGTAGCTTCGATGGACGAGAGGGCTTTGGGGACGCATTGGTTTGGGTGGAACCTGGGTGAAGGTGGAAACCAAACTATCGGAGATGGTATTGGAGCACATACTCTCAGGCAAGAGGGAGCAATGCCCTGCCATGATAGTCAGAGGGTTCAGGGTTATCAGGGACTTCCTAGTCGAATGCTTCCTTGAGATCTGTGACACATGTGAAGGCATGATTGTACCAATCATCAAAAAATTATGTGTCTCCCTTTTCCTTTCAACCGCATATAAAACTCGTCCTTGATGGCATGGCCTGCGTCGTAGCATTGGACTACCATGGTACCTACTTCTTAGTCTAATACGCTGACACATGTAATAATCCTCTCAGAGACTGGTGACCAGCTAATGAGGGTGGCCTTGATTTTTCATCGTTTCAGCTCGTTGAGGACTTAATCCACCCGTCCATCTGGAAGCAGCGTTTTTATTTTCCATTTATATCCTGGTTCGGAAATCAAAGGTCGTCGTTGTGTGTACTTCAAAACAGTATATAGCACAAAATAGCCTCCGCCTAAGCTTTGTGCCTGAACCAAATATGACGTGCGGTACCGTGCCCTAACGATAGAATGCATGCAAGTTCATTAAGTTAATTTTGGTCGATGCCATATAAGCACTCGTGTTCGTATGTTAGGATTCGTACGGTTACGGTACGACATATCATATTTGGTTCAGGCTTTGGTATTTTATATGATGCTAACCCATTTTATGTGTTTAATGTTTTGAAATCCTTACAAATGTTACATCACGCTGACGATTAATTTCAAAACAATCAATAAAATTTTACTTCTATATTTTTTCCCTACAGGAAACCATCAAAAATTGGACAACGTTTAAAGCCTAATTTTAATCAAAATTAAGGGAAAGAAAACTTTGAAAAATAAAAAAAGAAAAAAACAAATTAATTGTAAATACTTAAAAGAGAATTCCCTGAAAGACGAGAGCGTCCCGAACAAACAGAAGGATTTAAAATGTTATTTATTTTATTTTTAGAAAATTCCCACAAGCAAACAATCAATTCATCATGGCATGAATTCGTAATGAACAAATTTAATGGAGTTTATGCCGCCGAAAAACACAGCCGCAGAACGAAACAAAAAAATTAGTATACAATATGTATATTTATATTATAAGAGGGAAGCCGCCGTGTAGCAGCAGAGGCGGCAGCAGCAGCAGCGAGACTGTTAGCACTTGATTAAGGACACAAAGATTTAAGCGACATTTTAATAATCTAACGTTGTCATGCCGTTAATTACAACAATTTTAGTTGCAGACTACTAATTACCCCTGCCCTAATTAAGGCACGGTAAACACCACGTCACTTTATGAATTATTAAGGATGACATGTCATAACGCGGCCACCCTACATCCACGTGGAATATCCGGCGAAAGCCTTTGGTGACTGGCTTTCACGACCATTGTGCCATGTAACGCTTGCCAGCTTGTGTTTCGCAACAATTGTGCCCCAATGGTGTAAATTTTTGCCGCTGCCACCAGGTGCGTGGGTTGCTTAATTCACCGGGTCGCATTGTGAATAGCTGTTATTAAATGACACCGCGATCCGAGCCAGATGAATCGCAGCCCTTTCTGGGTGTAATGCTGTAATCTGCTCTGAATAGCGCATCGCACCCACCCCCCCCCCCCCCCCCCCCGGCGCTGACAATAGGGATGACAAAATTCCATTAGTCACCCACCATCCGAATTTCGAGCGGCGGCTCTTGTCTAAAGATTTTCAGTTTTCGACAGATTTCGAACACCGCACCAAATCCTGGCCCCACCGGTGCCAATTCCTGCCGAATGCGCTCACTCCGTCAACATTCCCGATCGCTGACAAGACCGCAATCTGGCCGCCGTCAACGTCTTCTTTCTGGGCGAGTTGGAAATTCATTAAAATTAAGAAAACATGACCAATGCCAGCGGCTGTCAGCTCCAAGGAGGTGGCATCCATTTGCAAGCATCACCCTCCCGGACCCGGGGCTCCGCCCGATGCCCAGATCGGCACTACATTAATAGCCGGTGTTGGCGGGCAACCTGAACAAACACTGACAACACTGTCAGTCAATTCGGGATCTATTGTCAACCGGGGGGAGTTGGCCCAGCATCTGGGGAACATGTGGACCCTCCAAGAGCGAATGGACACTCGGTTATGTATATCTGGCTCGAATTGTACAAAACCTACAAACGGGGGATGTTTGGGGTAAATATAACAAAAGATTACGAGGGTAGATACCATTCGGTGCTGGCAGATAAAGGGATTTTATTGAATTCGCTTTTTATGGCGAATATTGTGGACCGATGTTCAATTCGTGTTAGAATTTTTTTTACGGTGTTTGATAAGTTGACAAAAATAAAATCCGGGATTTATATCCGGAGTGAATAGCACTGAAAATGCGGAGAGATTACGAGTATTTACGGAAGGCATAAACTACACTAAAACCATTTGTTTCATAAAATTTTTGTTGCCTGTTGTTAAAATCAATGTTATTGGCAGCAAGTAAATTTTTTATGAGGCTAAAAACTAATTGAATTTATTTATTTATTTATTTTCAAGCCAAACACACCTAAACACCTAAAGGCCAATTTTCAAACCGTCAGTGACATATCTCAAATTATAACAAAGTCATAAAGGCGTAGTGTGAGCCATATTTCGAATTCTGCTGCAGTCACAAGTTGTGACAATCACAGACTCGTTATGAGATATGGAGCAAAGTCACAAGGCTTTCAGACCTAATACCATGTTCGC
The DNA here is from genome assembly GCA_949987705.1 of Thereva unica. Taxonomy (NCBI): domain Eukaryota; kingdom Metazoa; phylum Arthropoda; class Insecta; order Diptera; family Therevidae; genus Thereva; species Thereva unica. The sequence continues at coordinate 38,529,333 of OX465281.1, forward strand.
ACTGAGCCGAAATTTGGTGATTTCTGAAAGTGATTTTGAAATTGTGTAGAACCGTTCGCACTGGATTGAAATGATTTCGTTTGACAGTTTCTTCTAGCACTACTCATGTCTTCGTTTTTTCCTGCCCTAATTTCACTAGCAATTCCTCTTATAACAAAGCCCATAGCTTATTTATTTTATTATATCTTGGGTTTTTGTATTTTGAAGAATGTTAAAATGTGCAAAATCAAAATTGTGTTATTAAAATGTGTCAAACTGACGTGCTGCCGGCTACTGAGAGACATGCTGAATTGAGCTGAATTCGATTTTTAGGTTTGAGTATTGGCTTCGACATGATTTCGTTCGAAATTTTGCCAAAATTACGAGGTTTGAGATAATTTCGAAATCACAAGAATACATGGGAAATCACATGATTTTGAACGTGATTTTGGGCGAAATCACCAAAAAAGCCGAAATCACGTAATTTCGGCTCAGTGCGAACATGGTATAATGAAAAATAATAAGAATGATGAAAGTATTAATTTTTCTTTTGTTGAGCTATATATAAACAACAGAAAAATTTACCATTACATGTTTTTTTTTTATTTTGTGGAATTTCCGGATGATTCTGGTAAAATTCAATGAACTGTTCGAACGGAAAAAAAGTATCGTAGGATAACCAAGAAATATGTGGATAAATCACCAGTGGCGGTTCCTCTTTGGAACCAAAGGAAGCACTGCTTCCTTGACCAAATAGGCAACTTCATAAAAATTTATTTAAATAGTTGATGCAGTTCCATCAGAACTTGAACATATGGATATGATTAGTCGAAGATGGAGAAATTTTCTGTATCCACCATATTCTCTGTTTTCTTGGTTTCGTTTTCTGGTAATCTATTTTAGCTTCGAGTTGCAACTATTGGGCTGGCATATACGGATCATAACTTCTTCTTTAACGGCTCTACAACCGGGATCCGGTCCTGGCCTCTCGCAACAGCTCTCTCCACCGGTCCCGATTGTGAGCCGATGTCATCCAGTTTGGCATCCCTAAGCTCTGAGCGTCCTGGTCTACGCCATCCTTCCAGCAAAGGTTAGGTATCCCTCGCTGTCGCACCCCATAGGTCTTACCGCAGAGAACTTTCCGAGCAGGCTCATCTTCATTCATACGAGTTAGATGTCCTGCCCACGGAGCCTACCGAGCTTTATTTTCTTCACAACATCTATGTCGCGATAGCGCTCGTAGATCTCGTTATTGTAGAGTCTCCGGAATCGTCCTTCCTCACATACGGGGCCAACAATCCTTCGAAGTATTTTCCTCTCGAACATAGAGGTTTGAGTGCTTTTAGTTAAGCACCCACATTTCAGATGCATATGTGAGAACCGGGAAGGCCATCGTCTTATATAGTAAAAGTTTGGTCGTTGTGGTTGAATGCTTGGATTTAAAAAGCTCTGACAGACAGGTAGGCTGTGTTGGCTTTTAGCAGTCGTGCGCATATTTCTGGTTCCATGCTATTGTCGGCTGCTACTAATGACCCAAGGTAAGTAAATGATTTTAACACTTCAAAATCGTGTTTATCTACCTTGATTGTGGGACCAATGTTAGGTGTTCTTGTAGACGAGGCCACCATGTACTTCGTTTCATACCGCCCGCTGAATCTGAGTGAAAGCTTCTTGAACAGCTGTTGTTGTTGTTCAAGTGAAGTAGCCTCGGTAGTCTAGGGAGTAAGGCGTCTAGCTACCATCCCAGAGGTGCGGGGTTCGAATCCCGGCCAGCCCCACGGTCCTTCGCCTTTTCCACTTTCCCACCTATATAACTTTCCTTCTATCTTCTTCCCTCTTTCCTGATTCCTCCTGTCATAGCCTTCCTTAGCCCTTCCCCGCTCCTGCAAAACGCATGTCATCGGCTGGTTGATGAGATTCGACTCGTTTCAGCAGGCACAACACTACAGCGAGTTGTTTCTCGATGCCCCGATGTCGCGACAATAATGGTTGGGAGGAGGTTGACTAAAAGATATCACTTGTAGGCTGTAGAAGTTCCTTCCTTCCCCGACTAGAGCTGCTGTTCGACATAGCACTCTATATGAAGAAAGCAGATTGTCGACACAGTACAAAGGACCTTTCCTGAGACTCTAGTCTTTCACATAAAAAAAAGGCATCTGCATAAGCTAGTAATTGGGTGGACTTGTGGGAGATTGTGCCCTTGATGTAACGCCCGAATCTCGGATCATTTCAGTTCGAAAAGAAGTCAGGCTAGACCGTAACCCTTGTCGGAGTCCGTTATAGATGTTAATAAGTCTGATAGTTTTCCGAATACCTTTCTTTGGCTTGTTACATTGGTTATGGTCAGCTTACATAATCTTGTCAGTTGTATCCTGTCAGGATGCGGAATACTCTCATGGTTTTGTAGAGTTCTACTCTGGCTTTAAAGTCTATAAAGAGGTGTTGAATTGAGTTTTAAAAGTCTAGACATTTGTGCATAGCCTGCCTCAAGCTGAAAATCTGATCAGTTGTTGATTTTCCTGGGTGAAGCCACACTGGTAATGGCCTATGATCTTTCTGGCGTATGGATCCATACTATTTTGGAGAATAGCGGAGAATATCTTATACACGTTACTCAACAATGTTATACTGCGATAATTAGTGAACTTGGTGATATCTCCATTTTAATGTACCGGGCAGAGGATGCTTTTTATTTTGACGACTCATAACTCTTGAAGTTGGTGGGCTGAAACCTTGACTTACAATTTTAGATAAGTGGGATCTGCATAGATAGCTGCCTTATTTATGAAAATATTTAATAGGGTTCCAAAAATACAGGGTAATATGTAAACCTCTACCAAAAAATTCTTAAAACGCTCTAGAGGCTAAACCGTTACAATTTTCCCACCCACCCCCCCCCCCCCCAACCATTTTTTGTTCGTCTATGCTAGACCTACCCATAGCCGTGTGTTTCGACAGTTACAGCAATACATCCTGTATAATCAATGGTTTAACCTAATTTTCACACCTCATTCGAGACACAGCGAAGCCCAACCATGGCACAGCAAAGTTCAAAAGCTCATTCAGCAATAAAGCTTATTCGAGGCACATGGAAGTACAATCTAATTCCCTAAGATCATCCTGGCCTCACACATATGGCGCCCGCTAAACATCGAAGACCACATCCACATCCTCGACAACAACCGATGACGCCACTGGCCCAGAAGTCAAATAGCCATACTACTGAACTCGTATGCGTCATGATCTAAGCTTTCGTCTGATAGAAAGATTGAAATAGCATTGAAAACCCATGTAAGACCCATCCTTGAGAAGTTATAACGTACAGTATCCAGTTGTGTAAGCTGGAGGTAAAATACCAGGCCTTAGGTAAAATATTTTGAGGGCGTGTTAGTCTGTCCACCCACCCGGGCCCAACACGATCCGCCGGCACTGCTCTATAGCTGCTTTGCATTGACTGTTGACATAATAAATGCACCGATAATTTACTTTCTTAAATAAACAACACGGCATTGCTCGATTGTGGAAGCTTGAGACTATCACAGTGGCCATTCAATCAGCGATTTTGAGATTCCCTTGGAGTGGCCCAAAACTTTCGCTGGCTCTGCTTGTGCGTATGTAACATATGGTTTTATATGGTTATATGGTTTTATAGCCATTTCTGCTGAGTTGCATCATATCCCTCGAATATAGTCTGCTATTGAATCCGATCAAACTCGATTTGTTTGTTTGGGCTTATTTTTATAGATACCCTAGGTTTTACTAGAATATGCTCTGATTCACAATTCGCACCTCTACAGGATCTTACTTGTAGGATATTGGAAGCTGACCTTCCGTCTATAATATATGGTCTGATTGATCATAGTAGTTTACACTAGGATATTTTGCTGTTGGTACTTCCTAATGTCCTTTCTTGCGAATTATATTGAACCGAAAAATGCTATATTTTTCTTCATTCCGAAGTCGATAACACGTTTGATGTTTCGTGGACACTTTCGTTTCAAATTGTCGTTCTTTGCAGTTCTCTCTTTCAGTCTTCGATTACTATCATCATTAAACTAAAGCCCGAAGATTCTATCATTATTATTTGCGTATGTCAACAGCATTTTTCATGCCTACATAAAAATTATTCCCTTTTGAATTCACAAACTCATTTCTCTGTTTAAAGTACACCCCGTTACGCCCGCATACAAATTTTCTCCAATTTAAACCACTTTTCTCGATACAAAGACATCGGGGAAATTAAATAATCCCGTAGATTCACAAGGCCCAACTTGCCACAAGAATGAAATCTATATAATATAAACAAGCCGTGCTCGTAAGCATCAACAAGGACCCCGTTTCTACATAAGAGCACACCCATACACATACACACACGTCCCTGTTATATTTTTTTGCATTATAAGCACAACATTGCCCCATTATTTTTGATCTTTATAAAATGTTCCACCGAAAAAATGCAAGTGCTCGAGGCATTATAACATCTGAAAGGAATTTTGACACAGAAATGTCAAGTGGAGCACAAGGATGCTTATTAGCGAAATTCAAGTATCCTAAACTTCCTGGCGTCTGCATTCCCGAAAAAAGGCCTTTCTTCTCCCAAGGACATGCAACATCGCTTCTGTGCTCGAAAATTGGCACAGAGCAGTCCTCGTTCAGAAAAATGAAATGAAATAGGAAAAAAAGGATAGGAATCGACTCAAAGATGGAAGTTGCATAGGCCAGGATAAACTGGAAAAGGATGTGAAAAAAGGGGCCGAATTCCGACACACCAGCAGACCGAGTTCGAATTCTAGGAGCCCTATGGATCTGAATGGGCTCAAATATCCAAACATGCTCCTTTTGAAGCAGGTCCTTGCTGGACAGGGGGCACATTCCATCTGGTATTCACCAGTCAGCCATTGGCAACGGGAAAGTTTCCCTTAAATTTTCGAGTCATCATCCGGAACTCTGATCCTTGTGTGGGTCTCCTCCACATCGCCCCGGAGTATGCCTGCGGATGTGACCGAAATTTTTATTCACGGCTAATCAAGTTTCTCCTGCCGTGGAGCTCGAGGCTCACCGATTGCCGGCTTCATCGCAAGGACTATACAGCGACTGACGTAGGGTCCTGTTGCTTCGCCCTCTCAGAGATCCTTTTTACAAGATGGCCCTGTTGCTGGCTTGTAGGGCTGTGTAGTTCTGGTGTTTTGTTTCAAGGTTGTTGGCTCCGACTGCTCTCCCTGGAAGGAACGTGTCCTGATTTCTGCCCTCGGCAATGGGGATTCGAAGGAAGTCCCTATCCTGGTGGTTCGTGTGCGGCACCTGTACTGGCTGGAGGGATGGGCAATGTTTGGGGTGGAAACGGATTGTTGGTGCGTACAAGAATAGAAGAGATCTTTGAGCTTCCGAAATTTCGATTTAATGGCACTGTTACCTGTTCGGGATTTCTAACTCTCTGCTCTCGCAGCAGGTGGTGGCGTGTTGTGTGTGCGCGCTTCGGGCGGAGGGACGAGGGTTGGGGCTGGTACAGGGATTATCTATTGGAACATGAGCGTTGATTTTATTGCCAGCTTTTACGACTTCTTCATGGAAAATCATTTTGGGGGAGGATTCCTTTTGCTTCTGCTGTTAATACAGTTTTGCTGCGATGACAATGAGATGGCTTGATTCAATCAGGGGCCACTGTTGCCCTGGCCCGGAATCTCTAGTGATTTTATAAGCATCAAAGTATCTCTTCTTCCTTCTATGTGTGGTTGGTCTTCACTATTGCGGGGTGGAATGAATATATACTTTGTATGAAAGCGCGCTAGAGAGGAGGCGGCGCGAGGTAAGTGATTATTTCAGGGGGTTTAATAAGATTTTTTTTCACGTTTCCTCTGAATTAAGTTGTTGGGCGTAGGCACTATACAAAGATCCTCAAGGACATGTTTACGTAAGGGCCAAGTGTTGTTCGAGTGGTTCGGGTAAATTGAAATCATCCAGGAATATTGAAATGGGGACTAAAAGCAAACAGGCGATATAATAAAAACGACTTGATGAAACCAGAAGATACGTGCAACGACTGCCGACATGAATTCCTGAAAGGAACTTCTTACCCCTTGAATAGTGGCAAAACAAATACAAATTTTGTTTGCGAAATCAAAAAATATTGTAAACAAGAATAAATTAATTTTCCGAGTTTTCATTATTTTCCCTTTATAGTATGTTTATTCAAGATGTGTTTTCCCAACACATTTTAAACACATTAAATCAATTAAATTACCACAGAGAAATATTAAAGGTGTTTTGCGATTTCTTGTAATAAAATTTTAACAAAATTCATTCTCAGAGTATAACGATTAATCACAACCTGATGAATATAGTATGTGGATGGGAACATCAATCAATCTGTCCAACTGGCACCTTTAAGGGAAGACGCAATTAGGTCGAGATCCCTTAATATAAACATGTGATGTTGTAGGTGGAGAGTAGATGAACAGAACAGTAGTTTCTTAAGGTTGCTGGGATATAATATATATCCACTTTTGACTAAGTCAGCAAAATAAATGACTTGAAGTTGGATTACACAATTAATAGGGTGAACTAGCTCAGTATGATTACACAGGCCTCACCTGGGTTGAGATAAGTTTGCCCCTTTGAGAATTTGTGATTTACTAATTTTTAATTGGGGTAAAATAGTTTTATAGGAAAAAAATCATTTTTGATAAATCGAAAGGTGAATGGGGAGTTTTAGTTGTGTTGTTACAGGTTTTTCTTGATGCTCATGGTACTAAACTAATCTTGAAGAAAATATAGGGGGTGGATGCCTCTGTTTTGATGCTTAAAAAGTGGCGAAAGGAGGTGGAGATGAAAAATTGCGGCTAATCACATTTCCATTTTATAATAACGAAATACATTGCATTTCTAAAAATTTATATGAGTGCTTTAAGAAGTTTTCAATTGATAAGTACTTAGTAGGATTATATACGATTTAATGTTTAGTGACTCCCCACTTATGTTAGTAACTTCCCAAAGAATACGAATGTCAAGTGAAAACACCCTAATCAAACCAGTTAAACGAGTAGTATAGCTATGAGAATACGGAGATAGAGACGTCTTGGGTTGTTGCCTCGAGTGTCGATGTAATCTTAGCTTGAAGCTTTGGTTTGGGTCTTAGGTGAGCTTTGAGTTAAAGAAAATTTGTGTGTGTGTGGTGTTATAGAAAAACAGTTTTGTAGTAGTTAAACTGTGACAATAAGGATGATGTCTGGAAGTTTTCAAATAGCTTGAGAATTCAAGTGATTTGGCGTGTTACCTAGATTTAGGAGGTTGAAATAAAAGAACTTGTTTGATAAGTAATTATATTTATTTTTAGAAAATTAATCATCATTATCTGTAGCATTAGGGGTCCATTATTGGCCTTGGCTTACTGCAACATTTTTCTCCATGGGCCGTTCGCTTCCTGGCCAATGCCGTTCAATTACGTACGGAATGCGTATATCGCTTCTTTACCGGGCCCGAATTTCTATTTCCATCAGGGATTCGAGTTATCGCTATTGGAGCAGGGTCGCTGTCGTCAAGCCTTGGTACGTGTGCCACCAATCTTAATCAGCACTTAGGCCACATACTGAATCCGCACTATCGCCCGCAGGAACATTTTCTTGCGTTTTGAAGGTGGTAACAGCCAAAGCTGGCAAGACCATCGATGCCCACCAAAGAAAGTTACTGGACGCCGAAAAACAACGTTGGAGAAACGTCTTTTGACGAATCGTCGAAGTCATGAAAATTCTTGCCGAACAAACTATTCCCTTCCGTGGCACCTATTAACGACTCGTCGATTCCAGCAATGGTAGTTTCTTGCAATGACTAGAAACCAGTACTTAATCGATCCGATTATGCTAACCGACAAAAAATTCATTTACGGAAGCATTTCATCGTCGGACATCCAAAATGCCGTGATCGCTGCTCTCGCTGGAATATTTATTTATTTATTTATTTATTTATTAATTCGCCAAACAAGGCACACTTAAAATAGATTTACAAATTCTTAGATTAAAACATAGTGTACAGTCTTTTATAATATATTTAACTACTGACAGCTACTAAAAACCAACTATTGTCAAGAGGGTGTTATGTTAGTAGGGATTTGAGTAATTTTTTATAGGATGCCTTGTTGAGGGAAGGGGAGAAAGAGGAGCTATGGCTATTAAAAACCATACAGCATCTGTCGACGGGCTCGTTCCTTGCGTAATCGGTGCGGTGAGGATATTCCTTAAGTAGTTTAGTGTGTCGCGTGTGTCGGACTACATCATTGAATTTGATTCTGTCCGACAGAAACTGCACTTTAAGTTTTCCACTTAAGACGTCAAAGGCAACGCAAGATATGAGCAGTTTCCTCCTGCTAGACAATGGCATGAGATCAAGCACTTTGAGCCTGTCCAAGTAGTGCGGCAGGGTTTGATAGTTATGGGGGTTGTGTAGATGTCTCAGGGCAAAAAGAAGAAATCTCTTTTGAATGGATTCGATCCTCCTGCTGCTCACTTGGAATATAGGATCCCAGATAGGACACGCATATTCCAGGATAGGGCGGACTAAAGAACAGAAGAGTGTTTTTGTGACCCATACATTACCAAATTCTTTGGCTCTCCTCTTAATGAAACCAAGAAGTTTGTTGGCTCTGGCAGTTATATTATCGTAGTGCAGGTTGAAATTAAGTTTTTTGTCTAGGACGACGCCTAGATCTACGATATGATCAACCTGATCCAACATTATGCCATTGAGATAATAGTTATGGTTCTTTGTGTTTTTTAAGCGGGAGAAGGTAATTGCATGACATTTGCTGGTGTTTAGTTGCAGTTTGTTCACGGTACACCAGTCGTTTAGGGCATTGAGTTTTGTCTGCAAGAAGGAAACATCAGTTTGGGTCTTAATGACACTATAAATTTTGAGGTCATCCGCGTAAAAGAGATGTGGAATATTTGCTAATTTTTCGGATAGATCGGAGATGAAAATATTGAAAAGTAGGGGACCGAGATGACTACCCTGAGGAACGCCAGAGGTTACGTCGATCTCATTAGATAGAAATCCTTGGAATCTAATAACCTGTGTTCTTCCGTTCAGATATGATTTTAACCATTCCAAGGCAGAGCCTGATATTCCAAATTTTAATAATTTTGCGATTAGGATGGCGTGGTCCACTCGATCGAAGGCCTTGCTGCAATCAGTGTACACAGCATCCAATTGATGGACGCTCTCCATACCGCATAGCAATTCGGAGATAAGGACCATAAAGTTAGAAGTTGTTGAACGTCCTTTCCGAAAACAATGTTGTTGTTCGTTTAGGTATGGATCGATAAGAGGAGCAATCCTGTCATGAACCAGTTTTTCAAAAAGCTTAGGAATTGATGATAAAATAGCAATGCCCCTATAGTTGTCTACCGAGTGCTTGTCACCGGATTTATAGATTGGCGTTAGGTAGGATTTCTTCCACAGCTTGGGAAACTTTCCTAACGATAAAGATTTGTTGAAGATGAGATAAAGAGGAAACGCGATATGTTGCGAGCAGCGCTGCAGGAAAATAGGAGGGAGATTGTCGGGACCATTACCTTTTTTGATATCAAGATTAAACAGACCCGCCATAATCTCATCAACAGAAAGGAATATACCAGTTGTAAGGGAGGTGTCAGTGTGCGAGTCAGTTACAACGTGTGCTGCGCTGGACAAGGGGCTATAAATTTCAGCAAACCTATCAGCAAACATACTACAAATTACTTGGGGGCACGATGTGTGGGTTCTACCATTCGTCATTGTTGTTGGGTAGCCAGAAGTCTTCCGTTTAATGTTAACGTAATCAAAGAATTTTTTAGGATCACTTATGATACTATCACCAACAGAACTAATATATGCAGAGTAGGCCTCGCGAGACCTAACAGCAAATTCTGAGGCTAGTCTAATGTATTCGGAATTCAATCGCTCGTTTACATATGTGTTATTTTTGATCATGTTATATAATTTATTTCTTTGATTACGTAGGGATCTAGTATCCCTATCCAGCCATGGTTCCGACACTCTATCCCGTTTTTTTAATTTTGGGTACATATTTGTCGATGAAAATGATAGAATAAAAGCATGAAACTATCACGTCAAGATCGTTGCTAGTTAGCCTATGCTCCCAGTCGACTAGGGATAATTCGAAACCAATACTGTCCAGGTCCGCGTTCTTAAAATCGTAAACACGTTAAGCCATACCAAGACAATTCTCTTACGAAAGTCAAGACGAACCGATTGTCGTTCCGTCCAAATAATTCCGTAATGAGTTTTATAATTACATTCTCGAGATCACAATCGTTGCCCTGGGCGAGCGTTTCGACTCAATGTATGATGTCGAGAAACATTACGGCTTCCATATTAATGATACCGGATTCAAGCCAAACCAAAAGCAATGCATGTTGCTCGAGAAAAAACTCCGAAATCCTACTACTAGAATATCGGAAATCAGTGGCAAGCATATCTGGTACGAAATGTCGGTGTACGCTTCCATTACTTCCGAAGCTTGCAAAGTCATTTGTAGCCAAACCGAATTTTTAAATTCCTTATGGTCGAGAGGTATTATGGAACTATTCCCGAACCTTATGATCGCTTTACGCGTATTCAGCACAATTCCAGTTGGAGCTTCTTCAAACTGAAATTGATTAAATCATTTTTCCGGAACAACATGTCTGATCACCGATTGTCAAATTTGGCCATTATTTCAATTGAAAACGATTGTTTGGCCAATCTGCACAAGAGGACATAGTTAGTCGCTTCGCTAATCGATCTGCGCGCATAAATTTTCGCCGTCTTAATAGCGCATGTGAATCGACGATTAAAAATTACATAAGGCCTATTTTCCATAATTCTGTCGTGGGTCGGGTCTCTTTCTATGAAGGAAAGTCCGCGAATAAAGTGAGTGAAAATAATTTTGAACTCTCTGGGGCCTCTCGCTGAATTTTTTCACAGTGTCCCGAATTGTCTGGCCGCGGCACTGATTGGAGTTTTAAACAATGGCATAGGACAAAGAAAACGAACAATTTTTTATGTGACCATAAAGGGTGTCATTAGCATAATTAAACCGGTTCTCATTCTTTTGCGATAGTCAAGCAGTATTGGAGGTGGTAACTTCTTAGTTGGGGGACCACTTGGTAAAACGAAGCTCGCGATTGGAATGGTCGATTATGAATCTATTCATATCTGTAACAGAGCCGTGCACACCTATATTGCAGGAGTGTTGTAGATTTTTGTACCCGTAGCGTCTCATAACATAACCGGGCATATTTATTCGCTATGTGGGCTAGTTGCGCGTTAGACCAAGAGCCAGCGACGTATTTTGGGTTGTCATTTCATTAGTCATGAAAATTTCCACACTGAATCTTATACACCTGCTGAACAATAAAAGCTAATTCTGGCAACCCCCAGTGGCCGGAATGTAGTACCCTAAAATTACAAAGGGGGTAGGAAATAAAGTTCAATTTTGTTATAGTATTAGTCATGAATTTTCAGGAGATTATTTTTGATGGTATTCTCTATTTATAAAAAATATTGCCAGAACATTTCCCCCTCACCAAAGTGCCACCAGAACGCTGTAAATATTCATTTAACAAAACGCTATTTTTGTTATTTCATTATAGTTGAGTCGTCAGAGTCAGACTAAATGTTAACTGACGAAACTTTTTCTAAAAATATAGTTTTTCGTGAGTAGAATATGTTAAAAAAGAGTTTCGGAAAATTGGTTGTACGCTACCCCTAAAAAACCCCCTAAAAACAGAAAATTTCGTTTTTGGCTAATATCTTTTAAACGGAAAGTCCTATCCTAAAATATTGTGTACAAAGTTTGTAGATCATGCGATTATCCGCTGCTATACCCTCTAAGCTCTTTTATATTATATAATTTGGTTTTTCTCTTCAAGCAAATTATTGGGTTTTATTAAAAAATTTCCAGATGCTATTTCCAATAAAGTTTTATGTATTTCCATTTTTTTCACACTTTAATAAACAAACCTTTTGTTCTCATTTTTCAAATTAAAATACTTTTATATTATTTATAAAACAATTTTAACACCCATCAAAATTACAGTGAAATTCTCCACCATATGCACCGAACCATATAGTAACATTATTACCACTCATAATAGTAATTGATGCTATTAAATAAAAATCAATCCCCTCCCTTATGGTGTCATATAATCTCCTTGGATAATTGATTCAGGATTAATGACAGACATTCGATTTGTTTTTGATTGTTTACGCCATCTGCACTTTTTCAGATAAACTATTTTATTTTCACATCAATTTGTTTAATATCCCAGCAGTTCGACAAGGGGGAGAAGTAATGAAATATGTACCAGTACAAAAAGAATGATGATGAATCAAAAGTCATACGAGGAACATGAAGAGATAAATGAGAGGATCTGTACATCATGCAGTAGTATCACGTATGAATCGAAATAATATTTAATATGGGACTGAATAAAAGAAGGAATCTTTTTATTTGGGATGGAATCTGGCTTACAAAAACAGTTTTTTTTGTAACTTTGAAAGAGTTAAGTGTTGTTGTGAATAGCTGTGTGTGGGGAGAGATATCGTCAATATTCCTCAAATATCAACCAATATGTATAGGAAAAAGGAAAACAACTTCAAAAATAAAAAATAAACTTCAAAGCAATATGTTCGGCACATCCTGATCCTGTGAAGTGTTTTGAATACACCAAGGCTAGAAAAAAAACTTATTTAGATACTCGAATCTTAGGGAAAGCCGCTTTATTGAAATTCTGTGCTCTCTAGGAGGTGCCTGGCATTCAGGCAAAGCCCAGGTCCTTGTATACACGATGGATGAAAATTGATACATAAAAACTGTTGATATTCCATTCACATAAATCACTGACATCTGATATCTTAAATCTCTCCCAGGTGTCATTATTTTTGCATAAATTTTTATTTACCTTCCTTCAGAGATACCGAAGGTTTTTCTTTTTTGGGGAAAAGGTTTATACCAAGAAAAGCTACCGGAGAGTGCCAGCAGCGCCCGCTGCGTACACCCATCTTGGCAGCCTGTTGGTGTAGTCAAGGATTCAAAGGATTTTCAAACCTTTCACGATATATTTCTTCCCACCATAAAAAAGGAAGCTTTCCCTTTTATCTTCTGTCAAGTATTTTTTTTTCGGCTCTCCTCGTTCGTTCCTTTTGCGGCGATGGGTTCCTAGAAGACACGAGATCCTCCATTTTATTTTTTTCGTCGAACACGGGAATGTGAAAAGGTGAAATTTTTTGAGGACATGAGATACGAGGAGAAATCGTGGATGAGGAACCTCTGCAGCCGAGGCGATAACTCCAGGAGCTGAACTCCATGTAGCCCCATGATTTTATTTACTTCAAAGGACGAAATTGCCGAATGTTTGTAAAGTAGTCTTGAGAAATTTTTAGGGCAATATAAGCTATTTTTGTCCCGAAAAGTGGTTTGGGACTTCTTTCAATTGAGCTCCATTCCTGGCTGCTTCGATGTTTTGCCGCCATCAGAAATACATTTGGGAAGAACTGATAAGCTTTCATGACGGATGTTGAGTTTCTTCTAGGAATATATCAAAGGCCCTGGGTGATGGGATTTTTTCCCTTATTTTTGTTGTTGTTATTTTTAGGGGTTGTTACCGTTGCTACTGGTGCCGCCGCTGTGATCAAGCATTATTGAGGGTTATTTGTACTTTTCTTCAAATAAATATGGCTTTAGGTAATGTTTGGGGATGTAAATAATTGAATTTCGGCTAATTTGAAAATAAATTAACCTTACCTTTATATCGCCATGTAAACAGGCCCTCAAATCGTTTTTGAATTCCCCCTCTTCTTTTAAATTCTCCATCGTCTCGAATAATCCAAACCAATTTTTTTACACAACCATCCCGAAAAAGGATCAACTATCAATGTCTGTTAGTCCTGTCTGCTTTATTCAACCAAATATTTTATAAGACAGCCCTTTGGGGACCCTATCCTAGCCACTTTCCTATTTTCTGAGAAAAGGTGTCAATTCAATTTTTCGTAGAAGAAAAAAAAAAATTCATTCCATAAATAGTTTCTTCTTATCAATAAGTTTTCAGCATGTTGTACAATAGGGTAACTGACAAGGGTTGATTCGTTCTATCAGAAGTGATTTTTTACAATGAATTATTCGAGTATACATATTGTCTAGAAGTGATGACCACCGTAGGGATAACATGCTGCCAATTATGCTGCAGAAGGCGATTGAGATTATTGTTCACGGCTGATGTCAAACCATAACAACTGCAGACACTATAGCTACTTATGTGCCCCACACCTGGAAGAAGACATTTTCATTTCGTAGGTAGCTATAATCGAGCAAACGATTCTATACCGATAAGATTGTCAACCGTTGTCCTAAAAAACCTTGCATCCGTACTCGATTTTTTCTTCCAATGGTACTAAAGCCAACTCCAGCCTTAGTATATTATATTCCTGTTTTACAGTCGTTTTGAACTCCTTTTTATGGTCTACAGTTCCTAGAGTGAATTTCATGAAGAGCCGACAAGAATCTATTGCAAATGATCGTTTGTGGAGAAGAAGGTGTGAAACGACGATGGGATGGACAGATTCTACATCTTCCAAGATTTTCTTATAGCATGTTCACACCGACTTGGTTACCACTATTGAGATGGTTTCAAGCGTTAACCATGATAATTTTGATGGTTTGTGCATGGTTTGCCATAGATATTTAAACCAAGCAAAAATCGCAAACCAAGCAAAATTTCAATGGTTAACTCGTTTAACCACGATAATTAACTGGCATGAGTGCCATCTATCACTGAAAGTTTACAACAATCTACCAAAATTTGTTGTCAACAGACATGGTAGACATGATATTTTGAAAGTCGCTGAAATTAAAATGGTCATGCAGGACCGCCAACGAAAAAAAGATCTGTTTGGTCCACAAGGGTAAAGGTTAAAAGGAAATAGGAAAAATTCACACATTTTCAAGGAAATAGCGAGTGCATTAGCATCACATGGCTCTATTTACTGCGGCCAAGAAATTCAAACTTATTTGCACAACATTGCTAAGAAACACATTGAAAATTATTCTCCCAATTTCTCTCCAACTATGTAGCTTCCTTTTTTCTGTTAATTATTATTTTTATGACCATTACGTTCATAATTAAAAACAAACATAACATTATAATTGACACATTAAAACATGAATTGACATCGATATCGAATACAAATGACAGAAATAACCAATCGAGTTAGTGTGTACAGTTGTTAGTTTTGAAATAGTTTGAAACCACGTAAAGAGATAACCAAGTCGGTGTGTACATGCTATTAGCAGACACACTGAACTGATGTGGAGTACTCAGTTTCGCAACGAGGTCGCCTGAGAGCCAAAGACTAGTGATCAACTATTTGAATCTCCGAGCCCCGGATAGCCTCTATGCTCCAATCAAAGAAACTAGACTAGCGTCACGTTATGCTTTCTCAGCTCAGCATCGCTTCACTAGCTTTCAGTGCATCAGGGCTTTTCTAGAGTCTTGGCTATCTAGAAAAATTCCCATCCTACAACATTGTGTAGGAACGAGGTTTAGTATGTGACAGGTTTTCAGGATCACTAACACGCCCGATTAAAAAATATATTCCGCTCCTCTCCATTCCTCGAGTCTATTCTTCAGGGTATTTCGACTGCGAACTAATTGGGAAACTAATAGTATGTGGTTGTGCAACCAATTCCTCGGGTAAGAAGTTCAAGATATTACTATGAAGTCCGGGCTCCAGATCCTTTTAGCAAGAGCACCGCACAAGGCCACGGATTTGATGTGAAGGTCGGAAAAGAACGGTGATAAAAGCACACCAGGGGCGGTTAACCCACCAGTGAGCCATACGTAAGGGTTGAATGTACCACGGCTGTGTACATTCACAAGACAGTTTTTTTGTGAAGGGCGTCAACAGTAGAGCGAGGTAGCCCTACTGTGTTCCAGGCTGCACTAGACCACCCACATCCTCGGGTTCAACCTGCTGCTGCGAGCCAGCAGGAGTCTCTTTTTTTATGTCAATATCCTTGGCTTTTATTCGACCCAAACCGTAATAAAACGAGATAGCCTACCCTTTCAGTTGCATGAACGTCCTTTCGTCAATGCCAAGGGGAAGAGTTTGATCTTTCTGGTTCACCTTCTACCCATCACATGCCAAAAATGATCCTTTTAAATTAAGGAAGGTTCTTCTCCGTAATTTCTTTCAGGTTGCACCTCTCCCAAACCTGTGGCTAGGCGACAGCCTTGGTCAGCCAGTGGCTGGTGAGTTTGTTAGCAGGGGTGATCCTCTGCCACCTTTAAACTCAAAAACTGAGGTGAGCAATTGTCTTTGTAGCTCCCCCTTTTTCTTTTGAAGCCCTGCCCGGCTGGAGAATCTTCTTACCACTACCGTGGGCTTCTGACCACCGTCCTGCTTTCGGTTTATTGAGAAAGAAGTTGCGAAAGTGAGACTCGCGTGCTCTCTGTGGAACTCTTCAATTTTCTTGCGTTGGCCCTATTCCTCTTTTCGGCGTTCGATTTTATCCTGCTAGGCTGCACGGTCATACCGAAAACTTTGGCAGGTAGTTCTTCAACAACATTGCTGCCAGCTGCCTGAGGCACAGTTGTTGATTGAGAAGCTGAAGCTTCTGTGCTGGACGAGTTCCCTCTACAGCTCTGAGCTGAAGCTCATTACATCAGACTAACAACATCCTTCTTCGTCTGATTTATTTTTTTCGTTTTGGTCCATAAAAATCCCACGAGTATGATAGGAAAGACAAAGTCCATACTGACAGAGGGTTCATATCAGGATAAGGTTTATACAACTGGGTGCGCCCGGTGCCCAGAGGAGATTGTTCTGGACAGAACAAAAACTACCCACTGCCATGCAGCCCTCGACACGATGACATTTACATCTTGGCTAGCTATAGAATATCCACCTCCCTCTTGTATTCCTGTTAGATAATTTTTATATTTATTTAGTTTGCTTCGGGGAACTTTTAGTCTACCAGGCAAGTTGATACAGTTTCCTTACATTCCAATAATCCGAGAAACTCGCCCGCACCTAGCATGCAGGAGGCACGCACCAATCTGCATGGCGCCCGCAACTATCACGCACGAAATCGCCTGTGTGGCTTTAGAAACTTCTTTTTTTCTCTCTTTTTGCCGATATCATCCAGTTTTGGCAACCCTAAGCTCTGAACGCCCTGCTCTATACCATCTTTCCAGCGGAAGTTGGATATCCCTCGCTGACCTGACCTTATAGGTCTTACCGCAGAGAAAATTGTATAGGACGAATAAAACTGGAAATTATCTTGGTGACCATAAAGGGTGCCAATAACATACCCAGGAGAACCCAGTTATCTTTCGATTGCTTAGGTCAAGCAGCATTGGACGTGGTTAGTGCTTAGCTTGGGGACTGCTTGGTAAAACAACACTCGTATTTGGAATGATCTGTGCTGATGCGGATGCATTTATAAATGTTCATGCCTGTAAGGGGAGTGTGCATACCTCTGGCATACGAATTTCTAGATTTTCGTGTCTGTGGCGGGAGTGGGCATACTTTTGTGGCATGTGGGCATGACTATTTGTTCGCTATGCGTGCTAAATGTGGATGTATACGTGCTGGTAAGAAAATTAGCCAACTAAATTATTTTTACTCGGGAAAAGGTCGTAAATCAATCATGATCCTTGATACGATGTCCGGTTCTTCGTTGGTAGTCAACACTAACAGAGGTTCTGTTGAAGGTCTCGTGGCAATGTGGTAAAGCCAGGGCGTGATGCCAGCCAGTCGCCGGTATGCGCGAATATAGCGCCGGATCCTCGGTACGACATACGAAATCTACTTATGGCCAACTAGTTGCAGACCTTGCAAAACGTTAAGATGATTTGAAGATGAAACTTTAAGCCACTTGAGTCTTACAAAGACTATAGCGTCGTTTAAAAAAATTTAAATTTTTGATTCCTTTTGTTGAATAAAATATTTCCAGTCTAAAATTATGTACTGAAAAAACATCACTACCATCATTATGTTTACCTCGCCTTGACCACAGGAAACTAGAATAAATTAGGAAAAATTATGTCACGCTTCAGATCTAGCTGAAATTATATTTTGCATATCAAGGACCTCAAGCCTTATTTGAATAAATACAAATTCAAATCTTCTTTTAAAAATTCCCAGTAAATATCAAAAATATTTTAACCATTTCATTCCATGAATAGAAGTTTTTCCAGTTCATTAACTACACCCAAAAGTCACTTTCCTGCACACATTTTAATCCCATTTTATATGTATGTGCATATATTTGTTTAGCATAATAAAGCCAGGATATTATCTCTCTCGAAAAGTTGATTGCAACATGTAAAACCAAACACAGGATAACCGCTATATGTTTTGGCATTAAATTTGTACAAGGACTGATACCGTTCTAATCAAATTGCATATATGTATGACATTTGCCCCTTAAGGCAAATCACTGTTCACTACTGCTGTGAAGTTTAACTTCAGTCATGGGAGAGAAATGGTGTCCTTCTGGTCGATGCTAGAGTGTCGGGAAGTTAAGTTCTTCTACCTTTATATTATGCGTGTATGTTAGTCAGAAGTCAAATGTTTCGTTTTGTGAAAGTTTTGTAAGGTTTCCACAAATGTTCTTCATGTGATATGGTATGCTAAGATCCTTGGAAGGAGATATTTACTTAGAAGGATAATCTAAGGAATCACCTATACAAAACTAGGAGGATGTACTTGAGCACGAGTATACTGTCCCTTTGGACTGTTTACTTGGCCCTGGCAAAATCAAATACGACCGAAACCTTTCATTGGTCCGAAGGTATTTTTTTGTTGTGAAAAAAAAAATGTATATCGTCCTTTTAAGGTTCCCTTCCGGTCAAGGTCGTAAATTCTTGAAATTAAAAATAAAATCTTAGTAACAGGGTGAATGGGGGTGGTTGGGTGTTTGGGGATGGTTGGTACGCTGAAATATATATAATATAAAAAGAAAACCGCTGAAGGGATCTGGTTTTGGACTTTTAAATAAAAACATTCACCCCCTCCTTGTAAACTGGGGGTTACCAAACAGCAGGGAAAAGGCAGTATCCCCAACGAGAAAATTATGCAGCAGTGAATCCATGGTTACATCCCACAAGGATCTTCTTGTTCGATTATAAAAGAGCAGTAAAAATTCCGAGAGTCCTGAACTTTTGCGAAAAAGTTGTTGTTTTTGGTTTTCTCCCTACTCAGAAATATGTTCACAGAGTGCGGATCCTTTGTTGACAACTCTGCATTAAGGACAATCCTCCGGGAACAGCCAGAACTAAATCCCAGCCATAAATGTCATGACTTTAAATTGACCTTTTTTTTTACCCGCCCGTTTTCCCGAAGCATCGCCGCGCATCCTTGTACTGTACTGAGTCTCGGCTGTTGTCCTTCGGGAAACCCTTTAAGAAGCGGAATGCTAAATGCTTCTGGGAAATATCCTGCAAGTCGTAAATTTTCGTTGTTGTTACAATTTTTTTGCTTTTGTTGTTGTTGTTGTTGTCGTCGTTCGTTGTGGTGTAAAAACCCCAAAGTTTGCTAAATCTAGCATTAAAATCCCGCAAATGTGATCATAAACTCCTTACGATTCCCGAATCGGGGACCTTTCGGTCGACAACAGCGTATACACACCCTTGACGTGTATTATGTATATACGAAATATCCTGGCCAATTGTAGAGAAGATTTCAATAAGGTCCTGGGCTGGGTTCGAAATTCAATTAACCGCAATCAATTTCAATTTCAAGGTAATTAAGACGAATTATTCACTTGGACACAATCGAAATGGGTTCCAGAGAGGCGTTGCTGGAACATTTATGAGGTCGTGTTTGGCTGACACTAGAATATTCCCGTATTAATTCAGGTTTCGTCCTTTTATACTTGTATTGAGGGTAATTAAATGGCGAACTGTCTTCCATTTTTGTAACGGCACCCGAAGAGCCAGAGAGAAAGAGAAAAAGGGGGTGCAGCAATTTATCACAGTAAGGTGACGCAGCAGCTTAATCATTCTCACCCAAGGACTAAAGGTTAAGTCAAAGGAGACTTTCCCAGGCACAAATACATATAAGAGGCAGCAACTTGGCAAATTTCTTATGTTGCGTTTTCTTAAATAATGACACAATAACCGTCGTCCGCTGTGGTCCATTATCACCGGTAATGGATAAAAGGAAATGGGTCTTTAGATCCAGGAATTCAATTTATCTAACGCATACATACAGCCCATATAATATAACATAACCTACCAAGCCTGCTCCACTGTAAGGATACAATGTCTCCAGGTCAAAGATGAACTTTGTCCTTTTATATCATTTCGCCCACACAGTACATATGTATATCCAGGCAATAACTCAGCATATATCATCTTACCAGAATCCGTTGTGTCCGACTCTGCCTCTCTCTGTCGGCTCTTTGCTGGGGCCTTATACAAAATGTAAGAAGCCATTCGCAATTGTTCTTAGAGGCTCAGTTATAGGAGCATCATGGTAATATATCATAGCAGACCTCTATGCAGAGCACGGAGCATCAAGGAAATCTGATGTCTCATCATGGCTGAGTGAGCTCAGTTATTGTGTTGATTGCCTTATTCAATAAGGATACATGCTGTAAGATGCCTGGGCCATGACACTGACTGCAGTTAAGGCGAACTTTGTGCCAGAAGTGTTTAGATTAAACTTTGATAGGTTATCTTATAAAGGTATTGTATGTGAGCTTTGCTTATGTAACGGACTCCATTGGTGGAATGTTAATTTTTAATTTGGAAGACTGGGTTTGAGTGCTAAGTAAATAGATTTTTGCTATCTTGAATGTAATACAGAATTTAGAATAAAGTTGAAGAAATGTTAAGTGTAAAGAGATGGGAAAATTAAGGAAAGCCAGTACCAACGGTGGGTCAAGAAATTCCAAGGAGACGGGAACTGCAGCTTACAATATAAGCTTCATCCTGGAGTACAGTTTGACGAGGAGGA
Organism: Thereva unica; assembly: GCA_949987705.1. NCBI lineage: Eukaryota > Metazoa > Arthropoda > Insecta > Diptera > Therevidae > Thereva > Thereva unica. Next base: position 38,550,306 of record OX465281.1, read on the forward strand.
ATAAACTCCCATCGAAGCTATTGAGCTAGGGGGTAGACAAAGAAAACTGCTAAAGCAGATCCTCGCCAAGGTTAACGTGATGCTATGTGTTTCGTGGGGATATGAAGGGTTTAAAAAGGTCTACTGGGAGCAGCTTTGAAAAAGATCGACCATGTTTGGTTGCAAGACGATAACGGTTTTCATCAAGACAATGCTCGGCCACATACCACAAAAATTACTTCACGGCAGCTGGAGAAATAGAATGGGCAACGATGCCACATCTGTCATATTTACCGGACGTTGAACTATGGGATTACCACTTTATCCGCAGTCTACAAAATCATCTGGATGGGAAAACTATGGATTTAATAACAAAATAATCAGGCCTATTCCAAACTCCGCTGGAATTGATTCCACTGGAATTTTCTTACATCGGTAGCATGAACTCCGCTGTAACGGAGAGTAATTTCGTAATTACAATTCCGCTGGAATTTGGTATCATAAACTCCAGCGGAATGTCAAAATTGTCAGTTATTTCTCCACCAAAAATTTCTGACGGAGGATTAGTAGCGCTGTTGTTTACGCTGAGTTCGGTTGTTTTAAGTTAAATATTGCCATGGCGAAAACAACAAACAGCCAGCAATATGAAAAATTGGTGGCATTATTAACAGAAAGGGCAGATATAGCGCAAGGATTTACTAAAACCAGTAAAGAAAATGTTAATAAGTTCTGGGAGAGCTGCGCGACAGAACTAAATAGCTTGGGACCGCCAATAAAAGATGGGAATACTTGGCGAAAAGTGAGTTCAATTGCTTAATTATTATCCGTTTTTACTGTATATTTTTAAGGTTTGGACGGATTACAAAAGTTATGTGGAAAAAAAATTAGTACATAACAAAAAAGAGGCAAACTCAACCGGAGGAGGGCCAAGTAAATTACATATATTCATAGACTTGGAAGAAACCGTCATTCGTATAACAGGTAAACTCTGGATTTTGTGTATTATAAATTTTAATTATGTACAATGGTTTAACAGTAATGCAAAAAAATGTAGAAGGGGTTGAAGAAACCTTGTGTTTCGGTAGGCAGCAAAATGAGCCCCTGAGTAAAATACCTCGATTTAGGAGCTCATCTGAATCTAGTGATGAACAAATCTCAGCAAGTGCAGCTCGGGATATTTCAGTGGCACCATCCTGTTCGGAGGCAACGATGGCCCAAAGAACGAAGAGCAATAAAAACCCCGAATTAATGGCATTATGCTATCCATTTTTCAATCCAATAATTAAAGAATTTTCACAATAAAAAACTGTAACAACAAAATTTATAAATAATTTCACATACAAATTTGTGACATTTAACAGCTGTTTTAAGATTTTCGAAACTAGTCCTCATCGGGCAGTCCATTTCACTAATTCCAGCGGAGTTCATGATGCCCTTAAAAATTTCGCTGGATTTTTTTCCGCTGGAATCGTATTTCCAGCGGAATTCAGAATAGGCCTGAGTAATTGAGGAGGAGGCCCGGCCAAGTGAATTTTAGAGGAGGCGGGCTCAACTGGTTAGTAATAGGGTACCAAAAAGGGTACTGAGAACTAAAGTTCTGCTTAGTTTGGGTCTTCGCCTAACGAATGATACACTTCCTGGTTAGCGGGATTCACTAGTTTCAGGAGGTTGTCTTCGGCTAACTCCGATAGTTGCATCTGTGCCTAAACCGGCTGCTTACAAAATTGAACTCCTGCAACATCCAAGAGTTCAAATGCGAGGCCCCTGCCTACTCTTTATCCTTCAGATTACCATCAACTTATCATATCCTTCTTCTAGCAAGGCTTACTATTGCACCAAGACGTGAACGACATGACGGACGGTAGTATAAAGAATTAAATCTAAGCATAGACAAATATTTGAGGTCATTGATATCTATACGACTAAACAAAAATACAGTCTTGAGGTGAAAACACTGCAGGGATGAGATTACTCATTTGCAGTTTTCTTGCCGAACTTCTTTTTTGGTGACATTTTTTCACACAAGCCAACAAAGCTGTCAGATGAGAACCCCAGATTCAATTTATTTAGAGTGAGAGCCGTGCTGCCGAACTTTTGTCAGGAACTCCTGCTGCTCTTTGGCCAACTGAAATTTCACTCTCTCTTGCGTTTCCAAGACAGCTTGAAGTTTACTTGAGGCGTACTTCACGTACAAATGTAAACTCATGTAGCTCAACTGTAGTCTATGAAAAAGATTTCTGTGCTTGTCATGTAAGCCGAGCTTGAAAATTTGAGTGCTCGAAACTGTGAAAGTTAGGCTTGTAAATGTATCTAAAAGCAATTTGTAGTAATATGAGGGGACAAAATTATTAATAAAAAATAAAAGCACAGTAAAAGAAAGAAATAAAACAGTAACTGCAAATGACAGGTGAAGAACTCAAGCTTTTGAGCATTCAAGCTGTCTTGGAAACCTAGCAAGTAACGGGCTAGTGGTCACAGCACAGCGCTGCCATTCGGGGACTTCTGGCGTTTTCGTAGATGCGGCCGGAGCACGTTAGAGGCAAGTGATTCTAAAGCCTGCTCTATATGATGCTATTAACATCCTCCAACTTTGGATGCTTGATCGTAGGACGCATCCCATCCAAGGATGGTGTTTGGATATGCTCGTGTCGGTATTGAATCAAACGCTGGAAGCCAACATTCGCATGAGCCTTTACCGCATCGTGTAGAGCCGGCTTAAAATATGTCTCGGGTTCTCGTTTTCACACATCGAATGACAAATACATAGATATGTACTCTAATTTGTTGTTAGCCACGGCGATGTCTTGTTGAACTGTTTCCACATCGTCTATTGAAAGTATTACAAACCTCATCAATGTAATAGCACGCAGTCGAGAAACAGCACGAGTCTCGAGAGAGTTTAAACGGTCCTCGAATGTGGCAAATTGATTATTTAGCATGCGATTGAAGCTTGGTAAAAGTTTTATTTCGAGACGTTCGAAGCAGTCTTCAGGGCCTACAACTGACGTCGATCTGGGCGTTCGGCTTGTCTGGAAAAAACCGAAAAAAGAAAACCGCAATCGCTCTCCGGGTTTAACAATGATGTAATATATACTTGACGACGAAAAATACGGTTTCGAATTTAAAGATTTATGCGGATAAATTGAAATAACCGGGAGTTGTACGGAAGCAAGTCTATTCGGTCGACATCTCTGAACTAAAAGAGAAGAGAACAGCTAAGTTACGTAATTAATTGTTTGATGTGTGGTTTTTATCTTTGGTAAGATTTGGGTTTATGGTTTTAGGTTGTGCTCTGGGTGAGCTTTCGCATTTGGATGGCTGGTTTGTGTCTCAGGTGAGCTTTCGCGTTCATGGTCTTGAATTAGCTGGGGACTGGGCTTAAGATTTCAATTTTTGTGGGTTCCTGTGTGGTATTTGGCCTAGGCTTCAATTCTTGATAGTGTGCCCAACAAGACTAGCTCGGGAAGAAATCGATTCGAGCTCACCAGGCTAGGGTACGGTCCTCCTGGGTTCGGTTTATTTCATCAGGGTCCGATAGTTCATGCATTTCATACTAATACACAGGCCCCATTAAGAATTGATTAAAGTATGAAATACGGATAGGATCTCCCGCAAGATACTGGCACGATTAAGGAAAGAGTACTGGTTGTGTGTGTAAAATTTTTTGCGTGATCAATTCCCCAGTAGCCCTTCACGAATATCAAAAAAAGACTGAAAAGAGCCGGAGACAAGGCGGAAATTGTCTTTTAGACTTGCAATATTCTTAGGAAGGAGGACTCGGCATTTCTTTGACTAAGAAATTTTTTTGAATATTTCTAATTGCAACTCTTTCCATCCAAATATCTAAATGTTTTCGTCTAAATACCGCCTGATTTCGGTCCACGTCCAGTCAGTCGAATTTACCCAATTTTCAGTACATTTTCGGTTCCGGGGTTCCGTCTCTTGCTCCCTACTTAAGTAAAGATTCCGTTCGTTTTCCGACTGCTATTAAACATTGAAAAATTCAGTAAATTTTCAGACTGTTTTCAGGCTTATATTTTCACCCGGGTAATCTGGCGGCGCCCACTTACATCCCGGACCACATCCATATCCGAAGCCACAATCTTGAGTTCATCGATGATCCTGAAACGGTATAAATATACAACTTACCGCAGATCAACAGGTCCATAGTGGCGCAAATATCGTCATCTCCGATGCATTTGAGACCTCAATGTTGTATCTAGTAATACTATAAGAATAAACTTGTGGTGCAAGTAGTACAAGCATGCGTTTTGTGATTCTACTGCCACCGGTGACACAAGTTAATAGTTTTTAGTATTACTAGTTCCACCAACGTGCCGTCACACTCAAAAACTGCCGGAGGTCTGTTTAATCTTCTTTCAAGCCCGGACAAAGGCATACTTACAAAATTTGACTTGGTCCCCGTTATACAACCAAAGTCAAGCAGCATTAGTGGCAGTTAGTACTTAGATGGGGGACCGCTATGTTACAAGTAACAAAATTGCGTAGAATTATCGATAAAAATCCTCATAAATTTCAAATTTTAATATATAATTTTTTTTCTCGGTACAGAAGAGGCATTAAAAGTACCTCCATTAAGCAAAGATATTAAAAAACCAAAAATACTTAATAAAAAAAAGGTGCTAAAAGTTTGCAAAATAAAAAAACAACGAAAAACAAAATCTCTTCAACAGAAGAAAAAGTTTTCAGTTTCTTTTCAAGCATGAAAATCCGGCCAAACCTCCATTATCTTAATGTCAATCTTTCATAATATTCATAAAAAAAACTCTGTGTCCAGTATTAATTAATTTCCAGGAGATTGATTAAAATTGACCCCGCGCCTAATCATCATTATCTTGCGTCTGCCGTTCCGTGTTTTAATTCTATGCCGCCCCTGCCTGAAAAGTATCCTGCGCGCTTCCCCCGACAAAAACAAAATTCTACGGCAATTTCCTATGGAAACTCTTTTTCACCAAACAGTAGAACTTTATCCATCCTTGATCCAGCCGTGGATTAGGCAGATCCTAGGGCATGGCAAAGGAATCACCGCTAAACCCGTGAAAAGGAAATAATAACGGTAAAGATTTATCAATATTAGGCCCAATCTAAGGGCAAACAGCATTTTTGTCTTTTTAGCCCCTGCGATATACCCTATACAGAGAGAACAGATGATAATGAGCCCTTAACGGTAAAGGACATGATTAAGTCCTTGTGTAAAAAGCCTGCCCGGAATATTAATCTCTTGCCTAAATCCATCATTCGGTCGACATTTTCCTTATCGAACCGATAAAAAAAACTAATACAGCCACACACAAGGATAACCCCCGATGTTCTATCGGCCATTGAAAAAAAGGACTCCTTTCAGCAGGAGCATCAGATTCCAGTGCCTTCGTCGCTCCGTTGTTGTCTAGCCATCATCGAGGCCAATCACGTAAACAAGATGAAGCCCCGCCAAGGGGGTGGAAGCAGGTCCTGGTGGCTAGGAGCGGCGATTGCCCCACAGCCAGGACCCCCGTCCGAAAGCTATTTTCATGTAAATTTCTGCGGTGATCCTTTCTTTGTTATTCCACAACGCATTCTCATGGACCAGAAAGAAATCTGACAACAATCCTCCCCCCGAAAAACTGTTCATCGCAGCTCATCGTGTGCTGCCGATAGTGTTCCCCGGGTGAGGTTCGCCCGTATTTGGGGGCCCTGGATGGTCGTCCTTTACCGCTGTAGAGGGGCCGCATCGTTACAAATTTATTCAGTCGAAAAAAAGTCCTTTTTGGCCAATATTCGCCCGAGTTCAGGGGAGCAAGATGCATGTTAAGTTCGTCCCAATGTTTGCATCCTGTTGACATATCCTGGAGATGTGTTTTTTTTTCTTCGCCCGTAAACCAATTCGGTATGCAAAGGAGACGTCAATTCGATTGAAAGGCTCTATGGAGGCTTCATTCTGGCCAGGACGACACCAGCGGAATGACGATTTGGTTACAGGATTGACCCGATTTTGACGAGAGGCTCCCCGACACGGGTGACGTTGGAGGGCGCTGTTGGAGGGTTAAGTCCCTCCAGAGTGGGTACGTGCCTTTTCCAGATTTCTAGGATATTTGCTATAAGGAGGCGCTCCCTCTGTTGATGTTGACTTTAAATGCTGACCTTTTCACAGAGAAGTTGGCAGATCGAGGGCCCGGAACATGTTATTGAATTGGAAATTTCAGGATGAACAAAGATTAGAATGCTAATGGCGACTCCTTTTCTCTTATCAGAAATTAACAGAGGCTCGTTTCGTAATCAACATCAAGCTCCAAACATTGTGCCACCGGCCGGGCTGCCCGGGGCCCAGGGAGGAATTTTAATTTAAATTGTTCATGGGGAGGTAACGATCCCTTTTGCATGATGGACTGATGGACTAAAGACCGATGTTGAGAAAGGATAATCAAGATTACAGAGACCAACTTTCTTCTTCTTCTTCTTTGCTTCTTTCCACAATACTTTTCTTCCTTTTTACCCTTTTTTGTATGATTTTTGTTTCAAAAGTTTAACTAAGGGTCAGATTGCGGGCGGACAAGGGGCTGCTGATAGTTTGCTCAAGTTGTTGAAATATTTTGGGGCTTTTTCGGGCTACAACAAAATTAAGAAAGGTCCAAAATTTTTACGATCGCAAATTTCTTATGGGGCAAACATAAAACACTCAGTCATGTGTGAGATTCGTAATCATGTTAAGATGACTTTGATAAGATAGGGCTTAAAAGGTGACTGCTGGAAAAAGTGGTGGTCGGCTCTGATTTATACAAGAGATTAACGAGCAAAAGTTTGTGCCCAAGGGACCTGAAATGAAATAGTATATGGAGAACAATAAAAAGTGCCTTTGAAATGGGTCGCTGCGTAATAGACTGGTGGTAGTTAAAATTTTATTTCATTTACTCCTGGATGTGGGCATTCATATTTATGATAATTTTCCCTTTTATGTTTTGAGCAAAGGCATGGGGTCCACAACTAGTAATGTTCTATCTCAACCGCAATCTGAGTTTTTAAGTAGGCTTTACTAGCCCGAATGCGAGGGTTCTGGAAGAATTATTGCTCAACGTTGTTATTAATATAAATTAGTTCCTTACGATTTTTGCCACGAGTTTCTTTGTTTTGAACGCAATTGTTCACAAATCTTCACAGTCTACCCTGCTCGATACTTACTCAAACGTAAATGTATGCCACTGAATTAGAAATAACTTTAGATCCAGCCTTCCAAATAGCTACCACGCACTGACTAAGAATACGGGCCTAAGATTGTAGCGCGTCATTTGCCTCTGGGTAGCGAATTGGTGTAGAAGCAGGTGATTAACGATGGATGGTATAGTTGTTTTCAAACCTCGTAACATCCCGCGCATGTTCCCCAGCTAAGCTCTTAAAAATGTTTAAAAGCTCAGACAAAAGCTTCATTTAACTCCTCCTATCAAATCACTTGCTGCCATGTAATCAGTCGCGACTGCGTATTGCCAAAGGGAGGTGTATTTTTCTGGGACTTCAATGATTATTTAAAAAATTTACAAATTATGACTGAAAAACACCCGTTTTTATATATTTTTTATATTTTAAGGTTTTTGTATGTTACACATATGCTACAGAAACAATTTGCAGCAATTTCTACTAAAATATACGAAATTTGTGTTTTTATCACTTTGATTACTAGATTGTTGACATTTTCCGCCAGTCGCAAGCGCGCTTCTGCTTGGGGAGGTTGTGTTGCTTGCGGCTGCGGAGAACTCTCAATTTATGAATGAAAATGCTCATATCTTTAAAAGAAATTTTTCCAGCAATTCTTTTAATTTATTTTAAATTTAGGGATGAGAAATATTTAGCATAATTATAGTAAACTTATGCTTATTACGATGGATAAACTGACTTGGTTGAGCAGGAGTTTTACATGTATTTAAAAGCTCTGCTCAACACATATAAAGATTAATTAACTTTATTCATTCGGCATGCGCGCATCCCTTCCCAAATTATTTTGTTGAGTTTTTTCTGCGTTTGTTGCCGTTTCAACTAAAAAGCGGGGAAATGATAGAACAATATTTATAAAATTTGGCAATGAGGTGCGCAGAGCTGTTCAAATTTTTTGTGTCACGGAGTTTGAAAAAATCTATACTCGAATATACAGCTTGTAGGCTCTCTGCATTAGTGAGTAGAGGGGCCACAAGAAACAATCGAGAGCATTATTGTTGACTTCGAGATTGCCTATTGTTTTGTTGTGATTGACATATCTGTAAATTAGTATTTTAAGGAAGGAACGACCAATCAGAATAGTTGATGACAAATTCCCCGATTTTAATGAATAATAGGGAGTAAAATGCTTCTTTGTGACATCTCAGTTAATAATGGCAAAGCTGTAATTGCAACGACATTGTTGCTGTAATGAAGGAATATAATTTACGTCATTATGAAGCAAAACAAACTTTAATTTACTCAGAATTTAAGGACAAGCACCATCTTACTTAAACTCGAAAAATGAAGCACAGACATCCTCCAAGAACTCTGTGATTTGTGGATTGCTTTCTTCTTCTTCTTTAACGCCTCTAACACCGGGATCTGGTTCTGGCCTCTCGCAACTATTCTCTCCACCGGTCCCGATTCTGAGCCGATGTCATCCAGTTTGGCATCCCTAAGCTCTGAGCGTCCTGGTCCACGCCATCCTTCCAGCGAATGTTGGGCCTCCCTCGCTGTCGCACCCCATAGGTCTTACCGCAGAGAACTTTTCGAGCAGGCTCATCTTGACTCATACGAGCTAGATGCCCTGCCCACCGGAGACTACCGAGCTTTATTTTCTGCACAACATCTATGTCGCGATAGCGCTCGTAGATCTCGTCATTGTAGTCTCCGGAATCGTCCCTCCTCAATACGGGACCAACAATCCTCCGAAGTTTTTTCCTCTCAAACACGCCCAAGAGGTTTGAGTGCTTTTTGCTAAGCATCCACGTTTCGTATGCATATGTTCGGTAAGACCATCGTCAAGTTTAGACGCTATGGTTAGATGCTTGGATTTAAAGAGCCTAGACAGACTATAGTGGGCCTTGTTGGCTTTTATCAGTTGTGCGCGTATTTCTGGTTCCATGCTATTGTCGGCTGCTACTATTGACCCAAGGTAGGTAAATGATTTTACCGCGTCAAGCTCGTGTTCCTCTACCTTGATTGTGAGACCAATGTTCGGTGTTCTTGTAGACGAGGCCACTATGTACTATGTTTTGCTTTCGTTAATGTGCAGTCCCAGATTTCCTGCCGCTTGCTCAATCTGAGTGAAAGCTTTTTGTACAGCTGTTGTTGTTCTTCCAATGATGTCAATGTCGTCTGCGTAAGCCAGTAATTGGGTGGACTTGTGGAGGATTATACCCCTTGATGTCACGCCCGAATCTCGGATCGGATCACTTTCTCCAACGCCAAGTTGAAAAGGAGGCAGGCCAGACCGTCCCCTTGTCGAAGCCCATTATAGATGTTGATTGGTCTGGACAATGTTTCGTTTCGGATACCTTTACTTGGCTTGATACATTGGTCGTGGTCAACCTACATAGTCTTGTCAGTTTGTTGGGGATGACGAATTCTTTCATGGCTTTGTAGAGTTCTACTCTGGCTATTTTTTTTTTTTTTTTTTATGAAAAAACCAAGCTTAGGTGTAACCCTTTGTACTACCAGTCCGTCATGTCGTTCAGTTCACGGTGCAATGTCTAGTAGTAAGCTTGGTTTGAAGAATAGCGGAGAATAGGAAAGGTTAGAGGGGGTCTGGAGGGTGTAGAAGAAAATGACGATGAACCTCACGTTTGAACTCTAAGGTGTTGTACGAGTTCGGAAATACTGACTGCGGGAGATTATTCCACAGTCGAGTTGTCATCATAGTCTATGAAGAGGTGTTGAATTGAGTTTGGAAACTCTAGACATTTTTCCATAGCCTGCTTCAAGGTGAAAATCTGATCAGTCGTTGATTTGCCTGGGCTGAAGCCACACTGGTAATGGCCTATGATGTTTCTGGCGTATGGGGCCATCCTGTTTTGCAGGATAGCGGAGAATATCTTATACACGGTACTCCACAACGTTATACCGCGATAATTAGTGCCCGCTGTGATATCTCCTTTTTTATGTACCGGGCAGAGAATACCTTTTCTCCACTCTTCTGGCATCACTTCCTGCTCCCATACTTGCGCAATTAATACATGAATCGCTTGGTGTAATGGAGGCCCTCCATATTTAACTAGCTCCGCTGGGATGCCGTCTGCACCCGAGGCCTTGTTGTTGTTTTTGAGCCGGCTGATGGCTCTGCTAACTTCTTCTATGCTTGGTGGCGGCAGCATAGCATTACCATCAGATATTGGTGGAGCCTCCAAATCCTCAGTTAGCTCGCCATTTAGCAATTCATGAAAGTGCTCTTCCCATCGCTCTAAGATGCCTTTAGGATCGGTGATCAGATTCTCTTCTTTGTCCTTGCAGGATGTGCAACGTGGTGTGAATTGCGTCATACTGCGGACTCTTTGGTAGAACTCCCGCTCCTGGTGCGGCCGTCGTTCTCTGTACTGTTCTAGCTCACAGACGAGATTTTTTTCCCAGGCTTCCTTTTTTCGTCTGTGAATTCTCTTTTCCTCTGGATTGCTTCAGTTCTGAAAAAATGTCGAGTGAAAGCAATTGAACTTGGAAATTTTGCTGCTGTATATAAAACTAGTGGGATGTTGTGCCTAGAGACTAGCCACTTATTACGCTTTTTCATGGTATCCTTTCTGTTGAATAACACTTCAGACTGGATGACAATATATTAAGTGGAGATTGTGAAGAATCACGAAAACATTCCAACAAATAACTTGAAAAACTAACGCCTCTTTCATGTAGATGCTCCTGAAAGAATTATACAATAATTACCCGCCAAGAATTGATGTATATTTTAATTGCACCCCATCTATGACAAAGAATAGTGAACACCATTTATGGCAATATTACATTACTCTTCGTTTTACCTATGATTATCAATTTCCATAAAATATACAAAATACATTTCATAAATAATAGAAAATCTGTTGTCATAAATCAGTCCTTCGAAACTTTATACATATCTAGCATTGGAATGTACCTTTTTTCGTAAGACTGAATAATAGTAGATTGTTCTACAAGTAAAGAAAAGTGATAGTTTTCCAGTGAGTGTAAATATTTAATTCGCGAGCGAGCGTAGCGAGCGAGTGGATTAAAATTTACACGAGCTGGAAAACTCACTTTTCTTAGCGCGTTGAACATGCTATTTTTTCGGTAATCGTATAGAAATGACGTACATTTAATATTGAAAATCAAAAATTGCAAAGAAAATATTAATACTTACATTGAAAATCAAAAATTGTAAAGAAATAATAATTGGTCAAAGTATGCCATCTTCTGTTGACAAGATAGCAAAACAATATAATACCGAGTTAGTAATACAATTTTTTTCATTTTGACAATTAATCGCACTGTAATTAAAGTTATATCTAAAATCGTGAAGAAAAGTGTTGCTAACTAGAAAAGTATCACTTTTCTTTACGATTTTTGATTAAACAATGTACGTCATTTCTATACGATTCCCGAAAAATATGTTTATTGCCACATTCCTACAAGGTAGTGTTTGGAGTATTGAGAAGATTCTAGATCGGCGTGCGAAAGGATCAGGGTTCAATTCTTGGTGACGAAGGTTTTTATTAAATTTTTTTTTGTTATTCTGAAGAGATACATACAAAAGTTAATAAAAACTTGAAAATATGCTTTTAGACAAAGGGCTGCAAAAATTTTTAGATATGGGGCAAATCGTTTGTAAAATTTTTGTAAAATATTAAAAATTCTGAGAAAAATCACTTCCTTATAGTGATGGACTATAAGAACGGTCTTAAATACACCGTTCGTTAATTAAATTTAAAAATTTTCATTCATTTCAGTAAGCGTTTATATTCAATAAAAAATTGGATATCTACTTTTCGTTTTATATCTACTGACACTCACTAATAATTTCAAAAACTGTGATTATCCATTTTTCATAAACCTACCAAATGTTTCGTTTAAATCATAGATATTTTTTGTGACAAATACACAGCGAAGTTCGATAAAATTGAGTTTTTTGGTCTACAGCACCACCTACATGACTATAAACTAACAAAATGAGCAGCATATAAAATATCCTCGGGCCTCGGTAGTCTAGAGGTAAGGCGCCTGACTGCTATCCCCAGAGGTCCCGGGTTCGAATCCCGGTGGTGCCACGGTCCTTCGCCTTTTCCACCTAACTTTCCTTCTTTCTTCTTCCCTCTTTACATTCCTGATTCCCCTGTCATAGCTTTCCCTAGTCCTTCCCCGCTCCACCAAGCGCATGCCATCGGTTGGTTGATGAGACTCAACTCGTTTCAAGAGGCATAACACTCCAGCGAGTTGTTCTCGACGCCCCGATGTCAGAGTCGCGAAATGGTTGTGAGTAGTTGGAATAAAAATATCGCGGCTAGGTTGTGACAGTTACTTCCTTCTTCTCTCTATCTTCCGGCTAGAGCTGCTGTTCGACATTCAGTCTATACGAAAAATAGATTGTCGACAGTACAAAGGGACTTTCCCTAAGCCTCTAGTCTGTCACATAAAAAAAAAATCCATATAAACAAATAAATACTTTATATTATTTCCGCGAAATTTTTTAATGATTTATAAAGCCGCCGAAGAGCCATAAAAAATCAAGGAAATGATATTTTTTCACTTTTAATTAAGTAAATGTTTATGTTCTTCTGAGTATCATTATTAAATAATATAATTTAGTGATAGAATCAAAACATGTTACGCCGAAGTAAAAAAAATTGTATTTCACCATTGTGCGGCCGAGGATTGAACTTGGTTCCCCGGGATAGAATTCCAGCGCCTTACCTCTAGACTACCGATATATGGACTTTATTAGATATCTCTGTTTTGTTGTTAAATATACTTCCGGTTGAAATTTCCAGACCATTTTCTCAGTTTTAGGTCTTTTGACCAAGAGCTACAATTTGAGATATGGCCCATGTCTGTAGCGGCAGTACTTTCAGATATGAAAGAAGGTCACAGACGGACAGACGGACAGAGCCTCTGTATAAGCTTTTTTTTTGAAAAGGCTAAAAATGTATAAAAAGTACTGTCGTTAACTTAGGTTAGGTCAGGTATGGCTAAGCTGCTCATATACATATCATATATATCCAAAAGGATAGGCTCATTATGATGCAATAGTGATCTCTCTTTAAACCTGATATTAAAGTTTCTTCGGTAAACCATTTCGAGGAGGTAATGAATCTTCTAAGTTGCGAGAGTCCAATCTACGAGATTTCCGCAAGCCTGCTTAGAAAGGGTTAACCAAATGTGGCTAGCCTCCTTTTGATCAGGGCTGAGCATTGACAGAGGAGATGTAGTACCCTTCCCTGTTTTTTACAGCTTCTACAAAAATCGTAGGACTTAAGACCTAAGCGGGTCGCACGCGTCCCTATCAGATAGCATCCGGTCAGAACTCCCACTATGACTGAGAGGACTTGTCTCCCGAGGCTCAGTAGTGAAGTGGTCCGCCTGAGATCATAAGAAGGCCAGGTTGTTTTTGTCAAGTTGCATTTATACAGATCCTTCCAAGGCTTGTTCGCTTGTTGTATTGCGTGCTATTTGTGTGGGAGTTTGAAGGTGGAACACCAATCCTTTCCTGTCCAGGAAAGAGAGTTGCGGTCGTGCCTTTTCTAGCCAGTTCATCAGCTTTACAATTTCCCTCTATATTTCGGTGAACAGACACCCATACGAGGAGGGTCCTGAACTGCTGAGCCTTCTCGTTAAGAGATCTGAGACATTCAGAGATAGTTCCTAGAGCTGTTCGTGCAAGAGTGCAGGGCTTTCAGAGTTGCCTGACTATCTGAGAAGATGAAGACAGCTCGATTTCCATGGTTGGTTAGTAACATAGCTTCATGTATGGATAGAGCCTCCGCTTGGTATAAACTGCCGTGATCGGGTAGTCGGAAGGAGACTTCAATCCCAAACTCGGGGGGAAAGTTTCCTCCTGCTACTCTAGCTTAGAGCTACCAGTAAAGAAATTGATGGCACCCTGAAAACTATGTGGTCTATTATTTATGGCCTACCTATGTGGTCCATACACGAAGTGAAAGGATGTAGACTCTGCAGTTCCTAGTGAAGATAACCTCGGGTAGGCAGAAGTCGGTTTTTGTGGGGATGGTGACAGAGTTCAGAACTTTCAAGTGACCTCATCTGATTTCGGTCCAAAATACAGATTCTTTTATTCTAAAGGCTGCCCTCTTTCTTACCACAAGATTCAATCGAGTTACGTATAATACAACATTTACGGCATCCGTAGGTGTGGAGCGAAGTGCTCCTGTTATGCATAGCTCCGCCCATCTTTGTACTTTCTGTAGGTTGTTTTGCACGATGAATCTACTCCAGGTTGGCCACCATACTAAGACTCCGTAAAGGAGTATTAGGCGAAAAATCGCTGTGTGGATCCATCGAACTATGTAATGGAAGAAGCCTCACGTCTTCCCAATGGATTTTTTTGTTTTGCAAACGAAAAGCGCTACTTTCGCTTTCTTAATGCACTCTTCTGTGTTTTCATTCCAGAGGAGCTTCTTGTCCAGGATTATTCCCAGGTATTTGGCACTGTTGCTAAATTTGGGTATAATATTGTTTATACCCCCTGGTGAAGAGGATCAGTTTCGTTTTACTGAATTGCCGAAAACGTGGACAAGTCTAAATATTGATGAATTTGGACGAAATTCGGTATTATAGGGTAATCGACCTCGCTGATCACGAATTTGATGTCAAAAACGGAAAATTCAAAATGGCGAATCCAATATGGCGGACATAATTTTTCAAAATTTGTATAAATAAGCGTCAGAGCACAATTCGAATGCAGACCTCTAACTAACTCTAACTCCGCAATTTTGAATTTTGAAACTTTGACATCAAATTCGTGACCAGAGACGTCGATAACATAATACCACCAAATTTCATGCAGATTTAACAATATGGAGAAATTTCCCGCACTTTTATAGACATTTCATTAAAACTAAAATATAGCAGCCGTAACTGCATATGTGGTTTACTTTGACCGAACAATATTCAGAGTAGTTTGAAGTCCTGCTGGTCCCGCAGGGATCCTAATATAGCTATTTTTATAGAGACTAGTTGGGATGCCCGTTACCGAAATTCGGTCACAAAAACAATAAATATATAAAATTCACGATTCGATTTAAATATTTTTATTTCAAAAAAAAATTATTCGCAATGGCGAATTTTTAATTACTATGAAACATTTCCATTATCGCTCCAGAGCATCTAAAATTTCCCAGGATTTTTTTAATCGCATCCATGGCGTCTTAAGACTAAACTCATCACGTATAGCAAGACGATAAGAAGCATATTGTAACATTGTTACTTTTGTACGTGGTAAGTTAGCACGTGAAGTAGAATGTAAACTGTGTGCTATATTGACATGCCAACCCCTATCACCATGTGGAAATAATAATGGATAAGCCAAAGGCTCCAAAGAAGGATCAAGAACAGAAACAGAACGAATTTCATTTGTTGTTTTTGAAAAAACAATCATATTTCGTTCGAAAGGAGGCTCACCATCATCTTTTTTGAAAATAGCAGCAACATCAGTTTGTACAGCATCATTGAAACGACGAATATCAACTTGGTTATTAACTTTTTATAGAAACTTCAGCTGCAATATTCTCAGGTCTTTGACAATATTCATACATGGACCTGAATGAGTGAACAAAAGGATTAATCCGATCTAACTCCAAACCTATTTCACGCATAATATCAATATTACATTCAATATTCGCATTTCTATTCATTCTATGATTAGCAGCAGTATCTACATCATAGAAATACAATTGTGCATAACATGGAGGTCGGCCATAGCCAGGAATTAAGGCACCAGTTCGGTGATAGAAAATGTTATGGATTTTAAAATGATAAATGCCATTTGCAGTGTCATTTGACAAATTACACTCAGAGCTAGTCATTGCAAAGGCAGCATTATACGAACGAATATTTGCAAAAAAAAATTTAGAACGATTTTTAATACCACTTTCATTCGAAGTTAATCCTTCAAAAAAATTATTGAAAAAGTAATTTTGAGAAAGTGGAGGTAGATTAACTTTGCCTTTATGAAAATACAAAGAAAATGCCTCAGTATTACGTAAAGTTACTTCAGTCAGAAAATGTTTGGCACGACAAAAATGACAACTCATATTAAAAGAACTACACGAAAACGAATCAAAATCAACCGGAATAACATTCAAAGCACATTTAAAAGAATCAGTCAAAATTTCTAAAGGTGCAATGAATCAATTAAAATTTCTAAAGGCATTCGCCAAAAAACGAACGGCAGCCCCTTACACAATACAACTCAATAATACTATACACAAAAGAGTATAAAAAAATACACGCACAAAGTGACCGAGTTTTTTTATGTCAGTTATGCCAGCGAGCACTAATAACAAGAGTGATTAGGTAGAGCTCAAGGACAAGTAAAAGAGTTAAACATATGAAAGAAGAGATCAGAAATAACATTAAGCAAAAATGTCAAAAAAAATAATAACAAACGCGCGATGGAAATACATCTTATGCAAAAAATACATTATTACGAAAGAAACAGAAGATGTTCCTTGATTGCCCTACTGGTCCTCAGCTCCTAGAGGATCTACTTGCAAAGAGTGCTCTGACATCAAGCCCTGCCATGTGATGAGGATGATTAAGAGTATCTCGGAGGTGGTTGAAACTGATCACGCAAATGTTACTGATCGGTTGATTTCCCCCTCGAGCATCACCTCTCATTTTCAAACCCTGTCTGACGATGTCCAATCGGTAAATGCCCGGCTTGACCAGCTGTCCGACACACTGGCCTCTTTTTCAACGAGCTCGAGTTCTCTCGTGGCCAAATTCCACGAGCTCTCATCTCGAGTCTCCACGGTCTTAGATACCGTCGACGATTTGCAATCAGTGATCCTGAACCCTGGTGCTCTTACTTCTTCCATTTCAGCTGAAACCTCGGCCCCCCTTTCTGCAGTGCTAACTGATATAAAAAGTTGTACGATGCGTGTCAGGACTGAAGTCGAGTCGTTATCTCGTACAGCGACTCAAAATTACTCTGCCCTGAACTTATTATCGGAAAAATTTAGTGCTTTCGATAGTAAGCATTCCTGTGCCGCTCAGTCCAGTGTAAAGAAGTGCAATGCGAACCTCCAGCCACCGCTCCTCCAGAGGTTGGTATTACCGTTGGCCTTTCCACAGTACCCGTGGAGAACCCTTCGACGGGGACTGTCTTTAGGCTGGCTCCGAACCAGCCAAAACCCTGCAACAAGCGTAAAGGCAAACGCAGTCGTAAAGCGACTTTTACAGAGGTGGTGTCTATGAACTCCTCTGTTAGCTTGTCGGTCCCCGCCCCTTTACTTCCAATGAACTCTTCTGATACGTCATCTAACTTCTCTGGCGACATTAGTGAGCAAGTTGACGCTGGGGTTACTAGGTCTTCAGTAACCTGTACCAGCCTTGTGACGGTACCCAAGCCGCGAAATATTTTCATTTCGCGCTTTTCCCTTGACACTACGCCAGGGGCAATTAAAGATTATTTAAAGGAAAAAGAAATAAACCCTGAAACAATCTCCTGCAGAAAGATTAGCAATTCTTCCAAACCGGTCGCGTCCTTTGTTCTGTCTGCACCACCCAGTACCGCTGAAAAGCTTTTGGACCCGACATTCTGGCCTCCCGGTGCCTTCTCTAAATACTTTGTTCCCCGCACACGTGTACATCGCACTCCTGACTCTCCCCAGGTTTCAAAAAACTTAAGACGCTCACCCTCTATTACCAAAACGTAAGAGGAGTGAGGTCGAAAACCCACGATGTGTTTCTATCAACCTCGGCCAGCGATTTAGTGGGATCCTCAATGCCGAACTATTCGACTCCTCCTTCCAAGTTTTTCGGAGGGATAGACATAATAACTCGGAGGCTCGTGGAGGTGGTTTACTACTTGCCTGTAATAACCGTCTCAATTGCTCTTCAATAACGCTTCCTAGTTTTTCCAACTCTTTGGACATTGAGCTTCTCGCTCTTAAAGTCTCTCTTGCCCACAATAACCTGTTCTTGATCTGCTGTTACATCCCACCCGATATGCTCAGCACTCTTGACGATGAAGGTCATAACCTTTATGATATCCTAATTTACTGCATTAATCATATCCAGGATATGATGGATTCTAAAGACGAAATCCTACTTTTAGGTGATTTTAATTTACCCAATGTTCAATGGGTATCTTGTGATGACGACGATAACTACCTCCCTGAAAACAACCTTAATTTTAGGGAGTCCAGCTTTCTGAATTCCCTATTCTCATGCGGCCTGAACCAAATGAGTGGTGTGAATAATATTTTAGGAAGGCGGTTAGATCTTGTATTCTTTTCCGACTCAGACAACATGAATGTTGAGCCTAGCTCAATTGTCTTGTCACCTGTCGATAATTATCACCCTCCTCTCCTACTGAGCTATTGTTCTGTCTTTAACAATAAGCCAATCCCAGAGGAGTCAACCTTTACCTTCAACTTTAAAAAAGCCAACCTTGAGGAATTGTCATCCAAGCTCACTGAAGTCGACTTCAGTTGGTTGCTCTCACATAATGAGCTGGATATCGATGTAGCAAGATTTTATTCCGTCCTGTATGAAACTTTCGCATCCTGTGTACCTATAGAGCCGTTAAAGTCGTCCAGATCATCCCCACCGTGGTACAACAACGAGTTGAGACGTACCAAAAACCTGAAGAATAAACTCTGGAAAACCTATCTGAAGAAGAAAGACACTGCGAGTTTCGATGCATTTCTCAATTGCTATGACCAATTTCATGCTCTCTCCAAAATCCTCTATAAGGAATACCTCAGAAACATGGAAGGTAAAATGTATGGTGATCCCAGAGCATTCTTTCAATTTATCAACACAAAGAAAAAAGTTGATAATTACCCTTACACCATGCAATACGAGAACTCCCTTAGATCTAATTCAGCCGAAATTTGTGACAATTTTGCATCGTTCTTCCTCAAATCTTTCTCGTCCCCCGTATTCCAGCCAGATGTAGACAATTTTCGACATATCAATGCAATCCAAACGGCTCAAAACTTTTCCCTATCTATAACCAGGGATGTTATCTCAAAACATATAAATGAACTTCCACAGGATTTTTCGTCCGGCCCTGATGGAGTCCCTCCAGCTGTTCTAAAATCCTGTGCAGAGGCCTTACTGTCTCCTCTACTATGTTTATTTCAAAAATCCCTAAATAAAGGGCGCTTCCCAACCTTATGGAAGAACTCTTTTATAATACCTGTCCATAAGAAAGGCTGTAAAAACGAAATATCTAATTATAGGCCAATTGCGAAGTTATCGTCTATACCAAAACTCTTCGAATCTATTATTTATTCTGCTAACGCCCCTATCTGCAAGAGGCTTATCTCAACAAACCAACATGGTTTTCTTGCAGCCTGTTCCACTACTACTAATTTACTGGAGTTCTCTTCACACACAATTAGAGGCTTTGTCACTGGCTGCCAAACTGACTGTGTCTATACAGATTTTAGTAAGGCTTTCGACAAGCTCTCCCACTCTATTATAGTTCTTAAACTAAAGAAATTAGGCTTTCCGCATGCCCTTGTGGATTGGTTCCAGTCGTACTTAGCTGATAGAACCTACCAGGTTCTATTCCGCGGAGTCAAATCGAAGAACATCGAAGCGTCCTCTGGAGTCCCGCAAGGCAGTCATCTTGGCCCTCTTCTTTTTATTTTATCAATTGACGATATTGTTACCCTGCTAAGGCACTGTAAAATCCTTATTTACGCTGATGACATCAAACTGTATCGCCACATAAAGAGTATAGAGGATTGCAAACTTCTGCAAGCAGATCTAAACACCTTCTATTCTTGGTGTTCCAACAACAACCTTGTACTTAATATTAGTAAATGCGAGATCATGACTTTTTGTAGGAAACGTGATGTTATAACTTATGACTATACTTTCCTTGACAACAAGGTCTCCCGTACTGAATCTGTAATTGATCTTCGGGTTAGGTTAGAAAGTAAGTTGGATTTCTCCACCCACATCAATTATATCTCCTCTAAGGGCAATTCAGTCCTGGGATTTATAAAAAGATGGTCCAAAGAGTTCAACAACCCCCTCATCACTAAACACCTGTACGTATCTTTGGTTAGGCCTTTGCTTGACTACGCTTCCCAAGTATGGTCTCCTTGCTACTCCTCCCATGTTAGTAAAATCGAATCGGTTCAAAGGAAGTTCGTCCGGTTTGCACTCAGCCACCTCCCGTGGGACGACCCACTCGCTCTTCCGCCTTATGAGAACAGACTTAAATTGCTCAACTTAACCTCTCTCCATAAGCGCCGTGAGGTCGCTGACGTTATATTCGACTGATGAATGACAAGGTGGACTCTGGTTTCTTAAGAAGCCGCGCGTCATTTAGAGTGAATAACTACAACCTGAGAGGTGAACCTCTCTTGCACATTAATTCCTCTAACACCAATTATGGCATGTTCGAACCCGTTAATCGCATGCTTATAAATACTAACAACAATAGGAATGTGTTTAGCTTGCTAACTAGTGAAGTTGTCCTCAAAAGGACCCTTCTCAATGTGGCATGACTCCCTGCGTGCCCCACTCCCTTTTAGTTGCACGCTTCTCTGTTTGATGTTTTTGATCTTTCATGCTTTTAATTTTTATGTTTGCATGTCTCAGCTGAGCCACGACAGTGGTAAATGTTTCTCAGCCCTGCTGAGAAGTGCACCTTCTGAGCTAGAAGGTTTAATTCGTTATTTATTGTTATATGTTTGCATGCCTCAGCAGAGCCACAAAATCTGTGGTAAATTTTTCTCAGCCTTGCTGGGAAGTGCGCCTCCTGTAATAGAAGGGAAACTCTATATATGTATACATATATGTATATATATATATGTATGTGTATGTGTATGTATATATAGATTTTCATGCTTTGCTGAAAAGTGCGCCTTCTGTGCTAGAAGGGTTAACTCTATAAGAATGTTTACATTCAAATGGAAGCAAAACTGGAACAGAGCAGTAATTTGATGGGTAAACATTTCGTGTTGGTATAGCGATTTTGGCTTACGAATGCACATGTATTGTTGTTTTGGGCGTACGAATGCACTTGTATTGTCCATTAAAAAAGGCGGGAATCTGATAATATACATTCCAGCCACTTCCCCTTCATTTTTTATCTTTCTTTCACATACGCTGCGTTTAGTGGCTAAGTAATTCTGCCTTCTTTTATCATAGATATTACTTCTTTGTTCATTTTGACTTTTTCACTCCTATTGAAATTTTTATCAGCTGATTTCAAGGGCAATGAAACATTTTTAAAAATTTGTTCTAGCTCATCACTCTTGTTATTAGTGCTCGCTGGTTATGCCGCCAAAAATCCACACAAACGCTTGTTTTTCTCTGTTTCTCATTCGCTTCACTGAAACGGCATTTGTGTCAATCGTAGGCTACTCAGCTCTACGTTGATGCTCACAAAAAATTCAAATTTTCCAACGGCTTTTTAAAATTCGAAAAATTAAAATCGCTATAACTTTTTTATTCGTGAATAGATTTCGTTGAAATTCCTTATTACAAAACTATGCCATAAAAAGAACATTTTCTAAAAATTTAAACGAAATCGGTCTACGAACAAAAAAGCCTTAGCGTGTACAAACTTTTTGTTTGCCTATTAATATATAAGATATGGCCATTTTATAGAGATCGGCAGACGTCTCACATGTGATAAGCTTCACGCGGCTCTGATGCCATTCGCCGTTAGGGAGCAGTGCCAGGGAGCTGCTGAAGAATTGGCAGGAAAATCGTCGTGAGCCTGATTTCAATTTTCCTTCATTTATCAGACAGAACGATGTCTTCTGGTGATTTCAGCCTTCTCAACTTACTCGAATCGAGCTGCGTTGCGTTGCTCTTGGTACTTCCCCTTGCTGGTGGTGTGCCTTTAGAGCCGGAAGGGATGGTGGTTTTGTTAGCCTATTTTGAGTCTTTTTAGGCACTGAGGATCTACCCGGATGCATTTAGGGGCCTGCTTCTGTCGAAGCAACTGGCATAGAGGGATTGGTTGGCTTCGGATTAGAGTCTAAAGCTCTCTTTTCCTCTTTACAAACCTTACTGCCTCCAAAAACATCAGTTTTAGTTTCTTGAGCCTCCACACTGGAGGCAAGCTGTTTTTTATTTTGGTGTTTTTCCATAAAAGTAGTCCATCCTGCCAGAGCCGCTTACCTTAATAAGGCACTTATATACGCCGTCCTTGCCCAAGAAGCAGATTCAACAGTTTGGAACAAGCATTCTTTAAATATTAGCTGGCCACGCTGCCATCAGTACAGTAAACACCTTGGCTTAGAAGTAGGGAAATGGATAGGGGGAGAATAAGGGAAATAGAAAGGGGGGAGGGTAAGAAGATATACATAGCTTTGTCTGGCCTCATCGCAATTAGCAATTAAGAGAGTGTCCTTTCCGGTGGTGTACTTGTTCCTACCTAACCACCGCCGCCATATGTATATTATTAATTATCATATCATTATGAACTATCACCATCACACCACCACTTGTGCAAAATGAATTAATACAAATGTTTAATTTACTAATTCACTGATTTTTTTATTTCAACACTATTGTTTTGGGTGATTGTCCTACTTTGACCATCTCAAGAATTGGCAGCCCTAATTAGAAGGTACTAGACCTCATAGACTTCTCATAGAACAGTTACCAATGGCAATGGCCACAGCTAGAGATTATGATTGCAGTTCCATCAGTCCGAAATAGTTGCGGTACGGGCACGTTTTAATATACTACATGTTATTCCCCCTATACCGCTGATGATTGATAATCTAAGCTTTAATTCACTTATATTAAAAATTACTTGTAAATTACAAAATGTTTACATTTAAATTTCCACACCTCAATCAGCCCAACTCTTTACTCGGAAGCTCCGAATTTGTACAGGGGCACACCACGAGAACGGCAACAGTTTTTACCCACAACGAACAATCGCTTCGCCGACATCTCTCCATGCAATGGCGTCGCTCACACAGCCAGAAGAAAACTCTGTGCACCCAAGTTTCCGGCGAGTCTGTTCGGGAAAACTCGCAGCATGGTGTTGCCTCCCCCTCCAGCACTTGCCGAACACCCATTTTTCTCTCTTAAACAAAACTTCCAACAAGCAACAATCCGACAAAGCACACGGCAATCGACGACGACGACGGCGGCGAAATAAACGCGAACAAAACGAATCCGCGCGGCGCTGCATGCCTCCCCCCACAGCCGGAGTAGTAGAGGAAAACAAGAGGCGAAACAAGTGGCCGCAACATGAGAGCGTGTAAATTGTGCACTGCGCATGCTCCAGTTTCGACTGTCGTCATCATATCGTGGTCGTCGCTGTCGGCCTCCCGTTATTATTTAGAACACAAACAAGAGCCAGAGAAAAGCCCACCCATTCTCCAAAAAGCTCTTACACCGTTATCTGGATGGATATCGCCCGAGTTTTTCCCCCAATACATGCGAAACTATTCTATAAAGCCGGTAAATGAATTCGCCGTAAACATAGATTTTTTGTTTCGCTTGCTGCGATGCTGTTGATTTGGGGAGCGAATTGTGTTTCTATCTCTGTTTAACACTGTAGTAAAACAGTGTGAAAATCAAAGCAAATTGGAATTTGGCGAAATGAAACACAACAAATCACTAATACTATGATGGCAGTTATGTATAGGGATAGGAAATTTATGCTGTGTGATCTGGCCTTGCGCGGGGCGAATTTTGAAATTTTTGGTCGAGATACACATATACTATGATAGAATTTCGTATTGCGATTCGGAAAAACGTTTTATTGTGCTAGTGTAGTGATTTTTCGCAACAAAAAAAAACATACAGAGTGTTTTTTTTTTCTGTATATTTCTATTGAATTTCCAATGTGGACAGGTGCGTTGCCGTCTGTGCTGCTTTGCTTGGGTACTGTTCTGTGTGAATTTCGCCTTCAGTACGTGCTGTACTTTGAAGCGAGTCGGAGGTGAAATAGTGAATATAAGAGAAGAGAAGAAGAAAATTTTTTTTAAAACACACATATATAAAAATATATATATACATATATATACAAAAAGTGCAGAAGAATTTTCCATATAAATTGAAGAAAATCAGAGAGTTTTCACACATATAATAAAGTCACACCGAGTTTTCCACAAAAACTTTTTATCATTTCGCAATCAGACAGATTCAGAACAGCACCCCAGCACATTGATAAAGTAGGCTCAGAGCCTGGAAAAAGGCAAATTGAAAATTAAAACAAAATTAAATTAAAAACATATTGTTCCTTTTTTGGTGAATTTGATTTTCCTCCTTTGCGGGGAGAAACAATTTTGAAAAAAAAAAAAAAAATAAAAAAATATATCACAACACTTTTTATTAAAAATATATAATTACACTTGACATTTTCCAGATTATTATCACAAAAATAAATTATTAAAAAAATTAATAAACAATATCCAGTAAACTCAGAACACTTTGGAAAAATCAAAAAAAAAAAATAAAACAAGGGAAAAACGGAATTTTTTTGACAGCCGCCGCGATTTTCTTAATCGACCGTCGTCGCCGTAGTTTCGTGGGAAAATTTCCTTCTATGTTTGTGTAGTTTTTTTTTGTTTGTTCTCTCGTCGTAAGTGCGGAAAATCCTTTTTGGAAAATTTCATCGCCCGTATTTAATAAAAAAAAAATTCCGGCTACTAGAAAAAAACTTCTACAAATCGCGTCCAGTGGCAGCGTTTTTCCAGCGTGAAAATTATTAAACATCAGGTGTTTTTGTGATTTCCGTCAATTTTCATTCATTAAAATATTGTGAGAAGGAAAATTATATTTGTTGTTTTTATTTTCCCTAAAGCAAATAATCCAAAAAAGGGAAAATTTTCACAGAGATATTTTCACATACACATATATTTATATATAGTTGTGTGAATTTTCCTTAAAACGGAAGATTGTGTTTGTGATTTTGGTTTGTGTCTCTGCGAAAATAATAATTATATTTTTTTTTTCTGTAAAAGAAAAAGTCCTGCACACGTTTTTTAAAGTAAATAATAGTAATAGAAAATTGAGAGGAAAACCCCCCACCACCGGTGTCACATCGGTTTTGTGGACAATAAAGTTGTTTTTTTACCATATAAGGACACATCCGTCATAAATCTGTGCTTACTTGAAGAAAAAAATCGCGCGCGAGTGTTTATTAAAAAAATATTGTTTGTCCGATAAAATAAATGATATAAAAATATAAAATAAAGAAGAAAATCAATTAAAAGATATCACCTGTATCCTGTACCCCCGCACAGCCTAAAAAAACTAAGGTATATTCCTTAAGTTTTTTTCCGCATAAGTAGATAAAAGTGCAGGAAAGTTGTTTGGTTTTTATACTCCCGGAGGGGTGGTTTGGTGTGAAAATTTTCCACTGACAGCGGCAACAGTGGCGGCAAGAACGTCCGGCAGCAACAACATATCGACAAATCCCGGCGGTAACCGGAATATACTAACAACAACATCAACAATGGCATTTAATGGTGGTGGCGGCGGCGGCGGTGGCGGTGATGGACCGCAAAATAAGAAAATCCGTACAGGACAACAGCCTGGCGATCAGAATGATTCACCGCATCAAAATAATAATCGGGTAAGTAACTACTATCTTGTAACAAATTAGTCACAAATAATATGACAAGAACCACAAAAGTCACAAAACATTATTTTTTTTTTTAAACTAAAAACAAAACAAACAAATAAAAAGAAATTAGAAAATACCTTTTTCGGAAAATTCCCTTCCTAGAAAGCACACAAATATAAAAAAAAAGAAAATTGTTCCCCCATTTTGTTGTATGTAAGCTCCCAGACGGCGAGTCTCGCATTTTCTGACAGGGAAAATGCCAAGGGAAATATCGATTTTTCCCACAAAAATTTTGCGATATTAAAGTGTGTTTGTTGTGTGCTTTTATTATTTTCGATATATTCCGCCTATAAAATGAAAATTGGGCAGTGTTAACTTGAAAAACTGTAAAAAACAAACGAAAAACCCTTTAAAAACTACCCTTAAAGTCCAATTGCACAGATTTAAAACAGGCATTTTCCAAACGAATTCTGTCAATATCAATACACATACCCCCATTTGATGACACAGTGAAGAAGCAACCGAACGCAGGGTTTGTTTTATACATATCTCCCTTCGTACACATTCTTACATACAAAAAAAACCAACAACAACTGTCAAAATGGCAGTTGTTCCTGAATCCTGAATCATCCCTGTTGCACATACATACATGCTTAAAGGGCGCACTTTTTTTAGTAAAATTCTATGTAAATATCAAACAAAAACGTTCACATATTTGCTTCCCTTTTATAATCTTATGTTTGGCTTTGCCATAAATCTGTGCAATCCACACACGCACTTGAACACAACGCGCGTACACGGAAATAAAATAAAAATCACCCTCCCCCCCCCCCCCCCCTTTGAATTTTGATGATTTATGCGGACGGTGGTGGGGAAAATATATATGAATATGAAACTTGGATAAAATTCTGGCAACAGAGTGAAAAGTTTGTTGCATCTCTCATCTAGGATATTTCATAATTTTCATCCCTTATTTCCCCTCCCCCTCCTGATGGTCACCACTTTCCTCCTACCAAAAAACCCGGCTCTAACAACACACCCCGTATCCCCGCTTTTTCTATGCCTATGAATTTTCTCGGATGGTTTCTGTTGTTTTGCTTTACTATAGTATCCTTAAAAAAAGATCACCCCCTCTATCACTCCCCCGTGCAACCCCCTCTAACAAGCCTAGAATATAACACAATTCGGGGGTGGTGTTTTCTTTCACTTCTGGTACTCGCTTGGAATGTTTACTTTAGGATTTCGAGGGTGACTGATACTCGTTGATTTCTCAAGAGAATGAGCGAAAGAGATATAAAATAATAAAAGGGGGATGCTACCCCCAGCATTAGTAGTACAACACGGCTGCTTATCCCACGTAAAACTAAATAAATTACCTACAATTTTCCAACTGATATCTCCACTATCTTCGTGCTAGGTAACGAAAACTCAATCCCCAACCCCACTATCACCACCTACACCACCCAACTCACACCCACCCATCACCAACCCCTAAAACTACACTAAAAAAACCTACATAAAAAACACAACTTTCAATTTTCCCGCGTTTGTATTAGTAGTAGTTCCACCAAAAAAAGTAGTAGTTGCTTGAATTTCCTTCAGGTTTGTTTTCCTTTGGTTCGATTTTAATTGATTTTCCAAGGCTCGAAGCTTGGCATCCATCCTACACCTGCCTCCGGCCGTTTTTCCCTATGTTGGAGAACAAGTTCTACACTTTCGAAATGGTTTTGATATGCGCACTTGATACTATAGGGCTGCCAGATGATAAGGATTAATCTTTCTATAGGCATTAGTTGTTATACGACCAAACCATCGGGGGTTAGTTAAGGGAAAAAAATGCACGAAAATTTTCTGATTCTGAAGGGCTGCTGTATGTAGTATGGAGAGGGTGGTTTTTCTTTCTCTTTAAAAAAAAAAAAAATATAACGAAAAAAAAAATAAAATAACAAGAAACCCTCAGAAGTATTTCACTTAAGAGGTGGATAACTTCTGGCTGAAGGGATAATGTCGGTGAAAAAAAAAATATAGGTTGATATGCAAGGATATAATAATACATACATATATACCCCATTATATTATATACATACAATCTCATATAAACATCCCTTATATATACTTGAAGCTCTTCTTTCTCTCTTTTTGTGTATGTTTTACACTGGGGCGCTCCAAGAGAGGGTGCAGGTTGTGATTTATGAGATCAGGATAGAGGGTGGATATAGAGACGTTGAACAAGTTCTTGGGCTCTTGTTTGTATTTATATTTTTTTTTTTACTTTCTCGAGAATTTTAAAATATTTTGACGTTGTTAAATTAGGTCTAAAAAGAACATGGAGCTTTTTTTTCTCTCTTTGTTATGTATTTCTACCGTAGAAGAGACACGTGGGATTTAGGCAATCACAGTTGTATACTTACTTGACTTTTAGAAGAAATTTACACTTCTGTAATTTCATAATTTTGGTGTTGTTTAAGACGATGAACAAATATCTGGTTAAAAAATAGCCTATAACGTTATCGGACTCCCATATTTTAAGTATTTAAATGTGAAATTCTGAGGTCTCGGTAGTGTCTTATCAGTTGAGGTTTCCGACTACCTTTCCCCAAAGGTTGGGGTTCGATTCCGCACCTGGCCTCTTAACAGCAACTTCTTATTCTCACTTCGCTTATCGCCTGTAAGCATAATAAGCAAGGAAGCCGTCTCCTGTTCGATCATGAAATCGATCATTCTTTCGAAATAAAATCGTATGTTGGCGTAGGCAGAGTTGTTTGTCTCTTTTCTTCTATCTATCCTGTTAGAGTTTGATTTTCAACATTGTACTCTAGATAGAATAGTTGACAGTAGAAGAGCAATTATTTCTGAACTTTAGTCCATCACATTTCTCTCCATCAAATCTGTTCAAAGCCTCGTACCCCAGTACCGCATGTTGTAAAAACTGCGATTATGCAATCCAAATTCATTATTTGTCAGATCAAATTCACGCCTTTGGAAGTCAAATACACCTCTTTGGCATATCAAATTCATGTTTTTACATTTTAGCAACCAAACTCGCCTTTAACTACCATCCCGGAGTTCCGTGGTTCGAGTCAATCCCATGTCATGGTCCTTCGCCTTTACATTTCTTTCGCCGAGAAACCTTCCCTTTTTCTTTCCTTCTTTCTTAACAAAAATATAACTCGGCTCTCTCTCGAGCCATCGCCATGAAACCGATCATCATGCCATTTCCTGTTTGATCGCCAAAGTCTGTTTTCATGCAATCACAATCATTTAACAATATCGACTCAATTTTTTTGTGACTAAGAGACTTATTCTGAACTTCGCTAAAATTGATTTCGCTGAACTTTTCTTACATGGCATGTTACCGATGTAAGAAAATGCCAGCGAAGTTCAGAATACGCCCATATTTTCACACTTGGCATATACTGCATGATTTTTGAATAGATACGGAAGTGAAAGCTTGAGCGCAATTGATGACTAAGGGCGCAATCTTGTCATAATAAATCCAGTATTTGACCGCTTTTCTTACACAATCCTATCGAAAGTCTGAAAACATTCATCCTCACTTTTCCTAGAAAAATATTGGGTTCAGTGCCTAGCGTGAAAATATGGACGAGATATGCCTCTTATTTCTGGTACGAAGAACTAAATTTTAACAATGGCCTCGATTCCCAGATCCGACGGGAGGGAAGTGAGTGAGGATTTGACACTTTGCGATTCTCAAATCCCCAGTCCCGGATTGGTTTAAATCGAAAATTCGGAGTGAAGACTCACGCGATAATGAAATAAACGATGTCGGATTATCTCAGGCGCATTTGTCGTTCAAATCCGCAGAAAATTTGTTGCGGATCACACTTTTACAGCGCGGAAAATGTCAAAAAGAAATTCGGGGTTGCGGATTTGAGAATCGCAAAGTGTCAAATCCGCAACTCACTTCCCCGCCGCCGGATCTGGGAATCGAGGCCAATGTTATCGCCAGCAGCGGCACCTTAGTTTAACTTTTTCCAACTCAACATCGATGTACCTTTCAACTCTCTTCGAGGCTAGCATGAGAAAAAGAGGCACCTAAATCTGTCACTAGACTGACGGTCTATAATGCAAAAGGCAAAAAGTTCCTTCGTCAAAATCTACAAGTTTATGTGCCTGCTCGTACACGTTCGTCCAACCGAGCTGCGTTCTATTTTCTTGAAAGAGGGAAGAAGAGAAGATTAGACGCTAAGAGGTTATTCTATAGATCTTATGGTACGACTCGTGTATAAATGCTCGATTAAAATAAAGTCAGCGGCCAGCGCAGTCGTAACTATAGGTATAGTTTTTGCACAATCGTTGATATTCATTTAAAGACGATGAGCTCTATCTTGACTCGCTTTCGAGCATAGGGTTTACCTCTGTAAGGATTATGAGGTTTTTATTTGTTTTATTTTTAAACTCGACCGAAGTCTCCAGATTAATATCGTATCTGCCTTTTTAATATAACAGTTAAAATTTTAAATATTCTCGATACAGTACGATACGACAAGATATTTTCTTATTGGATATCGATACTAAACTGCCCTCGCTACTTTTAAAAATATTGTATTCGTTATCGCAAAGCTGGGATGCTTTCTTTCGGGTCGTATTGGATGGACCGCGCGTTGGCAGCTCTTTTACCTTGCTTTCTTCCGACTAGAGTTTTATCTTTCCAATATTGCACTCCAAGATAGAGCCGTCCACGGTGCGTGGCAGCTACTTAATATAGGATGTGTTTCAAGTTCCAGCAATGATTGCAATCACTTAATCTTGTCAACATACATACTCGTATATCCCATATTCCATCGTTTTTTGTCGGATTCGAACAATCGTCCATCAATGAATAGGGTAAGTTTCTATCACTGATTGTGGTAAAAGTAAAAATAAATATTGACCTTACAACGGGCGAAGTTGATTGAAACATAGTCCTCAGGCATCAGAAGGCTGGTTGCAGGACAGTACGGCCGTACAACACACACATCCCGATGAGTATACGTTTGTATATAATACAATTTAAAAAATCTGTTTAATAAACATCTATGTATAGCTATTTTCACACACCCTAATGCAATTGGGATCATCTATAACAAATCAGAAGCATACAAAAACATACAAGCGCAATCTCTTCATTCTCTTTATATTCAAGGCTGACACCCGGAAAACTTTAAGCTAAATTTGCGCAATTTAACTATACTTCACAAAAAATCATTCTGTAAAAAAGTTTCCCAACAAAACTAAAAACTCACCTCATATTTATTGAGAAAAACATCAACCGGATAACAGATGTTCATATCTTCGAAATCGAACATTTCAAAATTTTTATCACCTGCAATTAGTGATGAGCAAGACTGGTCTTGCACATTTAGCGAGAAAAGCAAGACCAAGGCAATACAAGACAAGGGCAAGACAAGACTACAAAATGAAGATAGCAAGACGTTTTGCTCATCACTAAGTGCCAAAAGTCTTACAGTGATGAGCGAAAAGTCTTGTCTTGCACATTTAGCAAGACCAAGACAAGACTGCAAGACTTTCTGCAAGACTTTTTGCAAGACTTCTTGCAAGACTTTTTGTAGGACCATTTGCTCATCACTGCAAGACTTTTGGCACTTAGTGATGAGCCAAAAGTCTTGCTATCTAGATCTTTCACTCTTCTGTAGTCCTGTCTTGTCTTGGTCTAGCTTTGGGTTTGCTAAATGTGCAAGCAAAGGCAAAACTGCAAGACCAGTCTTGCTCATCACTACCTGCAATATAATGTTTTACGATTTTTCGAATCCCACTAAAATATAATTCAACATGCACCACATACTTCAAGTACAACAAACCGAAGACTGGCGTGCTTGTTCGTCTTGTGCATCGATAATTTTGTGGGATAAATCGAAAGGACCATTCATAGTACATAAAGAAATGTTCCCATAAAACAAATACATTTTATTTGAATTCATTTTTAGCTCAAATTGGCCCTGGAATGCCCGCGTGTATATCTTAGCTCTTGGCAATTTAAATCTTTTGGGCATATTTGGTCGTCGTGCCCATTATAAAAGTCAAGCGGCCGGTATATGCCCATTTTTTATTTTTACTGGCGTGTAGCCTCATAGTCGCACAGCAAGAACTCCGCAGTTTTGGAAACTGTCTAGCACAACCGACAGCTAGAATCAACTACCACTGGATTCAGTCAGGAACTCGGTTATTTTATTTAGCTCCCACATCTAATAGAAATAGATAGTAATGAGTTTGCCCCCACTCTAGTCAGGCCGTCGGCAATTTCATTACCAACTTTTGTGGCCCGGAATCCCGATCAGCGGAACATTATGTCTGTTCCAGTACTTTTCCTGAAAAAATTTTGCCAATTGACAACTTGCAAGAAATCGCAGGACCGAAAAACTCCGGCTAATTCTTGCACGAGGGGAAGTGAAAATTTCTCCTCTTTTTCTTGCATGAGAAAGTAAAGAAACACAAATTGGGTGAACTCTTGCTCCCGCGGGATCCCACATTTGAGTTCTGGAACAAAGCTATTGTTGTTCATGCTGAGGGATTTCAGAGTTATTTAGATTGCTGTCCCTCAGTAGGGCTTATCCATTTTCCCATTTTATTTAAATATTTATTTAAAGGCTTGACTAAAATTTGTGCACTTAATTCTAAGAAAATTTGGAAATACATAGATAGTATTTTATTAGCTCCCAGTGGGAAAAAGGAGTGCTCCAAGAGCCATCTTGGAGCGCTCCAAAAGGAGCATAGAGTGCTCCCGTTGCCATACCCGTTCTATATTCTTTTTAACATTGCATGTCATTGCGAGGGAGCATACGTTTTTATGCTCCCAAAAACGCGTTGTTGGAGCATTATATAAAAGCTTTTTAAAAAAGAAATATTCATGGGCGCCTGTGGGTATGTGATCCGGTATCGAAAAGCTTTTATTTTGTTTATCTTTTGCAATTGCCTTTTTCTTTCCAAGCCCGAGAGTGGCTTTACCAAAGCTGTCCCCCAACTAAACTCTATCAACTTCCAAAGCTGCTTGTCCTCCGTATCGAACGAGAGCCGGGCTATTGAGTTTGCGTTTTATGGGCATGAAGATAATTGTCCGTTTTCTTTTTTTTATATAAAATTTATGAAAACTCCAAGAAAGCTCCCTTGAGAGTGCTCCAAGTACACTCCCCTGTGCATCGCTCCCAATTTTTCCCACTGGGAACATAGCCCTCCACTAAAAGAGTTCATGGAAGCTCGCACCACTTATTTATTGTGTATAAGATAGAGGTCCCGCCAAAAGAGTTGATGCCGGAGCGCGCAGCTGGGGAAATTAAAGCTGCACACAAATAAAAATTGCGCATATATTGATAAGAAATGCGCTTATGTATTTTCAAATTTCCCCTTCGAAATTTGTTGCGACTAGGCTAAGGGACGGGAACGGCATGCGGGGATTCTACTGCGCATGGAAAACGCGACTTTCTCGGCATCAACTCTTTTGGCGCGACCTGTAATAAAAACTATCGTAACACTAAAGCAAGTCTCTGTGGGCGGAGTGGAGCTGAAATCGCCCTACTTGAGGTGTCTGCCATACGTCGAACTTCCACAAATTCTTCGATTTAAGGAAAACACCTAAAGATCGCAGGAACTGGCACCATTAACCTAAACTTGCGTGAATCGAAATATATTACTAACCCCAGCAGGCATTATAGCTCATATTGAGCTAAATATGATCTATCTGCGATTGGCAATTTTTTCGTTTAAAGTCTCAAATAGTAATTTATGAGATACATATGAGGAAATAGTGAGTTAATTGGCGCATGTTTCTGAACTAAATATGAGGTCAATATGAAGTAAATCACTGAGCAGAAAAAAAGTACTGAGAAATGTTAAAAAACAAAATTACTATTTTCACATTAATTTTTTTTTGTTCCTGTCTTTTCCTACTATTTTTTATATTCATACTAGCATAAAACCCGCGTGCCTTGCAACGCCTTTAAACAAAAACTGTTTATTATGTGCAATGTTTTCCTTAAAAAAAAAAAAAAAAACAAACAAAAAAGTCAGCTGTCATTATCCCTAAAAGGGTTTATTACAGTGCATTTTTTTTAATAAATATGGTAAACAAATTGCTGCGTATATCACCTCTGCTCAACAAATCTGCAAGTTTTGAAGCAGAGATTGGCATGTTTATGTCCCCCATTTCACTGCGTTAGGGGATGAATTTCGAAAAATTGCTTCTTAGTGAATGTAAACGTCATTATAGAGATGCACTGTCAAAATTAAAGCCCTTCAGCCCCAGCGGTTTGGGTTAACCCCATTTAACCCCCTTAGGGGATAAATTTCAAAAAATCGCTCCTAAGTGGATGTCCACGTCATTATAGGGATGCACGGTCAAAATTAAAGCCCTTCAGCTTCAGCGGTGTGGGTTAATCCCATTTCACCCACTTAGGGGATGAATTTCGAAAAATCGCTTCTTAGTGGATGTCCACGTCATTAAAGGGATGCACTGTCAAAATTTCAGCCCTCTAGCTCCAGCGGTTTGGGTAAACCCCATTTCACCCCCTTAGGGGATGAATTTCGAAAAATCGCTTTATAGTGGATGTCCACGCCATTATAGGGATGCACTGTCAAAATTTCAGCCCTATAGCTATAGCGTTTTGGAAACACCCCATTTCACTCCCTTAGGGGATGAATTTCGAAAAATCGCTTCTTAGTGGATGTCCACATCATTATAGGGATGCACTGTCAAAATTTCAGCCCTATAGCTCCAGCGGTTTGGGTAAACCCTATTTCACCCCCTTAGGGGATGAATTTCGAAAAATCGCTCTATAGTGGATGTCCACGCCATTATAGGGATGCACTGTAAAATTTCAGCCCTATAGCTATAGCGGTTTGGAAAAACCCCATTTCACCCCCTTAGGGGATGAATTTCGAAAAATCGCTTTATAGTGGATGTCCACGCCATTATAGGGATGCACTGTCAAAATTTCAGCCCTATAGCTATGGCGTTTTGGAAACACCCCATTTCACCCCCTTAGGGGATGAATTTCGAAAAATCGCTTCTTAGTGGATGTCCACATCATTATAGGGATGCACTGTCAAAATTTCAGCCCTATAGCTCCAGCGGTTTGGGTAAACCCTATTTCACCCCCTTAGGGGATGAATTTCGAAAAATCGCTCTATAGTGGATGTCCACGCCATTATAGGGATGCACTGTCAAAATTTCAGCCCTATAGCTATAGCGGTTTGGAAAAACCCCATTTCACCCCCTTAGAGGATGAATTTCGAAAAATCGCTTTATAGTGGATGTCCACGCCATTATAGGGATGAGCTGTCAAAATTTCAGCCCTATACCTTTAGCGGTTTGGAAAAACCCCATTTCACCCCCTTAGGAGATGAATTTCGAAAAATCGCTTTATAGTGGATGTCCACGCCATTATAGGGATGCACTGTCAAAATTTCAGCCCTATATCTATAGCGGTTTGGAAAATCCCCATTTCACCCCCTTAGGGGATGAATTCCGAAAAAGCGCTTCTTAGTGGATGTCCACATCACTATAGGGATGCACTGTCAAAATTTCAGCCCTATAGCTCCAGCGGTTTGGGTAAACCCCATTTCACTCCCTTAGGGGATGAATTTCGAAAAATCGCTTTAATAGTGGAAGACCACGCCATTATAGGGATGCACTGTCAAAATTACAGCCCTATAGCTTTAGCGGTTTGGGTAAACCCTATTAAACCCCCTTAGGAGATGAATTTCGAAAAGTCGCTCCATAGTGGATGTCCACGCCATTATAGGGATGCACTGTCAAAATTTCAGCCCTATATCTATAGCGGTTTGGAAAAACCCCATTTCACCCCCTTAGGAGATGAATTTCGAAAAATCGCTTTATAGTGGATGTCCACGCCATTATAGGGATGCACTGTCAAAATTTCAGCCCTATAGCTATAGCGGTTTGGAAAAACCCCATTTCACCCCCTTAGGGGATGGATTTCGAAAAATCGCTAGGGATGCACTGTCAAAAATTTCAGCCCTTTAGCTCTAGCGGTTTAGGTTGTGCGTTCTTTCAGTCAGTAACTTTTTATACAATAGAAAAAAAGTAAAGAAAATAAATCCCCTTACAACTTATTGAACCCCATTTCCCCCCTTCAACCCTTTTTTCTCCAAAAAAAAATAGCCTATGTCCGTCTCCAAGGTCTAAACTATGTCTGTTGAAAATTTCATCAAAATCGGTCCAGCGGTTTAGGCGTGAAAGCGTAACATACAGACAGACAGACAGACAGACAGACAGACAGACAGACAGAGTTACTTTCGCATTTATAATATTAGTAAGGATAATTTTATATTATATATTTCCATATTTTACTCATGATTTGAAAATATTTTTTTTTCGATTGCCTTATACGAGATTCGAACCTGGGGTCACTGGAACATGAAGCCAACATTCTTTTTTTTTTTTTTTAAATAAGCATTTTATTTACCTTAACATCTATCTAATATAAATTTAACTAATGCTTAAGTTAATTAATCTAGCCTATTCTAATCTATCTAACTTACTGGCCCTCAACAGGCAATCTAAATTAATCTATGTCTTAAATTATCTTATGCCTTTCGGCTAAAACTTATCCTTAGTTATATTTTATTTCAAAAAGAAAAATATTGACATTTGTAACTTTAACTCTAAGAAAAATTGTAAAAAAAACTTAGACACTATATTTGTTTTATATAAAAACTTAATACTACTTAAACCTATAACTTAGTTCTAGCACTATCTGGGCGGGGGCAGCGGAGACGATAAAATCGTCTCAGGTGATCCCCGTCCAGGCGACGGGCTTCCACAAACTCGAGTGATGCTAGAGCTCAAGTTCGTGAAAGCTCGCACCACTTACTTAGAATCTAATTAGCTTAAACACTATTCTAAACACTAAGAACTATCCGGGCGGGGTACAGCGGAGGGCCTGCCTCGGATGTACTCCGTCCAGGCGACGAGCTTCCACGGGCTCGTGTTAGCAATACTAACAAAACAAACGAAAACAGACAAACAACAACAAAACAACAGACAAACAAAACTAACAAAAGCTCGTGGTAGCTCGCACGTAAGCTTACTTAAAACTAATGTTATTACTAAGTAAAAACTATAACTAATCCTATCTAAGCCCTAAGCTAACCATTAAAACTAAATTATAAGCTAAACTAATCTATATCTAAAGAGTTTAGGGCGAATACGCAATATCTAACTGTCCTCCAGCCACCAGTACAGAGTACTTGCAGTGGAGGCGTCGCGTCTGTCTCTTCCCGAGATTCGAGTACTGAACCTCAGGAGCTCCTGAACTTCCATATCTTCATTGCTAAATCTGTAGCGTTTATCTGTCGCAGAGCGATGTAGGTGGTAAAAGAGGGGCACTCCCGAACCGTCTTGGACCAATCTTTTTCTATCCAGAAAGACAAATGCCTCTGGAGGGATAAAGCCACGTTCGCAAGCAGCTCTGTGATATTCAGCGTTCGGGTAGAACGCTCCCCGAATAAGAGGATTTTCGCTCTCCGTCGCTCTAGCAATATGTCTTCGAATCAACTTGATTATGAAGTTGTCGATCCTATTAACAAATGCCTTATCGTAAAGGATGTTGTTGGCGTGAAACTTCGTGAAGCCAGATTCGGGTGTCCGATACAACCTTAAGCACGCCCTTAAGCATTGTCTTTCGAAAACCCGAAGCTTTTCCATATAAAAGGGAGATATGTTGAACCACACTGGGCAACCATAAGTTAAAATCGGTCTGACCAAGGCTTGGTAGCAGATCACCTTTACCCGAGAGCTTAGGTGTCTGCTATAAAAAAGCCTTTTAGTCATGTGAAACGCCTTGTTTGCCTTGTCAAGAGCAGCACTTAAATTTCTGTTGAAATACAAGTACTGATCCAACCAAAGCCCAAGGTATTTCACTTCCGATTTATGTTCTAACGCCTGTCAAGCATAGTTCGAAATTCGAAAGGTTTTCCAGTTCCTCTGCACATCGTACGAAGCTCTGCGTAGAGGAGTCCGGAAAAGGATCGATTCGCATTTGCCAAAG
Source organism: Thereva unica (assembly GCA_949987705.1). NCBI lineage: Eukaryota > Metazoa > Arthropoda > Insecta > Diptera > Therevidae > Thereva > Thereva unica. Next base: position 38,588,022 of record OX465281.1, read on the forward strand.
TTGATCTTCAACTTCCAATCATCACTGTAGCGCTCGATGGTTTCGAAGTCACGTTGCAGGAGCGTCTGGATCACTCCAATCTTCGGCCCCGTCCTGTACACAATCAGGTCATCCGCATACGCTAATGCGAAGCGGAGTGAACTAATTAGGTCACTCGTAAAGATATTAAACAAGAGCGGCGAGTTCACTGCGCCCTGTTGCAAACCGTTTTTAATATCAAATACCTTTCCTGATGTGAAGCTCCCACTTTTAACGATGAACTTCTTCTTGGAAATCATATTATAGATCAAGTATAGCAGAGGTCCGGTCATCCCGTATCTGGCTAATTTGTAGAGAAGGCCCTCGATCCACACTGTATCGAACGCCTTCTCATAGTCGATCAAGCATGCTCCGGTACACTGGCCTTTCATTAAGTTCCAGTGTATGTCTGACACCAATTTCGACGCGGCATGAATGGTGTCATGTCCCGCCCTGAAACCGAATTGGTTATCGGGGATTATATTCTTTTCCTCAACCCATTTGGACAATGATCTATTAATTACTGATTCAAAAACCTTACTGATATTCGGGAGCAGACTTATTGACCGAAGATTAGCAGGGTTACTTTTATCTTTATCCTTTTTGGGTATTGGGTACACCACTGCCGTCTTCCAGTGTCCTGGAAAATGGGCGTTGTTTAATGCATTGTTAAACAGAGTGGTATATATGTCTATGGCCACCAGGGGCAAATGTTTCAGGACGATGTTGGGAACACCGTCCACCCCAGACGACTTCTTATTGTTTAGACGGCGAAAAGTTAGCAGGAGATCAGTTTTCGTAGTGAGAAGAGAGTTTGCTTGTGCCTCAGGAACATTGTTCGCTGGGCAGTCTTCACTGAACTCGATGATTCTTCGGTTCTCGGATTTCCAGACCTCGATCTCATTAGTTATTGTGGTTGAAGTGGTTCAGCAGGGCCCTATTTTCAAGGTCAAAATTCGGCCGAACACAAGTGTTCACCGAATAAATTCCCTCGTAGTAGGCCCCCACTAGATCCACTTTCTCCTGCTCGTCCTCTATACAGTAATTATCGTCAACAATACTGGTTTCTTCGGGATCTATGTTCGCAGACCTCAGTAGTTCCTGGTTAGCCAGGGTCCTGGGGATACGCAACTTGTCCAACCGGTTATGTTTTTTACTCCTAAAGATTTTATTTATCTGTGGGAACATGCTCGCGCTATTAGTTGAATGAAGCCAACATTCTACCAACTGCGCCATTGAGACTACTGTGTATACGCTGCCGTAAGAGTGTATATAAATGACAAATATAATATGAGCTAAATATGAGCTCATTGTGAGATTTGTCTAAATAAATACCTAAAGATGGAGGTTTTCTTATAACCGTTGTAAATTCCAATTACGAAAGGTTCCTTTATAATCCCTTCGACATTCGCAAGTATTGGCCAAAATTGCTCAGTTGAGCTATTAAAAATTGGCAAACCATCGACATTAATGTTTAATGAAATGCTATTATCTTTTTGTAAATTTTAAAGTGCCTTCTTAAGACAAACTGTAACATCTTGGTGCCAATATTCGTCACTTCTACTGATTTTGGTGTCATCAGAACGGTTCTTCCTTCAGTTGGAAATTTACTAGGAAATAGTTTGTTCAGCACACTAAGTAAATCAGTTATTCCATTTCTACCGATACCATATTAGTTAGCCCAACTTCCAATTCCCGCGATTGCATCTCCTACTCTAATATTGATATCATCATTATCGTCAAATTATTCAGATAAGTCGCCCAAATTATCAACTTCATTTCTCATTCGTTTTGATTCTTCCTCATCCGAAAATTCGATGATTCCGCTGTTCCCATCTAAAAAACCTGAAGCAGTACTACTAGAAGAGGCTTGACCAGCTTGAGAAGTTTCGAATGCCATTCTTATATATTTCCGCTTGTCCCTGGTGAACGTTCCACTTCTTTTATATTTTTGTAGCTATTTTTTGTCCTGCATAGGATACCGCGGTTACAAACTTCACTAACAATTTCAGTCTTTTACTTGAAAAAGTCAAATTGGGAATGACGATAATAGTCTTAAAAATTGTTATCAAACGAATTGCTCATAATTAGCTCATAACAACCTTCCAATCAATGAACATTAAGTGGGACATTCAATTTCGGTTTCTTTCTCACTTTCCTCTCATTATGATCTCATTATTTTCTCACAACTGATTTAATTTTTTTTGGCATTTGGGATGTCATATGTATTTTCATCATATTCAGCTCATTGTGAGTTGTAAGACAAATTTCTGGTTTTGTGAGCTCATTTTGCCTGCTGTGACGTAAAAACTAGATCTACATGCTTTCTAAGTCTTAAGCTAATCTTTGAAAGTAACATGCAAGTAAAATTTCCTTTTACACTTAATAGGGATAAATCCGTATTCGCAAGCTGCTCTGTGATCCTCACTCGTACGCTCTTGAAATGAGACGATTGTCGGTGGTCTAGGAACATGATCTAGTATTCATTTGTTAATACTATTGAGAGAACATTTTTGCCGTGTAAACTTGTGGAGCCAGATTTTGGGTGTTTGATAAAAACTTATTCATTGTCTTTCAAAATACTGACAATTCTCCATATGTGTAAGTAGGGAATATATTGAATCATACGAGGCAACCATAAGTCGAAATCGGTCCAACCAAGACTTGATTACTTTGATCTTTTATATGGGTCTACGTTATTTTAACGTCATAATCCGGATTAAGAGTGCTAGTGTGTCTCCGGTATAAAATGCTCTTCTTCAATCCTACTGGCGGTAAGTTAACATAAACATAAAGTTTGGGATGCGTTCCGTAAGTTGAATTACACCGATGTAAACTCAAACAGCTAGGCGCAATGGCATAATTAGATAAATACACCTTCGAGAAAACTGTGTATTCGTGAAGAATTACGGAGAGGCTATCTAACCGCATTTCTGTCCAGTACAGTACAGTGAAGGCATATTTAAAGGGCACTTATCTTATGTACCAGCCACTCTGATCTCAACTCGTTTTCCAGTCGAGAAGCTTTACTGAAGCGGTCCTTCAGGAACTGCTCCTGAAACTGGGAGCAGAAGCGCAAAACTAAGGAATCACGCGAGCGTCTTTTCTCGAAGTCGTCCAAGTCTTATAAGAAAAATCATTTGACACTATAAAAAAAACTCGAAAGGACGAAAGGTCTTGAAGACGGCACTCTTTGTAATTGCTCACCAATTTTTAGTTCCCCAACAAACTACTAACCACGTTCAATGCTGCTTGCTACTTGCTGCTACGCAATCGACCGAGAACAGATCTACTAGGTATGCTAATGGTCACCAAGATAATTGCCCACTTTATTTGTCCTTACAATGTTTTAAAGCCCTAATATTGTTCTCTTTAGTCTGCTTTGGTCTGAAAATGTGTGAGCGTAGCGTGCTTTGTTTGGAATATTCCATGTGTCCTATATTGGTACGTGCCTGCATGGATGATTGGAAAAAAAGAATATTTATTCAGGCGTGCCATCTCTGTTTCGGGTGCCATGCAGGCTCTTGACGCTGTGCTTGCCTGTTTCAAGCCAAGAACGGGCGAGTCTTTTTTTACTCGCCGTGATTGAATTCTTAGAGCTACTTGTTGTCCAAAACTGGATTTCATCTTGATAATAATCGGTGCAACAGGTAGCACCATGACAAACCACATAAAAAAGTCGAAAAGCGAAATACTAATAGGTGTCACAAGATGCTAAACTCCATTTATACGAGCACATTGACAACTGATGAGCGGGGCTCGCGATCTCGAGGGATCAATCTATTACATATACACTGCCATGATTAGCTCTGTGGTCGAGTATGATAGCACAGAACAAAGCTTAATATCCCTCGCTACAAGATTAAGCTTTAACTTTAAAGAAAGGTCTGCCTTTCTATCAACTGGGCTATTCACACACATTGCCGACAACAGCGCTGAAGACCATACTCAATTAACGAATTTCCATGGGTTGTGGTTGAGTTTAAATGACACCAACTCAACGACTTAACTCTGCGTTTCCATTGCTGCCTTCCGCTTTCCTCCATATTTGTCCTTTAATTAATTTTATTATAGGTTTTTCTTTAAAAGTATTTATTAAATATAAAGTCTCTTTTGACGTCCAAGCGAGGCGCAACATTGTCACTTTGTGTACCTTTGCTAGTTAGCCGTTTTTAGTTGAGTGCATGAACTCAGTTCAACGTACCTATTTTCGTTTCTATGACGTATAAATCCGGTTTAACTCTGTTTGAACTATCATGGAAACTCAGTAAATTTGATACCACTATAAAAGCTGCTGTAATCAAATGGACACATCGGCTATGGTTTTTAGTGGGGAAACTACAATTTTCATTGTTTTGGAAGAAATCCCAGAAGCGGCAAAGCAATCATATCATATTCGCGCTAATTTAAACCCCACTGAGCCGTTATCTACTGGGCGGATACGGCCCATGTCTGTCCACGTCTGCGCGGTCGTGTCACGGTAGATGTAAATATGTTCATGCACACTTTATAGAAGAATATTGTTTTGTCTGGCGCGGCGCGTATGTTTATGGCACGCTCGACGTCTGTAGATATGAACGGACCGGGTTCCGGCCCATCAGGACTTCGTAGCAATAAAAATACAAAAGCCGTGGTCGGACATTTTGTCGGTGGCAATGTTTTCTCTATCCGGTAGCGGTTTTTGGGGACACCAACCAGGGCGCTTGACGATCGGGCTCGGACAAAATATATCGAACATTGGTGGTCTGTCAAAAAGTGTACGACATGACATGGTTTTACCACCAGCTCAAACTGTAGTCTGATTTAAGATAAGCTTTTTGGACGTCCCAAGAGTGGAGAAGAGGGATATTGAAAAATATTGTCGATGATGGCCTATAAAGCCGCATAAGTGGGTAAATAATATTAGCATTTTTTGGGAAAAAAGTATGAACAACTTTTTGTAGAGAATCACATAATATGAAACAATGCTGAGACTTGGACTTGAAATAAATATTTTTAGCACGACCCGAATCATTGGGGACTTTTGACTTTTCATTTTTAATGGTGTTTAACATCTGTAGTAATTTTTAGATCTAATTGAAGTCATTTAAGATTTAGAGATTTTTTTTACTGTATTGATGATATCTAATTTCATAAAAAACAAGCTTTCTCACATTAAATTCATCATTCTCATCTACCTAATTCTCATTTATCGTACTTAGATTTACCATACTAGAAAATGTTATAGCTTTTTTTTGTAATAAAAACCAAATTTGTATTGCTATAAAGATTAACAAACAGGGCATCTTTATTTCTATTACTATAAATTTAATATTTATTAACAAAAAAAAACGAAGAAAGCGCAAAACTTCCTCTCACCAAAGGGATCATATCAATTGCATAATTTACCCCTTCCCCCATATATCTATATATGTATATGCAACTTACACCCTCTCTGCGTTTTCTGTAATTTGATTGTTTTATGTTTCTTGTTCCATTCTCAATAGCTACAAATTTTGCCCTATTTTATTTTTCAGAGCAATAAAAAAATTAGGATAAAATCTCCTAGAACGGTGCTCTCTGATCTACTTTATGGCGTTTCATTCGCAGTAAGTACTCCCAACAAAACAAAAAAAAAACACAAAACAAAACATTGTGAAGAGCTCATCTATTGTTTTTTTTTCTTTTTTCTGAGCTCAAAATTTCTTCACAAAACTAAAAAAATTAAACACGACAAAAATTTTATGTAAAAAAGTTCGTTAAAAATTTTTCTGTTTTTGTCAACCTAAAAGAGACTAAACATAACTTATATTTATAAAAATTAAAAAATATTTTAATTTAAGATAAATAAATGCATGATAAATTAAGCCTAAACAATGTGATATAGGTTTGGCTCTCTTCCAGTCTTCTCGTTATATAACGTTCTTCTCATTCTACTAACCAGTTTTAATATTCTGTGTTTGATGCTTGTAACATGTAAAACTGGGTGAAAGGTTTGTACACTTATAAATTCTTTTTACTAGATATTCTTTTACTACTGCTTAGCCCAAAAACAAAAGCTCTGAGAACAGTCTAAAAGTCACTAAACCTGCCTTGTACAATCTAGTCGTAAGTAGCAACCTTTCTGCATTTTCAGAATCATGCATTTGTAAAGTTTTTTTTCGCTAGGTTCAATTAACAACTAACAAGCAATAACTAAATCTAACCTAGTTCAGTTCACAACCGATCCTCAGATTCTTATTCATTTCCTTATCCTTTAAAAATTAAAAAAAAATACCATATGCACCACAAACCATTTACAAAAACACAAAATGATCTAACTACACTTTTCTTAACGCACACTATTATTTTTCTATTATTTTCTATGAAATATACTGAATCTTTTCAATTATCTCGCAATCAATTTTTGTTCCTCTTTGGTGAATCGGAATGTGCTCTCTTCTGATTTTAGTTAGCTTTCAGCCTCATTGGGACCTCTACAAATTCTCGGCTTTGTACCCTATCTGCTTGCCAATTTTGTGTGTTTAAGTTTGGTACAAAGGACGCAATTTGATAAACCCTAGAACTGTAATTTAAATCTGTCTCGAGCAGGAATACACCGAGAATATCAAGAGCAGACTCATCGTCCTAAGGGCAAAGCGTTCATGTGGGGCATAGTGTTCGGCAATGAGTCCAACAAGTGTCCTGACATCTCTACTACGCCTCAAACAATTCTTTGGCCGCGATAGTAGGCGGCACAGGAATGAACCACTTAGAGTTGGCCAACCCAGGCATGGATCTCCAGCGTTCGGTGTTTTGCATTAAAGTTCAATCGCCAACGGCCTTCTTCAGCAAACTGATGGGTACTCCAATAGCCGATCTTTCTCCGCACCTGCGCTTCTTCATTGTGGAGTACCTCAAGGCTCTATCCTGAGCCCCTTGCTTTTCAGCCTTTAAATAAATAACCTTGCAAATATAATCAAACATTTTTCTATTCATTTTTATGTTGATGACATGCAGATGTATTTAAGCAAAACTCTTGAACTTATCGAGGATTATACTGTTCAGCTAAACTAAATGGTCAATTCAGCATAAATTACTTTTGAACGCTATCAAGTTGTCCTGCCTTATCGTCAGCAGAAATGAATGGTAATGTGTTACCCTATATTGACTCTGTAAGAACAATGGGAGTCGAGCTCAACTCCAAATTTTGCTACTGTAATCAAACTAGAGTTGTGCTTCGTAAGGTTTATCTCTGCCTTTGCCAAGTTTGGGAATCCTCTAATCTATTGCCTCTTGCCTTACGTATGCGACTGGCGACGGCCCTGATAATGCCCTATTTCACTTACGGTAGCCTCATTTCATTCACTCTTAAACTTATACACAGACAGTGCCCTGGATATTTATTTAAAAAGCTTAGCAGAAAATCTAGCCCACAATCAACAATACATTTGGTGCAGATTCTTTTTTGGCTCAAATTTTTCGTCTTATGCCCGCTTGTACAGCTTCCATTAAAAATAGTTAAAAACTCTTCGGCCATCATATGCCCCTTAAAAAGCCAAGCGGCCGGCGTTCGTCCGTTGTAAGACCATTTTTTATTTTTGCTCGGGTATCGTGTCCAAAATTCGAAAACAGTGTGTTTCATTCTGATTAGACGGATACGTGGTTGATAAATGTAAAATCTCTTTTTCAACCTTAATTCGACCAGATTATATTGCCCTTTAATTCCAGTAACACAAAACGGTATGTCCCAATTGTTTTCGGCAAGAACCTGGATGGGTATGACTAGCTGGATCTAAAACCTTTTCAAGCACACTGCTATATGTACTAAGGTATATGTTTTTCCAAAGGCGCCGTTGCAAGTCCGAGTGGAAAAGACCGTGGACGCGTTTAAAAGGAATGATATTTTTTAAGTTTCCTTACATGCATAATAGACAGGCTATTTTGCATGAGGTTATCAAACTCTCCTTGCGATTATCTACTATATACAAAAGTGAAAGTTTGCCTGTGTGTAAATATTTTAACCGAAACCGCTTATTCGATTGGAAACAAATTTTGTATATAGGGGTCTTTGGGTAAGGCGTGTACTTCTACGTGGTTTATTTTGCTCTATTAGTCCCGTCAAATCAGGGAATCACCTCAGAATGAGAAGTAATAAGCTGAAAATTTGTACGAACCTTTGTTATGGCATTCTAAATGATGTTTCAAAAGTCTCATATAATCTCGTGTCCGCATCTTGAGATATTACAGGTTAAAGGTCACAAAAATCAGTTTTTTTTCCTAATATCTCGTAATAGTGTAACCACAATACCGACGAACGACGGCAAATTCGCTGTCAAAATTTTTAAAACCATATGTGAAAGGGGAATTGCCCACAATTTCGACGGGCGACGATTTGCGAATGCGACGAAATTCGTCAGGTTAAAATAAATTCAAATTGTGTCGACAAGGGTGGCGATTTTTTATGTCATTGCAGTTTTCTAGTATTCTATGATCCATTTTTATTTAAAAAAAAGTCGCCGCTGTTGTGCTTTAACAACTATAGCGATGCAATTCGTTGAACATGACAACGAAATTTCGTCGTTCGTTGCCGTCGTTCGTCGGAATTGTGGTTACACTATTAGTCTTATCGTTCTTACTTTTTCCCATACGAACGAATTGCCATTCATAAGATATCGCCATTTGAAAGATTTAAAATTCTCATATGCACTTATTCGCGACTTGTATAGGTCATCAGACTTTCCATAAACCCTTTGTTGGACTACGTGGCTAATACTTTCTGGTGGGATTTGAGACACAGTGCCTATGGAGAAGCGATTTTGAGATTCGCAATTGTTTTAGCGCACGCCATACTATTGTCTTATGGGTGCAGCGAGGCGCACCGAGTTCCAACTAGTGCTAAATAATAGAATATTCATAAAATCATCGAAAATTGAGAAATGAAGTTTTGAGTGAAGCAAAATTGCCCAATTAGTGATTTTTTATTCTTGTGGGGATCCTACTTCGCCGACTTTTTGTTTTTTTTTTTAATTTTTGAAGGGGATCGAGTTTTTATTCGGAGAAATACTGCCTAGAAACCTTAGCTATATTTGAAATGTTATTACCATGGAACAAATTTTTCTCTAGAAACTGTAGGGCTGCACATAACAACAACAATAATAATAATAATAAAAAAAAATTCGTCGCTAACAACAAAAAAAAATTACTTTTTCGCAGAAAGCACAGGTGTACAATAATAGAAGAATTTCGCTTTGTGAAAATGCTTACAATATACAAAAAAAAAATACCTTCCGCCCCCGCTTTACACCACCCACCACCCCCTTGTGAATCACTAGAAGTGTCAATAAATTTAGCGCGAATTTCCTCAATTTAAACACACTTTTAACGTCGTGTCGGCCGCAACAGCCGAAGAAACACGACAAAAACAAACTTCTTAACTTTTAGCCTCGTTTCTTCTAGTATTTTTTTTTCTTCGTTTTTTTTTCTGCAGTTTAAACAATTTTATCTAGGGCTGCGACACATCCCCCCGGGCTCCCCTAGTTCATGTTCCACCACCGCCACACCACCCCCGAAGCATTCGAGCAATTTTCTCGCTTCGCCTCTTTTTCTTCTTGAGTAAATTTTAATATTTACTCGGCTGCCGTCATATCAATTACCTGTTAATGAGCTTTTTTCACCTGTATGTGGACAGGCGGCGGTTTTTCTGTGTTGTGTCTCTGGAGTTGATTATATGTATACCTATATGTATCTATATCGCACACCGTTTTTGAGGTCTACATGCTCTGGCAGGTGCAAATGCTTTTATTATTACTACTATAAAAGCCACCCATCGTTCGCCCCCTACACCCGCTTGCCTGCTGCCCTCCCTGCTCGTTCCGTGCTCGTTCCGTGTGACAGTTTAAAGCGATTTAAGCTGGATGAAAAAAAAATATATAGGGACATTTTCAGGTGAGCAAAAACTCGTCGAAACATAACCACAATTATAATGGTGGCACCTATACATATCGCGCGGCGAATTGTCTAGTTGTGGCTGGCGTTTTCGCTTGAGTTTTCCTCTCTCTCTGCCCATTATTTTTCCGTCTTTCCAATTTGGTTTTGCTGCACGCGAAAATACCGGCTTTTCCAGTTCACTTTGCAGCGTTCAAGCGTTATTCGAGAGAGAGACTAGTTTTCCGCCATTAAAATCGCTTTAGTCGCTCGCTGCTAGACATGGCCAATCTACACCATATATTTTTTTCGCCGTTGTTGTTGTTGTTTTTTTCGCCCCAACGGAATGCCGTAATCGTCGTTAAGCATGCAATTTTTAAGGGAAAAATTGGATGAAATGAAAATTGCTTTTGACCGATTTTGTAGATCTGAATTTGAAAGCGATAGGAAGGAATTTTCCCAGTTTTTTTTGAATGCATGTTTTCACATTTTTTTCACTTCCATTTTTTTTTATTATTATTATTTTTTTAATTCCATGTTTTCATGACTTTTCTCCACCGGTGAAGCTCTAGCATTAAACCCGCTGTGGATGGAATGCTGTCCATGATTGTTGGCTTAGGTGTTTTGATCGTGCTGACGATAAACATTTTTTATTGGATTTTTTCACGTTTGTGTCTCTATGCTTTTTCAACCTCTCTACGTTTTTATTTGTTGTATTCCATTCAATTTTCCTCTTTTTTTTTCATTGTTATTAAAAAGAAAACCAAACGGAAAATTCAAATAAAACTTTTTATATTCACTCGCAATAAATTTATGGCAATGTAGAAACTCAACAACTCCAATATTTGGCATAGAGTGTGTTATACATACGCTCTATGTTTGTACCGCCATAGATACGCGACCGACCATATAAACGTACATATATAGATTGTAGGTATTGCATTCTCAGGTTGATAACATTGTATGCCTGACAATAATGATAATGATAGCAAGGAGGGTAATTAGGTGAAGATGGCACTTTGATAAGAAGTTTTTCGTGGATTATTATCGCTGTATGTTCTTCTCTTCTAAGCCATTCTTGTCTTGTTAGCAATGATATTGGCGAAAGCTATGTTTGCACAAATTTTGTAAAGGGATTTTTTTTCTTAATCGTTGATAATAAACGACTGATAAGGAATTTATATATGTATATATTTTTCAACACAAAAGGTGTTAATGTTGATTGTTTTTTTAGCTGGTGGTACATTTTTGTTTTTAAGTTTATATAAAAATTTGTGTTGGCTTGAGCTTGGGTTTAAAAAAAATACTAGAATAGAATGAAAAACCAAAATAAATTGTGTGCTCCACAGTCGACTGTCACTCCAAATATACCCCATACAAATTTACAGGCATTTATAAAGAGCTGTTAACAAGGTACTCTTCGTTAACAAAACCTCCTAATTTTGACCTTTTTTTTTTTTATGTGAAAGACTAGAGTCTCAGGGGAGACCCTTTATACTGTCGACAATCTATTTTCTTCATATAGAGTGCAATGTCGAACAGCAGCTCTAGTCGGGGAAGGAAGGAACTGCCACAACCTACCCGCGATATTTTTCAGTCCACCTACTTCGGTTTTTTCACCATTACTATTGCGACTTTGGCATCGGGGCATCGAGAAACAGCTCGCTGGAGTGTTATGCCTCCTGAAACGAGTTGAATCTCATCAACCAACCGATGACATGCGCTTTGGCGGATCGGGGAAGGGCTAAGGAAGGCTATGACAAGAGGAATCAGGAATGTAAAGAGGGAAGAAGAAAGAAGGAAAGTTATGTAGGTGGGAAATTGGAAAAAGCGAAGGACCGTGGGGCTTGACCGGGAATCGAACCCGGGACCTCTCGGATAGCAGCTAGACGCCTTACTCCCTAGGCTACCGAGGCCCCCTACCATTTAAACAGAATTTGCAAGGCACCATGGTGACTAATGGGTATCTACTTTTGGGGATTGCACGGCGAATCTATCCGGAGAAACTGAAGGTTGTCAATTGGGGATTTGTCGGCTTTCTGCGTCCCTCGCATTGGAGATTCACATTCGCCTGATCGTTAAATCGGATTTACATGATTCGAGTCCCTTAATGCAGTCACTGGCCCGAATAAATATCCTTTTTTCTTCTCTTTTATGATCTGTTAGCTGGCGGTTCGAGGGGGACTTCCCCGCCACGGATACACTGCTCTCGGTGCCGCTGGGTCTCGAACTCCAATCAGGATTCGTTTCCATTCCCGACGATTTTTTGGCGACGTCTCGAGCCTCGATACTGATAACGTTCATTCTTTAAGTCGTTCTCGATTTTTTTTAGCCAGGTTTTCTTCGGTGCCGAACGCTGAATTCTCCAGTCTGCGGGACGGTCTCACCAGAGAAGTTTACGTGTCAAGCGGCTGTCATCCATTCGAAAAAAATGTCCAAACCACCGTAGTCTGTTGACTGGCCGATGCTGCTGTGAACATCGATGCCACTTTCATTTCTTCAACCAATGATCCCAAATATTTGAACATCGGAACCTGTTCGATTTGCATTCCATCCAGGTGAACACTAGCCCTCGATCCGTCCATTGTGAGCACTTTGGTCTTTTCCGCATTGATTTTTAACCCGTATGACTGGGCGATGCGGGAAATGTCCTATAAGATGTCCATTGCGTCGGCCTCCGTGTTGGCGAACACGGCGCTATCGTCGGCGAACATTAAGTCAGTTACGAAGTTGTTGTCGTCCATCGATTGGTTCATGCATAATCGCGTCGATCTCAACGTTGAAGAGAAGTGACGAAGCGACACCCGTTTGATTCGGGAACTCCTCGGTTAAGACGCTTCGAATACGAATGTTGCTGGTTGAACCATCGTACGACGCTTAAAGAAATTGGATGTTTCCAATGGCACGTGTTCGGTTTTTTCACAAGCTGTTCCAATCGATGCAATCGAAAGCGGGTTTGAAATCAATAAAAACGACCTTCGTTTACCGCAACGAATTCTTTCTTCCATTAGCTGACGGAGAGCGAATATTTTTGATCAATGCATCCTCGATGTTGTCTAAATCCAGCTTGTTCATTCCTTCTCGTTTGCTCTCAATATTTCTGTGACCTCGATTGTATGATTTTCGTAAATACTTTACCGACAATCGACGGCTAATACCTCGATAATTCTTGCATTCCCGACTGTCGGCTTTTGTCAAAATTAGGACAATGATCGCTTTCTTCCACGCTGCCGGGCACGATCCGAATGCCATATGTTATGAGGAGATGGAGTTGTTGTGATAAGACATCACTTCCGGCTTTGATCATCTTGGCGGTTACTTGGTCTTCCTGGCGCTTTTCAATTTTTTAGCGATTTTATGGCCGTCTTTACCGCGATAATTGTCGGTTCGGTATCGAGAAACTGATTCGTCAGCTATTCGATAATGGGCGGTTCGGAAGTTTCTGTCGAACTTCTTTGTTCAATCGTCGGTATTGCTCAAAGTCGTTGTGTTTCATTCGCTTCCGCTGATCGACGAGGTCCAGACAGCTGCCCGAGATCCGTGGCTGCGTCCATGTACGGATCGGTGGACACAACTCCATTGCACACTCCACTATAGACTCCGACAATTGCCTTTCTTCTACATCGATATCGATGGTTATAACCGCCAAACCACCAGAATAGTAAAGCATCATCAATCAACGAAACGTTGGCGGGACGATCGTCAACGTCCCGGATCCGGTAACTCGTAGTTTCGATAGCGCAGCAGTATATTTTGCATTTCAATAATTTCATTGCTATGATTTTCTTTTGACCGAGGTGATGTCTTAGTCGTACATTCCACGCGGCGAGTTGAATTTCATATTTCGGTGTGAATAATTTGGATGTTGAAATTGATAAGTTCATTGAGAATAATCGAAGCTTTTTAGACGCCATGATGAGGATCGCTTACAGTAGTTTTTGATTTTGCAATGAAGAAATACCACATCGCACAGTGGGGGAAAAGCCCGAAATCCTGGCCAAAAGTCGAATTATGAACTTTTGATTTGAAGCCTATGGTTGGTAGGGATCGTTTAGGGACTAACCTTTCTACACAAAACCGTTAGGCCGAGCCCCCTGCTACTTGTGGTTGTCGAAATATTTCAGTCTCAAGTTGACCTCCGACGACAGATTTTCGACGACGCGCGCGTGAACGGATCGCAGTGAAAAGTTTACATTTGTATAACTTGAAAGTTTTCATCAAAAAAGAAAGTCGAAAAAATGGATGCGGTTCCTGGAGGTATGTAGAATATTACGAATATTTTACTTTTCCAAAAAAAAAAACGTTGCTCAGTTTGTTTATTACATATAATTACACATCGAAAAAGTGACTACTCGTTTGAAATAAAGCTGATGATATGTATACCAAAAGTACCAAATCCCGCTGAATCCCGCGTTCATTCTGCGATGAGCTTTAAGTATAAACTATTATGAACTCATTGTGCAAAAATCAGCTCCTAATTTTGCCTAGCCTTGATGTGAGGTATTTTTTTCACATAGCGCGTTTTCTTGTTTTTTAGCCTTTTGGGGAGCTCCCTGGCCCCCTTAGAGGCAAGGTGGGATTTTTCTGGTATTTTTTCCTAATAGTAGGGACTGTTACGCAAATTTTAAGGGGTCATAGGGCCCCCTACGATTTTTTTTGAGGCCGTGGGAGGCAAAAGTAAGGTAAATTTTAGTGCATTTTATGATGCACCTATAAATCGATGTGAACTATGTGATGCGCCATTTTTTTACAATAATTTGGATTTCGGATTCGTAATCAGCGACCTTGAAAATCCGCACATACCAATTTTTGTCAAGGTCTGACACCTTTTTAACATCCATGTCCGCCATATTGGATCGGCCATTTTGTTTACAATAATTTGGCTTTCGGATTCGTAATCAGCGACCTTCAAAACCCCTGTATGCCAATTTGTATTCCCATCAGAGGTCATTTGAGGTTTTGGCCACGATTTCGGTCTTTTCCCCCACTGTGCATCGCCAGTAAAAGTCGACAAATTAACTGAGTTTATTTTTAGTTTGGAAAGATTTTAGAAATTTCAAAATGTTGTTTGTTTAACTCTGAGTAATTTTACACTCTTCAACTCGCAGTTGATGGTAACCATGTTGGATACTCCATTTCTGTGGTTAACAGAGTTGTCGAACTACACTTTACTCGACAGCCTTAATAAAAATACCCTGATTTTGGTTTTCATCAATGGAAATGGTGATGAGATCTTCAACACTTTGAACACGTCTCTAAAAGGAATACGAAATGCAAAAGTGGTATTTATTTTACTTGAGAATAGTTTCAATACTGAAGAAATAATGGATTTGTTTGAATGGTGTTGGAGAATGTTTATGCCGAATGCGGTTCTTGTTTCGAACGGATTCAGTGACGAACTCATCATAGTTAGTTATACCCCATTCCCAGAACTTCATTTGGAGAATAAAACTGGATTAGAAATATCTGAAATTTTTCCAAATAGATTTAAGGATCAGATGCGATCACCATTACTAAATAAACCTCCAAATGTTTTCAAGTATATCAATGAAGACGGGAACGAAGTTATATCTGGATTCGCAGCATTGACATGCTTTCTGTACTTCAAGACTTATAATGCTACATTTAAGGAAATATTCGGATTCGATCTTTACGATAGTTATAATCCAAAAAAAACTGAGAAAATGTTGGTAGAAAATAATGTTCATATTATGGCACTGAATTATTTTATATATGTCGAAGGATTATTTTCAATACCATATCCACTATCATTCTCGAAATGGCTGCTGATTATTCCAACATCACAGCCACTTCCGAGGTCACACTATATTTCGTTGCCATTTAAGAAAGAAGTTTGGACAGTACTATTTATAATTATTATCTTCATCACGATTGCAGGATATCTCACTGGTTTGAAAACAAATCACCGTCAAGAATTTGGAGTCTTCTTACTGCACACAATCAGTGCTATGATTTGTTTTTCTGTTCGTTTTCTTGCATCGAAGGATAAACTCTTGTGGAAATTGTTTTACCTACAAACATTGATCCTTGGTTTTATCCTATCAAATATATATCTCATCTAGCATCCTTTCTCGCCGACACTATATATTGCTATGAAGAAAATGACCTAGAAAAAGTTCTTCAATCTGGTCAAAAAATAGGCATAGTTGCATGGCTAGTGGATTTGTTGAAAAGTAAATTTAAATATCTGGATAAATACCAAAACAACTATGTCGATTTAACCGGCCTTCAAACCCTCTATGGAACTATCTCCCTAAACGAAACCTTGGGATACATAACAAGTACAGAAGTATGGGAATTGCAACGTAACAACAAGCCCTTTTGAAACGTCCAAGGATACGTGCTGTCGATATGGACTTAACAGAAGCGCCAGTATTTGTGTATGTTCAATACGATTCACCATTTGCCGAATCGTTTTCTTTGTTCATACTTAGTCAGGCTACATGAACATGGATTTTATATACGATGGAAATATTTGAATTTTTACGAAGGTGTTAGGGCGGGATTTGTGAAGAGATTTACTGATGATGATCAAGAACCATTGCGAAAAATTTCTATTGAACATTTGATACTATTGTTGAAGTTATATGGAATTGCGATACTTTTTAGTCTAATGGTATTTTGCTTGGAGCTGGACATTCCGCATGTATTTAAGTAATTTTTAAAAATATGTTTATTTTATGTTAAAATTTACCAAAATAAAATATTGGACTGTTTAAAAAATAACTAATGTGTTTTTCATGTGATTGAAGCGCTACGAAGAAGAATTCTCAATCCAACTGCATAATGCCCAATTGGCCAGTGTCCCGTTATTATTGACACGATTCTGGCGATATCCATGCACGTCTTCCTAGACTTGGCATATGACGCTAGGATCCTCCATCTGGAGCCAGCTATTGAGGGAAAATACATAGAGATGGCTCTCTTTATCACTACAGAGGCTTCTTCAACCGCATACCAATTAGAGCTGTCTGTCAGTCTGACCAATTCATCTGCCTTCTCGTTGGCCACGATTTTCTTGTAATCCGGCGGCCACTGGAGAGTGACCTTGCATCCCTTGCTACTGCTGCTTCGGTAGCAGAGGTTTCAACTACATTACTAAGCTATGGCGCAGGGCAGCGCGGAAAAGCCCACGTTAATGTTGTCTATTGTCTAAGCACTTTATGGAGCAGTTCTGTTAAGACAGTTTGACGAAAGTAGTTTTGAACTGGAGGAATATCTGAATTGAGATCTCAGTCAGCTTCGGATAACTCTGAGTTATTTCGAACTAACTAACTAATCTTTCTTTCATTAAAAACTTTTAGGCCATCTTCATCGGAGTCAGCCTCTTCGTTAGATAGCACCGTTTAGAAAACCCTTACCCATGCCTGCCTTAGGCCGAAAACGAGTTTATAGTACTCTTTCGAGAGCCTCTAGGCCCTCCTCGTTAATAAGTAGTACAAATGTCTGCTATTACGGTGGTGTTTCTCTGCCTTGAGTACCTTCCAGTCGTTCATCGGAATATCGCCCTTCGACTTTTGGGAATGGTGTGTTTTGGGAATATCTTTTGACAGAATGAGCC
The DNA here is from genome assembly GCA_949987705.1 of Thereva unica. Taxonomy (NCBI): domain Eukaryota; kingdom Metazoa; phylum Arthropoda; class Insecta; order Diptera; family Therevidae; genus Thereva; species Thereva unica. Next base: position 38,605,507 of record OX465281.1, read on the forward strand.
CCAGGCATCGCTTAGACGTGCAACGCACCTTTCCAGAAATTCTTTTGAAAAGTGAGCCCTGTACCTGATCACCCGAAGCTCCTTTTCCTTCCGGTAAACCATGTGCTGCTGGGCCCTTGAAGGGTCGTTTAGTGGCTATCGTTGATGTTATAGACCAGGGTTTTAATTGATGGACCATTGACTGGGGTACCACGTTAGGAATATCGTCTAGCCAATTTACACTTGACAAAGTTCCGCACTAAGTTCCCGTACACCGTACCAACACGCATTGTTCGTACAGCGTGGAAGGGCTTCGATCTTCAAGCTAAATGGAAAACTACCGCCTGGTCCCTAAAATCTCAAGGCATCCGCAAGCGTACTCAATTGAGTGATTTCGATCGTTTCAAGCTTCGTTTTGCTAAACGCGATAGAAAGAAGTTGCTGAAAGTAGCTTTTAACACCCTTAAGAAACGCACCAGGAGTGATGGAACTACACGAGTTCTGGAGAACGACAGAAAAATCAAGTTCGCCAAGTTGAAGGCAGAAATGCTAGCAACAAAGAAGAAATGAGCGCTTTAAAGTTATCTTTTACATTCATACCACTTGTTCGAAATCAAAAGAGCGCATCGGCCCCTCTGATGCCTCTTACCCCTCTAAGAACTCCATGACAAGCTCCAATATTTTGTTGTCGATGTCAGCCCAAAGACGGCCCGGAGTTGGCCTAAACTAGTGCCACTAGAAGGTTGTCCTTCAACTGGTTTTGATTTCTTCCATTCGATATGTTTTTATGGTGCCGAATTTGATGTTTTTTAATGCCCCGACTTCACCGGCCGAACTGTACAAAATTTAGCCAATATTGAACTAAGTATAAACCAGACCTCAGTTCGCCCAACTGAACATCGAACTGAAGTTGAACCTAAAAGCTCGCTCAAAAGGGAGTCATAAAGTGGAATAGTGGAATGCAATCCCAGTGGGCTTTTACATTTCGGATTTTTGGCGAAAAAGCAACAACAGTTTCAAGCACGAACTGAACATAAACTGGACTTTATCCGGTGAAGCTACTTATGTGGATTGAACTGAATATTATTGAACTGAGGTCGGTGAAGCCGGGGCATGAAAAATATACTAAGCTTAAAAATCTCAAGAGCGCGAGCATGCGTGTATATGCCCTGCCTACTTGAAGCTGCATATTACCTTGAAATGAGCTTGACATCTTGAACTGACCTTCGAAGTCATAATATTTCTTCTTTCGCTTTTATTCCTTTATTAATAATTTAGTCTTTTCATACTAACACAAATTGTTTTTAGACAGATTTGCAAGCCTAACTTTCACCATATCGAGCACTCAAGCTTTCAACCTTGTTTTACAGAATGTAGTAAAACTTTTCTTGATGTAACTTTTTATTAGCAGTGGTTGAATTAAGGAGATTACTTCTCATCTTATTATCGAATGAAGCTTTGCCTTTTCTGATGGTGGATTTGCGAGAATTGCTTAGTTTTATATATTGTTGCATCGAACCCCATTCATGAACTCCAGATTACACCATCGGTTCGGTCTCGACTTTGTAAAAATGGGAACGGAACAAGTGCATAGTGGGTTTAAAATTCTATTAGTGGCATAAAATTCGTTTGAAGGTGAATCGATGTTACAAAAATCAAAACAAATATTTTGGTAATGGGAGTTCATTGCAGGGTTAAATCGCTAGATTTTTTAAGGGATTTTTCTGGGTGAAACAGTCAAGACTAAATCAAATTTCTTCTCGTTATATCTGTTGAGATGAGGAAAATACCGAGTCAGAGCTTTGAATTTGTATCGATAGCAAGGCTTACGTGACCTTTTTTTTATGTTAAAGACTCGAGTCTCAGCAAAGGTCCTTTATACCTACTGTTGATAATCTTTTTTTTTTCTTCGTATAGAGTGCAATGTCGAACAGCAGCTCTAGTCGGGGAGCAAGGAATTACCACAACCTACCCGCGATATAATTTTTAGTCCACATACCCCCAGCCATTACTATCGCGACTTTGACATCGGGGGCATCGAGGAACAACTCGCTGGATTGTTATGCCTCCTGAAACGAGTTGAATTTCATCAACCAACCGATGACATGCGTTTTGGTGGAGCGGGGAAGAGCTAAGGAAGGCTATGACAGGAGGAATCAGAAATGTAAAGAAGGAAGAAGAAAGAAGGAAAGTTATGTAGGTGGGAAATTGGAAAAGGCGAAGGACTGTGGGGCTGGGCGGGAATCGAACCCGGGGCCTCTGGGATGGTAGCCAGACCAGGCCCCTCTTCTCCAATGCCATGCGCGTCCATTAAAACTTACCGATGGCCTTCGCTAAAAACATACACGTGCAGCTCCTGGATTTTGGTTAACAGTGATACTGTAATGTTTTTATGTATATGTAACTTATTCAATCCGAGGATTGCCAACAACCCCCTACAACAATTCATTCTCCCCGCATACAGAGTTTTGAGACAAAAACATATAAATCCCCTCAACTTTATATATAAATGCTAATTAATCACGCTTTTCATTATCTTTACCACGAAAAGCTCATTCAAAAACCACCTCTTGATATAAATGCAAATTCCTTATCATCCAAAACAAAATTCAGTGCAGTGCGCGCGCTATCTCTACGGGAACTTTAAATCCAAGTTATTACTTTCACATCTAGAACATAAATCGTTTTATTTATGCAAAACTTATGGCATTAGAATGGCGTAATCCCCCATCTTTGAGTGCTGCATAGGCTGCCATCGAAACGCTCAGCGAAACTTCATTTAATCTCTCTTTCCCCGAAACGCGCGCCTCGTTACTCCGACTGCACTGACTTCATCTACCTATTTCTGATCCTGCATCCTACTTTTGTGTAAAATTAGATTGAATTAAGAGATTTACGTGGATTAAAAGCCACCGAGTTGGGTGCTGGGTAGGAAAAGTAATTGTATAACGACGAATTTCACTTCTTTGGAATTAAATTAAATTTGTTAAGGAAAAGTTTCTGCCACGAGGGATTGAACCCGGGATCTTCTGTTTGGCAGCTTTTTGAGTAATTTTTATTCGTTTTGCCCTACGAGGGATATTTTTGGACTCTGGCAGGAATGGAAATTAGGCAAGGGATTATTAATCAATGGACAAAATATATTATTAAAAATACGAAAAAGATTAATGCACAGAGGATATTTTTTGGGGCAAAAAGATTTGATAAATTTAAAATAAATAAAAAAAAAAAATACTTGAAAAACAAACCCTTTTCCCAGAGACCCAAGGAAAACAAACCCTTTAAACAAAAAACAATTTCGCGTCTTGCATTACCTTCAGCATCCCCTTTAATTAGCTTGTTTACAGCAGAAGTAGACTCTTAAATTCTTAAACATTCTCCTCGTATAATAAAGTTAGAAAGAAAGCAACTTTCTTTACGTTTCTGTATTTTTTTTTGTTGAAACTCCTTTAATTTTCAATAAAGAAAAACGGGAAACTTTGTTATGACAAACACAAGTACGAACCAGGAACAGTAACATTTTATGTAGGGGTTATGTTCGGCGGAGTGCATTAAAGGAGAGCAACATTACGATTCTTCTTAAGAGTAGTATAGTATAGTAGTCGTCTTTGGCCGGGAAAATGGTTTACATCTTTTCGAGTGAAAATGTCAAGAGTTACATAAAGCAGCGAAATTTATGCACGTACTATATACAAATATATAATATTTCTTTCCACTGTTGTATATCTCCTGTATGAGATTTTTTATTACAACTTCGCTGGAATTTTTTCTGATACTTATTTTGTGTTTTTATTATGGCTGTATACGAGTGCATGATGATGCTTATTACTTTTTATTTTTCTAAAAAGAAATGGTTTTTTTTTCATATTAAGAAAATAAAAAGTCAAGGAGTAATATCAGGTGTAAAGGTGGTCATGGAGGGCACTTTTATTTCAGTGGATTTTATATATGAGAAGTTTTTGCGTTACCCACTTTATGTCCTTTAAAAAAATTCTAGTATGTTCATTCATTTTACTATCATTCGGATATGAAATGATACGAAGCAACCATGGCTGTTGAGGGATTCTAAATATCTATAAAACTCCGAGTTTATATTCATTTTTTCTTATCCAGGAGAAAAGCTCAACATTTGTTAGCATAAAAACTCGCTTTACTAAAGAAGCTGTGTATAACCTCCAAGGATCAGTTTTAAAAATCAAAATAGAACTCTTAAATGTTTGATACTAGTGTTGATTGGTTCAGAAAATACTAATATGGTTTAACATATGGTCCAAAAATCAGGCAATTATTGGTCCCTTACTATTTTCATTAGATATCAATGATCTACCCTTTATTATAGGCCACTGTTTCTTTCATCTGTATGTTTGTTGATGATCTCCAACTGTATACCCTTGCCCTTCTTGCCAAATTGATTCTTGTATTTCAGGCTTGAATAGCACTCTCGAATAAATGAGTGGAGTGCAGGGTTTCGAACCGGGTGAGCGTACAGGTTCGAGTTCAAGACATTCAAATTTAGTTGGTTCAGGTTCGGGTTCAAGCTTTTTCCTAGAAAAAACAATGTACTGTTTATTTTAAAAAGTTATTTATTTTAGAAAAAAAAAAAAACATTCAAACGCAAGAATTTATGCGTTACTGTGTTTCCACGAGCCGAGGTAGAGTTTTCGTCGAGTAAGCAGATAGCTCAAGTTAACTCGATGCTTTTTTCATGACAGTTCTGGGTTGAAGTGACAGATAATCAATTTTGTATTGCGCCGCTGTTGGTATATGTTCAGTAAAAGACTCAAACACACACATATGCAAAACTCAGCTTAACCGGACTGGTTTCGTCGAGTTTTCTTGGGTTTAACGAAATATTCCTTAATCCCCGTTTCTATGGGAGATTAATCTGAGTAAACTCAGGGTAAACTCAGTAATTGATTCGTCGGAGATATGCACTCTTTGTGGAGCTAATATGACCTTTAAACTGTAGAGGTGCATCAATTTGTTTTGCTCCCAATTCTGAAAAATATGAAATTTTAATTTCTAAACGCTGCACACTTATCTAGATAATAATTGCCATTAAAAGTTGAACCTGAACCGAATTTTTGATTGGGTTCGGGTTCAGATAATTTTAAAAAAATCCGCTTGAACCGGAGTCGATTCAGAGTTCGGGTTCGGTTTTGGTTCGAAACTCTGTTCTCAAAATCACAAGTACTTCTACGCTCCCCGACAGAATTCCACTCATTTGTCTGGATAACATTCCTCTTCCTATTGTTGATTGGGTCCATAATCTTGGCATTGCTATTAATGCTAAACTGATCTGCTGTGATTTTTTGAAAGAAGTCTATGTCGAATTAAAAGAGGCGGCAAAGGACATAGGCCTGAAGATAAACGAAGAAAAAACGAAGGTGATGCAACAATCCAGAGCAGGAAGATCTAGAATGGGAAGAAATATAACCATCGACGAACATAACCTTGAAGTAGTCGATAAAACAGTCTACCTTGGGTCTACTATCACAAAAAGAAACGAAGAAAAAGAAGTAATAACCAGACGAATACTACTGGCTAATAGAGCCTTTTATGCCCAAAAACAAATCCTGCACTCAAGATTTGTACACAGAAAAACGAAACTCTCACTCTACAAAACAATAATACGACCAGTACTGTGTTATGGTAGCGAGACTTGGACTATGACCCAGGACATAGTAGAACGAGTCAACAGGTTTGGGAGGAAAATTCTCAGATGCATAATAGGCCCAACCAGATAGGATGGAATATGGCGAAGGAGATACAACAACGAGTTGTATGAAATTTTTGACGACCCACAACTCTCAACTTTAATAAAAATCAACAGACTGAGACGGCCACGTAATCAGAAGGGAGGACAATCGTATCCCAAAACGGCTTATGGCATCAGAAATTTCGGGAAGTAGGCCAGTAGGTAGACCCAGGAGGAGATGGATAGACTCTGTGACGGCTGACGCAGAGGCAATGCTCAACATCCGGAACTGGAGACATGCTGCAAGGGACCGTCAAATTTGGAGAAATGCCCTAGAGGAGGCCAAGGCTCGATTTGGGCTGTAGCGCCATTGGATGGATGGATCTGCTGTGATCAAGTCTCACTAATACTCTCCAAGATTTATAGGGCATAACGCTGAAAGCTCTTTTTCCTTTTACGACTTCCTCACCCCTTTGCAAACCTTGTTGATCACTTAAATTCCTTATCCATCTCATCTATCTCGAATTGGTAGTCGTTCCTTGTTTGTCCATGCGATTAGACTCTGGAATGATCTTCCCTCTTCTTTACAAAGAATTAGCACAGCTACCATTTTCAGGAAACAAGCTTCTCTTCTACTTTCTAATAGCCATAACTCTAGTATGTTCAGTTTGTAAGCTTAGGTTAGGTATTTTTCTTTTTGCCTTCTCTCGATTAAAATTCAAATTATAAAGATGTAAGCTTCTGTAGTTCCATTTACTTATGTAAGTAAATAAATAAATATTGGATTAGAGTCGAACTGAGTTAAGAGTACCAAATAACCGGCAGAAAGATGCTTGTCATGATCTAACTACCTCCCAACGCACGAAAAAAGACCTTATTGCGATTGGAAATTCAGCCATTCTATGCCCTATCTGGTTTGATTTTTCGAAAAGTGAGATCTTAGCCAGTGTATAGGAGCAAAAATATGACTCCTAATATGTACATACAACTTTCATGTTGCAATAAGGGGGCTTTCTCTGTTAAATTTCCACAATTTTACGCTTCTTTCTGAACTATGTCGACAAGGGCATGTGAACATCATTTTAACTAAAAATGTCTCTTTCAGTCATTATACGTTACTTTTTTTATGAACATTTTTTATTTTATAATTTTGATTAAAATTTGTGAAATTGTGAATTTATCTTCATTCATAAAAAAAACGAAAAAATAGTATAGGCACTTGGATAGAACCTTGTGGCACTCCATGTACTGCCCCAAGATCGAAAAACGTTAAATATTCTTTTAACTATGGCAACTTATTCTTATTCGTAATGAATAAAAATGCAACTAACTACGTAACATTTCTTTCAATACACACTTCCAGCTGCACTTGCATTACTCACGCCTTCACAACATCAATTTCCCAATCTTGTGCTCTGAATTGTAAACAAAATACTCCAGCAACCTGCTGCTATCAGTCAGCAGTCTGCCTTATCAGTCCCGTACCCGATGTGTAAACAAGCTGACTGCTTTTTGATATCCATCCACAACAACCTTCCATCATTTCCATTTTAAGTCATTAAGAAGATAAAAAAAATTCTCATACCGTGTCATTCGTGCGCCTCGCTCGCCTGCTCACATAGTGGTCCCACTTTGTTTGTTGTTGGTGATTTTGTTAAATCGTTTACACAAAAGAAAACAATCTTAAGTAATTCGGTTCCGATAAATCGAGAAAAATGCCCGATAAAAAAATTGCTGTTAGTGGGAGACTTCATCTCTCTCTCCGGCGGCAGAGCACACAAAGCCCAGGAGCTCACAGCAAACGATTTTCGGGGAGAGGTGAAAGATTTATTGCCGATTTATAAACATTGATTAGGCGGCATTTTTGAATTTATCGTGTCGATCAGTCGCTGCTCTTGTGCGGCCCCAACGTACGACAATAAAAAAGAGACAGGGCCTCTTATGGCGTGGAATCTGGAACGTGTCGTTGTATGGAATTGCTGCTGCTGCGGCCCCGCGCCGGGCTTTGAGATCTGTTGGAGTGTAACAGATGGAAGTCGTGTGGGAACAGGTGGAAGCAATCGGGTAGGTGTTGATATATTGCACGATAACAGTGATTGCCTTTTAGTTCGACTAATGAAATGCAGCTTCTTCCGGCTGAACATTGCGAATACACCTTGATTCACAGCGACAAACAAAAAAGTATGAACAATGTGGACCCATTTTTTGTGATGCTCTGATCTCTGTTTCTCGGGAGATTTGTGACTCGAAGTCAGCTGTCTACTCTACTAAAAAATAGATTACCCCTTTCCTTCCCAACAAACACATTCAAACAAACGAAAAAAGTGCGTAAAAATAACTCTCATCCCGCTTCCATTTAAATTTTTGTCACACGCATGAATCTTCTCGATCTCTTGTTCTTGTTCTCCTACTGCGCCGGCCTAGCCAGCTCTAGCTAAGTCGCCTCCTCCTCCTCTAGCGCTCGGCTAAATCCTGTTCGGCTTGGCTAAAGGCTGGCGGTTTTTGTTTATTTCTCGTCGATAATTACTTTTTTAGTTCTGCGCCGTGTTTCCGCCTTGTTCTTTTCGAAAGCGCAGACATATCGAATGTGGGGGCCTGCAAAATAAATGATATTGTCAAACGTTTCGAACATTTCGTCGACATAACAATTAGAGTCGAAAATAGCCCCGTGTTCAGTTGCTGCGGTGCCGCCTTTCAGCATTATTTCGTGGAGACGCGGATTATAATAAATTTGTCCAATATTATTAACCCCATGACTATGGACTAATTTATCAACACTTTCTTTCTGGCATTTTCATGTTAACGCAGGAAAAACGCGAAATTTTCTTTTTTCAAGTTTTTACAAACATTTTTTTTTCGTGGCGATTTTTTATGCCTATGAAATTTTTTTCTTCTATTATTATTTGTGGTGAAATACACAAGGTTAAATCCAATTTACTTTTTTTTGTTTGGTTTTTGAGGAGATATTGTCTGGCAGAAATTGAATATGTGCGATTTGCGTATTATTTTAGCCGATATTTGAGAAAGTGAAAGGAATTTAGAATATTTTAAGAAGGAATTTCAATCCTCAGAAGTGCAGAGATGGAAAATTTATAGTATGATTATTTTAAGAGTTTTTGAATATTTGCGTTGTCCTTTACTTCAAAAATATTACCCTGGTAAATTACTGTTACAATGATAAATAATAGTTGCATTAACACTTACTTACTCGGCTCTGTAACAGGGATCAAATCCGGGTCTGGGAGTAAACTTAACATTACATTCTTTGAGGTAGCGTCTTGTAGGTTATGCACACTCTGTCATTAGAAACCCTGAAGTTAAATAATTTGGTACAGCCAAAAAGTGAAGCCGCGATAGCATACGAGTATACTCGATCTCCACCTCGCTGCAGCCTCAGAATGGAACAGAAAGTACTCCACTATTTCGGGAACTATTCTGCAAAACCGGGAGGTACAATAAACTGCTAGGCCAGGCCCTATTCTGTGTAAATAGAGGTTCCGCCAAAAGAGTTGATGCCGAGAAAGTCGCGTTTTCCATGCGCAGTAGAATCCCCGCATGCCGTTCCCGTCCCTTAGCCTAGTCGCAACAAATTTCGAAGGGGAAATTTGAAAATACATAAGCGCATTTCTTATAAATATGTGCGCAATTTTTATTTGTGTGCAGCTTTAATTTCCCCAGCTGCGCGCTCCGGCATCAACTCTTTTGGCGGAACCTCTAATAATTAAGAGGTCGTCTATTAATTACGTCACGAGTTTAGACGGAGGATAGGGGGGTCGAGGCGAGTCTCATCCAATCTCACCGTCATGATTTCCCATATAGTCCATTCATAACGCGGGGGGGGGGGGGGTGTTCCAAAATAACACCGTTAAGAAAATCGAACCCTAAGGCTGCTCGCACACTGGATCAGAATTTGTACGAATTTGTGCGAATTCCGATGAAATAGCATACAATTTCATCAGAATTCGCACAAAATCGTACAAATTCTGATGCAGTGTGCGAGCAGCCTAAAGGTTTTTGGGGTCGCTGATCACGAAAATCGAGGTCCCGCGGTCCTAAAATTAGGACGTCACCCCTAAAAATGCAAAAAAACACCCCTTTTTAGGGGGTTTTCGCGATTATTTCAGTAATAATGAAAACTAATGCGAAGAAATTCACTTTTTTTAATATTTATTTGCGAAGGGGGTTGATTTATACTAAATTAAGGCGAACTTAATGGTAAGGGGTACTCCTAAAGGGTTGAAAGTACCCCTAAATTGGCGAAACATGGCAAAAATTGTAAAAAATTTTTTTTTTTAGTTTATGCTTCAAATTCGATTGTGGGCGTACTGTCAGGCAAAAATAAATTATTTTCAACCCTTAAGGGGTTAAACCTACCCCTACAATATAGTTCATTGAAAACTAGGGGGGGTGTTCCAAAATAACACCGTTAAGAAAATCCAACCCTAAAGGTTTTTGGGGTCGCTGATCACGAAAATCGAGGTCCCGCGGTCCTAAAACTAGGGCGTCACCCCTAAAAATGCAAAAAACACCCCTTTTTAGGGGGTTTTCGCGATTATTTCAGTAATAATGAAAACTAATGCGATGAAATGCACTTTTTTTAATATTTATTTGCGAAGGTGGTTGATTTATACTAAATTAAGGCGAACTTTATGGTAAGGGATAGTCCTAAAGGGTTGAAACTACCCTTAAATCGGCCAAAAATGGCAAAAATTGTAAACATTTTTTTTTCTTCAAATTTATGCTTCAAATTCGATTGTGGGCGCACTGTCAGGCAAAAATAAATTATTTTCAACCCTTAAGGGGTTAAAACTACCCCTACTATAATAAAAACAACTTTATATAAAAAAAACGCATTCAAGGCTCGAAATGGGTGCCATACACACTCGCGTTCACGGGCTCTCGCTTTCGCGAGTGTGAAGTCGGCCGTAAAAGCATAAACAGATTGGCACGGCGCGGCTGGCGGAGCAGAAATTAAATGTATGGGAAATCCGCCATACGGCGGCCGTCGTTACCCCTGTGCCAATCTGTTTGTGTCTTAAGGCGGCTCCAGATTCACGCTCGTTTTCGTGCCTAGTTCGTGCCTTGCATTCCGTTCCGAGTGGATACGGCGTGAATTCTACCTTCAATTCACGGCTGCAGACTGAATAAAGAAGTTGAGATATTCAGGCACGATCTGACAATAAATGCCCACCCAAACAAGTCTTTTGTCAGTTTTCTTGGACTGCAGGCCCTATCCAGTTGGCGACCGGTTAGTGTGTGGTGATAGGGGAGAAGTGGCATGAAGGAGCCAGGTTTTGAAAGAGCCACTTGCATTATTCTGGTATACCGGCTCTTGTGGCTCTTTCAAAACCTGGCTCCTTCATACCACTTCTCCCTTACTGGGCTTCAAGGCGAAAACTTTTAGGCTACGGCCTGCCGGCGACCGATATGTGAATGCGACCTTAAGATGTGGCTAAATCCTACACAAAAATTTTACGTGGTTATGTGAACGTCAGAAAGTAGCATAGCAGTCCCTCGATTCTTTAGCCACCTCTGGCTAGCCAAACGCGCTAATAGGCGAGTGTTGCGGCGTACGACCGAAAAGACCCTTAGAATATAGAACTACACGTAGGGCCCTCGCCAAATTTAAGCATAATGGAATTCAGTCAAAAACCCGCGAAAATCGCCTCACGTAATTTATGAACAACGCCTAAGCGAATAGTGGCTTGTCCGGAGCTCTTCTACCTATTGAAATTTTAAATTTTTCTAGATTTAGCTTTGTCGATTTAAATGAATCTTTTAATTTAATAGGCACTCTAAAAATAGCCCATTTCTTGTTAATTGAGGCTGCAATCCTCGTAGGGCGTTCTGAAATCTCGTCTTCTAGTCATCTCTACATCTTGCTAGTCCTCTCCAATTGTTTTATTCGGAGTCTCCATATATCTTATATAACCGCATCCAAACGACTATTTCATGCTAGTCTTATGCTTCTTTTTTCTGATGGTCTACCTTTGTAAATCATGTCTAGCATTTTTCCTTCCGGAGCTTGTACAACATTACCCAGCATTCGTAGTCTACTCCCCGACTAAAAATAACACAGCTGGGTTTTTTAACAGCATATGTTAGTCCGCAAATAGCGCAAATAGTAGTGATAAAATTCGCCTTTCACACAGGTATACACGCTCCCGCTACAGGCATGAGAAAATAGAAAAAACTTTCGCTATAGAGGTATCCTCGCCCTATTCCAGATATGAATGTATTCGGAATCAACCATTCTAAACGCAAGTCTCATTTTACCAAGCGGTGCCCCAACTTCGTACTAAGCATGAGCAATGCTGCTTGACCTATGTAATCGAACGAGTGCCGGTCTATTGAATATGGCAATGGCTTACTTTATGGTGACCAAAATCCTGATTCGGTTTCTTCGTCCTATAAAATTTCTTAGAGCTACAATTTTACTTTGGGCAAACAACAATTTTGTAGTGGGCTGCATTTTTTCTATTAGACACACCGTGCCTCATTTCGCTGCTATACACCCGTTTTGACTCTATGAGTGCTTGTTTAATGCTAAGAACGGGCAAGTCTTATTTTTATTCAGGTTAATTTTAATGCGTTATTCGTTTTGGATAACCCTTACAAGCAAATATTCTTCTTAGGATTTCCTTTCCAAGATTTTGAGCTGATGATCCGTGTGCTAATAAATTCTACCGTGACAGAATGCTGCCTTTGATGATCTTGTTTATTATACTCACATGCAATGTCGGCTGAAAAAGCAGGGAATTACTGTAAACGGTGAAGAAACCACATTCATTCTTCAACATTCCCTTCAATGTTATCTAGGTGGAAGTAGATATAAAGACTGGGCGACGAATGAATTTGAACCACGGACCTATGCGACGGTAGTCACACAGTGGTCATTCATCATAACACTGTCTAGCCTGCTAGATAAATGTTGTCAATGCCAGAACGAATGTGGGATTTGCAGATTATTAGGTCAGGTGTTAGTTGTAAGTGAAACGTGGTTAAATCCGGAAATTCCCTCCTCCTATGTCTCCCTTTCTGGCTTTACTATCCACAGAAATGACCGTGTTGGTCGCTGTGGAGGTGGCGTTGCTGTGTATGTCTCGTCTGTGCTTTCCTCTAGAGTGATTTGTAAATCTAGAGATTCTCCACTTGAATTTGTTGCTGTGGAATTAAAATCTTCCGTTGATAAATGTGCTATCATAAGTGTATACTGTCCTCCCACTTTATTTGATCCTGTGGTTGCTGCTGAATTCCATACTGCTGTCTCTAATCTCTCTCGCCAGTATGAGAATACAGTTGTTGCTGGTGATTTCAATGTTAACTTGTTAAAACAAAATGGTCAGGTGAAATCTCTTAATTATATGTTTGAGTCTCTGGACCTTCATGTTTTAAATAAACTCCCAACTTTTATGAATTGTCGTAATCCGTCGTTGCTTGATGTTCTTGCTGTTACGTCCGTCGACTCAGTGGTGAGGCACAGTCAAATTTCTAATCCGAGTTTTCTTGACCATGACATCCTTTTTCTCTCTATCTCTTTCTCATTCCTACCTTCTTCTTCGCCTCCTTCCCTCTCTTACCGTGATTACAGCAACATCCATCCTGAGCGGCTTCTAACTGCTGTTTCTTCTCTACCTTGGTACGACATCTATTTCTCTACCTCTGTCGACGATAAGTTAGCTATCTTGTCTTCCTTCATCCAATCAGTGTACGATCAATGTGTACCGCTTGTTACCCGTAGACTTAAAACTCCTTCCCATTGTCCATGGTTTTCACGCGAGATTCGGGATTTGATAATCCAGCGCGAGTATATGTACCGGCGTTACCGTAGAACTAAAATTCGCAGCTACCTAATTGAGTACAAAGTGCTTCGCAATCGCATCAACCTCAAAGTCAAAGCTGCCAAACGTGTGTTCTATGCTCGCAAGCTTAATCCTAACCTAGATCCGAAACGACTTTGGTCTAACCTTCGCTCGCTTGGTGTTCATTCTTCTGCATCTGACCCTTTTGATGTTGATGTTGAGCTCATAAACTCATCATTTATCCTCTCTCCCCGAGATATGATGGTATCTCTTTCACTAATTCCTCCTCCTCTGACTCACTCAGTCCTGGTAGCTTTTACTTCCGCTGTGTTGATTCTTTAGAAGTTCTTGAATCTCTACTGTCTATCTCCTCGAACAGTATCGGCTTTGATGGAATCTCTCCACGCTTTCTCAAAATCCTGTCTCCCCTAATTGCTGATCCTATCACTCATGTTTTTAACTATTGTCTTATTGCATCTGAATTCCCTTCGCTCTGAAAAAAGGCCATTGTGATTCCTTTACCCAAAAGACCGTCCCCATCTGATATATCTGATTCTCGTCCTATTAGCATCCTTCCCTTTCTTGCTAAAGCTTTTGAAAAAATTATTTTTACTCAAGTGATGAGCCATCTTGAACGTAACAATTTTCTTTCTATCTTTCAATCTGGATTTCGTAAATCGCACAGTTGTGAGACTGCTATGTTAAGGGTTACAACTGATCTAAGGGCTACCATTGATCAGGGTAATATTGCATTTCTTGCTCTGCTCGACTTTTCTAAGGCTTTTGACTCGCTGGTCCATCCGCTCCTGTTGTCCAAACCTAATCAACTCTATCAGTTCTCTTCCTCTGCCACGCGTCTTTTCTCCTCTCTTCTTTCTGATAGATTTCAATGTGTTCGGCACAACGGCAGAATATCCTCTCTTCTGCCGGTGCGTCTGGGTGTCCCTCAAGGCTCGATACTGGGTCCCCTTCTTTTCTCCCTGTATATTAATGATCTTCCCTCTGTAATTGACGGCTGTTCTTTTCATATGTATGCTGATGATCTTCAGCTGTACAATTCTTTTCCTCCTAGTGATATTGTTTCCGGTACAGCAGTTATGAATAATATTTTATATCGTATCAGTGAATGGAGCTCTAATAATTTCCTCAAACTTAATCCAATTAAATCCCAAGTACTTCTTATCAGCCAGCGTCTTATGTCCTCTGAATATACTCCTAATTTATTAGTAGGTGGTGTTCCTATTCCTGTCGTTGATTGTGTCAAGAGGCTTGGGATTTTTATTAATTGGAAGCTTTCCTGTTGTAATCATGTTTCCTTCATGCTGTCTAAGATATATGGTACCTTGCGAAAACTGTGGCTGTTCGCGGATCTGCTATCACCCTCTATCCGTGCCAAGCTTGTGAAATCCCTAATTCTGCCGCATTTTCTCTATGGCGCCCTTGTTTATATATCTCTTGATTCGTCCTGTCTTCAACGACTCAGGGTCGCATTCAATGATTGTTTGAGATTTGTTTTTCACCTTCGTAGATCAGATCATGTGTCGGGCGTGCAAAATTCACTACTCGAATGTGGGCTCTTTCATTTTCTCAATGTCATGGCACTAACTCTCCTATATAAAATATTTTACTCTAAGCGTCCTTGCTACCTCTCTGATTTCCTTGTCCCGATGCAGTCCTTGAGATCAGTTAAGTTGCTTATCCCTTTTCATCGTTCCATGTTTGGCAGTCGTTCTTTCTTTGTGCATGCGATTAGACTTTGGAATAGACTTCCTACATCCATCCAAAAAATCAGCACAGCCACAATGTTCAAAAAGCAGGCTTCTATATTTCTAAGCTCTCTTCCAGCTTCGCAGTAGTACTACTACTCTACTGTTCTTAGCTTACCTAGCTCTATCGTATTTTCTTAATCTCTTACTTCTTTCAATTTCTTCACTTCTCTATATTAAGCTAGTTGTAAGAATTTATGGATTATTTACCGTTTGCTTTGTACTCTAAAAGATTGTTATCTTGTGTACTCTGTCCAATAAATAATAATAATAATAATAATAATTATTACCCCAGCCTACGATCGAAGGAGAAATTTGCATCTTATAAGAAGTATCAGTCACTCCGATGGCTGTTTAGCAGTTTGGAGTGTAAGACTATTTCAGAGCAAATTAATTTATCAATCATATGGTTCGGATATGAATTGAAGGTTCAGCAACGATTCCACCCTCCAACCTATCAATCTATCATATTCAACGTGAATCACTTTTTCAATCATGGTAGTTCGTTCAATCATTGATGGAATAGATTTCTACCGCATTGTAGCGTCAAGATGCAGCTCTATCTCGTGACCGAATTCTTTTTTTACTTTAATCAGAAACACATTATTGCTAACTATTGAGTTCTTGATGAATCCAAAGAGTTTTCTTGGCTCGTCTAGCTGGTATTGATAATACACTTCTTCTTTTTCTATTACATCGTCGCATGGGCTCTTACACGGTGGAACTCCAACGAACAAACTATGCTAAAACTTAATGGCTAATGGTGATTGTTATTGCTTCTTTTGTTTTCTTGTTCTAGCAACAATAACAATGCAGGAAGTGTCAAAATATTCTTTCCAAAATTCACTGAGAGTGCTCATTAAAATTGTCTGCCCTCGCCATCGTTCTCTCTGATTCTCTGCACTCTAAACCCAGTTCTGGAGGTGTGAAAGGGCACTGAAAGGGTTACTATTTTGGAAAACCCTAAATCCGATCCAGATCTTTTTTGAGTTCTGGGTTTCCCCCTCTTTCTGTATTCTGTGGGGCTAGCTCGTTTCGTGTATGCAGAATACCCCGCTCTTAATAGGCGAAGTAGTGGCTGCAATATTTAAGGCCCGATCCACACTAGCGTCCCGTCCTGATCCAGTCTCGATCAGGTAAAATCTCATCATATTCACACTATTGTGTCATTCTCGGTCCAGTCACATGCAGTCCCGGTACTGGACTGGATTGATATCGAGGTGTGACTGGCACGCAGCTTGAACGACAGCGAAAGTGTAAATACTCCGATCGAAACTGGCATGAGACTGGCCCGGGAACGGCACGATAGTGTGGATCGGGCCTAGAGGAGAATAAGAAGAGCTATGAAGTAAAATGTTGATAAGGAGCAGCGCGAATTATATTTTTTGTCAGCATTCTTCGATGTTCGAAGAAATTTATGGCGGTAAAAATCCTAGGGTATTAGACATTGTTCTGGTGATCAGACATTAAACGAAACGTGATCATGCTCAAGTTTTGCAGTCCTGTCAATAAAAATGATAATCACATGCAAAGCAAATCGGCTTTTCACTTGCAGCCCAATATAATATATGCAAATCCACGCAACATTTTCTAAGTCATATTTCTAGTTAACCCAACATAATTAACAGATTCATAAAACACAAATAGAGATCTTAGTGCTAATGGTGACATCCTTCAGTCATAAATTATCAAAGATGCTATAAAAATAGTGCATCTACACAAAAATAACGTCCGTTGTTGTCACAATTGCGTTCATCGTTGCACATAAAAAATGGAAGTACCCAAAAGACGATAAATGCCACACTCTCGTTTGTTTCTAGGGACAAGATTAGAAGTCGAGCCGAGTACACCAAAGTGGTTTCTGCTAAAATCTATTATCGTCATTGTAATGAAGTTATCTTATTTAAGTGCTTGCTTCACCACACACACCGAAGCTCTGTTTGGAGTTCATGTTTCTGCTGATAGCAATGCATCAAAGTGTATTCCACGATACCTATATCATGAGTATGGCCAACGTTTTGCAAGAGAATCACTTCAGATCATCCATCGTCGTGCACATATACATATGTTCGTCCGACCCAGCTATCATAGTTTATGCTATTAGCCCCTCTTGAGCTCCACGCTGGAGATGCCATATCCATAAATAATCCAATTATCATTTGCCTCGTCGGGGGAAAAAAAACAAATTAAAATCGCTAATAATTCAAAAATTTGGTAATCCCTGGACCTTCAGCTTCCATTACCGCAACGGAGCGCTTCCATTAGGAATCTCGCCTTCACCCGCTATTATGAAGATGGGCGCCTTCGTGGTTCACACCTCGCTGGTGGAGCCCCATGGAGCCACCATCCGTGCAACAAGCTTCGCATTTCCGCTTCTAGCCCGCCCCAGAACCCCCGGCCGTCCATGCTCGTGCAGTTTTAACAACGTGCTTTTTTTCCGGACAGAGCTGTGCTTCCCTTGCTTGCGACGCATAATCGCGGACCATTGACCCAATCCGATTTTGGCGGAAAACCGATTTTTTTTGCTCGGTTCGATTCTATTTGTGTGAGCGTAGCCCACGTTTTTTGAAACCAACAAGCCGCAAGGTCCTCCGAAAATAGGTGGTATATGTTTGCGTGTGTGTAATTTTGTGTGCGTGCGTGCTTTACCGGCTAAGATCCCGTGCGGGGAGCACGCATCGCCAAGCTCTTCCCCCAATTTTTTTGTCATGTGTGTTTTATAAACGGAAAAAAGTCTTATGTATATTATTTTTTTTTCTAAGTGAGTTCACCTGCCCCAGGGGAAACATGGCGTGGATTTTTCCTTGTGCGTTTTTGTTGTTTTTGTTGCTGAGATATATTTTTCACTTTTCTTTGTCCCCCCACCCCTTAACTTTGTGTGATCTGGTTATGTTCACATGTTTGTGGATTGGATTTAAAGATAAAAAAAATTATATGACGATAAAAGTGCGCGCCCCCCAAAACCCCAAAAATGTATCCCCGATGCTCCGGAGTTCATATACATATATATCGGGCGATACTCCAGTATGACCTGTTGCGTCATTAATATGTGCGCCGCCAGTACGTCAACAGCCGTGGCGCTGCGGCGCGGTACGTCGCGGTATGTTCTTGTGGGTAAATCCACCTCATGTGATCCCCTGAGTGTGCGGAGCATCTGGCTCCTCTTTAAGTAGAGGGAAATTCTTGTGATTTCAGATAATGAAGAATTTCCATATCGTCGTCGTCGCTGGCGCCTCGCCTCACCTCCTCCACTCGCCTCGTGTGGCATGTACCGAAAGTATACGGGAAAAACGTAGAGTGCCATACAACATAGCGCTGCCATCAATCAGCGATGGAGCTACGATGGCGCACGGATTATAAATAAACGTAAAAATTAATTAAAATTTGTTGTTGCCGCGTTGTTATTTATTGCCTCCGCGAAGCTCTTCTGAGGTATTCTCTGGCCGTCCCGTTCACCGCGCTCTTGAAGTATATATGGGTGAATTTTTTTCGTGTCGTTTTTCGATAGAGAGAAAGACACGTTGGTCCGCGCTTCTATCGCCGCCTTGGCAGTTTATTCATAGGCAAAGAATGTCGTAGAATGCCAAAAGACAATTCTGTATTGTTCTTCTTAGAGTTTGGCGTCCTCCCGCCCCGCGCCGTGAACCGCAGACCCCTTTTCGGCGCTGTAATGGCGTATTTTGAGGGGCTTTATTTTTGGGAATTCAAATGATACAAACTATGTGTGACATCCTCTCATTCGTCTTACCGGGAGCACCGCTTCCATCCCATGTTCACCATGTTGGATGTCTGTTGCAGTGCTGCAGTACTGCAGCAGTGACAGCTACAATCCATGATGGCTTGGTGAGTGCTCATCTACATCTCATCCATCCGATTCGAAGCCGCGTCCACCTCATCGGTGGTGTAGGTACTCTTCTACGGATTTGGCTAATTAGCGGACATTCGTTAGCGGGAAAATCAGATGCGGCTCTCCTCGGTTGCGTGCTTCTTCTGCGTCTACTGCTGCTGGTTTTCACGCGGTGCCGGGTCTATTGTGGTCCAACTCCTGTGCTTCATTACGAGATATAAAAAAAAATGTTTGCCTGCGCGCTTTTTTTATCTTTTTATCTCTTTATCTTTTTTTATCACCGCATCTCACGCTGAGTCTTCTAGATGCTCTGCCGTGCAGAAGACGTATTCCACCATTTTTTATGCGTACGCTTGAGAATCTGTTACAAAATATCATAAACTTTCACTCTCCAACTTTTGATGGTTCATTGGGAAATGGTGAACTTATTTATTTTTTCTTCATCTTCTTCTTCTTGTCTTGGGTGGGGATTTTTTTCTTATAATAAAAGTAATGCCCCAAGGCAATTGATACCGTTTATATCGCTTCATTTCTGGCCGCTTTCAAACCGTTTTTATTGCTTGACTTTTTATTTTTTTCTTGCCCTTTAACGTTTATGATTTATGTTGTTACATAGAACCCGTGGAGGGGGTTTTCGGGGGATTTTCGGGGGTTTTTAAGCCCGCACCTAACCTATTTTTTGATAAAAAGCTGTAAAGCTGCATTAAAGTCAGAGAGAGATCCCGGACGAGTGTTTTATGATGTTTTTAAGATCAAAATTCTTCAACGAAAACTCATTTTAAAGGCTCTCCTCTAATAAATGAATGTTTTTTTTTCTCTCCTCTTCGAAAAATGAACTTTTTAATTATGTTTTAATTTTTAATGGAATTTTCAAAGTGATTAAGGATTGCTTGAATTTGACGATCTCTCCTTTTCGCGAAAGGGCATTGGTTAATGGGTATTTATATTTATATACATATATACATATAGATATGTATATAGATATAATTTATTAATGGTGCTCAAGTGCTATTAACAAGGCCTAAGTAATATTTTAGGGGTGTTCTTCTTAAGTAAATGAAGCTAATTAAGTCATAAAAAAGTCTTTAAAAGTAAATTTTTGTGCTTATAGTTATTTTTTGTAAATGGCAGAGGTGGTTGGAATTTGTCAAATGGTTTGGGTAAAAAGAAGACAAAAATAATTTATCTTGGTTACTAAGAATAGGATTCGAATTTTGGTAATAGGAAATATCATTCAAAGTTTGTATTTATTTTTTGAGCAATTATTCTATACATATTTTCGACATTACAAATTTTCTGCGTACTAATTTTTAATAGCATCCTCCGAAGTTGACTCCCAATGATACTTTAGTTTTTGCAAAAATGGCTGTGGATCCCCTCATAATTTTCCATCCAATTCTTACAAAGTAGGTCAATGGGGTATAGGTCGGGTGATTGTGGCGACCAGGCCCCACATTTTAGCAGTTCTTGATGTAGTTTCTATTAGTAGGGTAGCCCACGATGCCCACTTATTAATGGGAACTGAGAAAATGAAAAAAAAAAACAACCGAAAAAAATGCACCTTATGGAAAAAATCAATTTTACAGCAACTGACCTATCGAGTAAAAGTTTCAAACTAAAACCAATTTAAAGTTTGGACATTTTTATACTAGGAAACATAGGTCTGCCGGATCTGTGTCGGTGCCAAGTTCCTGCCAAGTTTGAAGCTAGGTCAGTTATGGTCCCAAATCTACAACAAAAAAAAGTGGTCTGCCAAGGCATTAGCACCAGATTTGACCAGG
This sequence comes from Thereva unica, assembly GCA_949987705.1. Taxonomy (NCBI): domain Eukaryota; kingdom Metazoa; phylum Arthropoda; class Insecta; order Diptera; family Therevidae; genus Thereva; species Thereva unica. The sequence goes on from OX465281.1 coordinate 38,626,380, forward strand.
CAGATCAACGTATTTTTTTACTCCGTAAATACTACATTTAAAGAGTAATTCCAAGCTGTTTGTTACTCGATAGGTCTAGTTGCGGTCCCAAAAAATTTCCGGAAAATGCACATACGAAACTAAGGTAATTAAAACTACTGCACATTAAGCGTGCCACCAAAAATTAATTCAACATTAATAACTACTTTGAGGTTCAAGTTTGGAAACTAAAGCCCCATTTACATACAGGCCGTGACCTTATAGACCAGGACGGCAGGTATAGCCCGATGAAGGGCAGGTCGGCAGGCACATACTTTACTCAGCCTGACTGAGTTATGAGGATTTGGGGAATCGGCCTGGCAAGCCGTGGATTTCAGGTGACCTCATGATTCACTACATAAACATAGTCAAAGATTGCAGTTTAGCGTAGCAGGTTTAAAGCAAAAATGTTCGTAGCTTCAACGAAATTCTCAGACTGAATAGAAGTTCAGATCTTCAGGCCCGGACTGACGATAAGTACTTGCAGACATTTCAGTTTTCTTGGGCTTTAAGCCCCATCCAGTTGGGGCCCGATGAATGTGGTGCGGGCAACCTTCAGGCCGCGGCCTGCCGGCGGCCTGTATGTGAATGGGGGCCTTGACATATTGATAATTTTAATTTAATGCACATTTACGGATTGCCTTCGTGCCGCCAGATATTTGCTCACGTGCCACCTAGTCATAGGCTGCCGACCGCTGGTCTAGGGGCCCCATTCCATTCATGTCCTGGTCCTAATAGCAAAGGTCGTCGTGTTGTCCATCTGGCTCCGAGGCATTGCTTGCTGATTCTTGTGACAGGAGCAAATTCGAAAATTAATTCTTTCAGTGACACCATACGGTGTACCTGTTCGTGTGTCGTGTACTCCGGTCGCCTGCGCAGGTCGTGCTGGTTGTTTTCTAGTTTCTGTCCGGGCGTTCGTTGCTCGCAACGTCGTTTTCACTCAATGATATTGCAAAACGAACTGGAGATCGCTCCGGTATACCGGACCGTCCCCATATACACTACCGGCATGCGGTCGACCTGCGCAGGCAAACTTATACAAGTAAGCTCTCCGGTATACCGAAGCGTGTATGGCTTACAATAAGTAATAAACCAAATTATCAGATCCTCAGTACACAAAGATCCCAGAAAATTAGTCCAGATAGCCTAGGAGTTAACGGGTTCGACTCCGAGGTTGCGGTTCGAATCTCTCCCAGCGACATTTTGTGCAAGTGTTTTGAAAGATTTTGACATACTAATGAAATGATTTCATTGTTGAACGAAGAAAGGTTGTCCAAAAACGTCTTGTTTGATTTGGGTTGTGCTGAAGAATCAAATGTTCCAAAAGGAAAAGCAAAAATTTTGCGTAACACTTTGAAATTGCGCATTTTCACATACATCAATGCAATGTCCATCACGAAATGACATTATGGAATATCTCAAACTAGTCTAACTTTAAACAAACAAGTCACATCAAATCAATTTTAAAAGTACTTTCTTGTTTGACCGACATGCTCTCCCACAACTTCTCAGCAATTTGCTAAACTTTAATTATATTAATTAAAATTTCAACATTTATATTTAGCGCACATCTCGTCCACTTCCGCTATGGCAAATATTTGAGTTGCACAATTTCCTATTCTTTCACAAATGCGCCAGATCTGAAGTGGACATCGCATAGCTCTCTCCCAGGAACGAGATGGAAGCTATTCAAATCGGCAATTACGCAATAAGGCGAGGCCAGGGGAGCAGCCATAATAAATCAAGATTTCTGAGCAACGTGAAAACTTAAATCCATTAGTAGTTATCAACATCCCCGGCACTTTGGGGCCCAGACCCGAGCAGAAGCAGCATAAGTCACTTTTAATTGCTCGGATCTCAGCATAAAGTGGACGAAATCACCACCCCAATGACGAGTTTCCAATTGAAACCGCTCTGGTCCCGAATTGTTGTTATCCACCCCCGCTAAGCCCGCCGAGACACGTCGGAGTAGAAGTGTCGTCTCAAGTGGCATATGTGCAGCAAAGCTGGCTTCGAGATGTCTTAATTAATGACGCAGTGACGGCCACATGAAAAGAAGATGTCGGGACGCAGAAACGGACTTAAACTGGGACTAATTTCCTGATGTCGCTGCTGCATATTCTAGCGGCGGAGCTGCATTCTCTCTGCGGCGGAGCCCCATCCCTTGGTGGATTCCTCCGAGCCCGTTCAGAATGCGAAGTGCTGAAGATGCCAGACGCTTGAGTAACCGTGAAGTTGTGGATTCCTCGGCGTTGGCAGTCGGAGATTGATTTTTCGTGTCCATGGTAATCAGTCGAAAAAAAATTGTGATTAAAAACATTCGAGGAGAGAAATTTTTAATTAAACTTCTAGGACTTTGACTAATACTACCCAGACGCCCTGGGAGGAAGGGTTGAGCAGGCACAGAAGGTTTGCTTCACTGTGGGTTAACGATCCAAGAGAATTTAATTCTGCTAATGCAGATCTGGGTAGGGTAGTCTGGATCAAAGTTCTTTTGCTTGGATTAAAGGGATTCAGTGGATAAAATTTGATTCTCGGTAATTCTAAATGTAATCACTGAAAATTAACTTACTTACATGGAACACAAAAAGCGAGAATTTGAATGATAGACGGCCATAGAACATAACGAGTTCAAAATTGCGTTGGTGCATTTCAAAACTTTCAAACTTGAGTGCTGATTGACGCAGCTGTTGAACAAGTGCAATGAGTGATGTGTTTGGCTTTCGACCAATGCTTTAATACGCAGCCAGTGGTCATAGTTTGTACAATAAATTAAGTTACGTTAGCGCAAATCTCCTTCGCTAATTGGAAAGTGTTCATAATGAGATCTGACCGAGCAAGACCAATGAACAAGTTGACCAAGGACAATACCACGAATACTTAAGTAAAAATTAAGAAAATATTTCGGTGGATGTATCAGGCAGCCACAATGACAGTTCTTACGCTGATAATTGCAGGCAAACTCAGAAAGTAGCAAGACATGAGTTGAATTTCATAAATCATATGAATGTATGGAATGCTTCAATCTCTGGCTTTATTCAGGAAGAATTATGAGAAACAATCGTCGTATTATGATGTATGTAGAATATCTATTGTTGCCAATACGAGATTGTGGACTTTTCTTTATCCTCCGTGGTAGTCGTTTTAGGGGTACCTGGGCGTGGCTCACAAAAACCGACGTGCGACCACGTTGAAACTAGTTAAACTAATTTTGGACGGTTGCGGTGGGCAGGGTATCTAGCTCATATGAATGAAGATGAGCCTGCTCGTAAAGTTCTCTGCAGTAGGACCTATGGGGTACGACAGCTAGGGAGACCCAACCTTTGCTGGAACGATGGCATAGACCAGGCCAACTGTATGACATCGGCTCAGAATCGGACATGTGGAGAAAACAGTTGCGAGAGGCCAGGACCGGATCCCGGTTGTAGGGCGGTCAAAGAAGAAGAAGCTATCGAAGAAGAAGAGTCACCGCATACAGCATCCCGCTCCTTGATTTCGCTGCGCGATTTCCCTTCCAAAAACAAGAATCGAATCACCGACCGATATTGCTCTTTTTCCATTTTTCTAAAATCCGCAGACACGCCATCTTCCACACGCGGTCAAAACAAAACTACGAATCCGATTTGGCTGAAATTTTTACAGTAGCCGCCGACGAGAATGTACTACACGATGTAGAAGCGCCATCGGGCGGTGTGGCTAAGTACTTATCGGATTGCCCTCGTATAAAAAGTGTAAGCACAGAAGTCATTCTTTGTGGAGTCCGCGTCATAAAAAACGGAAAAGAACGCGCTTGTTGAATTGTGATTGTAAATGAGCCGATAATTTCCGTTTGAGCAAACAAACAGAACGTTGTTCGCTTGTGGGGACTTGAGATTTACTGCGCTTGATAAAAGCGGTTTTGAGGCATCTTTCTTATTGCGTGGGCTCTACGCCATTTTGTGGAGGCGTGTTCTGCATGGAGGAATGCCTACTTACTTGTAAGCTTAGCTAGTTTAATTGGCCGTTCCTGCTGCGGAAACACAACTCCCAGTGTCTTGTGATGATGAGGGTAGAAATTCATATTCTTGCTTCATCACAGCAAGATTATCAAATGGCATGCGTTTCTCGACCGCCTAATCTCTCATTTAAACGATTTGCACGACCACGCAAAATATCGCTTACCTGACGGTTCCAAACGCCTTATCTAGAGAGTATGGGACCTATACGAACAAGTAACAGATATTGGTGACCCCAAAATACCATTGGCATCATACTGGTTCTCATTTTTGGGATAGATCAAAGTTAAGAGACACTTTAAAAAACCGACCGGATCTCACTCGATCATCAAAGTCAAGCAGCATTAGACGTGTTTTTTACTTAGATGGGGACCGCTTGGAAACACCGCGAGGCATCACTACTTTTTGTTTAGAGAGACGAGCTTGTAATTACAAAAGATACCCTATTCGGTATACCTTTGGACGAAATGGATATAAATACGTCCTTGTATGATGGAGTACTGAAACTATGCCTCCCGCAAAAGACAGTCGTTACAGGGTTCGCAAATGACAATGAGGTCGCGGTATTAGGAAGATGACCCGAGGTATTCACGATCGAAGCGATATGGGAGATGAAGTCATAGCTCAAGAATACTGCTCTAATGCTAGCCGAGTAAGACCGAAATAGTGTTAAGCCGCAAGAGAATAAAAGTGGATACCGCTCTGAGATACCCGCGAGTGATGGTTGACTTCGGGGTAGACTTGGCGGGGACGGTAGAAAAAGGTTATTTCACAAGAGTGATTAGTTCGGTCCAATGCATACTTCATACCTCTAGGTTGGGCGGTTCACCCTTCTGTCCAGAATTTTCGGACAGGAAAGAGAGCGTGAAGCGATTGAACCCTGTGACGTAATAGTGCAAGCCGGTAGAAGGTGATAATTGAAATCACTTTAAAGCCGTCACTGTGATGTCTTCTGTTTTTGGCATGGCCCTTAAAGTTGGTTGAATATACAACCCCTGTTGGTCGACTGTTAATAATTAAATTCATGTCCCGAATTTTAGTACGTCAAAATAATAACAAAAAAATCACAGCCAACAACACTGGATGTTGACAACATCATTTTTAACTACTCAAAAGCATAAATTCAAATCAGCTTGTGAAAAGCAACATGCCCTCCAGGTCATATCAATTTCGTTAAAGGGTATAACAAACTTTTTGTACTTTTGTCTGGTGGACTTGAAAATTTTTAACTCACAAAAACGATCGCTGCACCACCAGCAGTAGAAACACTCCTACCTATCGTCAGGATTTCTCATTTCACCTGATGAAACAATCCACAGAACGAAATAACACAAAAATAACTCACATAGTAAAACATACACCTCTGTCTATCTAATTCAATCTAGGCTAGAGCAATTGCAATTGTTTACGAACGGACATCTAGCGTACACATGTCCAACAACCAGAAATAAAACCGTCTCTCTCCTTGTCGATTGATTTTTTGTGTAATCCACTCCGAAAAAAATCGAAAGGCGAAATCCATTAGTTCCGGAATGAAAACAAGAAAATAAATTGAAATTGATGCAATCAGGCTAAAATTCGGGAGTTTTTTCTAAAATGGTTACCTTTCCGACGAGTACACACAACACACAGGCCTTCAAGGACCCCCAGGAAAAAAGGATTTTTTTTGCCAATTAAAAATTTTTTTCTTTTCCTTTCGCGACCACTCCAATGGTTTTAGCACAGGAAGTATTGCAGCGGTCTGTCTGGGGGTTGATTTCAATCGTATTTTTCCCCAATCACCCGCGAAATGTAAAATGTCAAAATCAAATTAGTTTTTATTTTTCAATTTATTTATTTTTAAGTCTAAATGAAAAGTCCTTAAATAGCTCATTTCAGTGAAAAAATATATAATTAGATTTAAAGCGCCTGTGTTGAGGACAGTTAATGACATAAAATTTCGTACAGTTTGATTGTTTTCACATTTCGGCAAATGTTTTGCACGTTTCAATGCGATTTTTATCATTTCATGAATTTCATAGATCTTAGAAGTACTAAATCCTATCCGATATTGGCCTGTGCTCGTGTGTCATCTTTCAATAGGAAGTAACCGGTGATTTTGAGCTAAATTCAAATAAGAACCTATTTTTTATCACTGGACCTATTCGCACTGCAGCGTCGGAAGCTCCCCGGGCGACATTTTTCAGCTTGGAAATTCTAGAGTTACTGGTGTTATGGAGTTGATTCCAGAAACGTTGATCACGTCATGTCAATGTCTACTAGTAAGTTTAGCTAGAGGCATAAGATAGCTTTGAGATTATGAAGAGTCATGACGATGTTGAAGGATGTCGTCGATGAATACAGTTTAAACACTTGGATGTTGTAAAAGTTCGGAAATACTAACTCTGAACTACTGACTTGGTCTAAAGTCGAACTGTTTCATTTATTAGCATTATTTCATCTCTACATGGTTGTCAGAAAATGGAGCTATAGGCAGAGGGAATGAGCCGGTCGCGATGATAGGAGATATATCAGGATACTATGATAATAACAACAAAGTTCTGGTCTTCTTCTTCTTCGATGGCTCTACAGCCCAATTTGAGCCTTGGCCTCCGACAGCTTCTTCCTCCAGACGTCTCTCTGCTCCGCAGCTTGTCTCCAGTTTCTTGTGTTGAGCAGTTTTGCTGCATCGGCCTTAACATTATCTTCCCACCTTAACCGTGGTTTGCCAACTGGTCTTTTGCCATCTGGTAGTAGATACAGGGCTTTTTTTGGTGTCCTTGAGTCATCCATTCTTTGGTCAGGACCGCTATATTCCTGCGATATGGCTCAAAGTTTCCAAACTAGAGTAAACAGCGCCGCCGCCACTGAGTTTGAATGCTATTTTTGGACACTTATACAACTATTGTCTTCTTAGCAAAAGTGTACGCTATTGCATTAACTTACTAAAATTCAAGAAGGGCCTACGCTAACAATTGTATTTTATTTACAGATCAATTAGGACCACTGACACTGCATTTATCGGTTCGAACCATACTTTCAGTACGAACCATACTTTCAGTATGGTGAAGAAACCCTATGATGATAGCACATCGGTTTGGTCAACTCCTAGGTATACATTAAAGTGCCGTCTCGCAATGCTGCCAGAGAATTTTGGAGGCAGTAGAGAAGGTTTCAGGTCACTGGTTGGCTTTAGTCCAGGAGAGATAGCGTAAAAGTATTTAAAAGTTGAAATAAATCTACTCTCCGATTTCTTGACGCTATAATTAAGAGAAAAATCGTAGAAATTCAACGAATGTGTTTTGGACATTATTGGTCCAGGGGAACAGGTGGAAAAAAGTTGATAATAGTAGCGAAAACACGTTTTAGGTACGAAAAAAATTTTGTTTAGGAAAACAAAAAATAGTACCTACATAATAGTGCTTAAAAAGACGAAAATTATGAGTTTTGGACCATTGAAATCGGTCAACAGGTTTTTGCAGAAAAATTCAAAAACCGTTAAAAATGGCCATTTTTTGACAGGGAGTTTACGAGTAATTATCGTAGAACCATGTGCCAGGGCTCTAATTGTGGCCACTGATGGTGCCTACCTACCATAAAAATTTCATGAAAAAATAATGGTAACTTCTCGAGTAAATCTCAAAAATGTATAAACACCTGTTTTACGAAAAAAGGTTGAACAAGAACCACAGTGGTCCTACAAATTTTTTGATTGGCCTTTTGGCTCGCAAACAACCCCATTTTCATGAAATGTATGTAAAGTTTGACCTTAAAAACTCGTTTGAAAACCACCCTTTTTCCAGTTTTTTGAATTAAAAACTTTTGTTTTGAGCTTTTTCTTGAAAATCGTTCTTCGACAGTTTTATTAATTTGTTTTTTACCTGTTCTATAGGTCCGATTTTATTCGAAATATATTCATATAATTCCTACGATTTTTCTCTTAATTATAGTGTTGAAAAATCGCAATTTTTTTTTGTTTTTAAGAAAAAGCTTACAAAGAAAACTCAAAAGAAGAGCTTTTAATGCCAAAAACTGGAAAAAGGGTGGTTTTCAAACAAGTTTTTAAGGCGTTAAATCAAACTTTACATAGGCCATTCATACACGAGGGATCATGGTTCCGGAGCAAAAGCTTTTTTTGGGCATGGGAGGCGTGCGGAGATGAAATTAGTGGAGAGTTTCGTGCTTCGGTGGAGACTTTTGTGCTCCTGCTTTTGACCTGCGAACACGGGAAGCACGCACTCACACAAATAAGAAATTAATACGTTGCTATGGGATTAATAATAATAAAATTTCAAACAGGCAAAATTTAAAGGGAAAAAACATGCTGCCGCTGCCGCTGCAGCTGAAATTACCAAAGCACTATTTTCATCCATTATTATATCTAATTAATTAATTATTAATCATAAATAACGAGCTGATTCAAATGAACACCCGATCAGAGTACAATCATTAAGTAGCAACACAAAAGCTGCTTCCTTTGCTATTGCTCCGTGTATTTTCAGGAAACTTGCAGCAAAGCTTTTGGTTGCAGAACCATGATCCCTCGTGTATGAATGGCCATACATTTCCTGAAAATAGGGTTGTAGAGCAACCCTTTGCGAGCCAAAAGGCCAATCAAAAAATTTGTAGGACCATTGTGGTCCTTGTTCAACCTTTTTTCGTAGAACAGGTGTTTTTACATTTTTGAGATTTACTCGAAAAGTTACCATTATTTTTTCATGAAATTTTTATTGTAAGTAGGCACCATCAGTGGCCACAATTAGAGCCCTGACACATGGTTCTACGATAATTACACTCCCTATAATTAAATGTCAAAAAATGGCCATTTTTAACGGTTTTTGAATTTTTCTGCAAAACCCTGTTGACCGATTTCAATGGTCCAAAACTCATAATTTTCGTCTTTTTAAGCACTATTATGTACTATTTTTTGTTTTCCAAAACTAAATTTTTTTCGTACCTAAAACGTAAAAAAACGTGTTTTCGCTACTATTATCAACTTTTTTCCACCTGTTCCCCTGGACCAATAATATCCAAAACACATTCATTGAATTCCTACGATTTTCTCTTAATTATATAGCGTCAAGAAATCGCAGGGTAGATTTATTTCAACTTTTTTTCTATCCCTCCTGGACTACTTGCTTACTGGATATTGCGCCCTAAATTACCAACTATGTATTGGGGATCAGAAGGCCAGGAGTGTCCTCGCATGCCTATCTTGTCCAAATAATGCTCGTGCTCCCAGAACCATTGTCCCTCTTGTAGGAATGGCCTTTAAGATACCTATACAGTTCGCGTATCCTAATGAAAATTCTGTCTATTGAATGAGGGGTGCCCTCGAGATCGGTCTTCTTAGAGAGAAGAGTGAAATAACTGACAACGCCAACAGTTTTATTCCACTGGGTCCTAGCCAATAAAACTTCGGCAGAACACTTGGCTTGAAGACCGAGCAGAAGATGGCTTCCTAGCTTGTTATGCTTACAGAGGCTGTGACAGGAGAAAGGTCAAACAATTTTGAGTAAAGAGTGAAAACGACGAACTATGCTGTGGAGTGGAATCGAACCACAGACTCTGGGATGGTAGCAGGGAGACTAATGCCTAATCTCCAATGAGAAAACCAACCACGAACCAACCACGTACCAGTAGGCTGAATTAGCTGACAAAATGTGTTCACACACATTTCTATCACTGTAGATGTGAATTGTCAGAAATGCCTGTTTTGTTATTATTATTACTAAATTCGACTTTTCTGTTGTCATATTTTTTGGCGGGATATTGCAAATACAATTAACGTCATTTATGCATTGATTTTGATTGATTTTTGACATTTTTTGTACTAAATTGCCCGCTGAATTTCATCTGGCAACTCAAATGGTTTAACTAACACATACAAAAAGTTAACCCATGTCGACCAAAACACGAGCGAGACGGATAATTCAATTTACAATGGGAAGGAATAGGAAGCAGCACTTTGGTTGGTTGGTTCGTGGTTGGTTTTGCCATTGGAGATGGCACGCTACTAAAGCCATTAATCGTGGAGGTGATTTGCAGAAATTTTTTAAATTGGTATACCCTCAAAGAAGTTATTCACTTCACTGGACATCTTCGATAGACCAAATATGGTCAGCACAGCTGTCTTTGTCAGCAAACAGACCTTTGTCTACTAGATTCACACAGGATGCGCGGGCTCTACATATTAGTGATGGCCTCGGTGGTCCTTCCTTGCAACTAACAAATCCACAACTTGGCCACGTTCGAAGAATGGCCTTTCTAGGGTAACGGCAGTGATGTGTACAACCTAAATCTCCACTGAACCTAATTCTAGATCTGTTGCCACCTGATCTATACCTCAGGTATCACGCATCATTCACAGCCACAAAGCTGCAAAGTGCTAGATGTCAGGTTCAACCTCTAAAAATACCGTCCTGCCTGATTCAGAGAAACACTGCGATCCTGGCTTGCCAAATTTGGAAGTGTGACACCAAGTGTCTCCTGCTGTTGGCAATTTTATCATACAAACCAGCAGTGTCGCCTGCCGCCTTGTTTGGAATCGTACCTTAAAACTCCTGAAGGGAATGGAAAGCTTGCAGTGGATGACCCCTGTCGCCAGTAGCCGCGTATCTCAGAGCCCCCTTACCTGCCTGTAGCCGCTCATGTAGCGAAAGCGTGAAGCCGCTCGAATACGCTTACAGTGAACGACCAGCCTAAATCGAACCTGACAGCTTGTGATTATTTGCGGCATGGAATGTTTTTGCTCTTAAAGAAATAGGGTAAAGCTAATGGTTTAGATGACTGTTACTATTTGTGACAACTCTCTGTTCTGAATCTAATTTGGCCCGATTTGGTCGTGCAATGTCTGGCTTGTTTTGCATGTGGAGCAAGGTGTTATGTGGCTTGTTGCACTCTCTATAGCCCCTTAATTTCGGAAAATAGTTTACTATATGCCCTGAACGTGGGCAGTTTCTGTATACTTTGATGCTTTTGATGAGGCTATATCTTTTTGAGGGCGGAGCTTGGAAAAGGTTTGGACAGTGTTGGGCACTTCACATCTGTGGTGGCACTGTTGGGCAAATCTCAACTTTTGAAAGTGTTTTATGTGCGCTTCTCCGCACAATCTTCATATTTTCGACCTACCAAGATACACCCTGCTGTATTAATCGATGCATCTCTTACCAATTTTTGTAGAGTCACGTTGTAGAGTCACAAGCAGGAGAGTGCGTCACCTTGTCTTAATCTTCTAGTAGCAACAGTATTTAAAATAATTTCGCGAAAATAATTATTTCGGTTTACTTTTGTTACGAAAAAATAATGATTGACAGCCGACATGTCAACAAGGCGCCTCACAATTACGAATTAAGTCGCTGCTTCTGTCTGACGAAAAAAAAAAAATACAAATCGAAAAAAGCATGTGACTAATTTGAGCCGCAAAGTTTAGATTTGTTGAGGAAAGTTTTTTGTAGTAAATTTTACTATTTTTCAAAGCTCCCACAATTGGTAAAATTTTAGGAAATCCTGCTTTAAAAAATCCTAAAAAATAAAGAAGGCAAAGGAAACTAAATTCAAACAAATAGACGACTATGTATATTTGTATAGCATATAACAAAAAGGTCAGATTTAGATCTACAGAATCCCCAGTCAACATGTCCCTATCTTTTTTGCTTTCGTAGAGATAAAAGTACTTAAGGGAGCACTACTGCCCAAGGTCCCCATATCATTTTACTTGTACTATCTAAGGTGGGTGTTATGGCACCATTATGTGTGTGTACCTATATTACGCCTGTACATGGATTATGTGGTGTACTTTCTCCGAGTGCAAAAGCACGAGAAACACTCTTTAAAAAATACTTTTGTCGTTAACTAAAAAAAACGACTGAAATTGCTTATCCTTTTGTGAAGGTTTCATTAAGCCTGTCATACTGGAGTAACACAAGCCAAATAACCATCCGAGAAAAAAATCGATGAAGCTAAGCGCGCAATTCTGTTACTTAATACCTTTCCAATTAAAATCGCCGCTCCGCCGCGTCTCTTGCAGAGATTTTACCTGTCTATCAGTAACAAACATGCCTACCCTCCTTGCCAGATCACATTCCACGAATTCCCCCCTGGTACATTACGACATACTCTCAGGTAATTCCATGTAGCACAAAACGAATAAAAAAAAAATATTTTCTAACGATTTTTATATTAAATTTTTTTCTTTAATATTATTTTTCTTCTTCCTTTGCAGACACCGCAGCAGCAGCAACAAGGCATCTTGAACAAGTCCAACGATGACTTGCGGAGGAAAAGGCCCGAGGCCACAAGGCCGAACCACATACTGCTTTTCACCATCATAAATCCATTTTATCCAATTACCGTGGTAAGTACACACACATATTTCTAGCCATATTTCGCAGGTAATATTATAAGATAAAGGTGCACACGAAAATATGATAACCCAGCGCTGTGTCGCTGTTCGCCCGCTGGGACAGCACTGCATTCATCTAGAATTTTGCGTGCGTGAAAATTTTTCACGTTCACATTTACCTTGACAATTGCCGTCGTCTGGCTGTGCAAAGGTGTTACGAAAATTTTCTTTTCTTACCTGAGTTTCGTCTCTGTTTTGTTGTTGTTGCTATATGGTTATTGTCGTGGCTGTTGCTCTTATTTTGTAGCTAATTACGGGCCTTGTGAACGGCGAATTATCATTATTTTTTTTTTTTTTAGTATGGGAACTTTTTCACGTACTATCGCGTGCATCTTAATAATTACGAATTATTGTCTTCGAATGTGAGGCTTTTGTTCCCTAATGGAGCTTACCTTTTTCTGATGTTGCCAAACTCCAAACTTCTCCATTCAAATTTGACGTCTCTGCGGAAAAACGGCCCACCGACGGACAACCGCCAGTTTGTTTGTTTTGTCTTACCAGCGGTACAGAGTGGTGTACTAAGGTAATTGCGATTATGCGGGTGGCTATTATCGAATGTAGGTTAAGGTGCAATTTTTTTTCGTTGTTTCTAAATTGGGAAACAAACAGAGAATATTTGAATTATAATGTTGCAAAAAACATAAAACGTACGCAACATTTACCTGACTTAATTATCCTCGTCTTGGATTACATCTTACCGAGGTGAAATTGTATCTTTTTTGTAGAGCAACTTTATGAAGTCCATTAACGTGAGAAATTTGATATTGTAAACGAAATTTTTTTTCATGACCAAATTACATTTTTTAATGACAAAAAAATTCTTTTGGATAATTTTGCGATATTGGCCTGTGTAAATGGTAGCATGTGGTTACTGCTAAACCGGTGTAATAGTCGGGTTAGCTAAGAATACGGTTTTTAGAAACAATATTTCAAAACCAATTTATTAATACAAAAACAACATCTTACAAAAATATAAAAATAGATTACCGACAGACTCTTCACATCGTCTTAGCAGTTTCTCGGGTTCACTACCCCTTCGTTGCGGGTTCACTACCCCTTTTTCTGCAATGGAGAAGCGTTAACAGGCTCCAAGGACGATCCTTTTCTAGCAATTCTATTCTCATCGAATTTTTCCCTGCCAGACTTTGCTTTACCACTCCCAGCCTCTAAGGGCTACTGTCCACGTATACCGCACGTCATACGCACGATATCGTCATTTGACGATTGTTTGCATCTTGGGTAGAAATAAACGAAACTGTGTCCACGGTGCGGCAACGTCGCGTTTGCCTGTCGACATGCGTTCGTCATGAAGCTCGTGCGGCAGCATGTTACTACTCAAGCGTATTGCGAGACGCAAAGACGTGTTTATTTTACAAAATGCCCACCTCAGCAGTCCATTTTGTTGGCATTATTGAGCAGTATCCTTGCCACTATAATAATAAACAATACTCAAGGAAAGATGTTACGGACAGAGCTTGGAGTGAAGTTGCACAAAAAACAAACACATCCGGTGAGTAATTTAATAATGTACTAATTTATTTATTCAATTACACAGTAATTCCACTGCCAAGCAGTGCACAGTCAGGTTTCAAAAAATAATTTGATAAATAGTTACGTAAACCATTTGGTGTGTTTTCAAAAGTCATATTGGGTATAAAAATCGGTTTTTGGGTTTGTGTTGTTGAATCCCCGAATGTACTGATTGTGTACTGCACTCCTTCACGTTTACGTATGTAGTTATGCAAAATAAAGTTTAATAAAGTTGTATGCTATGATCACATCTTCATCATCACTTGACATCTTCCCAACCCAAGATGTGCTTTCGCGTTGCTTCTTGAAAGAAAAATGAAACGGTTTGTATCTTGGATGCCGATTGTATGACGATACGTGGACATAACTAATATGCAAAAAATGCCTTACGTCATTTGTAGGTTGCATGCATTCGTCAAATGACGACGCCGTGGACAGTGTGGGTGTTTTCGAAAACGCATGACTGCGGTATCACTGCAACATTCAGTAATTGGAAGTATGTGGCTGAATATTGCAGTGATACCGCAGTCATGCATTTTCGAAAACAACCTGTGCCTAAGTGTTCCTCTCACTCAATGGACCAAGGCGTTTTTCTAAATTCTCGGGCCATATACTTTTTTTATGTGGAGAAAAGCAATCGCCTTTTGTCATGTTCTTGAGGATAGAAGCGAACTTGGGAGGTTAGAGCTCCCTTTGGTACGATACGGATTACGGAGGATTATTTCATAATAAAGTTATTCTATTCTAGTAGTGGCGAAAATGGGGCTGGGCTGTTGGGTATGAGAGGCCGAGCAAGCTAGACTTGTCTCACGCAATAAATAATGCGGTGTAGGCCAGAGTGCAGTTATTTCAGTGGAAAATGCGCTATAGTGAAGGCAATACATTTTTTTTAAGTTGGAACATTCTGACGACTACTTCATCCGTCAATGATGGCACCAAAAAAGTCATCATCAGATTGCTTATCCGGTAGATTCACACCGTCGCTAAGACAGAAGGAAGGTTACAGGTTACTCTACGAGCTTGATGTTAACAGGATACTCAAGTCCAATCTGATCCGACAGTTCGGCTTCAGACCAAGGTCGACCGGTAGACCGGTCTTTAAGTGAGTCTGATATAACAACACAACCAAAGAATCTGTGTCTCCACGGCAACCCGACTAGAATTTTGGTGTGGTGCAGATAGAGTGCCTATAAGGAGTTTTGGAACTCATGTGCATTGCCCTATAGGGCCCACAAAGTGCATTTAACGCCTTGCCTCCTTCGCGCATCATGAATGGAATGCCGCATGCATTAGAGCCGTTCTAAGAGGCGGTCCCCAAACTGAGTATTAATCGCGTCCAATGCTGCTTGACCTCCGTAATTCAATGACACCCTGTCTATCGGGTGTGCTAAATTAGGTCGCGTGAGGCCTATTCGTCTTATATTAATTCTATTGGTGAAAATATTACAAATCATCCAAAAAATTCTTTAATTTCGTTAATATTCAACGAAAGACCGCAGGTTATCCGTCAACCATGACAAGTGGTAGCTCTCACTTCTTGTGTACTATATGTAATATGTTTGACGACAGGCTCCGTGGTGACTTCTGCTCTTGGTGTGAAACATCGCACACTGATCTTACTAGTGGCGAAGACTCTGTCTTAATTGACAGTCTGTTTCTTTCCATTGACGATATAAGGGCCGGTTTAGATAACCTGGATCCCACAAAAGGTCAGGGTCCTGACAATTTGTCTCCTGTTTTTTGCGGTCCTGCTCCGCACAACTTCTATTACCTCTCCATAACTTCAATAAATCTCTCTCTTTAGGTGCTTTTCCTACGATGTGGAAGAAATCTTTTCTTGCGCCAATCCATAAATCAAGTCATAGACAATTTGGTAGACAACTGAATGGCGTTGCGCCTACCTAAGCTCTTCGAAAAAGGTCCAAAACCCACTGAACATCAGCATGGACTCAGAAAGGGCCGTTCTACCACTTCTAACATTATGATCTTAATTTCAGATCTACGGTCTACGAGAACGTTCATCAAATTGATGCTGTCTAATTTTAGCAAGGCTTTTGATCGCGTTGATCACCATATCTTTATTACAAAACTCTTCAAACTAGCCATTTTTGGTCCTATCCCAGATTCGATTAAATTTTATATATCTCAATAGTAGAATACAGGTCGTGAGATTTCGAGGGCTTCTATCGAAGACATCGAGGTAACATGCGGCGTCTCTCTTTAGGATCCCTAAATGTACGTTGTTTTGCTTTTATTGCACTTCATGACGCCCACTCAGTCTGTATGAAAACATACTACACCTGTACCCCTGATAGATGTTGACTTGGTGAGGATTATATTTCTTGGTGTCACATTTGAATATCACACTTTTTACAACTCCGGATTACGCCGAATAAGTTCGCTTGACAAAGTCCATTGCAGCTGGAGTAGGGCAGTGCTGGGCAGAAAATATCTCATTTGGTTTTTCACATTCGTTGGTCAACGTCAACCTATATTATCTTGTCAGTTTATTACGGATATAGAATTCATTCATGACTGTATAGACTTTTACTCCGACTATACTGTCACAGGATGCCGTTGAATATGCCAGGCTAATCTGTTTAATATGATAGTTATAGCGGTCCCAACGAAGTCAAGCAGCAATGAATGTGTTTAGTACTTAGATGGGGGACCGAGATCGAATAAGTTGGCGTTTTGATTGGATGAAGTCATAGGGCGCATCCAGCGCACTTAGCGGAAAAGCCGCTTAGCTGAACAGCACAGCGTAAAAAGTAACTCAGCGATATGTGTCGGCTGGATGGGTAGCTGAGTTAAAATTTATTTTGACAGCTAAATTTTTTTTTTCTATTTTAAATAACATCAATTCACTATCGCTGAGCTACTTAGCATAAAATTTGTACGCTGAGAAATTTGCCAGCCGCTGAGCTAAGCTGCTTAGTTCAGCTAGTCATCCAACGAGCTCAGCACTTAGCCGCTACTCAGCCGCTGAGTGCGCTGGATGCGCCCATACTGATATTTTCTGTTTAGAGCGTAAAAAGGTGTATTTTTTGTAGGATATCAAAGAATACTCGCAAGCACTCAACAACGTGCCCAGATACAACCTGTGATATTAGACTAGACTAGACTAAATATTGCCTTCTGCCATCGCGTAATGCTCCTATTATATGATTACTTCATGAATCGCTTATTGTAGTGTACTAGTGTACATCAATACTTTATCAGCGCTTCAGGAATGCTATCCGCAATCGAGCCGGATGTGGTGTGTGACGGTAGAAAGATTGAAGCAGTTGATCCTCCTTGTCCTTGAAGAATGTTCAGCATAGCGTGCTGTCATATCGATAGAACTTCCGCGCCTTTTCCCTCACTGGAGGCGAGTTTGTAGGTATCCGGCCGTTTCGGTGTGTAGAGGAGGTGTCTTTATTCGAGTACTATATCAACAAGATAGTGATCGGTCGAAATGAGCCCCTTGACGTCTCGGCTTTTTCAAATATTTAACTGCAGCCATCTACATAATAGATTGTCGTTAGTGTTCTAATACAAGTTGTGGGTGCCGACATACTGAATGAAAATAAACTCTATTTACCTTCCAAAACTCCCCAAAATATATACTTTTTACATCATACCTGGCAGTTCCTTGTGGACTGCTTTGAAGAGTTCTTCTCAATCGTGGGGACACTTCTGCTGGCATTTATTGAGCCAATATTTACGAACTCCTTCGTTAACATCAACTTTAAACGCAATGTTCATTGCATTGTCTATACAACACCCTCTCTTTCTTCCTTTGAACTGAACCTACAATTCTAAGCTTCACAAATTATGTGTGAAATTGTTTCATTGGAAATTTTTTTACTGATTTATGCTACCGCATACCTCTAACCAACAAACTATAGCACAAAAATGAAATTTCACCATGTTGCCAAGTGAAAGAGATAAATATCATCAGCCCAAAAAAGGTACTTTCTTAAATTTCTTGCCTATAAATAATCTTGATTTTTCGTCCTTGAACAGTAAACGTTCCTCTCTTCGCAAAAAGCCGAAAACAAATGGAAAAAAATCCTCTACCTACTGGCAAGAAACAATATCTGCCGATTTCAGCATGCCTTTTTGTGGAAGCAAAGAAAGAAAGTAAATCGATAAAAAAAAATACTTTCAAAGGATCCACAAGGATATTCCCACATAAAAAAATAATCGTTAATTTGCCAACGAAAAAATCCAGAGAGAATGGATACCCGCAATATTAATTCCCATTTCAATTTAAAATTTCCATTTTGTTTGTCATTATCCTTTTTAAAAGGAATAAAATTAAGGAAGACAAAAAAAAAGAACGCATCAAGCTGGGAGCAGGTCTCAACTCTCTCTTACGTAGTGGTTGGTATTCAATGAGGACAAAGAGGCAAGCGCAGGCCTGGTTATGAGCCCTTATGATCCCAATAACTGCGGGTAATCGTATCCTGGAGCAAATTTTATCAACATGCACCCTTATATAGTATATGTACACGTTGCCGCAGGATTATCCCTTGATAACGTGCAAGCCATTGTCAGACGCGCGTTCTCCATTTTCGGGCAAAGCGTGTATTCATTCACCTGATTTCATATCGTCTTCACCGCCCGCCTGGCCCCTCCACACGCCATCTCCGGTGTCGTCGTCGTATTTCATGCAGGGATAGCAAGGATTATGATGCCTCCCCATTCATCCATCTTCAGGACTTAACATTTCATGTCAAATTTTGGTTGTTTACAACGAAGGTAGGCACATCCTTTCGTCCTTTTTTACGTTTTTTTGTTGTTGCCTGCGGCATATTCCAGATGCCACATAATCCTCTTCCAAAGCAATAACAGCAACAACGGCCGCACTAACACTATGCCAGCAGAAAGAAATCCTTTGGTCAGCACTCTACTATACACTTTCCGTAGCGCTAAGGATAACCGACCCCCAGAAGGAAATTACCGAAATCCGGGATCTGTTACGGAACCGCACACTCTCCCGGCGAGGCGGGGGTGGCCCAGGGCTTGGCCTGAATATTGTTTTTGAGCGAGCCGGGGGTGGAACATCAGTTTCTCTCCGGCTGCGTACAGCGCCATGTGGATGTGACTTACTTACTCTTGCCCTCATTAGGGGAGTTAATTGGTGGAAAATCACCTTTAAAGGAAATTGCATACACGCTACACGGCGAATTACCTGAAATTGTCCCATTAATCTCGACATCAGCAGTTAAGGCCTGATTCTTCGGCAAACTGGAGACCGGCATATGCCAGTTAGTATAGTCACAGGGGCGGAAATGTGGTGTGGGACTTATCTGCTGGCTCCGGATGACAAATTCGAAGCGAAATGGGATTTCAGGTGGAATCTGTATCAATCCTGGACTGGGGGCAATTAAAATTACATTAGCAACATTCGCTGTTGCTCCAAAATTTACCTAAATTGCTGTAATTTTTGAAACATATTTTTCCGTTTGGATAAGACTTTTTGCCATGTAGAAAAAAGGAAAACATTTTGATGCTTTTATGTTGCCGTATTTTTTTCCCTGTGAAAATTAATGAGCTTTATGCAATGCTTGAGCACTTCTTGGGATGGATGTGGTGGAAGCATTAAACAGCGTTCCAAATTACTGCTTCCTTGATTATACTTGGGCAAATGATTATAGTTGAATTTAGGGTTTTCCAGCTTTTATACGGCTTAGTATGTAGCTTAAATGTCACCGTCAACACGCAACAAACACTTAACCTGGTCTCCAGTTGCTAAGTCAGTGTAGAACTCAGTTTCAATCCTGCCAAAATGACTAGTACCATTTGTCGGGAAACGGATAGGATTGCCAGGCCTATGTTCCTTTCAGGCGAAATTTTAGGCTTCTCACAACAAGACGAATATTTAGGGGTCACACTAGGTGCCAAACTAGATTGGTATCTACAATCTGATGAGCTGGGTGTAGATATCTGTGGACTTGCCGCAGGGCCTGGGGCTGCACATGTCGTCTACAACCAAATACCGTGTATGGAGCATTAGTAGTGTGGCATAGAACCAAGTTTAACAGCTTTGCTATAAAATTAAGCCAGATTCAAAAACTGGCCTTCCTTTTCATCATAGGGTTTATTCGCATATCGCCAGTAGTGCCGAAGACTCGACCCCTGCAAACGCTGCACAAAGGCTAAGATCTAAAGGCGATCTTTGCTATGGTCTTCATGCGAGGATACTCTTCAATTGTCTGCATTATGGAAAAACATCCCATGGGCCCAAATATCTCACAGTTCAAGTCTACCTCCATGAACATACAAGAAAGCCTGTCTTGCATTTTCCCTAGGATAACACAAGTTGGACTCGTATGATACCTGGGTTGCTTCAACACAGAAGAAAGCTGTGGGTACTGAGAAAAGTGTGGGTTTAGCTTGGGCATTCTAGCAACAGTATTTCAAATAGAGATGTTCTTTATATTGTCACGAAAGCTTATGAACGGCCTATCCTTTCTTTTTCTTTCTTCTTTGATCCGTTAGCTGGCGGTCCGCAACGGATACGTTTCCATTCTCACGATTCGTTTCCATTCTCGACGATTTTTGGCGTCGTCTTGAGTCTCGATAGCTGATAATCGTTGATTCCTTAAGTCGCCCTCGATATTCTTCAGCCAGATTTTCTTCGGTACCGATCTCTGAATTCTCCAGTTTGCCGGTCGGTCTCGCAAGATAAGTTTACATGGCAAGCGGTTATCATCCATTCGGCAAACATGTCCAAACCACCGTAGTCGAGATTTTTGTATTTCTTTAATCAGTGTCTGTTGACTGCATCATTGTCTAGTTGTCGTTTCGAAGGCGGAGTGAGACACGGAGAATCTGCCTTAAGCATCGCATTTGGAAGACCTCGAGCTTGTTGAAGTCCGGCTGGAGCAGTGTCCACGTTTCAGATCCATAAAGATGGATCGGAATGATCAACTTTCGGTAAAGGCGTACTTTCGTTTTAATGGCACTATTTGTTCGTTTCCATATGCACCACTTGAGCGAGGCGAATGTTGCTCTTGCCTGGCCGATGCGGCTGTGAAGGTTGGCCGTCGATGCTACTTTTGTTTCCTCAACCAATGATCCCAACTATTTTAACCTCAGAACCTGTTCGATTTGGGTTCCATCGAGGTGAACACTGGCTTTCAATCCGTCCATTGTGAGCACTCTTTTCCGCATTGATTTTTAACCCGTATGACTGGGCGATACAAGAAATGTCGTATAAAATGTCCGTTGATTCGGCATCCGTGTCGGCGAAAACGGCTCTATCGTCGGTGAACATTAAGCCGCCTACGAAGTTGTTGGCGTCGAAACGATCTCCGAGTCGTTCACAACGTTGAAGAGAAGTGGCGAAGCGACGTCTCCCTGTTGGACACCCGTTTGAAACGGAAACTCCTCGGATAAGTCGCTTCCAATACGAACACTGCTGGTTAACCCATCGTACGATGCTTGGAGGAGTTGGATAATTTTCAATGGCAATTGTTCGGTTTTCAAGGCTCACCACAAGCTGTTCCAATCGATGTAATCGGCCTATGCCTACAAATCCGAACTAATTTGGAACGTGTTACATACTATCAATCGGCGGCCCGAGACTGGTTATTCGGGCACCCAGCAGTTTACTGCCCTAGAGCAGTGGTAGGCAAAAAGAGTTCAATCACAAAGCAAATTCAGGTCTCATTCACTTACAGACCGAAGGATGAGGATTTAAGGGATCCGCCTGACAGGCCGCGGACTGCAGGAGACCTCATGATTTCCTACAGACATACTACACAGGCGAAGGCAACAATCTTCGTGGCCTCAACTTTCAGACTAAATAGAAGTTCAGATCTTCAGGCCTGGACTGACGATAAATACCCACAGTCAGTTTTCGTGGACTGCAGGAGCCATCGAGGTGAGCGAGAAACCTTCAGGCCACGGCCTTCCGCTGGTATAGCCTAGTCAAGTTGTATTAGGTCTTCCAACTCGACTTGCGGATTTCTTTGGCTCAAGTTTTACTGATACTATGAGCTTTATATTCTTCATTCGTATTGAATCACGTATTTTTATAAAATAACAATTTTACATTGACGTTGCTTCACTGACGGTTATAGCTACCCCGATTCCAAATATGCAAATAGCTAGTTACATGCATAGTTGCTAGTGCCAAAAGGGTGGTCACTTCCAAAACCTGCTTCTATAAAGCTCATAATATGCTATAAATAGTTCTCCGTCTACTAATGATGGTCACGTGATTTGTCTTACCCATCTACCGACACCCAGGGGTCAATTTCTTTGTGAAAAAGTTCCATTTAGAATGAGTTGGTTGGTGTAACCTATAGATGTCAAAAAAGCTCTTCATTGCTTGTTGAATTCACTCATCAAATCAAAGGTGGGAATATGTCGATTAAAATTTTATTAGGTGATGGTGGTTGGTATCTTTCACTCTTCTCAATCTTATCTTTCGACCATACAAGCTTGGGCGGTTAAGCTTTCATATATAAAACGAACGTAGTTTATTCAATCAGACGAAGTTGACTGAAATATCAGACACAAACATTTCAATGTGTTCGTACCCTCATTCTTCTGTGCTGTCTTTTGAAAAAGCAAAACTGATTTCGCAAACAAATACCACAAGTTCGTTAACCTGTTGACTGCACTATTAAACCCGATGCAGATTGATCTTTTCCTGTGCAAAACTTCCAACTAAATTAAAACCTCAACATAAAAACTTGATCCAATTACGTACAAGTTCCCAACATGAAACGAAACAAAAACAAAACAAATTCTTCACACGCTAATTGAAAACTTTGACCTGAAATGCTAAGCGTTTTGCGAACTTCTTTGATTCCTTCTAAGTAACTCGACAATTCCGAGCACACAAACAAGTTCCAGGTGAGTAGTTACTCCACTTTCACTTGAGTGTGTACTACAAGAACCGTTCACTCTGCACATAAAACGCCGCCAATAACTGGCTCTCACCCCTGTCAAAGTTCTCTCTTCTCCTGCTTAGAGGCAGTTTTTCCATCATCAAAGACCCATGTTATGACCACAACAGCCTTATAAGGTGCCTTTGTCAGGCGGCCACTTTCCCTAGTGAACTTGTGCCTCGCACAGTATGACCAGGCATAATTGAGTTGGCATTTCAAAAACTGGAGCTCCTCTGGGGCCCCCGGCCACAATTCCGTTGTTCTTCTAACTGGAACCAGTTTTAATGAGTTTTTACTTCGGGGTTCTTTTTGCGCACTCCTTCTTCTATCTACCATACACTCTGAGTCGAGTCGAATTAAAACGCCAATCAACTGTGCTCAGCCGTCTACCGCAATTACCTGGCTGTTGCCTCCTTCACCGTCGCGTATCTGTCTACCTGGACTCTTGTTCTTCTTTAACTCTTTCTTAGTTGCAATTATTCCCTATTTTTCTGTTCAGTTGCTCTCCTTTACATCGTTCAATTGCTCTAGCGTGCTCTGCATACGCAGTTGTGTTGTGTGGTAGTAGTAAATTACAAATAGAAAAAATAAATCGGTAAAAATCCAAAGAAACGAACAAAATTGAAACAGGTGAGACTTGAAGCGAGAAGAGAAGTCTTGTGATGGGTTCAGGTGAGATTTGAACTGTACCCAGGTGAAGATCTGTGTACATGGAAGCTCAAAACGGTGCTGACGAACCAATCCGGGGAATCCTGGGCTATTATAACGGCAAATCGTTATGTTGTGCGTTCGTTATGCATCATTTGGCACAATTCAGGTGTTGGATTGATATTTTTTCACCTTGATTTTGATTTGCGCTTAACCGAGCAGCAGCATGTACACGATAACCCCGATGCAAAACAGAATTTGAATGAAAATGGAAAATTATTTCGGTGTTATTAACCTGATGAAGATAAGATATAATACTACTTACCTGTAGTTGCTTACCTGCTTTTAAAGATTACCTGTGATGCTGTATATATTCTTCTCTTCAAAAGTACCGTTTTATGTTTTTTTTTAATTAAAATAAAATGAAGATTCTAGAACAAGATAATTTCTTTTAATTTTAACAGCAATACCATTTGTGAGTAATCAGATGGAAGACACCTTTTGACCACTTTAAAGCTTCGTGTGTCTTATAAATCGGGAGCTCTGTCACTGAATAAGTTATGCGCGGAGGCAAATGAGGTTTGACGAGGGATAATATGATTCATTAAGAAATTCTGATGGATTTCTCACGTTTATTTATGAATAAAATATGCCTTGATGGTACTCACAGATTTTGAAATTGAGAGGTGAAAATTGTATCTTTTATATATGGCAGACGATGTTTTGATCCGAGAAATTGGGTTCTTAATGTTTTTTTAATTACGTTTCTTATATATTTACATGGAAAATCAATTTTAATATTTTAAGTTCACTTTCAGGGGTAACGGTCTGTGATTAAAAAATTATGAGGAGTCGTTGGACTCATTTTCTGTTTTGGTGATGCATCTACTTTTGACACAAGTTAATATCAGATGTTAAGGCCGGATCACTTTTCCTTCCTAAAGACACCCATGCACGAGTGATCCGAACGGACTGAGTTTATTGGCCGAGTCCAAAATTAGGGATCGCGGTCTGTGTCATTTGTGAGCTTCAGAAGCCGCTGAATGATTGTATACAAATCCTGTAGTCCTAATTTGCAGCTTGACGCCTTAATTGAAGCTTAAACTGTAAACAGTAGTAGCGCTATGACGGTAAGGAACCAGTGACGGCATAGGTTGTGGCCTCCGGTATGTATGTGGTCTACGATGTGAGCTTTTGCGAATTTCGCTGTGTCTTGGATAAGCTTTTGCGCTAGTAAATTTAATTGAACTTCTGTGTGTCTCGAATGAGCCTTTGCATAACTATACAAATACACAGTTATATAGGCTATGCAGCCCAGATACACCAGATGTGTCAGACCTCCTCCTCCAATTTTGGAGTTTTGCGAATAGTTCGCAAACTTTGGTTTTTAAGCCTATATATTCGCATATTCCTCACAAAAGGTAATAATGTTTTTTTCGTATGACGTGTAGTTTTGTATTTGTTCCATAACTCTATAGGATGAAACGGATAGCAAGTTGTCACAATGAAGGCGGATTGCGTTCTTATTTGATGCGCATTCGATGTGGTCACGGAATCAGCGATTGTTTGGTCCTATTGGGAATTGTCCTCCAATAAGCTCAAAAGCTGACACGCGTCTCTATATGTTTGACAAAGATGATCATTTACAGTTCGTAAATGTGTGAATGATTTTGGGTCGTTGATCAATAGCAAGCGCAAGTAGAAACATTCAACATTAGATGTATGAATAGTGCAAATGCGTCCAAACACATCATTTGAGAATGCCACTGACCCAGGTTTTATTTATTTACCCAGATGCCAGCCTCTTCCCGAAATGCAGAATCCTAAACTTATGCCTAAAAATACAAATTCCACATTTCCGATTCTCCTTACCATATCAATTCTGAACCGATTGCGTAGAAAGCTTCACGATACACTACATTCAATGTTTTCCTATTTGTAGGTAGAATGTCAAGATTTTCCGATTTTCCAACTCTTGAACAACCTACATACTCTTTACCGGGAAATTACAGTTATTTGGCAAAACTCTTTGGCCATATTGGGCACACATATTGAATTTATAATTTTTGTTCATTAATTCGTCATTTACTACCTTAAAAACTGCCCTATACTAATTTTCATTAAATTCGGAATATAACTGCAAACTCGTCGGCCATATTGGTGCGGCCATTTTGAATTTATGTTTTAATCACAAATTCGTTATTTGTTACCTTAAAAAAAACCCTAGATACCGATTTTCATTTGAATTGGAACACAATTTGCAAATTCGTCGTCCATTTTGCCGTGGCCATTTTCAATTTATAAGTTTTGACCACAAATTCATTATTTGCGACCTTACAAACCCCTAGATCCCGAGGGGAAGGAAGGAACTGCCACATCCTACCCGCGATATGTTTCAGTTCACCTACTCCCAACCAGTATTGTAGCGTCTTTGACATCGAGGCATCGAGAAACAACTAGCTGCAGCTGGAGTGTTATGCCTCCTGAAACTAGTTGAGTTTCATCAACCAACCGATGACATGCGCTTTGGTGGAGCAGGGAAGGGCTAAGGAAGGCTATGACAGGGGGAATTAGGAATGTAAAGAGGGAAGAAGAACTAAGGAAAGTTATGTTGGTGGGAAAGTGGAAAAGACGTAGGACCTTGGGGCTGGCCGGGACTCGAACCCGGGACCTCGGGGATGGTAGCCAGACGGCTTATTCTCTAAGCTACCGAGGCCGCCAAAAATTGGCAAATTCAACCATATTTCTGCGGCTATTTTGGATACGAATTTGTATAAACGTACATTATTGAACGTCCGAACTGAGCCCGCACACTGGTTGCGGTTTTCTGCGTTTAAATGCCAGTAGTGACTGCGACCTGTGCCTTGGGGCATCGTCGTAATGAATAATTTGTAAGTGCTTCGCTGATTCGAAAACTGCGGCCATCGTAGAACCAAATGGGTGCGTGGAATTTATTTAAAAAGAGAGGGATTTGGCAAATTCCATCATATTATGGCGAACTTAAATAATGACCCCGGACTAATTTATGGTTATCTATGCATCGCGCGTTTGGCGGCACGTACCGGTTTAATGACGTCTCTGTGTGTAGTTGGACCGTGGACTTCTGATACGGAAAGCAGGCCTCAACGCATACTGCACAATCTTTCCGAAGACTAAGCCACACGAATCTCTCGCTGATTAACTTCTATGTGCCTTGAGCACCACCTGGATGAGACAGGTCGTCCATTATTCGTAAGATGTGCAGTCGTACTGGGACGAGGGACTGGTTCTATAAAGGATACTGCTGAGGATAGGCTTGCACATAAAAAGGGGGTTTCGGAAGATCCTCGGACTTAAATATGCTTCTCAACTTAATTTACTCGCGACGAAGTTCACTGTCTGTACTCTCGGTAAAAAGTGTCCATATCCTTCCGATTAAACCATCCATGAGGCCTAGTATTTATAGTATTGAAACGTGTGCGTTAAATAGTCAGCAAAGTGGACATTACTATTTAGAAAACACAAAGACAAGTCAGCAGCATGCAAGAAACGAACAAATCCCCTGCAAGTTGGCCATCAAACGAATCATAATGACGACCAATTGTCCCAGGAGCTGTTGTTTGACTCTTGATTTTAAAATGAGTAAAAACTGTTCACACTGACGAAAATTCGACAATATTTATATAAATAGCCCACAAATGTCTAAACAACCCCTTGACTTTCAATTAAACCACACGCTGCCATATAAGCAATTGCCCAAACTTACTACAGCAACCAAGTTTGCTCGAGGCAAACGATCGATTTGTAAACCAATCAACCAAACGCAATAAATATCAATATTTCCTTTTCCTCTTTGCTTACGCCATCGAAACGTAATTAATTCCCAGAGTAGAAGTGGCAAGTGTTAATTTGGTACCTTTAATGTAACTGTTATTGTGCCACTGTCGAAGCGCTTCCGGAAGGTAAACAGGGCCTCTTTCTCCCGAAACAAAAGCGCCCAATGACATAAAGTAAGAATTATGCAACAAATGATTCATCAAAGTGTGGAGAGCCCGAATTCGCTCTATTGGCCCTATTTTTTCTCCAGCAGAAACTAATTAAAGACCTGCCCTTGTAAAATGTGCCCAAATTAACCCCATTTACTTGCCCCAACAAGCCACAATTCTGACTTAAACCCTTGCGAAGAGCGGAGGTCGATCATTAAGCAAAACGCCACGGACACAACAGCATTCACAGAACTCACCTCTGTTGCTCCTTGTGCGGGTTGGGGGTTGACGATTGGTGGGGGGAGGGGGGGTTATTGGGGCAGCGGGGTTCTGCGGCGGATTGGCGGAGTCGCTTTGTCCACATCGAGGGTAGAGAGTTCAGCGCTTTCATGGAGCCTAGGAAAGCTGCTAATGGATATCGACTAATGGGTATCGGTTCGGAATTTCTACAAAACCCACAGAACCCTCAATTTCGAGGGTTTATTGATCCCCGTTTTCGCACGGGTTCAATCAGCACCAGCAGAAGGGTCTGCATTTTTATTGGCAAATTCACGGGTTAAACGGTTCTTAATCATTCCCAATCCCCATTGTATTTCTAATCAAACGGAGTTTGAGTGGCGTTCGGCAAGTGTTGCGGGGGTGGCTATGGAAATTTGCTGTTGCCCTGGAGAATCACAATAGATGTAAATTTTCAGCTTCTTACCGGGTTCGGATCCGTGGCGGGATTTGGTCGTCAATTATTGTTTGTTTTTTTATATTGGATTTTTGGGTCTTTTGCTTTTAAAAGTAACTTTGGAGAATTGGCTGCTTGATTTCGCAGGTGGCACTATAGTGAAAAAGCACAATCGTTGGGAATTCCATCTAGAGTCATGCCGCTTGAGAGTTAACTTTGAATTTATGAACAATAACTTGTTAAAGTGGATTTATGTGATATTTATGTATGAGGAACTTTGTTTATGTTTGATTTATGCAAGATTTAAAAATATTAAAAACCGGATCTAGATTTAGTTTGGTTTTATTTGCGTTAGAACTCACCTTCAGTAATGAGAAAAGTAAGTCCTATCCAGACCTTAAAAATACTAGCATTTGTATTGCGGTTAAGCATTTGAATCAACCGTACCAAGTACTATGTTACGATTGCAGATGATTTGAAAAGGGGTATGATGAAATGTGGACTCAATTCAATAGGTCTCATGACAAACTACCCAATCCGTGCCCATAAGTAACCAAGAATTACTCTGAGCAAGTTATGATGAACCATTGAACGAACAGCGCTGAATAACCGTGACGTGGAACTGGTAAATAAATTCTGCTACCTCGGTAGTGTTATTACCGAAAATGGTGGGGCAGAAGAAGACGTAAGTTCCAGAATAAACAAAGCACGAGGCGCATATGCATGCCTGTTCCGCATATGGAGATCAACGGAGATCTCAACTAACACCAAATTGCGGCTGTTCAACTCCAACGTTAAGGCAGTTCTTTTGTACGGTTGCGAAACATGGAAAGTCACCCAATTCATCACAGGGCGCCTACAAGTCTTCATCAACAGATGCCTTCGTCGTATCCTAAAAATCCGCTGGCAAGATAGAATTTCAAACGAAGAACTTTGGCGCCGTGCCGGCCAAGAAAGGATAGACGACCAAATCAGGCGAAGGAAATGGAATTGGGTTGGCCACACCTTGCGACGCGAAAACGAAAACCTAGCCAAACAGGCCCTTGACTGGAATTCGCAAGGTTCCCGTCGAGTAGGCAGACCTAGAACAACGTGGAGGAGAACCCTACTAGAAGAAGCCGCAACAAGTGGGAGATCCTGGTCGGAGCTGAGAGCTGTCGCGCAAAACAGAGTCCGCTGGAGGGCAACTGTTTCCGCCCTATGTCCCATGAGGGATTAAAGGAGTTTAAAGAAGAAGAAGAAGAAGTTATGATGATGTTCCAAAGGTCCATCAACAAACTTGAAGATGATCTCTTTAGGTGGCATTCATGCGGACGAGTTCCAGGAGACTGCGGCTAAGGTCTTACAAACCTCTAGTCGAGATCAATACAAAAACAATAGTACACTGGAAAAGGTTGATGGAGAAATCGAAAATCAAACTAGGAAAAGAGCTGGTGAAATACTTGAACCTTGGGGAACACCAGCAGAGATAGTCTTTTAGGGCTAAATCCGTACTGCTTCTCGTCTAGTGTATGTTTGCTTTGAAGACGTTTCATAAGCTTTCTGTATATTAATGTCTCCATGATTTTGGAGAGAAAAGTAGTGATTGTTAGGAACCAGTTTCCAAGAGCTAGGATAAGCCGGCTTAGCATGAATTGCGGTGCCATGGCGGAACGGTATAAGGAAGAATTCGAGAAAAAAAGAGTACTATTACTTCTTTTCGTCTCGAATTCTTTCTTATAATCAGACTCGGATTTTCTTTCTGGTAACACTTCCTCCTTGTAAATAAAAGAAGGATGAAGTGAAGTTTATCTTGATGTGGTTAGGTTAGGTTGAAACGGCTGATCTTCTATCAGGGAGCCCACTTAGTCCCACCATTGAGCCCATTGTGATGCCTTTCTAGGGATGCCATAAGGCCATTTCACGTCATAAATAAAGTGACAGAGGTCAGAAATCCCAGTGTTTTGCAAGGAAAGATGAGCCGAAGAATGTCCTTCTTTTCCTCGCGAGACCCGGACATGTACAGAATAGTTGGAAGACCGTTTCTTTCTCATCTTCATTGCCACAACTTCTGCATAAGTCGTTGTGGGAAAATCCCAATCCTTCGGTGTGAGGGCCAAAGGGACAGTGACCAGCCAGCACCTTCCCTACATGGCTTATACCTATTTCAACTGAATAAGAGATTTCAAACGCTTCGCCATATTGCCGGCCATATTGTGGAAGAGTGCGGTACACGAGCTAAGGTGATTTTTCTCACAGCTGGTCTAGAGGTGGCTAAGGGCATTCTATTCCAGTCCAGTTTTCTATCCAGTATGACACCCAGAAATTGCTATGCTTCCTTGTAAAGAGCACACTTCAATCTCAGCTGGGTTAAGGCCTATACCTTTGTAACAGCATAATGGCGCGACTATGTATTGGGTGCCATTTATGCGTGGTCTTGCCCCCTCAGCCAGAAGCCCGGAAAAGCCTGACCAAGGACACAACACCAAAACATAAAAAAAATCGGGACTCGTATCCTCCCCAACCGCCGATCCTACTGTTAGGGGGATATGCTGCCGGCCACACTGAGTTCGCTAGCTTGCCGGATGGGGTTGTGGGGTGTGTGGCCGGGCCTATACGGAGTATGGTTCACCACTTACCTGTGACTATGTAATTTCAGATTCCGCCTCCATCATTCTCCAGGCATCGCCTGTGCCGCGTCACTGTAGTTCGGGCCCTTGCCAGCTCATAGTATGGATAACCACCAGCTGGCAAGGAAAAGCACTACTTAAGAACCCTGAAAAGGAAATGAAATACGGCCCAACCATTCCAGAAAAAAATTTAACACATTGAAATTTTCATTATAAGTATTTAATTTCCTGGGTTAACACCAGTCCAAATTCTCAAATTCAAAAACAGTAATATATAATTATATATCTATATAAAGGACTCTGTTCGACGAAAGATTTACAAAAAAAAAAACGCGTCGTAATGGTACCAGTACGTCGTGTTTGTACATTAAAACGCTTACACCTTAGTATATAGGTATTATAAATATCAATTAATTCATGAAATTCAAACCTAACGCAAAAAAACGTCAACAAAAAAAATTTAAGGAGTGGAATATATTAACACAAACAAGGGTGTACTTAACTGCCAAAATAAAAGTAATTTGAATAATAAATGTAATATGAATAAAGCCTAAATTGTAAGTGCTCTGGGTATGCTTAACCCGTTTAAAATAAACTAGTATTATTGGTAAAGTTATTGTTTTTTTGTAAAACATAAATTAATTAAATTGTCATCAACTTGCTTAAAAAAACTAAAGTGAATTTCAATATTATTATTATTATTTCTGCCAGTGATGTCAGCATAGTGAACGTTTGAGAGTTTGCTTCTTGTCACTCTCTCCATATATTTCGATGAACTAGAAATTAACAATCCCCTAGGATCACTTACTGGCGTTAATAAGATAGGAGTAGTTGATAGCCTTATGACACTGGCTTCATCGTAGGCTGAAAATACTGCCTTGGCTAGGCTGAAAACTGAAAGAAAAAATTCAAAGGCGATTTTCCCGTATGTAAGAGTGAGAGGAATATACTCAAACTTTTCTTGGCTGAATTTTAAGTGTTATAAAAAGTCTAGAAAACTGTTATAAAAAGCATAGGAAAAGAATGAAATTCATGTTCTTTTTTCTATGCTTTTTATAACAGTTTGCTACATCTCTAGACTTTTTATAACAGTGAGTGAGAATCAAAATAAATTGAAGTAATAAATTGAAATAATTATAATTGAAGTGGCAGCAAATATAGTAATTATAATTAAAGTGAGAATAAATAATAGATATGTATGTTATTGAAGGGTAAATTTTTAGAATTGGGGCTCCGGAATAAAATCGCTCCAAACAATTTTTGATGTGTTTAGTGTGATTTTTGATTGCCCCAAAGTAATTTCAAAGTGTGGGAGACATATTTTTGTTATTACAACGGGCGGGTCGTGTTGCGAATTGGGGGAGTCTAAAAGAAAAAATATTTTTTTTTTATTTTTTTATACATATATAGTTGTCGAAGTATTTTTGAAAATATTTGAAGCTATTGTTTTACTCTGGAGGACTCAGGTCAAACAAGATTTTTTAATGAGGAAGTAGCAAATTGAAAGGAAGAGAACAAAGAATTTTAATTTACCTGATGTTGACCATGTTTAATATTAAATACAATAAATTTAAATTAAAATAATTTTAATCATAATAAATTTGAATATTTCAAATATTTCCAACGGATTTCTTTTCCCCATAACAACTATCTGTTATAATAATCAGATAATCGTCCTTACTCTCACATGCTATCTCTGTCCCACAGTATAACAGATTTCGTCATTTTCAGCCTAGCCAAGGCAACATTTTCAGCCTACGATAAAGCCAGTGTCATAAGGCTATGATTAAGAAATTGCTTGCTTGTCTCCTCAATATGCTTCAAAACTGGACAATCAATTTTTTTTTTTGCAATGCTCTACAGAACCGATAGGAAGCAAGATATTTCAAAATGGAATTTCAATTACAATTGATGGTTTACAAAAAAATATTTTTTTCTCCAGTCGTTATATCAGGAGATAATTTATGCATGAATCTTTTGTATGGCTTAAACGAGAGTTTTTTTTTATAGTAATTTTTTTCTGTCGCTTTTGCCGAGATCATAAAGAAGTCATGGAAGTCGAAATTAAAGAAAGCATTCGTTCCCTTCGAACAGATCAAAATTATAAAACAGACTTACTTAATCGTCACCGGTATCAACTATATCTTCTTCAATGTCTGTTCTTCATCCTTCAGGGTACTAGTTGTTATAGGCCCATATAGTTCATAATAAATCGCTAGAGAACAACTTTTTCCCAAATTCATAAACCCGACTGTCAGCTTTTCTCGGAAAAATTCTTAAAACAGACTCACAGCTTTTCTCGGCCAATTTCACTAGAAAGTAGTTTCCAGTGCAGGTAACATTATTATACCTATAGATACATTTCCACTGTCTTGATCAGCAGCATGATTATAGTCATCGATAATAAAGCAAGTCATCAATGCGGGCCAGGAAAAACTAAATCCCTCGCTCGTCTTTATTTTTTATTAAAAAAACTTCCAGCACTCTGTGATATTCTGTGAATTTTAACGCTCAATAGTGGGATATTTACCTTTAATACACCGCTAACATCACGCGGTGGTTCCAGTGGACAAAAATGAGAATCATCAGTGCAGCCAATCACCTCCGTGTTAATACTGCGAAATTCTGGTACTCTCTTGAGAAAATGCGCCGATCTCCGGTTGACAAACAGATGTGAAATCCAATGGATAAACGAATAGCACCAAATATCCTCCTTCGAAATTTGCCGCTGGATGTACAATGACCGCCTTGCTTCACATGCGATGCCAGTCCCTTTTGTCTGCAGTAAATGAGAAGCAGAATTCGTTGTCGCTGCTTTCTCGACCCCTTTTGGTTGGTTTTCTTTTAACAAAGGCTTCTGTTTTTTTTTATTATTAAAAATTCAAAAAGCACAACTTTCTCCAATTTATATGTCTCTTGTCAATTTCTTTTCTTTTTTTCTTCCACAACTATATTTATGTATATATCTCACAAAGGTTACTTCGATTTTTTTTTCTTTTAAGTATCCGCACCAAAACTTGCACACTTGGGTTCGACTTTTCGATCCCTCTCCTCGAAATTGACTCCCTAAAAATTTTTCTTTTCTGTTTTTCTTTTCTACGCCTACTTTTTTGTTCCCAGCAACTTCTCGATTTCATTCCCGACAGTGATTTTGAGTCAAGTAGTTATTTAGGGATTTCGTGCAGCACCTGCATAGGTCACCGTGCCGTGGTGCACCCAGAACTCCCTTGGGATTATCAAAACTTCATTGACTGTTATATTTCAAAGGCGCAGCGATAGGACTCCACCCTACGATGAGCCTCTTCAGGCATGGTGCGAGAGAGAAAGAAATTGTCTGTCGAAGATTTTCAGGAGAAAAAATGTGAGACATTTAGGTCTCAAGTCCTTTGGATTGTGATATGAGTTTTTACCTACTTTCGCAATGACAGTCACCTGCGCTACCCTGCAGGATGTTGGAATGTAGCTTAGGTGAAAGGAACTCCTATAGGTTGCAAGTCAGTGACTGACTTTCTGAATTTCAATACGACTCGATCCTGTCTAGGTGTTTTATAAGGCTTAAAGCCTTCTGTAGCCCTCAGCAGTAAATCCCTGTTTACTAATCTGTCGATAGTACCTAAATTTTATTCATTAGTTGAGCTCCCAAATACTGTTTCTGCCCATGCAGCAAGAAATGTCGAGCAAGGAAAGTCAGTATCGAGCAGGAGTTTCAACGACTCCTGACTGCTTGTGGTCCATGTACCATCTGCTTGTTGCAGCAATTCTTGGCTCATTGCGGTATCCGAAAAATAAAATGTCTTTGGAGGTTTAGTTTTACCCCTGCACTTGCTGCTTCCAACGCAATAGGAGGTTGCTGAGATTTCCCACCTGATATTCGGGATCTGCAGCAGATAACATACTTATCGGTTTCAAGTATTTTGCCAGGGTGTAATAAGTGCCCCCTGGTTTGGGCATAAAAGTGTGCTGACATTCCTGCAAGCAAACAAGCCATGTGGCCTTCCGCCTGCGTGAACGTGTCACTTAATTCTCTTCAGGCACCTTTTATCGGCCCGCAGAAGTTTACATATGGCACTATTAATTTAAAAAGAGTTCTACCTCTGGTATAACAACAAACAAACATTTTTCACCATCGCACAGTGGGACCAAATCCAAAAAAGCTGGCCAAAAGTCAAAAAGTGCAGTAAATGATCTCAAATTTTACACTCGGGGGTTTTCGGGGTCGCTGATGACGAATCCGGTGTCGAAATTTCGATTTTCAAAATGGCGGACTCAATATGGTTAACATAACCCCTCCAAATAGTCAAAAACTTTAGTAAATGATACCAAAACATCTCACTTAGGGGTTTTCGGGGTCGCTGATGACGAATCCGGTGTCGAAATTTCGATTTTAAAAATGGCGGACTCAATATGGTTAACATAACCTCTTAAATTTGTTTTAATATAATGTTTAATCTATCTATGTGCCCCTTAATCCCTCGTGGGACATAGGGCGGAAACAGTTGCCCTCCAGCGGACTCTGTTTTGCGCGACAGCTCTTAGCTCTGACCAGGATCTCCCAGTAGTTGCGGCCTCTGCTAGTAGGGTTCTCCTCCACGTTGTTCTAGGTCTTCCAACTCGACGGGATCCTTGCGGGTTCCAGTCAAGGGCCTGTTTGGCTAGATTTTCGTTATCGCGTCGCAAGGTGTGGCCAACCCAATTCCATTTCCTTCGCCTGATTTGGTCGTCTATCCTTTCTTGGCCGGCACGGCGCCATAGCTCTTCATTTGAAATTCTATCTTGCCAGCGGATTTTTAGGATACGACGTAGGCATCTGTTTATGAAGACTTGTAGGCGCCCTGTGATGAATTGGGTGACTTTCCATGTTTCGCAACCGTATAAAAGAACTGCCTTAACGTTGGAGTTGAACAGCCGAAATTTGGTGTTGGTTGAGATCTCCGTTGATCTCCATATGTGGAACAAGCATGCATATGCGCTTCGTGCTTTATTTATTCTGGAACTGACGTCTTCTTCTGCACCACCATTTTCGGTAATAATACTACCGAGGTAGCAGAATTTATCTACCAGTTAAACGTCACGGTTATTCAGCGCAGTTCGTTCAAGTGTGTTTGCATTTATCCGCATTTCTTTGGTTTTATTCGGATTCAGCCTTAAGCCTGCTAGACTACTTTCTGTTGCCAAATTGTTTAACATGTTTTTTAGCTCCTGATGTCTGTGGGCCAGTAAACAGATATCATCTGCGTAGTCGAGGTCGTTAAGGCGATCTAGCAAACCCCACTGTATGCCGCCTGTTCTACTATCTAGAGCGCCAACAAGAATGTCATTTATTACTATAAGAAATAGTAATGGGGATAGTAAGCATCCTTGTCGTACTCCTGAACTCACCTCAAAGCTGTCGGATAATTTTCCGTTATGGAGAACTCTGCATTTGGAATTGTTGTATAGGGCTTTTATCAATTCTATTATCTTATCCGGCAGTCCACGTCGCCGTAATGCCTGCCATATAAAGCTCCTATTAACCGAGTCGAACGCTTTCTCATAATCTACGAAAGCAAGGTAAAGGGGGGATCGGAATTCAGTAGACTGTTCCACTATTATTCTTAAGGTGTTGATGTGATCTATACATGAACGGCCCTTCCTGAATCCGGCCTGCTGCCTTCTAAGCGTTTGATCTACTGCCTCTCTTATTCTTGATAGTATAGTGTGGGACAAGATTTTACCCACAGTAGATAATAGACAGATGCCCCTCCAGTTGTCGCATATTGTTAGATCCCCCTTTTTGGGTATTTTGACTATGATACCTTCCGTCCAATCCTCCGGAAAGGTACAGGTGTTCCATGCTAATTCGAGGATTGGCTGAAGCGCATCTGCTATGAGGCTTGAGTCGGCTTTCAACAATTCTGGCGGGATGCCATCTTTTCCAGCTGCTTTACCATTGGCCATCGCATGAATTGCGGTTACTATTTCCGTCTTGGATGGGGCCCGGGTGTTGATTCTTATCGGCTGTGCATTGTTGCTGTTTTCCTGAGGTTCCTGTGTGAGTGAGCCATTCAGGGCGGCGAAGAAATAATCTCTCCATCTTTGGAGCTGCTCCTCGTCGCTGCACAGCAGCCTTCCATCCGCACTCTTAACGGCATGCTTTTTAGTAGAGTGTTTTCCCGAGAGCTGTTTAGTAATTTGGTACAGCACTTTACTGTTGCCTGTGTTTGCCGCGTTTTCCGCTAATGTTTAATACTTTTGATTAATTTTTTTATAAGCAAGTTATTTTATTAAGAAGTTATTGCTTATTAGAAAAACAAAATAAGAATTTTTAAGAATGCAATTACAGAAGAAAATCATTGTGAATACAAGTTAAAATTGTATCTTTATCTTCTGATGTCGAACATTCAGAGCTATAGCCATTAAAAGAAAATACTGTGACTAATTTTGGTGTTCTAAGGCTTATAACTTCTTAATTATTAAATTTACCCAAAAATATCTTGCTAATATATTGTAGATAATTTAATTATAAACAAAAAGTGCCCTTGCAAATTTTCTGTAAGATGTACTATTACGGAGATATATAATGGAAAAATCATTTGCGCACCTTTTCCAAGATGGCGGCCAAATTGGGGGGAGGGGTGGGTTAGAATCCCGAAAACTCAGATTTAAGCTCACACTGACCCCCCCTACACATCCCAAAAATAAAACCTTGTCCCGCATTTTTGCAATATTGAAGTACCGTTTCCATGGGCTAGTGCTGGACGTATGTGACCCCTTAAAAAACGGAGGGGCAATTTTGGGCAGCGGATTTTTTTTGGAGGTGAAGGAATACACCTTTACCAACAACGCCCAGCAAGTTTTCCAGTGGAGCAGAGTGGAGCAATATTACTTTTTGTCCAATATATATCGCATTCTTACAATCCTAATTCATAAAAAGCACGTGTAATAGATGCTTACTGTGTATTATATACTTGCCATTAATATACCCATAAAATAGTGCAATTTTTTTTATACTCTACATACCTTCCAAAGATTGGTTACTTAATTTTTTATAGCGTTTTGAAAACGTTAACCTTTTTTCACAATATTAACGTTTAAAAATAAGCAAAAAGAGTAAAGTAGCAACTACAATTTCTCAGTCCGTAGATAAAAATCTAACTGATTGCTCACTATGGGAAGTGTCCTCGAATCATCCCCCCTCCCAAAAAAAACCGCAATCTATAAACTTTTTTTTTAGACTTTTGGCCAGCTTTTTTGGATTTGGTCCCACTGTGCATCGGCAGCAGTACAACCTAATACCTATAGTCCTTGGTATTTTCCTACATTATGTATGTTTCCTTGCTCGTTTTTCGTTTTTTCTTCATTGGCAGCGGAATATCTTTGCCTTGCTCTTCGCGACGAATAATTGAAAGTCAAATTTTTCTCACAAATTACTCAATTTGCAAATTTTTGTTCCTAAGAACGAATTTTTGTTTGTCCCTCATGTTTTCACTCGATGTGTTTATTTTTGCGAAAATATGACGTTTTTAGAGCAACATCTGATTCAACTTGATGACGAATGAAACTGCTCTGACCATAATCTTCTTGAAGCTGTCGTCACTTAAGTAATGTAGACCAAGTATCAAAAGGCTCAACTGTATTACTTTTCCACTTTTGAGTCCAGCATCCTTTAATAATTCATTTGATAATATCGACTTTCTGCAAAACTTTCCAGACATCCTCCAAAACCGGAAGGACATATTAAAATTCCATTCCAGCAAAACTTTCCCGATGGCTATCTCCCACATCTCCGGGCCTTGACATATTATTCCATCAGCAAACCATCGCCTGGTTTGTCGTTATATTCCTGCCAGGCCGACAATCGTTTCCTCGATCCAGGACTGTTGTCTCTCCACATCATGCAGGGGATGCAAATGGACATGCATATCGAATCATTGCACACATATGACGTGGAGCTTCACGCAAAGTCTACTCAATCACGAATCCTTGGGGGACTTTAAGGAATGCACTGTATTCGCACGTACTCCTGCGGCTGATTGCGATTCCACGTTCGTTTTCCATCAGATAAAGGAAACGTTAATCCCTAGAAACGAATGAAAGTTAATCCGCATCTGCACTGGGGAACATGCTTCACGATGACCCCAGGTCAGCATGTGAACAGCACACGTGGACATCCCTGGGGATATTTTTCTAAAGGTGTTGTTCGAGGGCGGGGGAGGTCAGGCTGGGCTTATATAAGTGCGGAGATGCTTGATACACACAGGTATCGATGAATTGCGTGTGCAGCCTTTCTGGATGGCACGTAGATATCTCAAGTGATGATTGCAGGATTGGTCCTGGCGGTGTGGTCACCAACGTGGCCAGCTTATTGATAGCATGCTTTATTTGTATATGTGGTGGTTGTGTTAAAGGATTCAATTGGTTTATGTGGAAATATCCGCTGGGGATTTGATAAGGCGTGCCAGTAATAACAAAAGTATGTGACTGAGGGTAGTTGAACTGTAGCTTTACTCCCAAGGCGTGTTGGGTTAAAGTCCCGGAGTTTCGCTTTAAAACAGAAAAATCCCAAGAAATGTAAAACCAACTATTTTGAGCTAAAACACAAATTTTGATCGTTTCGTTTGTGTGCCTATAAAAAAGTAATTTGAGTTTATAGGGTTTTACTAATCCGATTAGTGAAGCATCAGCAAAACACAATTTCTGCGGCAAAATCTGCTAAAAATATTTCGATCAGCTTCGTCCGAACGGGAAATTCCTTAGCGCTTATTGAAAAGCAATTTGAAGTCCTGCTCTTAAAGACGATAATTAAATTTAAACATTTTTCCAAAATATAAGAATGTTTTTCGTTTTGTAATTTCGCATTTCACGTGAAACACTCAAATCAGTTATGGCGAATTATGTCATTATTTGTGGTGTTTTTGTCGTGAAGAAAAAATTCTTTTGTACTGTAATTGCACTTGTACAATTTCCATTTTTCGCTTTGAAGAAAGGTGGTAACATAAATTTGTGCAATTTCACTTTTCTTTCAAGGCAGCTTGTAGAGTTTGATTTATTATGATAAATCGTTGTGAATTTGTGATGGTATTTGAATGAAAAACACTTTGTATCTGTGTTATTTTTCTTAGATTTTATACATTTTAATATAAGAACGTCTTATATAATGGATGTCAAGTTCATGCTTGTTGATAGGTCGGTAATATTAAAGAATTGTGTAGGCGGTCGAAGTAATAAATACAGATGGAGTTTTCGACAACGTTTTCGCCCGGGCTCTGCCAAAGTAAGGTTTAAACAACAGCTTCTGAATATGGGCCCTATGTTGAAAATTTGCAAATTAATGGCCAAGAAGAAGAGGTTTTGCAGAGGATACAGTAGAAAAAAGATGTCCATAGGTAGGAGTATTCTTTTTTTCGCACCTGTGATTGCTTGTTACAAATGAAATCCTAGAAAAACTTAATGTTTCACACAGAAGGCCAAGTACTTTGATATGATGACTTGTTAAGAGGTCAAACCTCTGGTTCCTGGTAGCCTCTATCAGGAAGAACTTCATTTTATCCGCAACCTGTTCTTTTTTTACAAGGGGAAAGTGATAACAGAACTCAAACTTAAGGCCAACTTACTTAAATCTTTGTTGGTCACCAACTCTTCCTTATCCGATACTATCATGCCACCTTTCACCACCGCATATTCTAATCACTCAATAGATGGTAGCTTCTTGAGGATTCATGAGGTATATAAGGAGTTGACATCAATAAACCCACTGGCCATGATAATGTACCACATATTGTCATTAATAAATCTACCTTACCTTTGACTAAGCCTCTGCCCGAACTTTTTGCACTTTTACACTATTCCGGAGCTTATCTAGGTTCTTGAAAACTAACTTCACCCGTAGGTCATACCAAAAAGACAAAAACGGTGACTACAACTACGGTCCAATAAAAGGAATTCTTCTATTCTATCCTTTTATAGACGACCATCAAAAAAACATTTGTGGAATGTCTTCAGCCCAACCATCTTTTCCGCGACAAGCAGGAAAGCTTTAGTCCAAATAAACAGAGCACTTCAACCAAGGCTTTCGACAGAGTCTAACTTATTGCACAATTTTTTTTATTTGACTATATTTGCCTCCCAATAAAAGGCTAGACACTTACTAATAGAACAACTCGAGTGTCGAGAAACCATCTATATTCATTATACCCCAATTTATATGCAAATGTAGAATTCAACGAATTGTCATCATACGTCTCTGTCATCATACAACACGTGGGCTTTGTAGAAATTCACATAACAAAAAGTTACTTTCTGTGATAAATGGAAATTCAAGTACCGATTATGCAATGCACTGAAGAAAAATTGATATAACCTTTCTGCTGTTTTTCAAGGAAAAGTTAACTCAAAAACTCTGTCTGTCCGTCCGTAACCCACTTCCATTCCCAGGATTGAAATTCAATCGTCTGACTAGAAGCTCGTTATAATGGACGATTTACTTCTAGACCCAGTACAGCATAACTCATGAGAAACTCATACACCAAGCTTCTTTTCGTACCCAGCTTTGCTTAAACGGTTCAAAACAATTTGGTGGCATATGCCTAGCTTCATAATCAATAACAGTTTGGTTGTGGCTCAGCCGGCTGCTAACATCCAACAGTAAAAAGCAAGGCTCACTGGCTCCTCCTCATGCCTCTTCTAGACCACCCTTAACCTATCGTTTCCTTTTTCTATCTTCGAACTAAGTTTTCTACCAGACATTGCACCATGAAGTAAACGACATGACGGACTGGTAGTGTAAAGGTTGATACCTAAGCTTGTAACGGTGGGTTATAAAATTTATTTTGGTTGGGAAATTTTTTTCAAAATCACTTTGTAGGTAATGGGAAAATTTAAACGAGGGATGCGAGAACAAAAAAAAAATAATTGAGTAGTTCAGGAAAAAAATTAGTCAGGAGTGGAGTTCAGGAAAAATTAGTCAGCGAATGGGTTTATGTTTGGAATATGTACAGTGAGTCAATAAAGTTTACGTACACCCATGAAAATTTTATAAAATAAGCTTAAACGATATCTTTTTCAAAGTAAATGTGTTTTTTTCTTGCTATATGTTTAACATCTAGGTTTTAAGAATATATTTCCAAAAAACAATTTTTTTTTTCAAAGTAACAATAAAAAAATTAACAAATATTCAAAGAAAAGTCTAAAAATGACATTAAAAAAGTTTACATACACCATTCAATATTTCATTTAGAATACCAGAAACATGGAGGAAGTAGTGTGATGGTTTGGGGGTGTATGAGTGCCTCTGGAGTAGGAAATTTAGTTTTTATTGATGGAATAATGGATAAATTTACATACCTTAACATCCTTAAAAACAATCTTCATTCCAGCGCAGTGGTTAGGTCTCGACAGGACGAAGTTTTATTTTCAACAGGATAATGATCCAAAGCATTGTGCTTACATTGTTAAGGAATGGATTTTATATAAGGTACCAAAACGGTTACATACACCCCCACAATCACCAGACCTGAACCCAATAGAGCATTTATGGGAATTACTCAATAGGCGTATTCGAAGACATGAAATTACCTCCAAAGATACTATGAAAAGAGCTCTTCAAACCGAATGGGAGAAAATCACCGCTGAAGACACTAACAAGTTAGTGCAAAATATGAAATGTCGACTACAGGCGGTCATAAAAGCTAAAGGGTATGCGACCAAATATTAAATTAACTTTAATTTAGTATTTTGTTTAAAGAAATATTACTGTAATTTAAATTTTTCCATAGGTGTACGTAAACTTTTTTAATGTCATTTTTAGACTTTTCTTTGAATATTTGTTAATTTTTTTATTGTTACTTTGAAAAAAAAAATTTTTGTTTTTTGAAATATATTCTTAAGACCTAGATGTTAAACATATATTAATAAAAAAACACATTTATTTTGAAAAAGATACCGTTTAAGCTTATTTTATAAAATTTTCATAGGTGTACGTAAACTTTTTTGACTCACTGTATGTGAGTTGAGGACCGGACTCTCAAAAAAAAAGAAACTTATCTCGTGTAAATGTAATACGGTTAAAATTATAAAAACAGGAGAGGAAAACAAGAACAACCTAAAGTGTATCCGGTGCTAATAAAATATAATTACTCGTTTATGGAGGTGAAGCAATCCGACAAGGAGGTAAAATTCTGTGTGGCCGTGTCCAGCAAGGATACCCCGAAACCAGTTGAAAGCAGTCGCAGATCTAATCCAGTCTATGAAAATTGAGATTGCCGTCCTGGTGCAAAGCAGACCAACTTAGGAGAATAGTGATAAAGGAAACACTAGTATCTGAAGATTATTGGTAACCCATCCTATAATTATTTTTATGCAAAAAGTTGGGAATTTAGGGTATTAGGAAGAGCGCAGGATTAATTCTGGCCCATTGGAACAACGCCCGAAATAATTGTCCGAGACGGGGAACAATCCTGAAGGATTTTTGAGCTTAACTAGGTACAAGAGGAAAAAAATTATTACGCATTTGTGTTGGTTGCGCATAGCTAGTGGTATCCTAGATGTGATAATGGAGTCAGTAACCGGCAGAAAGTATTGACTAAACTAACTGGCGCCGGCATTTTCCATTAGGGTCTTCAGAGGAGGGATTTCCAATTTGATATGGTTTTTTTTCTATTTACTATACATATTTTGAATATTTTAATTGTTTTGTCTTTGTGACTGCAGTAATTACATTATTTTTTTATATTAGAATATTAATATTTACAATTATTAAATTATATTGAATGCATAAATTTCACTACACTATTCATCTTTTACACTCTAATTCTTGGCTCTGGGGAGCATTTTAACTTGTGTTGTGGTTATAAATGATTATATATGTTCTTGTTTAGCGTTGTAAAAAGACATCGAACTGGCCAGGTCGACGTGTTTATGTTTCGTTAATTTACCCTATTCTCATTGTACGAGATAGGGCTCTCAGAGTTTGTACGGTTTCACTCGACTGTTATAAATTATTAATTTTCAGTTATACCGAATTCTGTATCCTCACACGATACAAACACATTTTTTTGTTGAACACCTTTTTGTGTATTTTAAATATAATTTAATTTTAATAATATTGTCACCAGTTCTTTTAATAGGCCTTATGGCCTAAACAGTTAAAAATAACTTCCAGGATGGTTGGGCTGGTTTCACTCTCGGGGCGTTTCTCGTGGTTGCATATTATTTTGTTTTCCAGGTCTGCTTGGGTATCCACGATGGCGCTCGTTGAGGAGCGACCATGGGCGAAGAGAGACATGTAGAGGAACTCGAAACAACATTTAGGTGAGTGGTGAACCATGATGCATATAGGCCCGGCCACACACCCCACGACCCCCCCCCCCCCGGCGAGCTAGCGAACTCCGTGTGGCCGGCAGCATATCCCCCTAACATTAGGATCGGCGGTTGGGGAGGATAGGAGTCCCGATTGGTTTTATGTTTGGGTTTGGCTTTTAGTCAGGCTTTTCCGGGCTTCTGGCTGAGAGGGCAATACCTCGCATAATGGCGCCCAATATACATATAGTCGCGCCATTATGCTGTTACAAGCTGGAAGAGTCTACCACATAAAAAACAAGTACACAGTACCGATTTTTTCAACAAGTACACAGTACCGATTACGCAAGTTTCTTCTCGTTGTCGTAGT
The DNA here is from genome assembly GCA_949987705.1 of Thereva unica. NCBI lineage: Eukaryota > Metazoa > Arthropoda > Insecta > Diptera > Therevidae > Thereva > Thereva unica. Next base: position 38,670,737 of record OX465281.1, read on the forward strand.
AATATTGCAGAATATACCCCAATTATCCTTTAAGGTCTGCCGCACGCCCCGCCGTTGCAATCTGTGGCTGCATTCGGTAACGTCATTTGCAGGGCAGTAGACGCAACTCATTCGTTCGGTATTGCAGTTATATGTTCGGAATCGTCAAATTTGCAGCGCTTGCTTGTAAAACTATTCACTTCTGCAAACTGTATCAGTCAATTTTGCAACCGACGCAGTTGATTGACGGTCATTTGACGATACCGAATGCAGCCTGTTTGGAACTTTAAACCGCGTTTACAACCCAAAGTCAACACGAAAGTGCACTTTGAAGCAAAACATAATTGATACGAATTGATTCAGGGCGCGTTAAAACTGGTATCATACGAAGACTGGAATTTCATGAAAAGCCAGAGTACCTATAGCATACCTAATGGACTTTAAGAAGGCTTATATACCGATATGCTTGAATGTTGCAGGTGTTAAATCCCGTTGTGGGTCCTATAAGTCAATCCACATGGGATCCCCATTAGGCAGTGGGTCTAGCCTTATAGGAGCGCTACCTGCACATACCGCATTGAGGTCATTTCCTTCAACCAAGGCGTAGTTTAATCTTTTTCCTTCTCAACATAGCATTGCTTTTGACAAGATATTTCTTTGACGTTCAATTTTCCTATCAAAAGAACAATATTGATTCCCTAAAGCTATGAATTGCTTCCATGCCATTAATTTTTTCGGCTTTTTCTCTGCCCTTTCATCACCTACTAGGACTAAAACTTATACAGGACTAAAACTTATACAAAATATATTTCAATACCTTGTGTATGTAATATACATATACATATTCTAGTCTTTTTTTTTGTAGACAGGAAAAAAATCCATTCACGCTTCCTTTGGCAATTTTTTACCCATCCACGATTTCCGACAAGGATACCGCATTAACAATTGTAATTCGGCATCGTTATGATCGGTGAAATTCTCGTTTGTTTTTGTAAATTTCATCGGGCGTAAAAAAAAATTATATTTCTCTATTTAATATGCAACATCTGGACCCCCCGAAAATAACGCATGTTCATTATGTTTTTGGGGATGATAAAATAATAATGGAATTTTCACACACCTCCACTCCTCGTCCTGGTCAGATGAGGATGAAGAAATACACATGCACATTAAAATCGATTTTTGAAAGAATTTTTCTGTTTTTTTTTTGTGTTAAATTTGTGTGTATGTGTGTGCGATTTTCATTTCTGCATGAAATCATAATCTGTAGCCTGTACCAAGTGTATTTCACCCGGTATGATTTTCATATTTCATTCATCTAACAAGTTTTTCAGCAACGTTGTCATTTGTCATGGCCATAGAAAATGCAGATGTTAGAACTCATTCGCACAGACAGGTTACATACTAAGCCCCATAAGGACAATGCTCATCCTTCTATTAAATGGAGCGAGCGACAGGGAGAAAAAAAAATCCCCAGAAATTTTCAATTCCAGGTGAAGTGCACACCTGAATACACCGAGCGCACATGGTACACCCCTCCACCTACATAGAAGCAAGTATCATTTGCCATACGGAATCGATATTTTTGTCATTAGAAACATTAAATTGCATGAAGGTGAAATCAGCCGACTGGTAACGGCCTCATTATGCTCGTGATATTTGCCCCACCATAGAGCCTGTATTTAGAAACCTCCCTGCGGGTATCCTCTTGTGCCATAAAGGACAGGCAAGGCGAGGCAGTTCGAGGCAGAAAGGGAGCTGCAGGACGCGCCAGTCATATCCCCGGAAATAATTTCCTAGCCACGAATGAAGTTTGCCTTTTACAGTTTACATCAATGTGGAATCACTTAGCAAGAAATAAAAGAGGCCAACCAATGAGCCATAGAAAAGGCAAATTGAAAATATCCACCCTAGAGCAAACGTGCCTGGGTGCACTACCCCCTCCCTCTTTTCACCTCTGCTACTTAACAGAGCTTGCTATTCCAAAATGTGGTCTTTGAACGTTGGGGAGCGGAATAACTATTTCCCGTTCCGGATAATACGAGCACTAAAATCCTCGCTACTTGTACCGCCATAACACCTGATACTCCAGAACGGTTCGTTCAAAGAGCCTTTTCATTACTTTGTCGAATGCTGGACAGACTGGATTCGTACGCCCTGGCACAAGTAGCAAGCAGACTATTAGCACCAAGATCTATCTACTAAATGAATTTCTGTAGCTGTGCTAATTGAAATGCAGCGAATAATTTCCTCATTTCGCAGTAATGGAATGTGTGCGCATCATTGCCATGCCGAGATGTGTGATGGACGTTTGAATAATGCAGTTTCAGTGTCGAAGCTCTATAATGTTGAATATGCGGTCGGGCACCATCATCGGGGGTGGAATTCTGAATTAATAATCCGCACTATTGTCTTACACCCGATTTAACATAAATGCACACGATTATACCTTTTACCGGGGCATCGTTTAATATTCATTGTGTCGCATCTGGCGCTTCCTATCAGCAATTTACATAAAGGGTTAACATTATATGCCTTCCACCCCTGCTTTCGGTTATATACACAAAATTTTACGCATTTTTTTTTGGTGTGTTGTAATTCAGCAGGGGTTCAGTTGATTTCGATGAATTTCTTTAACATTTCTTTTACATTTATTGATGTTCGCCTTAAACCAGGTCGAATTTTTATTACATCGCCTTATTTATAAATTTTCGGTGGTGGTTTTGTAACAGCCAAGTCCTTTTCTTGGGGATCCCCTGCTGGTCTTAAGCCCATACAAAGGAGGGCGACCTAAGGGCAACGGTTATTATACGAATTCCTAGTAAAATCTGTAAACCAAACTCATACCCTGGGGGATATAAATATTTTGATACCGGTCTTCCTGGTAGAGGGTTAGGCAAGAGGTCGACAACCTTTCCTAGGAAACGATGCTTGTTAAGTAATCGACAAGTCAGCTTCGAAACAGTCGGGATTTACGGCAAAGACCTAGCAATGGCGCAGGCTTAGTGATTGAGAAAATTATGATATAAAATTCGTTAGAAGGAAAGTCAGGGAATTATGTAGACCTGAAACAATTAAAGAAATGATAGAGGAACTTAGACCATGCAGAATGCATATCGCTGGGCTGCAAGAACTAAAATGGGCAAGTAAGTAGCACTCCAAGATCCGAGAGACGCTACTTTTACAGGGGCAATATTGGCTCCGGAACAGGCTTTGGGGGAGGTTTCTGTATGTTAAAACCTCTAACAAACAACACCTTTTCACATGTGTCAGTTAATGGTGTAGAACTATTGGCTAACCCATTCCTAAACATCTTAGTTGATCTTCTTCTTCTTTAATCCGTTAGCTGGCGGTCCGAGCAGGGTCTCGAACTATATTCACGATTAGTTTCCATTCTTTCCGGTTGTTGGCGACGTCTCGAGCCTCAGTAACTGAAATCGCTCATTCTTTAGGTCCCCCTTGATATTTTTTAGCCAGGTTTTATTCGATCGCTGGAATCTCCAGCCTGCGAAACGGTCTCGACGTTTTTGCATTTCTTATTCGATCAGTGTCTGCCCATCGCATCTTTGTCTAACTGTCTCGTTTCGAAGGCGATCGTGGAGTGAGACACCGATTTCAATTTTTGTCGAAATTCTTTGTTTAATCTTCGGTCGACGTGTTTCATTTGCATCCGTTGATCGACGAAGTCCCAGACAGCTGTCCGAGACCCATAGCTGAGTCCGTTTACGGATGGTGGACATAACTTCATTGCACACTTCACAATGGACTCCGATAATTGCCTTTCTTCTACATCGATATCGTCCGGTATTGCGAAAGCCGCGAATTTGTTGGATAGTGTCATTTGAAACACTCGTCAAAGGCTATAACAAAGACGTAAACTAGGCACGATAACCATCCACAATCGCGTTTGCGCTTGTTCGCAGATGTTCACGGCGTGAGTCTGAAGCCGCCTTAAATCACAAACACATTGCCACGACAGGAGTAATGGCGGCCGCCTGCAAGAGAATTTCCCATATATTTAATTTCGCCGTACCCTCCTGCCCACTGTGTTAGCACATATGGTGGTCCGTGTCACCGCGCCATTCTATTTGTGCTGTTTAGGCCAGTTTCACACACATGACTTGAACAGCTAGAACCCGTGAACGCGAGTTTGCATGGTTTTCACACCCAGTTCGCGCCTTGTTTTCCGATTTGAATAAGAGATAAGACGTGAATTCTGAGTGTTGAGCCGGCTTAAAGTGTTCGTTGAGGCCACGAAAATTTTAGCACTTAACAACCTATGCTAAACAATTATGTGATATTTACCGAGACCCCCCTCTCCCCCACGTAAGATTGAGATACGGCTCGACTCCCTCCCCTTAAATGCCTCACGCAATTAATTGACGACCCCTTTTTTCAAGCGGATTTCATTGCATAACTACTACAAGTACTATCTACTCATATGTTGAAGCAAGAGTAGGTGCAAGTACTCACGAGTAAGAAATAGTAGAAATTAGAAGAAAAGGAACGCAGCTATTTATGAGGAGTTAAGTGATGCAATCACTTCATTCATTTCTAGTATGTTAAGGAGTCAGAAATTTATAACTATTGATAAGAGAAATTTTTGGCATTGCTAATAATCTTAAGAAATATACCCATCTTTTATTTACAGTTCCCATTTATAATTGTTTTGTTTTAAGTCTGTCTAATTCAATGGCCAGGAACTGCATAAGACCTCAATGTCTGATAGGAAAACAGCATATTATACATCAAAGTAAAAATTGCACAAATCCCAGACTTTAGCAGCTCGAATTTGTTACTAATTGACTTCCAGTTGTTTGTCTTTGGACCATTTACTAAATGGTGTATGCTAAAGACAGTAAACCACATTGGATTTTTTTTGATTGTCAGGTTTCTGAAACGCTCTATCTATAGTTAGTAAAAAGAGCCCAAAGTAACTACTAGACGGTCCCTACCTCTCCCACAGTCGTCTAGCTTCAAGTGGACGGATGCCCTGCAAACCTACTAAGTACAAAAACCGGCGGCAAACTCCGCTCCATCCCAAAATCAATACTTTCTCCTTCCACCGCTTGAAAGGGCAGTCGCCATTGTCTCTTGTGGCCTAAAATTGCGTTTTTTCCCTTTCGTTGTTTTTTTTCGCCCAATACTTTTCCGCCCAATACTTTTCCGCCCAATACTTTTCCGCTTCCATCGAACTGCAGTTCGAGATTAAAAATGTTTGTTCGATCGATTTTCGTCGTCCACTCGTAAAGGGAGGGCGCTCGACGTGCACACGACTGACAATGAGTGAGTTTCTGTGGCAGTGGGGAATGCCACAGAATGCTGCCCCCGGGGTCGGATTACACAACCGCCGCCAAATGAAGTTTGGGGCCAGCACCGCCATTGGCGGAAAAGTGGATCGAGGAAGCCATTAGTCAGGCGAAACAAATTTCGTGATTGACACGTCTTTAACGTTCCTCAAATTCCGGATTCCGGGGGCCCAGAGCCCAAGGAATTCGCCTCGCGCTGTATTCTGTTTGTTGTGATGCCCTTCTTCAGTTCTGGCCACCGAACGGGCGACATTTTTAGTACTTCTCTCCTGGCCATTACGAGATTGGCGGACGTCAATGGACGTGATTTGATTTTCGGATTAGGCTTCGTGGAACAATCGCTGTCCTGGCGCTATTTATAGCGCTCCGGCTCCCCGATTTGGGGCCACTTCATTGTCTTTTGATGTCTCTTTTCTGGCAGAATGATACCAGAAATCAATGCAAATCGCTGGCAACAAATCCCAATCTGTGTGCCCGACTGAAATGCTGGGACTGTTTTGCGAGGCGCTCAGGTGAACAAGGTGTGAACTCAGGTATATATTGGTTCACCGTATGCTGTTCAACCCAGATTGATGCCGGTAGTTTAATGACTCGATCGAAAGCGATAAAATATTAGTGTTGTAGGTGAAATAAAATTTTTTGATCCCTTTGCACATAAAACAGCACACAGCACAGCGAAATTAGGACCTCGTAAAATTAATAACGTTTAGAAACTGCTCGCACCTTGTAAAAACTGAACTCCTACCTCACACACATGTGGCAATTACGACCGCACACACACGGCGGCAAACACCATTTAATGCCGGTGAGAAGTATAAAAATTTCCACACCAAACTCATAACGTTAGCAATAATCTCGAGGAGGCTTTGATTAGAAATTCAGCGTGGTTCGGCGATGATTAAGAATCGTTTAACCTGCGAATCTCACCTGCGTACGATATTGCTGCGACGAGACCTTCTGGCGCCTGCCTTAGCGCCAGTGTCGAGATTGTAATAAACTTTCAAAACGGAGTAATTTTGTGTGCTTTTTGTAGTGATATTGACTTTGCGTATCCGTTTCCTCGACATCTGCATTAATAACATTTAATATCCTTTTTTCCGAGGTGGGGGAGTGTGTATCGCCGATAAAATGTTCGCCCGTATGTGTAGCGAGGGCAACCTTACGTTTTCGCCCCGAATCTGCATTAAAATTTTATTTAGGCGCCGTTTTGAGGCGAAATCCGGTGGCGGCCCAAGGTTTTGTGTGTGCGATACTCTCGCCTCGAGTTGTGACTGAAATCGTAAATATGAAAATCTTTGCTGCCTTCTTTCAGGAATGTTGGAGAGAATATTTGAAGTAGTAATAGTACTTTGGCATTTTATGTGGAGTACATGGCAGTAAAAAATGTTTTTAACATCACAAAAAGACTTCTTGTAGCACCGGGCGTGACTTCAATTTATGAGAAGTCTTGAAGTAACATAAATTCGGCGATGAACGAACTTTTAATATTTTGTAGGTAAATAGTCCAAACTTTGAAATCATATTGGTTCAACAATAATTCGTTTAAATGTCTGGTGTCCCAAAGAGACAGAATATGGGGAATCCCGGTAGCATCTGTTTTTACGTTTTTTTTACAACTTGCTTCCTTGAAATTTTTACACTCATTGCCTAATGTCCAAATAGTCATCGTGTCGTAACATTCCTCCTTTCTTAGAAAACAAACTTTGTAATCCTAGTTCGGCATGTCGTTCAGCTCATAGTGTATGGTAAGAAGCGCCTAGCCCAGGGGTTGGCAACCCAAATACATTGGCTTGCCACAAAACAGATAATTAAAAATACTGCACATTAAGCGTGCCCAAAAAAATACACAATGCATATGAAGATAATTTTATTTGCCAAGTACAAACTTTTCACAAAGCAACTGGTCCCATTCACCTACAGGACGCCGGTAGGCCGTAGTCTTTCAGGCTAGGTCTGCAGATACGGCCCGATGAAGGCTACACATTACTCAGTCTGACTGAGGGATGAGGACTTGAGGGATCCGCCTGACGGGCCGTGGACTGTAGTGATGAGCAAAAATGGTCTTGTCCTTGCAGTCTTGTCTTGTTCTTGCACATTTTGCAAGAACAAGAACAAGACTTAGTTATACTTGCAAGAACAAGAACAAGACAGACTGAAGAAGAACAAGACAAGAACAACACTAGATTAGTCTTGTCTTGTTCTTGCGTTTGCTCATCTCTATTGTCGAGTGTTCCTGTCATTCAATGGGCAGAGTTTTCTTCAGGACTCGTGAAGTGTACAATTGCCTCAAAGAGAACGATTCCAATTAATCCGCTGGCCTCGATAATATCCCCCCTATGGTTCTTATAAAATATGCTTCACCTTTGGCTAAACCTCTGCGCAAACTCTACGCCCTTTCATACTACTCCGGAGCTTTCCCTGACTCCTGGAAACTGGCTCATGTTCAGCCTATACCGAATAAAGATGGCCTTAGCGACCGCTTTAACTACCACCCAAGCAATCACTGCTATTCTCACCAAAATCATGGAGGCAATAACAAACAAAAAGCTTATGGAATATCTTGAATGCAACCAAATATTGGGCGATAAGCAGTACGATCTAAAAGATCTACTGGCGACCTCCTTGTGTGCTTAACTGAGCACCTCTACTAAAGCATTCATTGTTTTGGTGAATCTGGCCTGGTTGCTCTTGATATCTTCAAAGTTTTTGATAGAATATGGACCCCCGCTCCATTGACTAAACTCCAAGCCATTGGTATTAACTTTCTTCAAAAGAATTGAATTGAGACTTTACTTTTTAACCGTTCAATGAAGGTAGTATTGGACAGCGTCGAATCTAATCCCCACACCAAAATTCAATTCAATCACCAGCTCTCTTCCTAGTTTTTAAAAAGGACCTACTCTCAATCCCACCCAACTCACTTCACAACTTTGCCAATGACAGTACTCCGTGTTATTCGTAAAGCTTCGATAAAGCAAGAGAAAGCTTGTGATTCATTAAAAGATGCAATCTCTTTCTTCAGTGGTCGTCCAGGGCTATAATCTACAAACCCTACATTCCGCCCCGCTTCGAATTCAACTCGTACCTCTAGGCAGGAGCCACCAGCACCACCTTATCGTGGCTATACAAGGTGCAAAACTCCACTCTCCAACTCATTAGCGACGGCGCCGCTTGCTCCACAATTGATTCAATAAGCCACCGTAGGAATGTAGCGGCTCTGGTGAAATTATACCGCATCTATCACAACGACTGTACCATCGAAATATATAACTTCCTGCCTACACGGCCCGCATCCAAAGACTAGCCCTTTCACGCAAACAACAGTTTAGAAATTCGTTCTTTTCGAGAACAACTCAATTGAGGAACAAACTCCCATAGTCAGTATTCCCAAACTCATACAACATCGAAGAGTTCAAACGCAAGGTTCATCTCCATCTCCTCATGCACCCCCCAGACTGCGGTCTTATCCTTTCTCTATCCTTCGAACTAAGCTTGCTACCAGAGATCTGACCATGACGTGTACGACATGACGGACTCGTAGTACAAAGGGTGACACCTGGGCTTAGACTTACAGAAAAAAGACCAAAATGTTCTCTTTATTAAGATCGGTTTACACGCAGAGATTTTCTTGTGCCAATTGGCTTGTGCAAGTCAATTTGCACAAGTGAATCATTGCGTGTAAACGCAACTTTTTGGCTTACGCAAGCCAAAAACTTTGCCTTGTGAAAAATTTGTGTTCATAGAAAATCGGCTTGAGGTTAGTGTTTTGGCATGAGCGTCTAAATGATGTTCACGCTTCATCTAAAACCCTCAGCAGGTTCTTTGGTGAATGGTGTCTTTCGATCATCTGCTCCTTCTACCTTATCATAATCAATACAATATAATAATCGTGTCAAATAAGCAAAAGGGTACTCCCTTTTTTTTAAGTAGAACGAAATGGCTTAATATTTTTGGAACAGTTTTCACTGTTTATTCCCACCAATTGACTTGCACAAGCAAACCGTTGCGTGTAAACCGGCCTTTAGATAGAGTTAGCTGCTGTTAAAATTTTGGTACCAAAAAGTCAGGATTCATTCTCGTAACATTCTAGTGTACAAGAGAGCATCGCTAAGACAAGCTGCAACCCCCAGAACCTATTTCCAATTTTAACAAAACCAAGACAACAACCCTAAAGGTAGTTATGGTAATTGAAGACAAGTCTCTCCACAACACAAACAATTACTTCCATAAATGCACCCTTTTTCTTCTCCCCCCCTCCCATTACATACATATTTTGCAATCAATGACTGAAAATAACAACCCTTCAACCGATATGTCCCAGCCAATGAGATTCAAGCATCACAAGGTATATTGTAATTGAGTGCCCTTTTGTAAGAAAGGCAGCAAGGTTCTGACATGGACTCAAATTCATTCACCCCCGCTCCAAATGAAAACTCTTGTTACGGTTGGCCACACACAAACGCTCCGCATTCTTTTGAACCTAGCGAGAGAATATTTTTGTGCGTTACCAGAGGAGTAGAGATTAGGAATTGCTCAGAGTCACCCCTGAGGCTGAGAATGGATATTTTATACGTAGACTGACTGACGGCGAAGGGTGGGGGGGTTGGTCTTGTTGGAAATTACTTTCTTGAAACAAACATGGACAACATGAGGGTTTCTTGAACAGCTCGAGGAAATTTTCAGGTATAATCCTCTCTACTACCTATGCTTGATTTTGATATCCTGGAAGTCATCTGGAAGCAATCAAGCCCTTAGACATTTCGGTTTTTGAGTTATCCTCCCCCAGCAGGAGGGGATACAATGTGTTGCGCGTCCTTGTCTTTTCGTTTTGCGTTTTTCCGAACAATTTCCCTTTGAGAGTTTTTTTTTTGTTGGGTTTGGTAGAAGCATACAGCGCGAAATAACCGGTTTCTTTCATATAGAATCACAAGTCACAAACAGCCCCCAAACATCCCCAGCAAGCCCCCATTACATTCCTGGAGATGGAAACTTCGTTCTGGGAAAAGTCTTATAAACATTGATTGAGTAGGAAAATTTCGCTTTTATTTTTCTCTCTCTCTCTCTCGCTTGTAAGGAGCTGTTCGTGAGCAGTCGTGATGCACAGTGCCACAGGATATTCTCTGGCAGGAAAGAAGCCAGAATCCTGGAGGCTACACAAAATTCCAGCATCCTTCGAACTCCTCGGCGTACGTGAAATATGAACACTTCTCTCGGAGTCGGGCTTTGTTCTTACTTTTGGTGTTTGTTCGCACATAGCTGGAAATGAATGGAAGAAAACGAGCAAAAACGAAAAATTATAAAACGATCTGCGGGCTTAATCGGATTACTTTTGGTAGACTGACTAGATATGGAAGCGCGCGGGGGCGAAGGGCTGGGCCTTTGCGGTGCCACAAATCCTGTTCGGTCGACTCTCCCCCGAAGGGTGTATGGTGGTTGGTAGTGCCTTCTCAACACACGGATGGATAGCAAGGATTATGTCAACTCAACTGAATCGCAATTTTATTCTTTTCTTGGATTTTCTAAAGAAGTTCTAAGTTCAGGCTAAGCTAATATTGACCCTTGCGAAAAGGATACCAAGGGGAAACTTTTTAAATTAAGGAGTTACTGTTTGACTTTTAAGGGATCAAAATAATAAAAAAAAAATAAAATTCCAACAGATAAAAGATAATAGAAATATTCCTTGAGCTATATTTAGATCCTCATAAATTCAGCTAAAATGAATTGCAGATTAGAATTTTATGTTCGATGGCTTATCGTTTGTATATCGGCAAGGTTTCATATTTATTTCTGCGTTTTTATTTTTGGGGAAAATAATAATACTCAAAAATACGGCAATGAATTTAATTTTCAGCTTATTTAAACTTTATTTGGTAATTTATTTCTGGATCCTTTAAAAGGGAAAATTCATTTTAAAGTAATCTTCAAGCGGATATAGAAAGCAGCAGAAGTTTACTGTGGATTTTTAAAAGAATTTCGCCAAGTTTTGAGTGAATTTACAGCAGTTTTGCAATTTCCTAAAAGTTTCTTGTTAATGGAAATTACAATTTGCTTTATGGTGTTGGTTGTGAAGTGGTACAGGATAATAATGAGTGGTTGTGAATACACACTTTAGATTTCATTCACCAAGGGAACCGAAGCTTGATAATCTGAGAATCGGAACAATTATTGCATTTAGGGAAGATTGCACTGCGAATGAAATATCTGCCCCTGATATCTTTAATCATATGCACGACTTAATTTGATAAGGCATTAATCCCTTTCTAATTAACTGAAACAAAGCTAAAACAACGAGGATGGAAAATGACCGTAGTACACAAAATACCGAAAAAATTTAATACTAACACTGCTAACTTCAATTAATAAGTCTCCTTCCGAACATAAGAAAGGTGTTCGAAATAGTAATTTATAGATCGTTATCTAAATGCGTTTCCGATCCTCCTGTATGTACCCCCTCGACCCTTAGGAACTATAACTCACTTTCGGTAATTGAAACTTCTCCGCTGTTTATCCAGATTCATCCAAAGGCCATACAGCTTCGGCTCATACCGAAAAAAGGTGACTCCAACAACTCATCTTAACCTATCCCACAATCATTTCTTTTTTCTTCAAAATTATGAAATAATAAACAATTATCCTAAGACCGAAAGTATCTACCGGCGACCTCATGCCTAACTGAATATCTCAACCCCAATATACATGGTTAGTCTGGTCTGGTTGCAACAGATTCATATCTCGTTAGGCTAGCGACATACCATTAGGTTTTTCCCGGACGGTTTTATTCGTGCCAAATGGAAGTCGTTAAGGTTGAAACCGAATCGGTTTCAGAATCGAAAAGCAACCGTAACCAATATTCACTGAGCTAAATGTGTTGCGACATACGATTAGGGTTTTCCCGGACGATCTGTGGAAATTCAGTGCATTGGCGTAGTAGCCGTGCTCAAAGAATTCATAATTAAAGGTGTTTCTTTGGTATAAAATGCTTGACGCAGAACGCTTAATTTTAGAAGAAGAAAAAGACCATGTCTTCCATTAAAAGCAACATAATAATAAGATCTAAATCGCCCCTTTTTTGCCATTGTTTTTACACTTTCAAAATTAATGAAGCGATACCACTGACTTCCAATCGGAAAAAGCTTCTCGTACCTCATATAATCACGGGGACGGGAAAAATCAAGGACGGTTAACCGTACGGGAAAAACCTAATGGTATGGCGCTAACCTAAGGCTTTTGATTTTCATTGTCTTAGTTTAAAAGAATTGGGGCGAGGCTTCTTTCTGATCTCTTAATCAAGGTAGCACTGGATGACGTCGAATCCAAACCGTACATTTTCCCGGTCGGTATCCCACGGGCTCAATTCTATCACCTTTTTGATACAGTAAATGAACGTCGCTAATCTTCTTGAATCTAATTCACATCTTCGTGTGGATTTTATGGCTGATTCGTCTACTAACATTCTAGGCGTATCACTACCAGGAGATTTGGAATGTTAGTCAGCAATCCGGGACAACTTTCCACTTTTATCAGTGTTGGCACTTCGAAACCGCCTTGGCGTAGGTCAACAAGCTGCAAAACTGCCCCATAATACTCATTAATGATGGCACCTTCCTTGACAAGGACGACCTTAATCACTTTTCAATTGGTGCCGAGTCACATTCAGGCGACATTCAGGGCAGCAAAAAGCCAAATGAATAGGCCAAACTAGGAGAATGCTTAGATTAGAAGTCTGTGTGACTGCACGTTTTGTAGGCCAGACCGCTTGAACAGGTCTTGTCTCCGGTCTTTTTTGGAAAGTAGTATATGAAAGCGGAGTTCCAATATGCTCCAGGGGGCTCCCGAATTCTACACCGGCTCTTCTTGCCTTGGCCTTTTCTAACTTAATTGGTATATAAAACTCCCATGAGTATGGTAGGAAGGGTGAGGTGAATCGTGACAGAACCGTCATATCGGGACTAGGCATTATACTACCAGGTGTGTACAGAGCCCAGAGGAGATTGTTAAACGACGCAAAACGTGCAAAAACTACCCACGATACGATAACTTTACTGCTTGGCTTGGTAGGGTCGATCAAACAGGCCTATACCTTTCAAGACAGCTTCCAGTGGTCACCACGAGAAGGTAGTTAAGGCATGCGCGTATTCAGTACCGGCTTTAGGGGTGGGCGAACCCGGGCGACCGCCCGAGAGCGCCATATCCCGAGGGACGATTCGCGATCCAGTAATGTGTTCATTCATTCCACCTCCACAATACAAGACACAACGCCGAATATGCACAGGAAGTAAGCAAAGCTTGTATTTGCAAAAACGTAAAAGACAGCAGCCAAGGGTGCTTTGTTATACATTCTTTTGCAACTATTGTCGTCACTTTCTGGCTGCATTCGGTATTGTCAAATGATCGTCAATCAACTGTGTCGGTTGCGAAATTGACTGATGAAGTTTGCAAAAGTGACTAGATTTACAAAGAAAGCGCTCCAAATTTGATGATTCCGAACACCTGTTTGCAATACCGAACGAATGAGTTGCGTCTACTGCCCTGCAAATGACGTTACCGAATGCAGCCTCTATCAATAAACCAGCCTTCAGGGCCACACGAGCTTCCCCAAAAGTGGCAGATCCCTGTCCCTGAACAGCAATATGGTTTCAGAAAGGGACGATCGACTACTACAAATCTTATGATTCTAACCTTCGATGTAATATGTGATATGGAGAATGGTCATCAAATAGATACGGTCTATCGAGACTTCAGCAAAGCCTTTGATCGTATCAATCACCATATTTTTAGTCAAAAACTACTAAAATTTGAAATATTAGGTCCTGCCCTGGAATGGATTAAATTATATCTCGGCAACAAAACTCTTGGCTATATAAAGAGAAGAGCCCAAGAATTCAATAACGTTCGGGTCGCAAAAACTCATTTCTGTTCGCTCGTCCGTCCAATCCTAGAATATGCCTGTCCGATCTGGGACCTTATATTTCAGTTTACTAGCAATAGGTTGGAATAAGTATAGAAGAAAGCTCTCCTCTTCGCTCTGAGAGACCTACATGACCCGCGTGATTTTTGCAGCTTATCGCCCTACACGGACAGTTACCAGAAGTTGGAACTCATGCTGCTGTTACATGGGAGGGAAGTGCCTATCTCTTGCTTTACTTTGGACAACTTAAACGATAGCGTTAAGTTACAGTTCCTGTCCGATAGAATCATGTTCAATGCAGAAGTTCTACACAATAGATATACAAAAATGCTTCCCTCATCGGACAGAATATGCAAAGAACGAGCTCGTCAATATACATATTAGGGGGCCTCGGTAGTCTAGGGGTAAGGCGCCTGACTACTATCCCCAGAGGTCCCGGGTTCGATTCCCGGCGGTGCCACGGTCCTAGCCTTTCCCAATTTCCCGCCTACATAACTTTCCTTCTTTCTTCTTCCCTCTTTGCATTCCTGATTCCTCCTGTCATAGCCTTCACTAGTTCTCTTCCCCGCTCCACCAAGCGCATGTCATCGGTTGGTTGATGAGATTCAACTCGTTTCAGGAGGCATAACACTCCAGCGAGTTGTTCTCGATGCCCCGATGTCAGAGTCGCGAAATGGTTGGGAGTAGGTGAAATAAAAATACCGCAGCTAGGTTGTGACAGTTCTTTCCTTCACTTCTCTCTCTATTTTCCGACTAGAGCTGCTGTTCGACATTTCAAAAAAATAAATACATGGTCGACAGTACAAAGGGGCCTTCCCTAAGTCTCTAGTGTGTCACATAAAAAAAAAAAAATATATGTTATATACGCTTCTCGCCCAGCTTATAGGCGGTTTCTATACCTCGCCCACTCAATTCCCAAGTAGAAGGGCTCCACGTATCAAAACAAAACTTTTACTGGTGCTCTGAGATAACCAACAATGGCGGAGTTCGTTTTCTAACTATTATCATATAGTACAGGAAAAATAGTAAAAATAGCGGAAATGATTGGGTACAGGCTGAAAATTGGCACGGAGCTTCCTTTTAGGGTTCTTAATAAGGGGTTATAAAGTCTACCGATTTTCTACCCCGGGAACCTTTCTTTCTAGGGGGTTTTAGGGTCAAAATATCTGTTTTTTGCAAATGCATCTGAAACGGTAAGTCCTATCATAAAAAAATGTTCACAAAGTTTGTAGCTCAGACGATTTTCTACAAAAAATGTTGTTATACATTTTCCCGTAGGTATTGCCATTCATGAGATATCACCGTTTTAAAGATTTAAAATATTCATATGAACTCATTCACGACTTGTATAGGTTTTCCGACGTTCAAGTTGGACTACTTTTCTAATTTTTTCAGGGGTCATTCCTGGATGTATTTGGAGGAAAAATGTGTTCTAGATAGGGGACTAACCACTAAGATACAGGGTGCTCGCGAAAAAACAATGTCTTTTTTTGTCATTTATTTAGAGTTGAATAACTCCTAGACCAATTATCGTAAACCAATATACTTAGACTCATCTTTTAGGTCAAAGTGTATTCTTTTATTTGATATAAAGATCAGGAACTTGAGTTGCTCCGTTTAGAAGATATATAGATTCAAAGGATGAGCAAAATCACAATTTTCTTCGTTTTTTAGCATTTTGCTCATGCTTTTAATCTATATATCTTCTTCTCCTGTACCCGACCATTTCCGCTATTTCGCTTTTTTCGGCTTAATTTGACTGTACTAATATTTAATATGCTAACACAATGGCGCGCAAGTTGGCCGAAGACGACGGTACTCGCACTTACCTACTCCAGTAAGTATAATAATCCAAAGGACGATTGTACATAACGAAAGTTCTCATAGAGCACATTCAAAAATGCATTTGGTGCAGGTTCTTTTTTGGTTCAAATTTTACGTCGTATGCCCTTGTGAACAGCTCAGTTCTTAGCCATTTAAATATTTTGGTCAAGTTTGGCCGTCGTGAGTCTGTATGTGCTCCCAATCGGCCAGCGTTCGCCCGTTGTAATATATAATTGGTTAAATTTTTTTTCTGTTTTTAATTAATTATGACATTAGGTCATTTCAAGAGAGTATTGAACTTCCTACCGGAACGTTGATCCAAGTGCCAACATCTACTTAGTTGTGGATGCACCAGTCACCTTTCATCTCAGGACTTCACTAGGGAATTGTCCTGAAGTAATAAGACAACACAAAAAAATTCCAGCTGACAGCAGCAAATTCCTTCCCCGTTTCTTTCGCCCCAGAAAAAACCCCGAAACAAATTCCTTAAAACCGAGACTCCGGTTTGTAATTGTCCAATAAAAACTGTCGTTAGCACATCTATATCGCGTCATATTAAGTAATAGTACAGTTCCTGCACTTGAAAATCGAGCAAAGGAAAAAAAAGAACCTTTTTCCTCAATGGTACTGAGTGCAAATTTTCTTCTTCGCAATTCCCTCTTCCTAGTAAGTAGGTTTATGGTGAACTTTAATACCAGCCGATCTTTGTCCAATAATATCGACAAACAAAAATTATTGAATTCTCCTACTTACTTTTTTCCTAATTGAACTAATTTTGACTATGCACCTCAGGCGATATTTTGCTCCTGTTGTGTGTAAAAACTCATTTGATTAGACGGGGAGCTGGACATCTCATTTCAACTGGCAGTAGGTCTGCTTCACTCTAGCCTATGGGAAGCGCTGCACTCGTTCGAGTATTCCTTGTATGCTCTTTCCAATCAACACACTCTCGTGAAATTTTTGTTTAATTTAATCCGCGAAAATAAAACCAGGTGAAATTTCACATTTTCGATATACTCTCATCTCGTTTCAACACTCAAACACAATTCCTTCTAGCATCATAGAATGAAACAGACTGATACGAACTTTTTCAATTATTTCTTCAGCCAAATTCGAACGTTTTTTTTTTTTCGTTGAATTTTATCTAAAACTTTCTGCGCTGGCCTTTCTGCTTCGTCCAAGTTTAATTTTCGCAACTGCGACCCACGTAAATTCTGGTCAGTTTTAACGGTCTTGATTCACAGTCCCTAAATTTTCAATTCTGACAGATCCAAACATGTTTTCCTGGTCTCTTCTGTCCGAAGGGATTTTCTCTCGTGCAAAGTTACTAATACCCCGGCTTCACCGCCCTAATTTTAATCAAGTTCACTTCAATATGCAAAAGTGGCTTCACCGGCATTGTTCAGTAGAGAAAGCTTCGTGTGTGACGTATTACATTTGAAAGCTCCTTTATAGAGATGGAAAATGGAATTTTCAATGCTTTGTGGGATTTAAATTTTTTATTTAATAATACCTATTATAAAATAAATGTAATTGAGTATATATTTATTCATTGACAGACATCTATACTTCCTTTTTTGATCCATGTTTATTTTTTCAAAGCTCTTACTTTAACTGTCATGTAATAATACATCAGTTGCCATGGAAATATTCCAATTTTTTACTCTCTTTTGAGCGAGCTTTTACTTTGAAACTCAATTTCATGTTCTGTAGGCCCAAAGCAGGCATTTTTTCCTGACTTTAAAATGTGAAAAATGTATGGGAAATCAGGAAATTTTAAAGTACAGTAGACTAATTTGCTCGAACTTGCGAAAATTTGGCGGTGAAGCCGGGGTATAACTCACACACGAAAACTTCGATTAATACCCCGGCTTCACCGCCAAATTTTCGCAAGTTCAAGCAAATTAGTCTACTGTACTTTAAAATTTCCTGATTTCCCATACATTTTTCACATTTTAAAGTCAGGAAAAAATGCCTGCTTTGGGCCTACAGAACATGAAATTGAGTTTCAAAGTAAAAGCTCGCTCAAAAGAGAGTAAAAAATTGGAATATTTCCATGGCAACTGATGTATTATTACATGACAGTTAATGTAAGAGCTTTGAAAAAATAAACATGGATCAAAAAAGGAAGTATAGATGTCTGTCAATGAATAAATATATACTCAATTACATTTATTTTATAATAGGTATTATTAAATAAAAAATTTAAATCCCACAAAGCATTGAAAATTCCATTTTCCATCTCTATAAAAGAGCTTTCAAATGTAATACGTCACACACGAAGCTTTCTCTACTGAACAATGCCGGTGAAGCCACTTTTGCATATTGAAGTGAACTTGATTAAAATTAGGGCGGTGAAGCCGGGGTATAAAGATGATTCAAAAATCCAGAAATGACGATTTTTCCCAGGTTTGATTTTTAGTTAATTGAAGTAATTGTCTGGGGTTTCATGACGACTATCTTTTGACGTTTTCCAGGAGCTTATCACTGCTGCACACCATAAAAAAACAACCTCCGCCATCAATCACCAAACTGAAACCTGGCTTCTAGGCAAAAGGAAATTGTACCAAACCTTTCGATTCAAGAAAGGCAAGACAACTTTCCCGAATTTCTTTTATTTGCTTCTCCACTAAGATGTTCTGGTAACAATTTACGGAGAGAACTGCTTATTTTTTCTTCGACTTCAAATAGAAACACTCTCGACGATTTCGGCAATACTTGGCCGATTCACCTCCACTCTTCCTTGACTCTTAAGACCCCCATACACGGTCAAATTGGATGTACAACCAGATTTTCATCAAACCCATAAGCCCAACGTACTTTGATCGGCCGACCGGCCCACAATCGATAGTTTTGGTTGTACATCCGCCCTTGGATGTACATCCAATTTGACCGTGGGGCCTTTACTGATTGACTGCCCAAAATTTTTCTCTCCATTTTTTTGTTTTTTTTGTGCCTACTTGACTTCTCGATTTAAATTTCGTCAAAATGATTTCAGTCAAATTTGAGCAATTTCCGCGAGTGGGAAAGACCCGACCATTACAACTGGTCACTCTCCCTGCAGAGATATGCCCATTCATTTCCTTTTCATGGCAGGCTCCAGGTGGAGGAGTTAAGCTATGAAAACTTTGAATACAACTCTAGCACAGATCACCCAATTTCCCGATGAAGTCGCGGAAGGAATCGTGTCGATCATATCAGGACAAGTGTAGGGAGGAACAATCCAGCGAGACAAACGAACAGTGCTCCGATTCTGGGTAGGATCAGACACGGTGCATTTTAAAAGGCTTGGGAATATCGGAATGACAGGCTGGACCTAAATGCCTAATCTCCAATGAGTAAGGGCATTTTCATAAACGCAAGACTGCCGCAACATTGCAGAATTCAGCAATAGGAAGTCTGTAGCTGAATTCTGCAATGTTGCGGCAGTCTTGCGTTTATGAAAATGCCCAAAACCAACCACGAACCAACCACGTACCAGTAGGCTGAATTAGCTGACAAAATGTGTTCACACACATTTCTATCACTGTAGATGTGAATTGTCAGAAATGTCTGTTTTGTTATTATTATTACTAGATTAGACTTTTCTGTTGACAAATTTTTTGGCGGGATATTGCAAATACAATTACCAGGCGTGTTTCATTTTCCTGGTGTACCTACACCAGTGTAGTTTGGTGTAGTTCCAACTACCCCAGCTCATAGAGCTGGGGTAGTTGGAACTACACCGAACTACACCGGTGTAGGTACACCAGGAAAATGAAACACGCCTACCGTCATTTATGCCTTGATTTTTGACATTTTTTTTGTACTAAATTGGCCGCTGAATTTCTTGTGGCTACTCAAATGGTTTAACTAATACATACGGAAAGTTACACGAGCGAGACGGATAATTCAATTTACAATGAGAAGGAATGGGAAGCAGCACTTTGATTGGTTGGTTCGTGGTTGGTTTTGCCATTGGAGATTAGGCAAAAGTCACTCCAATCACACTGACATATGATTATGCAAAGAATCTGTCACGATTGCGATTGCAAAATGATTTTCCTTGTCGTCAATTGCGTCCCTGTCCTCTGCTCTTGCGCGGGGATGCCGCTTTGACATGCCTACTTGTCATACTGTTACTGTAAATTCTATGGAAAAGTATAATACTGGGGAAATCGAAAATTAAAACCTTAGTACGTCACTACTGCGTTGCCCCGATAGAAAACTAAGTGCCTGTTTAGGCGGTTCGCTTCCAGGAGCGTTCCTCACGAATTTTATGGATGAAGGGGGAAGTGGGGTTGAAGAGAGGTACCACCCCACTTCTCCCTTCATCGTCAAAGTTCGTGAGGAACGTTCCTGGGAGCGAAGCGTCTAAACAGACCCTAATTATAGGAAGCCATTTAAAAACAAAATGGATTATTGCCCGACATTCCTATCATAATAAATAATGGATTTGAATAAACAACATCGGGAATATTCACTTCCAAACATTTTTTTTTTAAACATTAACTTGGTGTGAAATTTCCTATAATTATTCTCTCACCTTCGCGTCCCTTGCACCTGGTTTAGGTTCCGTAGTCAGCGAGTAAGTGAATTGTCGATGATGGATGGGCTGCGTGTTGACTCTAACCTAACTAGACATTAACCAATACGTACGTACGTTTCAATTAAAAGCATAAAAAAATCAATAAAACTTCTGTTTACCGCGAGGACATTAAAAACTAATCAATTGTTTCCTTTTTTCTATTTTCAGGATGTCCTACACAAAATCTGTCACCCACACGGCCCAGTTCAGAGGATTGTGATCTTCAAGAAGAATGGCGTCCAAGCTATGGTCGAATATCCTTTTTAAAACTATACTTAAACTTTTTTTTATTTTTTTTTATTTGATTTTAAATTTAAGGACTTAATCTTCCTTAACTGAATTTTATCGTTCACGTTCGACAGTCTAGAATCCGCAACTAGGGCAAGGGATAACTTGAACGGAGCAGACATCTACTCTGGGTGCTGCACATTGAAAATTGATTACGCAAAGGTGAGTAGTTCCGTGCCATTTCCCCCCTTTCGGGACCTTCCGAATTCGTTATTCGTCCTTAATTCGGGGGTTGTCCTCATATCCTTATCTAAAATTTATCAGGTACCATATGAACGGAATTTGTTTGCTCTCCTGGCGGTAATTTGAAAGGGTCAAGCTATCGTCGGTGGAGCAGAGTGAAGGAGAGAGCGGGTGTTCCAGGATAAATGAATTCCGGTTTATTTTATTTATTTTTTTTTATTGTTACTAAATTCCGGTTGCTTGCCTTCCTTCTTTTTTTTTTCTTTGTATGTGTGTGTTCTCAACGAAAATTTCGTCCTGCACGCAAAATTGTATTTCCATATCGAATCTAGATTTCTTTAATATTCCTTCGGTATTTGTTCTTTGCCTTCGGGGGCTGATTGACATTTGCTGTTGGAATTGCTAAATTGTGGTCTGACTGCTCCTTCGTGACAAGGATATCCTGCAGGATTTTGCCTTTCTTAATTGTAGGATGTTTACTCTAAGTAGGTACAAATCGAGGTAAAATTGTATATAAAAAGGGAATTAGGGAGTTCGATTGATATTTCAGGAGTTACGTGTAGGATTGAGCGAAATATTTTTACTGCACTCCTTTCTTTTGTTTCGTATTATTGTAGTTGTATTGATTTTAAGATGATGACGTAACAGGTATTATAGTGAGGGTAAATTAGTTTGTAATTACAGTACAGACTTACTTAAGTACAAGATGGAATCGTGCTGAGCGGTTTTTAATGATTTTCGGTTTTTTTTTAAAGAATGATTTGTTGTGAGCTGGTTAATGCTTACATATTTGCTATTATGATTACATTTCCCTTTCTTCTTCAATATAAGTGCAGACGTGATAGACGTGCAGGCATTTGTTCAGAACAATACAAATACCTAAGTAGGTAAACTTATAATCGACCAAATGAAAATGAATTTAGAAAAGTACTAATGCAAAGAGAAACAAAGCAAAGCAATCACAAACATAATAGTCCATGGAAATGGTACTTTAACATTGCAAAAATGCAGGACAAGGTTTTATTTTTGGGATGTGTAGGGGGGGTCAGTGTGAGCTTAAGTTTGAGTTTTCGGGATTCTAACCCCCCCCATTTGGCCGCCATCTTGGAAAACGTGTGCAAATGGTTTTTCCACTATATCTCCGAAACGGTACATCTTACCGAAAATTTGCAAGGACACTTTTTGTTTAGAATTAAATAATCTACAATTTATTTCTTAGAAATTTTGTGGTAAAATGAATAATTAAGAAGTTATAAGCCTTAGAACACAAAAATTAGTCACAATATTTTTTTTTTAAAGGCTATAACTTTTTTTCCTTCAACTTTAACAAAAAAAAATAATAGCAAGTTTTTTGTAGAGGGTTTCATTAGGAATAATTTTCATTCATTACTTTTTTAATTTCATGCACTACGAAGGGTTTTACAGCGCCCCGAAGTTATGAAAGTGACAGATTTTCGGAATATTTTATTACAATTTTACCTCCTAGAAATTAGCAATAAACGCTAGCAAGTAAGAATAATGAATGAATGACTATACGTTATGAGAAATGCCGATGTTTGAGTAATGTAATAAAATTGTTTCGCATTTTTTTGTGGGTTTTTATTGCTGTTATGCCATGTTTTATAAGGTACGATATGGTTTAAAATGAAATTCTTTGAATAAGATCTTTGGATAAGATCAACAAAAAATGAATAAATTCAAGCAAAAAAATATATATTGAAATTTATTAGAATTTAAATACAAATAAATAATAGGGGTATTCATTTCACTTCGTAAATTCTTCGTAGTTGTCGTACTTCGTAGTTTTTGTAGTTCATTTCCAAATATTTTTTCAACTACGACATTTTGTGTGAAGTACGAAGCTACTGAGTTTCAAAAACGGCTTCGTAATTTTTAATTGTCTCTGCGGTAAGACCTATGGGGTGCGACAGCGAGGGAGGCCCAACCTTCGCTGGAAGGATGGCGTGGACCAGGACGCTCAGAGTTTAGGGATGCCGAACTGGATGACATCGGCTCAGAATCGGGACCGGTGGAGAGAACAGTTGCCCGAGGCCAGGACCGGATCCCGGTTGTAGAGCCGTTAAAGAAGAAGAAGAAGTTGTTGTTGAAAGTTGTCAGCTGTTTTGAATTATTTAATTGGATTTTATTTGCTGTGAGTTTAAAAGATGACTAGCGAAACATTGAGAATGACTATCGATTAATACTTCCAATAATTTTTCTTTTTCGCTTATTCTGAACATTTTCTCACAAATCAACGACTTTAAAATATCACAACTTAAAAATGACACTTAGCAATAATATGAAAAATGAACTACGAAAAATCTTCAGTGTAGTCGTTCATATCAATCGAACTACGAAACTACAAAACTACAAACATTTGAAAAGTGAAATGAATACCCTTAATATACTTAATTCATGAATTTCGTTTACTGAAATTAAATGTAGTGATAAGTACCTGATCGCCTGTTTTGGCTTCATTTTTTGTTTCAGCGTTCTGACGTGACTCCGGCAATTTCTTACGGCACGTGTCACAAATTCTCTGCTCAAGAGACTCTTCTGTTACAGGCTTATTTAATGCCAATAAATATTCTCTTCGTACTTTCCTGAGACATTTTATGTTTTTAATTTTCGGATGAGGAGATAAACCAAAAGGATTAAAACATATATCCTTTCTAATTTTTGGTAGTACCGATGATAGTGGTGGTTGTGACATATTCTTACGTGTAAATTTCCCTAACTACATTTTTCTTACTCACTTTCAGAAATAAATATAAGCCGAAAAGGAAGATGTGTGCTCTTACTGCTCTTTTCGAAGTGAACTACGTAAGCAGGTCTAGATTGAATGTTCAGACACGCTCCAACACGTTTCAAGCCGTCGCGCGCTGCCCGCGCAACGTGAAGCGTAGTCGAAATTATTTTCTCACTCATAAACTAGTAACGGTCCCATCTTTCTGAAAAAAGGCTTTTGTAGCAGAAAACATTACGAATACGATAGTAATTTTTTAAATCGATTTCGTTGTGGTTAACATTATCATAATAGTATTTAAAAAATTAAATTGCAATTATTTCAAAAGGTACTTCAGTTGAAGCTACAATATTGACGTGACGTGAAAGCTGATATTATTACTTTCAAAATAAAAAAAATTGTAGCGATAGCATCAGTACAACCAAAGATAATGAATTTAACATGTAACAGAATTGGATAAAACATTGAAATTCACAATGGTCATATTTCCGAGAAAAAAATTTTTTGAACAAAACCCTCGTATACGTGTCTGTTAATATACAATAAGAACTTCGTAAAAAAAAATTGAGGAGATTTGGAGAGGTGGAAATTTTTTTTGGTCCAAATCCGTACGATTTGTAAAAGAATGTCCCATATGGAAGAAATACTTGGGCCAGTACCAAAATCATCATTTTAAAGTATATATAGCATAAAATTCATTTCCATCCAATGGCGCTACCGCCCAAATCAACCCTTGGCCTTCTCTAGGACATTTCTCCAAGTTTGATGGTCCCTTGCAACATGTCTCCAGTTTCGGATGTTGGGAATTGCCTCTGCATCAGCCGTCACAGAGTCGATCCATCTCCTCCTGGGTCTGCCTACTGGTCTATTTCCCAAAATTTCTGATATCACAAGCCGTTTTGGGATTTTTATTATTTATTTATTATTATTAGTAAGCTAGGATTACAAGTACATTATTTTGATCATTATTTTTACTTATTTCAACATCCCCGCTCAGTCAGCGAAGCTGGTATAAGAGTTGGGGAGCCCTCATTCATCAGTATAGTATCACATGTAAAATCTTCCATCCATAGCACAATACTGGTGGTATTACTGTTTTGTACCGTGATAGTTAAGTGCAATATATGTTTTGGAGCATAAAAGGCTCTTTAGTCAGTAGTATGCGTCGAGTTGGTCTCTTCCTACTCTTCCTTTCTTTTTGTTATTGTCGACCCCTCTTTCTTCGATAGTTATATTTCTTCTATATTTCTTAATCTTCCAGCTCTGGATTGTTGCATCACCTTTGTTTTTTCTTCATTTATCTTTAGGTTTATGTTTTTTGCCACCAGCGCTGTGTCCTTTGTCGCCTCTTATAATTCGACATAAGCTTCTTTTGCTGCCAAAAAGGAACTTTCACGATGTTCCAGGACCTCCGCATATCCAAGTAGTTGTACAGACTGCATTGTTATGGACGCACTTCTCTGTACTGACATTTTTCTTATCACCCATTCTCGGTCGGGATTGAAGAGCATTGTGGTCCTTGACGTACTTCGAACTCTTCTGTTACAGGATTTTGGATCGTTACTTTCACCAGTTAGCTATTCGTTGCGTATTTGATTGGTTGTATAAGCTTTGAGGGAATTTCGATAAGATCTGGTATAACACTTTTTTGTTTATCGAGTCATAAGCCTGTTGAAAGTCGAACAATACCTTGTATATATCTACATTCCTTTCCGAGGTTTTCTCCAGAATTTGCAGCTGGTCCGGTGTTGACCTCTTTGTCTTAAAACCAGCTTGACATTCTCCTATAAAGCCGTCCACTGTAGGTTCTAGTTTTTGTTTCACAAGGATTGTGGAGGTTTTGTAGTTGGTGCTGAGAAGTGAAATGTCTTTGTAGTTTTTAGATATTAATTTATCTCCTTTTTTCTAGATTGGACATTTAATCGCTTTCTTCGTCATCTGGTATGACTTCTTGCTGCATCTGAGTTGGTGTAATTTAGCTAGGAGTTTTTGCTCAGCTGCTATTCCATCGATGCTTGGTGATTTTTGCTTTAGGTATTACAAATATCCCCGTCTTTGGATCATCGTTTATTATGGAGGTCGGATTCAATAAGCCTTTCTTTTATTCTATCAGGGTCTTCTAATAGGTTTCTATCTGTCTTTGCAGATGTTCGTTCTCGGCTGAAACTTATTGCTGATCTAGCGAGTTCCTTTGTACGCTTATCCGATTCTCCCTTCATTAAAGACTTCCTGTATCTGTAGCAGTGGCGGTTCCTCTTTGGAAGCAAAGGAAGCACTGCTTCCCTTGATCAAATAGGCAACTTCATAAAAATAAATTTAAATAAATCAAGATTAAAATCTCAATATTTTTCTTCCTCTGGAAACACTAAGGATGCAATGTACCGATTTTTTTATATAAAATACAATACAATTCAAATTTATCATCCTACTGTAAAGAAAGAGTAAAACCTTAAGCACAATACGAGTGGTGAGCGGCAGAGTGGATTCTCGCCGCTCTTATCGTGGCCGAGGCCTTACACATGAGGAAGCTGTAATATCGTCAGCTTCTTTGCCACAGAAAAGCAATGTGAAAATTTCAACACATTCAATTGAATTGAACTCACACTCACGCAAAGGTTTGCGTAGATACGGTGCCCTCAGAAGCTGAGCTAAACGCAGCTTCTTCGGAACCGAACAGTGGGATATAAAAAGTAGAAGATAGAGAAATTTTCTGTATCCACCATATTCTCTTTGTTTCCTTGGTTTCGTTTTCTGGTAATCTACTCTGGCTTCGAGCAATGTTAAATCTGCTCTTAAAATTTGCTTCGAAATTTTGTTTTTGACTCTTCTTAAAATATGAATTTTCGTTTATTTTATATTGAGTCAAGAAAAAAGAGATCGAAGATAGGTGAAGTTTCTCTTTATCTATTATGGGGTGGCAGGCGGTATATA
This sequence comes from Thereva unica, assembly GCA_949987705.1. Classification (NCBI taxonomy): domain Eukaryota; kingdom Metazoa; phylum Arthropoda; class Insecta; order Diptera; family Therevidae; genus Thereva; species Thereva unica. The sequence goes on from OX465281.1 coordinate 38,697,472, forward strand.
ATGAATATAAGCTGATAGTTTTGCAGCTTCCATTATATTTTTTAAGATTCTCTTTAATGACGAACCCTTTAGAGAATATTTTTATGAATTGTATTTTCGAGTACGGGTTGCCTGAAGCGTTTTTTTTTGCAAGGAGAATGTAATGATGGTTGGTGGTTGGTATAGGGGGTGGATTTTATTATTACCATCTTTTTTTAGATTTGTAGCAAAATAATGGATTTGTATGAAAAATTAAAGGACATCAAATTAGTAGTTGCAATTTTTCAACGGTTTTTTTGACGCTTTAATTATCAACAGAATCTGAAAAAAGGCGCAAAACGCCCTCTAGCAGTGAAACTATTTCGAAAAAATTGACGAAAAAGTCCAAAAGTTCACGATTTTCGATTCAATTTTTTTTTCACTTTTTTCAAGCATAAAAGAACCTATATTTAAAAATAAGAAAGAACCACATACGAAGCGATTGCGAAGCGAATTTATTGGGCAATCAATTTTCAAATTTGAAGTCAATTTTTAGGACGTACATGTATGTAAATAAGATATTTTGACTTGAAATTTTAACCAGTTATTGTTCACATTACAAAGTACAATTTCCGAAAAATCCATAAAAGTTGACTGAAAAAACCCGAAGTTATAACCAAAAAACTAAAAGTTTTTTAAGTTTTTTTTTATGTACAGATAAAAATTTCATATTGTAACCGCTGGTAGCCAATATTATGACGAACAGCCTTTATTTTCATAACGATTCCTAATGTTTTGTTTATCTGATTCCACTATATGTTATTTTTCAGCTTTTTTAATTAAAGCTTTCGATACTTTTACTTTTATCGTTCGCCTTGCGCATTGCTTCCCTTATCCTAAACCTTACGAACCGCCACTGGTCTGTAGGATCCTCCTGTTTAGATATTTTCTCTTATTTTTTCCGCAAAGCTTATCTGAGGTTCTTATTTTTTGCTTGAAGACTTCCATCGTTGCTCTTGTGGGCCTTGTGGGCTGTTGGCTCTGGTTTCGTTCTTCTATTGCGGCTCTACCAATTTTGATCAAACAAGTCAATTCTAGTCTGACTGGGGCCCAGCGTAGTGCCCCTTCTGCTGCTCCCTTTACGCTGATTTTAATTTGCTCTCATTTTTTTTGTTGTGATAAGATGAAGCTTAGGAGTCACCCTTTGTACTACTTTGTCGTTGACGTTGGGCTGTCCTTCTATTCCACTATAGTTTTGTACGATAGCATTCTGGTAGGCATCTCTCCTTCATGTTTTAGCTTTCCTATGTCGTAATTTAGTTCGGTTTGTCCTCTGTGTATTTTGGTCACTATCTGAGTTCTAATTGAGTTCCTGTTATTGTTCTTATTTCCACTATACTCGTGGCTGCTCAATTCGGACGTAGTCAATTTGATTATTTGTTACCCCGTCTAGTGAGATCGATCAATCTACTACAATTGTCACTGGTAGTGTTGTGTAGGCTACGCTTTCCTATGGCTCCTAGGAACTCTTCTTCTTTTCCTACTTTAGCGTTCACGTCTCCAAGCACCATTTTAATATCTTTTGAGGGTGTTAATCTGATGGCATATGTTAGCTCTTGGTAGAATTCTTCTTTGGGAGCGTTCAAGTAATACGTAAAGCATTTTGGGGGGGGGGGGGGGGGAGGGGGTTTGTAAAACGTTACGATGCGTTACAGGGGCGGGGAGGGGGGGGGGTTCGAACAACGCGTTACGTAACATTGTTTTTTTATTTAAATAAAAAATAGGGCATTCAAATCTCCCAACTTAGCAACCCTTTTCGTTTATGTTTTACGGGTAATGGCGATTAAAACAATAAATAAGCTATTTTAGCGGCTTTCTGGTACTTTGCGTCATATAATTGTCACTTTCAGGTAAAAGTGTTGGGTGTTACGTAACGTTTAGGGAGGGGGGGGGGGTACAGAAAAACGTTACGGCGCGTTACAGGGGGGAGGGGGGGGGTCAAAAATTTTCAAAAATTGCGTTACGTAATACTTGAACGCCCCCTTTCACCTCAACCGTCTTGTTTTCTGTGGGCCCAGGGACGTTTATGAAACTACTGTTATGCAGTCTTGTTGTGATACGAATTCTTTTTATTTGCCGTGATTAAGGCAACTCCGAACTCTCTTCTTCCATTCGATGAACCACTGGAGAGTATCGTGTGGGTTTTGAGTTCCATTATGCTATTGTGAGTCCTCCTAGTTTCCTGTAGAGCGGTGATTGCTATGCTTGTATTTTTCCAGTAGTAATAAAAGCGAACGCCGCCCGTCCTGTTGAGTCTTCTGACGTTCCAAGTTCCAAAATCGAATTCATTGTTCCGTTGCCTGGGTAATCGCCGTTGAGTCCGTTTTACGGTGGAAGGTTATCAGCCTGCCGTCCAACTCCTAACCTGGAGGACCAGTTCGGGGTTTATTTCATTTTGAAACACTTGCCTTTCACCCTCCTCTTGTATTCTTGTATAGACAAGAACATCCAGGGATCACCCGATGTAAAGTCAACATTTTCGTAGAGGTTGAAGTAGGATTCGGTAGCATATCTTCGAGGTGTGTCAAGGCCACCTAGCAAAAGAGGAAAAGGTAGCACCAGAGCGAAAGGGCTGGTGGAGGCCTCGTTGGCTCCATCAGAAGATTTTTCGCACTAACAAAGGAGAGATGGCCGGTCAACCGGGGACATTACAGAGAAACGGCCTCAAGAGAAAAGCAAAGAGACGCGGGCACTTATCGATGAGGTGCAGTTGCAGCAGCAAACTCCAAAGAAGAAAAAGGGGAAGACTCCTGAACCAGTGGGCGAGCCAGCCGCGTTACGGACGGCACGCCCTGCGAAAACTGAGTGCAAAAACCTAGAGGCGAAAGAGGGCAATAAATTGAAACAAAAGACTCGGTTTGAGGTTATTATCTCACAATAAAAGCGGTCGCGATGTATGCGGAGATCCTTCGCAAGGTGAGGACAAATGCCTTCTTGGTGGATCTCGGAATTATCGTAAAGAGAGTCAAGGGAACACAAAGGAGCGATTTCTTGCTAAAACTAAAGGATGGAAATGCAAAGACGATGGACCTCGAATAGAAGGGCAAAGCATCTATTAGCGGAGTGGCTGAGGTAAGAGCCCGCACAAATACGGTTGTGATCGAGTGCAGAAATTTGGATGAGATCACATCGTAGGAAGATGTCTGCGAAGCAATGAAGACCCAACTAAGTTAAGGCAAAACTGAAAAAAGGACCTTTAGACCTATTCGTTAGTCCACCCCCATCACCCGATATTTTTAGTATGTTGTTAAGGACACCTTCCTCTACAACTGTGCCAAATTTGTCTACTGTATGTTTTTTCCCCTATTGGGCATTTTTTTTTATTTTCGTTACCTGGACTATTAACCGTGACATTAAAAATTGCTGCTGTAAGTGAAGGTCTTACCCCTACTATTACAGATTTCCGTGATGTGATTTATGAGCGCTATCGCTCTATATCCTAGCTGCATTCATACATTATTAATAACAAAATTTCCGACAAAACTTTTTGCAATAATCCAAAAATAAAACAACTCGATTTATAAATAATTTACAAATTGCCGCTGTTCCCCAGGCGAAAAAAGGAAAAGGCAATACCTTCAAAATTTATTACAAATTAACATATCGCTTACAACTGTAATTACATGAATAATAAATACATATACTTTATCTAAATCCAACGAATAAAATTCCTGATTTCTCCATTTCACACCCCCTTAATCTCTCAAGGTTCATGGTACAAATTTCCTGTTACCCGCCGCCAACTAATTAATGCTAGGAAGTGGTCCCACTCCGAGGTACCCAACATAAAGCTAATTCGTAATCAAATTTACCATTCCAACACATGCGAAACGATCCGCTCCGCGCCACTAAATCCCCAACGAAATCCTTAGACAAATCGACCAAAAATCGTCGGCTCTGCTCCTTTTAAGGATCACTCATGAAAAAATTTCGCCGGGCTCCCAGGGAACTTGAGGATAATTTATGCTGGAATCTCACGCACTGCGCTGATATAGTTTCCATAATTTCACTAATGAAGTCAAAATCAATACAAAAGGAGCACACGTGGGTTAGGAGGGGGTGGGGAGGTGTTCCGAAAATAAATTCAACCCCATTTAATTTCCGCCAAAGAGTCTTCGGCGAGCGCCCAAAGGGTGGAACTAGTAAGTCTCCCCCTTGGAGTTGACAAGAAATGTGTGATTTTTTCCGTGCAACCAGTGTACTCCAAACACACACACAGAGTGAACATAATCAGAGCGATTTAATTGGCAATTAAGAAATTAGCATAAGGACACCCCCATGTAGCGGAGCCGACACATAAATACAGGCATAACTCATCCGCCTACGAAGGATATCTCGCCAGGATGGGGTTTAGTGTGCGACACATAATTCCCCGACAAACAGATTTGCATTTCGCAAAAGTCCTGCATCGGCATCCAGTGCATGTCCTGCGTCTGCAGATATGCGACGGCCGCGCTGTTTCGCATCTATCTCCGGCTTTTGGGCAATTAATTAAGGGTTAATTGCCGCGGAAGCTACTCTTAATAAAAATACAGAAAACAATAATAAATTTATTCGTCACGAAATGGATTCCAGATACCCTTTCTCACCCCCCTCACCGCGCTTTCGAGTGGGTTTCGCCGGCTGCAAAAAGGTTTCGCCGTCGCCGGCAAAGTATTTCGCCTCTAATTGATTGTAAGCCACTTTCAGTCTGGGTTTAATGAAAACCTTTGCAAAAATCATTTTAGAATTTTCGAAATGGGGATTTAATCAAAATTTATTTCCGGTTCCGTTTTATAAAAAATGGGGGTGTTTTATAAGGGTGAGTTTTATTGATTAAATTCTGATTACAATTCCGAATAGTGTCGCCTCTATTAATTGAAAAGTGACCGACGATTTGCTTTCGACCATTTTGAAGTGCAGTTAGGGTTGCTACTTGAGGGAGGGTTGTCTCATACCAATTTTGTCTGCAATTTTGACAGTCAATATAATAGCAGTGAATACTTTTCGATGACTTCCTGTCTCCGTTCTCGGTGGAATACATCATTTTCTACTTTTTAAATATGTGAAAGTCTTCTAATCACCTTCATTTTTTTCGGGTTTTGTTGGGTTCTAGTAAGTCCATATTAAAAACACATCGTAAATTTGTTTGTGTGAAAGAGAATGTACACTTATTTGTACTGCTGACAGCCAGAAGGACAGTACGAAGAAAAGTAAAAGATTTTACAACGCCAAGACGTTGTTTTACTTCATCGGCTTTCACCCAATACTACCTATCTACCTATCGATGAGGTATCCGCTGTTGATTTCCTTTCGTGAGAGATCTAAGCTATTTGTGGTTCTACGAGTCCATCTTGTCATTGGTAACATCACTGCCATGTTCAGTAGGTTTGGGATTATGAGAAATAGGCGTAATCTTGTGATTGAGTCACGGTCAAATTTGATGTACCTCCAGATTTTCATCAAACCCCATGCGCGTACCGAGTTTTGATCGTCTGACCGACTTACGATCAATAGTTTTAGTTTGTACATCCACACTTCGATATACTACATCCAATTTAACCATGTAGAAGGGCCTTTATTAAATGCAAACGATTGTTCCACAGTCAATAGTTCTGTTTATGAACGGTTTCTTTGACTCTAACGCCCATGAAAAAGAAGCCTGGCCAAACGAGCTAATTTGGTGGAGGCGAGAGAGCGTTTATTTCAGTGGAACCATCGTTATGATACGAGTTGTAGTAACGGTAACGGTACTTTTTTTAGGAGGCATGAGTACTGCGGCCATAATCGAGAATGACTTGTACGATTTGACTTCACGAACTCGATCTAGTTTTTAGAATAAGTTGTAGCTTATTAAATGCCTTGTAGATATCTGTATTAAATGCCTTGTAGATATCTGTAGCAAACCTGCAAAACTCGCCAAATCGATGCTTACTTTGGTTAAGTAGTGGCGGATTTACGAGCTCTATTAGATATGGATTATTTTAATTCTGCCTAAAATGTAGAGTGAAAGCAACTGAATTTGAAGTGTCATGCCGGATCCACACCTTTGTCAAGGCTTGGCAAGTTTGCTTTAAACTTGCGGTTAAGGCGTTTATCTTGGATTGCATAAGCTTTACTACGCTTGTGGGCGATCCGGTCGAGTTTCGGTTTTTTGGCAGAAATAAAAGGAAGTTTGCGGCAAGCGTTTTGCAATGCGTCCACACTTTTGCTTTAAGTTTAGTTTCGTTTGTTCACTAGCGGCGAACAGAAGTTATAAAATAACAATTTAACAATCTACATCCAATTTTTCTTTAAAATTTATAATAAAAATACGTCAAACCAATAGTTATGGCCGGCACAACTTCGAAGCGTCCATCATGCTTGCTTGTCCAAAATATACAAGCGCACTCGCAAGCGTGTGAATTTTTCCCACAAGCAAACACTTTGAATTTGCGTGTAAACTTATTTTAGAAACATGTCGCTACAATAGAAGAGAAAAGTGAAGGAAGGAAACTGTCGCAACCTAGTCGCGATATTTTATTTTATTACACCTACTCACAACCATTTCGGGGCATCGGGAACAACTCCCTGGAGTGTTATGCCTCCTGAAACGAGTTGAATCTCATCAACCAACCGATGGCATACGCTTGGTGGAGCGGGGAAGGACTAGGGAAGACTATGACAGGAGGAATTAGGAATGTAAAGAGGAAAGATGAGAGAAGGAAAGTTATGTAGGTGGGAAAGTGGAAAAGGCGAAGGACCGTGGGGCTGGCCGGGATTCGAACCTGGGACCTCTGGGATAGCAGTCAGGCGCCTTTCCCCCTAGACTACCGAGGCCCTCCTTATATTGTAATAAATTATTACTAATAATCAAATATGGCCCTACAACGGGCGAACACCAAACAGGATTAAAACATAGTCCTCGGCAATGTGAAGGGCATCAGAAGGCTGGTTGCAGGACAGAATGGTCTATACCCCACACGCACTCACACCGAAGTGTATGCGTTTGTATATAATGCGATTAGAAAAGATTATTTTTAATGTACATCTATTTAAATTGGGTATTCAAGCCCAACACCCGGCAAAACTATAAGTTAAATTGACGCAATTTAACTACTCAACAAAACTCAGAACTCACCGCGAAATCTGGTGCTCATATTTTCGAATTCGAATATTTCAAAAATTTTATTTTTTTCTTCGAGCGGTATAACAAAATTTCCCACTAAAATAGAAATCAACACGCACCACCCGCTCACTTCCCGTAAAACAAACCCACGGCTGGCTAAATCGAAAGGGCCATTGTACATAAAATCAAATTCAATAAATTTGTCGTAGACGTGTACTCTTAGTTTTTGGCCATTTTAATTCTTTGGTCAAGTTTGACCGTCGTGAGGCCATAGAGAGCGTGAGGGAGCCCTTTTACGGTTATCATATCTCCCTTTAAAAGCCACGCGGCCGGTGTTCGCCCGCTGTAAGCCCATTTTTTATTTTTACTCTGGTATACCTCGCCAATTTTTTGGGTACAAATAGCTATAAGCTACACATTTTGTTGAACCTAAGATCAACCCTATTGGTGTAGCGGGAGACACCCACCGCCACAGCAGCATCTAAATATAAATTGTATTGAACTAACTTAAAATCTTAAAGTCTAAAAATTCTGAAAAATTTGATTTTAATTATTTAAAACTTGGTTGATGACCCCTGACGATATTTATCAATGGTACATAATAAAATACCATCATAAAACAAATTTATTTCTTAATCTTATATATTAATAGGCAAACAAAAAGTTTGTACACGCTAAGGCTTTTTTGTTCGTGGACCGATTTCGTTTAAATTTTCAGAAAATGTTCTTTTTATGGCATAGTTTTGTAATAAGGAATTTCAACGAAATCGATTCACGAATAAAAAAGTTATAGCGATTTTAATTTTTCGGATTTTAAAAAGCCGTTGGAAAATTTGAATTTTTTGTGAGCATCAACGTAGAGCTGAGTAGCCTACGATTGACACAAATGCCGTTTCAGTGAAGCGAATGAGAAACAGAGAAAAACAAGCGTTTGTGTGGATTTTTGGCGGCATAACTGACATAAAAAAACTCGGTCACTTTGTGCGTGCATTTTTTTATACTCTTTTGCGTATAGATTTGAGTTGTATGGTGTAAGGGGCGGCCGTTCGTTTTTTGGCGAATGCCTTTAGAAATTTTAATTAATTCATTTAATTATTTCATTTTTGAATGTTATTCTGCGTAATTTTTATTCGTTTTCGTATGGTTCTCGGAATCTGAGTTGTATTTTTGTCATTCCAAACAGTTAACTGCGAATTTTGAGTGCAATTTATCGGTGAGTACTTACTTTTTTCCGCGTTTTCTTTTCAAAATGCCAAGACAACGACGGGGACACTCGAATGTCGATTTTAGATCGCTTCGCGAAAATACTAGAAGTCGCGTTAGAAATTTACGTAGTGTTAATGAAATGAATGTTGCAAATAATGAATTGAATAGTGGTGTGAATGAAGTGAATGTTGATGCATTTCATAATGAAATGTTTGTTGATGGTGTTGCGCCTTTAGAAATTTTGACTGATTCTTTTAAGTGCTTTGAATGTTATTCCGGTTAATTTTGATTCGTTTTCGTGTGGTTCTTTTATTATGAGTTGTCATTTTTGTCGTGCCAAACATTTTCTGACTGAAGTAACTTTACGTAATACTGAGGCATTTTCTTTGTGTTTTCATAAAGGCAAAGTTAATCTACCTCCACTTTCTCAAAATTACTTTTTCAATAATTTTTTTAAAGGATTAACTTCGAATGAAAGTGGTATTAAAAATCGTTCTAAATTTTTTTTTGCAAATATTCGTTCGTATAATGCTGCCTTTGCAATAATTAGCTCTGAGTGTAATTTGTCAAATGACACTGTAAGTGTCATTTATCATTTTACCACATAGCCAAGCAAGACGTCATGGATGCGATTAAAAAAATCCTGGGAAATTTTAGATGCTCTGGAGCGACAATGGAAATGTTTCATAGTAATTAAAAATTCGCCATTGCGAATAATTTTTTTTTAAATAAAAATATTTAAATTGAATTTAAAATCGAACAAATCGTGAATTTTATATATTTATTGTTTTTGTGACCGAATTTCGGTAACGGGCATCCCAACTAGTTGCTATTAAATTAAATTTCGCGTAATTGTTTACCCCCAATATATGTATGTCTAATGACTGATTCAATTCCGTTTGGAAATTGAAAAAAAAAAAATACTCCATTCAAATTAGGTGCAAATTCAATTTTCGCACTAATAAAAAATTAAACTTGACATATTTGTTACGTGTTTAGTACACATTTAAACTCCAATAAAAATAATCATTAATTAAAATACAAATCAATTTTCATATAATTTCCTCACCATTTAATTTCCTCGTTATTTTCCGTGTATACATAATGTATGTATGGCTGTATGTAACGCAGGAATGATTCTTAACCACCACGAATTAAAAAAAATATTTTATTTTTTGGATTAATTAAGCGACAGGAATTTTTTCATCGCGGTTTAAAATCGAATTCTGAAATTTTGTTGAACTGAACTCGGAATTTAATTTTATAATATTATTTCACTCGATTTTTCATTTTAATTGAAAATTCATTTTGGGACAATTTCAATTGGATTTTTCTTATCGATTTTTTTTTTGTTAAAAATGAAATGAATTGTTATCTATCTGTATTAATAAAAGAAAGTGTGTGTCTGTGTTTCTGCTTGTGCGTACCGTCACGCGTTGGAGCCAAATTAGGCGATATAGAAACCTGCTTTTGTTGTAGATGCATGGATACTCCGACATGTTGAAGTTAGTTTCCATTTTTCGAAATTTGAATTAGTTTTTTTTTAATTAATTATTAGTACGATGTCTCTCAATTTTTTACGTTCTACGACTCTTGCAACTTGATTTCATGTAACCGATTAGCCCCAAATTTTGCCCATATGCATAGTTGGTATCAAATGAAAAGGTTTTACTAGTAGGGTACAATTACCTAAGTGGCGTTATTCCAAATTCAAAATGGCGGCCAATACAAGATCTCGGATGACTGAATAATATGTAGAAAATATAACCTATCAACTTGAAATTTTGCACATATGCATATGCCAGAACATGCAATCGGATCATTTTAAAAAAAATCAACTTGTCGGTTCCAATATGGCGGCCGAATTTTGCAATTGTGTTCCCGGCGTTGGTATCAAATGAAAGGGTGAGCCAAATAGAATACAAGCTATTAGTATATGGGAACAACCTTTCGAAATGTAAAAAACGTGGGGCGCTAACGAAAAGTACGATAGATTAAGAGTCCTGGGCATTTTTTTACCTCTTCTGTTCGTCTCAAACCAAATGAAAAAAAGAACAGTTTTTTAGAAGCACCAAATTGTGCCTTTTTGGGATGCATGTGGGTGCCAAATTTGCAAAATTGATTATTAGTTTTGGCCTTTTTTGGGGAAAATAATTTGGTGGGGCGCCATGATCGAAGCTCTGCACAGGGCCTTTAATCCATGCATAGCAAGATATATGCGGACAATTCTGAATGTTTAGCTAGGTGTCTGTTGTGCCCGTAGCACACAATTTTTCATCATCGAATCTTAAAAAAGTTTCCCTTCTAATACAGAAGGCGCACTTCTCAGTTGGGCTGAGAAACTTTTACCATTCCTCTGTGGCTCAGCTGGAACATGCAAACATAAAAGCATAAACATGCACAGAAACAAATAATACAGAAGCATGCAAAAGAAAAGGACTCGCGCCACATCAAAAAGATAGTTTTTCAGAGCTACTTCACTTGCTGGCATGCTAAAAACACAGATATTTTTATTGACATTAATAAGCATGCGATTAACAGGTTCGTCCATGCCGTAATTCGTATTAGAGGAATTAATGTGTAACGATCACCCCTCAGGTTATAATCATTCGTTCTAAATGACGCACGGCTACGCAAGAAACCTGAGTCGACCTTCTATTTAGTAGCCGATGAACGAAAATAACGCCAGCAATCTCGCTACGCTTATGGAGAGAGCTTAAGTTAATTAATTTAAGCCTGTTCTCGTAAGACGGAAGAATAAGAGGGTTATCCCAAGGAAGGCGGCTGAGTGCAAATCGGTCAAATTTCCTTTGAACCGATTCGATTCTTCCAATTTAGAAGGACTAGTGAGGAGACCACACCTGGGAGGCGTACTCAAGTAAGGCCTCACTAAAGATATATACAAGTGCTAAGTGATAAGGGGATCGTTGAATTCCTTCGACCATCTTTTATAAATCCCAGGAGTAAACTGCCCTTGGAAGAGATATAATTGATGTGAGTGGAAAAATCTAGCGTACAATCAAACCTATCCCCAAGCTCAGCTACAGAGTTTACGCGAGAGATTATTTTATGAAGAAAACTATAGTCATAAATTATATTGGACCACGTTTTCTACAAAACGTCATGACCTCGCACTTGCTAATATTAAGAACCAGGTTATTATTAGAACACCAAGAATAGATGGTGTTAAGATCAATTTGCAAAAGTTTGCAATCCTCGGTACTCTTAATGAGCCTGTACAATTTGATGTCATCAGCGTAAATAAGGATATTACAGTGCTTTAGTAAGGTGACAATGTCATCGATGGATGAGATAAAAAGTAGAGGATCTAGATGACTACCTTTCGGGATGCAAGAGGACGCTTCAATGTTTTTGGATTTGACTCCACGAAATAGAACTTGAAAGGTTTTGTCGTCTAAGTATGATTGGAACCATGCCACAAGGGCATGCGAAAAGCCTAGTTTTTTTTAGCTTGAGAGCTATAATCGAGTGAGAGCTTGTCAAAGGCCTTACTGAAGTCAGAATAAACGCAATCGGTTTGGCAACCATTGACAAAGCCTCGAACAGTATAAGAAGAGAACTCAAATAGATTAGTGGTAGTGGAATGAGCTGCAACTGTGTAGGAGCAATCTCAGAGTAAATAATAGACTCAAGGAGTTTTGGTATACACGACGATAACTTTGCAATTGGTCGATAATTCGATATCTCGTTCTTGGATCCCTTTTTATGAACAGGGATAATAAGAGTTCTTCCATAAAGTTGGGAAGCACCCTGTATTAATGGATTTTGGAATAAATGTACCATAGGTTAGGTTAGGTTAGATATGGCTGAGCTTTTGGTTCAAGCCCACACACTTAGGCCAGAAGGATAGGCCCATTGTGATGCCATAGTGATCCCACTTTAAACTTGATGTTAAAATGTCGTTTCTTCGTTAAACCATCTCGAGGAAGTAATGAATCTTCTAAGTTGCGGGATCCCAAACTTCGAGATTTCCGCAAGGTTGCTTAGAAAGGGTTCACCAAATGTGGTTAGCCTTATCCTGCTTAGGGCCGGGCAGTGACAGAGGAGGTGTAGTACACTTTCCGCCTCGTCAAGGTTCTTACAGCTTCTGCAGAAATCGTGGGTCTCAAGACCTAAACGGGTCGCATGCGTCCCTATCAGACAGTGTCCGGTTAAGACTCCCACTATAACTGAGAGTTCTTGTCTCCCAAGGCTCAGTAATAAGGTAGTTCGCCTGAGATCATAGGAGGGCCAGGTTAATTTGGCCAAAGTGCATTTATTAAGATCCCTCCAATGCTTTTTCGCTTGTGTGATTGTGTGTTGCTTGCATCGGAGTTTAAAGGAGGCCCAAGGCATACCAACTCTTTCCTTTTCTGGAAGGAGAGTAGCGGTCGTGCCTCTCCTAGCCAGTTCGTCAGCTTTACAATTTCCCTCTATATTTCGGTGACCGGGCACCCAAACGAGGAGGGTCCTGAACTGCTGAGCCATCTCGTTAAGAGATCTGCGACATTCAGAGGTAGTTCTAGAGCTGTTTGTGCAGGAGCGCAGGGCTTTCAGAGCTGCCTGACTATCTGAGAAGATGTAGACAGTCCGGTTCCCATCGCCTTGCTGGTTAATTTGCAGAACAGCTTCTTGTATGGCTAGAATCTCCGCTTGATATACACTGCAGTGATCGGGAAGTCGGAAGGAGATTTCAATCCCAAGTTCTGGGGAAAATACTCCTCCTCCCACTCGACCCTCGAGCTTAGAGCCATCAGTAAAAACATTTATGGCATCCTGAAACCTATGTGGTCTATTTATCCATTCACGACGTGAAGGGATGTGGACTCCGTAGTTCCTCGTGAAGGTAGTTTCGGGAATGCAGAAGTCGGTTTTTGTGGGGATAGTAACTGAGTTCAGTACCTTCGTGTGCCCTCCCCTGATTCCAGTCCAGAAACCGGATTCTTTTATTCTAAGGGCTGCGATGGTTGCGCTTTCCCTTGCCACGAGATTTAAAGGAGGGAGGTATAACATAACATTTAAGGCCTCTGTAGGAGTGGAGCGAAGTGCTCCTGTTATGCATAACTCCGCACATTTTTGTACTCTCTGTAATTTGTTTAACACGGTGGATTTACTCAGAGTTGGCCACCACACTAAAACCCCGTAAAGGACAATTGGGCGGACGATCGCTGTGTAGATCCATCGCACAATGTAAGGGGAGAAGCCCCATTTCTTGCCAATGTATTTTTTGCAGGCGAAAAGCGCGATGTTTGCTTTCTTAATGCGCTCTTCTGTGTTTTCATGCCAGAGGAGTTTCTTGTCCAGGATTACTCCCAGATATTTGGCACTGTTGTTAATTTTGAGCCTAACTTTGTTAAGCCGGGGGGGTGTTAACGGAGAGGTCTTGTACCTCCTTGTGAAGAGGACCAGCTCCGTTTTTACTGGGTTAACGCTGAGTCCGCGGGTAGCAGTCCAGCTTGAGAGGGTTTGTAGCGCTGCCTCCATGAGATCACAGAGGACTTGAGGAAATTTTCCTTTTTTGATGATAACAACATCATCTGCGTACGCCAGGACGTCATGTCCCTCTGCCTGCATGCGTCGCAACAGCTGGTTCATAGTTACGACCCATAGCAGCGGGGAGAGTACTCCTCCTTGCGGAGTGACTCTATTTACGGCCTTTCGGGCCGAGCTATCGCCCAAGATCGAGCTCACCATCCTGCCAGTAAGCATTTGGTGGATAAGAGACACCAACGATGTCTCGATCCCATGTTCTGTCAAGGCCAGGGTAATGGCATTCGGCAAAACATTGTTAAATGCTCCTTCAATGTCAAGAAATGCTACTAATGTATATTCCTTAACCTCGAGGGATTTTTCCAATGGTTGAGACCAGTGAGTGAAGAGCAGTATCAGTAGATTTGCCCTTTGTATAGGCGTGTTGTGCGCCAGAGAGTTCCGAGGTCAATATGGTCTGCCTCAGATATATTTCGATTAGCCTCTCCAGAGTCTTTAATAGAAAGGATGATAGGCTGATTGGCCTGAAGTCTTTGGGTGTTACGTGGGAGGCTTTTCCTGCCTTGGGTATAAAAACTACTTTAACCTCTTTCCAACTAGAGGGAATGCAGTTATTTTGGAGGCACCCGGTAAACATGGTTTGCAACCAGGGCATAATATAACTAAGAGTGTGCTGCAGTTGTGCCGGCACTATGCCGTCAGGGCCTGGTGATTTGTAGGGCTGGAAGGTGTTTACAGCCCATTTTATTTTTGCTCTACTTATGATAGATCTGATCAGCTGTTGTGAGGCTGAAGAGTTGATCGTGATAGTTGTATCAACTGTAGTACTACTCGGGAAGTGGGTGTCCATAAGTAGTTTCAGGGATTCCCTGCTTGAGTCAGTCCAATCGCCGTCTTCCTTGCGTAAATAACTAAGCATTGTTGGCGCTTTAGTTAATATTTTACGCAGCCTTGGGGTCTCCGATGTGGACTCTATATTACTGCAAAAGGTAGCCCAGGAGGTACGTTTGGCCTTCCTTATTGCCGTCTTGTATCTATTCAGCTTTGACTTATAGCAGCCCCAGGCGGTTTCGCTGTTGCTGCGTCTCGCTGAATTAGATTCCTTTCTGCACTCTTTTCGGAGTGTCTCAAGTTCGCGAGACCACCATGGGGGTTTGGAGGCCTCTTTATGTACCATACTCTACAGTTTTTTCATATCCAAAATTAATTTTTACAGATTTGATATTTTTTCATTATACCTTTTTCCTACCGCGAGCTGTGCATACATAATCTTTTTTAATTGAACGGCGCACAGTGGGGCTCGCTCATAGAAGCTTCTGCTCAAAACTCAATTTTCAAAATGTGGAAATTTTTCAAAAAAATTGTATCATCGTTGTTGTTATAATGTGTCAAATCACGTGTAGAAATATTAAGTCGCTGACTGCTATGAGTCATCGAGCGCATGAGCATAAAGTTCATAGTTTAGACAAAATAATACTTCTGCGAAAAACTCTCATTTTTACTCAAAATCTAATATCTCAAGAAAGAAAAAAGATAGAGCACTCATTTTTTTATTTTCTTTGTAATTGAATAGGGAATTAAGGAAAAGTATTGAGAACGTGATAGAATGAAAACCTAACCTGCAAATTGCTGTTAAACCTGAGTTTTCGTTTTGGGCTATTTAAGTACTCCACATTTATTGCCTACTACATAAGAAACAGTAGGTAAAAAAAATTAATTTTTTATCCTTTAACAGTTTGGGATATGTTGAAAATTGAGGATTAACAACAATTTGCAGGTTAGGTTTTCATTCGCTCACGTTCTCAATACTTTTCCTTAATTCCCTATTCAATTACAAAGAAAATAAAAAAAATGAGTGCTCTATCTTTATTCTTTCTTGAGATATTAGATTTTGAGTAAAAAAAAACAAAATCTCCCACTGTGCGGCATTGCAACGCACGCGGGTTTTTGCTAGTTTTAATTAAATTAAACGAATAGTTGAATTTTATACTAAAATAATTTTTTATGTGTTTCAATTTCAGCCCGAGAAGTTGAATGTATACAAGAATGATACTGACACAAGTTGGGATTATACATTATCAACAGGTAAGAATTTATTTATTTAAAATATTATTTTTTATTGTGTTTTTTACTTTATATAAAAAAAATGTATCCATAAAACATTATTTTTATTTTTAATATTTTTTTTGTTATATTTTTAACTTTTTATTTTATTACAAATTTTCCAAAAAAAAAAAATCAATGAAAAATTCAGAAAGAAAAAAATCTTATTTTTTTCCTCACTCACCAAACTCACATAATTTTTCTTTCCAAATTTCACCTTTTATATCATATTCTATTCATATTCAGATAAAAAGATAAAAAAAATTGATACTTGATTAAGGAGGAAATTATTAGTAAAAAAAAGGACCGATTTTATTAGTTTTTTGGAAAAATTACTTTAAAATTTAATCGGATTGAAAAAAAATAATACGGACATACATATTTTATGATTTCACGGCGGGCAACAATAGTATGCTAAAAAAATAAATAATGTTTACATCCCTCAATTATTATTGAAAAAAATAATTAAAAAATGAGAAATATTTTCCACACATTAAAAATTCTCCCCAGATTCTGTCTCTCTCCATCATATATAAAAATATTTTTTGTTGTTGTATTATTTTTTAAGCGCATTTTTTTTTGTTGATGTTTTTATTTTTGTATAAAAAATAAAAAACAATCATACTTTTTGTTTTTAACTCTTTTTCATTATTTTGTTTATGTTTACTCCATGTCTCATTTATATTTTAGCCAAATTTCATTTATTTATTTATTTTATTTTTTTTTATATTCATTTCTCTTCAGTTTTTTTTGTGTTATAAGTAGGACAAAAAACTTTATTATTCACTCATTTTATTTTTTATCTTTTCTTTTTGGGAAATTTTAAGATAAATTACAGAATAATTGAGTTTTATATAGAAAAAAAAAAACATTGAGTAACAAAAGAGGCCGCCGCCAGCTTTTCTCAAGGTGGATGTAAAATTGTTTTAAGATGATGAAAAATGTGAAATTAACGCGCATGTAATTGGTGAACACGTAATATATGGTGTGTACTTACTGGCAGTGGTTGGGTATCGATTGAATAATGATAATAGACTGCTTGTCGGGTAATGTAATATCGATCAGACCAGCAATTTGGTTTTCTGGTAAATTAAAGCCTAGGACAGCGAAGATTGATCTTTTTTAGAAAGATGTGAGATTTTTTTTATCATAGATTTAACTAGTGGATAATTAATTTTTATTGAAATCTGCTCCTTTTATTTTAAAAATTTTAAGCCAAGAAAAACAACATTCACTCAAATTTGAAAGTCAATATATTTGTAGGCTTTCAATTTCAGTATTATGAAGCTTTATTTTAATTCTTACTTCCCTATTTGGCTCTGCAAGATCCGGACTTGGGTTCTCGCTACAACTCCTTCCATTGATCCTAATACCGAGCCGATGTCATCTAGCTAAAAATATCAGAGGTGGTATTCTCGTTGGCGAGTGACGTGACTACGAGGGTCGTGGTGGGATTAAACTGTCGATGCCTTCATACGTATCGAGGAAAATGTCACTTCACATGACACCTTGCGGCAATTACATACGAATTTAGTCGATTTGTTTCCCAGAAATTTGTTAGATTGACAATGGGATTACCAATTTAAGGTCCAAGTGACACATCTGTCACGTCACTCGACAACGGGAATAAGGCTGCAGATCTCTGATGTTGCGAGACTTGACAGAGCGCCTGGTTTTCACCAGATGTTCCACAGATGTGGATCTCCAATGTTAGTGTTTTTTTTTTCGAGGGAGGGATGAGAATCTTACATCGATCCAGAATAGCCCCACGACGTAGCCAGAAAATGGGGCTTACGGAACAGCTGTGCTTTCTTTCCGGGAAAGGTGACTTCAACGAAGCTAGGTACCCAATTCTCACCGTAGGCGAGTCGGACAGCATTATACCAAGCTTCTGCCCCTCGGTTCTGTGGGTCTCTTTCTTAACTCTTATTTTCCCGCTCGACCAGCTTACGCCATTGGGTCACAGGGATGAATAAGCTATCTAGTTGCTATATCCCCCTACGTTTCTTTGCCTCCGTCTTTGCCTTCACATCCTCCAACCCTATCCTTTAATTCAGGATGTTCTCCGGCTGCGCTAGAAACCACCGCCATCCTATGCTCCGTAAACCTTGACTCCGCGTCCTCTTTACCATACATTCTGGAGAACTGTGTGAAGTAGTAACTTAGTTCGTCACGACATTTTGTATAGTCCATGGATCCATCCGCCCCTAAAAGACGCTTTTCACCCGACCGAGTAAAAATGTAACTCGCCTCGTGCCTGTGCTTGGAGTGTGCATACTTTTGTGGCATGCTTATTTGCTCGCTATGCGTGCTAGCTGCGGGTATAAGCGTGCTTGTAAGAAAATTAACCAACTTAATTATTTCTAATCAGGTGGGATGCCTGCTCCTATGTAGAATCAGAGCCAATAATATGTATTAGCCCATACCCTTCAGTACAACTTCCTTCGTCATTGAAGTTATAATTGCACAGTCCGAGATAGTTACGGAATGTGCGTATTACCCTAGTCTATATATTGACCCCCCCCCACCCCCTTCTAGCTGGAGAGTGACCACCACCATTACCCATTATCGCACATTTGTCGCCAAACCCCTTGAACCGGCTCAGCTGCCTAAAAATTGTCAACCATCAAACAACGATCCCCTCCTCCTCGCTATCGCGAGGCAGCGACAGGGAACGTAAAGAACAGGCTCTCTATGCACAGTGTACAATCATTGTCCTCCGCCCCAAGCAATTCTCCAGCAACATTTCGGGCAAACCCAGGAATAAACAACTTGGACTTCACCAGACTAGTTTAGACTTGGTCGTACGAGACGTTATCGTTCCGATTGCCGCTTGATTGTCAGATAGGATGAACATCTGCCACCATTTAAGATTACGTTGTGGTGTTCTAGGGAAAACCCAGGGTTGACGCTCATGGAAGGATGCTTCGTGAGGATAGAATCGGATAGCATTCCTGGTTAAGCGATCTCTTCCGTATAGCTAACAACTGCAGAATGCCCCGGTAAAGACCTTGGGCTTGATGGTCATTCGATTTCAGCCTTAGTGCAGTGTATAAAGGGGATTTTACTAATTCAATATTAAGTCGAGTCTCCTACGTTTTCGTCGGCGATTTGTGACGAATATACAGACTATTCTTTTAATCGAGCTTAATTTTGCAGTAATGCTATTAAGTTAGATAATATACCATCACACTAATGCTCCATTTGTGTTAATGGGCCTTATAATTGATCCAAAAATTCGGCGACTGTCCCACGGCGTTGTTGATCCTTGAAAACGAACCACAGGCGCAGAGGTATAACTTCCCGGCGGACATCCTTTTATTATGTTGCCACCCAGCAACTTCTTAAAAATCAATTTGCTAGTACTTAACCTAGAATCAATCCAGTTGCAAAAAGTGCCGCCTAGACTAGTGATAAGCAAACCCAACACCAAGACAAGACTGCACAACCAACACCATTTTTGCTCATCACTAGCCTAAACCATCTCTAGATCCTCGTCTCTTGAAAGCCCTTGGAGAAAAGTCGCCAGTTCAACGCTGTTACTTTTAATTTGATGATCAGTTTGGTAAGAGTCGTCTCACTTAAATGGAATTCTGGTATGCAAGCTCAGAAGAGCAGACTAATTGGTGCCCAAAATAACTACTTCTTATCTTCTTGTAGCAATGCGAAATGTGAAAGATACCATTTGCTTCAGGGTACACTTAGAAGGTTTGAACAAGGTTGTCGCCTCCATGATAGCTTCATAAGTGAACGCGGTACTTGCTTATCTTCAGGCAGTTTTTGTAGTGCCTCGGAGCACGGATAGTTGTGCGTGTAACTATAGCATAGCATTTTATAGATATGTTTCCTTCCTTGTATGTTTATAAATTCCTGCGATATGGAGTTTTGCCGGTCTTTCATCTTCAAGGATCTTAAGGGTGTACTCGTAAATTTATGCCCTCTGTACCGGCGAACTTTTCTTCTAGCCATATTTGTCGGAACCACCAAACCATAACAAAATCTTGCACTTCTAAAAACAATCTATCTCTATGCATCGAAATCAATTTTTTCTTACTTATTTACTACATATCGCTTTAGAATCAACATCTAGTCTTAACTGCTTACCCAATGATCTCGATTCCCAGCTGATTTCTATCAATTTGCCGCACTCAATTTCTAGGCGCCGGCCCTTCTTTCCGGAAAGGCTATTGAAATGAATTGTTTTTCACGACATCTATTACCTAGTTTATAGCAGAAAAATTAAATCGATTTAACTCAAAGTTACATCCAAATTTCGAATTAGCGTATAAACGGGTATTAAATACATTCTTATAACTATGGCTTAAGCCGAAATATTTCAGTTTAAGCCATAATTCGAATTACCTCGTTTATAGGGTAAAAAATTTGGGATGATCCATAATTCGAATTATTTTTGGAGTAGCTATAAACTAGGTATGTGTTGCAATATCCCTCGACCAGCGCTAAGACGTTGGTATGGTATTTGGTAAGCACACAAATGTCGGAACCGTATTTGTGATGAGGCCATCGTCCTTCACAGCAGCTATTAGGATGTTATGATTAAATGCTTAGATTTGAATAGCCCATTGTTAGTGGTACACAAATTCAGTTATGCTTGGACTAGGAACGATTGTTCTGAAATCCTTAAATGTTGATTTGATTCCAGAACCTTTGAACTTTAATTTATGCTTTTATGAGTGTAAATCCTTATACACAAAAACAATTCCCTTCTTTTGAAAATGCCATACACTTCCCTTTCTACCTTATTCAAGGGTTAATGATGAGAAACGGAACTCGACTCTTCAAGGAAGAGGAGTGCAAGGAACTGGCATAAGACTCGTTTTTTATTTTATGAAATTCTCAAAGTAGTCAATCCTGATTGCACTGAGTACAAAAGGGGAACCTGATTCAATCCTGCCAATACCTTTCAGATACCTATTGATTCGTTATTGAGAAAGGAAGTTGAAAAAGAAAATAGGTGTGCATTGCCAGGTGAACGAGGAACGGTCCAATTCATTAGCTGCTGTTCACTACTGCTGTTCATATCGAGGAATTGTTTTACAAGAGGTAATCAACTACTTTGAAATACGCGCTTGAGTTAGTTCTTTAATTTGTGTAAAAATATTGAATTTCTTATGTTGTTTTTCTGTCTTAGATGTGTAGGAGTACTCCTACTTGTGCTTCACTGGTAGTTAGGAGTGTGCTTTCTACTTATTATTTTAGCCTTTTGAGATCATTATTCAGAAATTTCTAGCATTTACTTTATGTTAAGTAAATGAATTTTTCGTGTGCATTCAGTAATGGAGATTTTTACGTCGTTGGTTTATTATAGGAACTTTGAGGTGTTTGTGGAACCTCAGTAATATGAGTTACAGAATAAATTAGGTTAATTTTTATATTATTGAGTGATAGAATCGAAGTCTTCGCTCGCTGACTGTCATCTGTAAGATTTGCAAAATAATTGATCAGGAGCTTCAGAAAATTGGTATCAATTTAAATGAATTTGTTCGTCCTGCTTTGTCCATGTATAAGTTGGTCATTGAGAGATTAGTTTCTTCTCCTTATTGAGAAGAGCCGGTCTTAAGTCGTAGGTATATTGAAGTGCCACAAGTTGGTTCTGGTCGACTAAATATTGAGCTTGGACAGTCTAGTGAATCTTGTCCCTGATATTTCAGAAAAACTAAGTTACTCGCAAGAGAGAGAATGTGTGTCTTAAAATTTCTAAATGCCTTGGAAGAGTCGAAAAATACACAGTTCGGTGCATTGGTTATTGTAGTTATTTCAGTTTGAAAAACTGATCATGTATGACTCAGTACCTTAGAAGCGTGTCATCTGGGATTATATACATATACATACATCTAGTGTTAGTTCTAAGATCGGATATTTAAATGTCTATATAGATCTAAAATACAAATACTTTGTCAAAGTTTGGTCTAGATTGTCCGTAGATTCAGTTTCTTAGGTTTCTTAAATTTTATGATGATGCCCCTGTTACATAAAAATATTTGGGCCCCCAATAAAATATGTAAATTTGCATCTTAGATGGGGTGCGCCATCTAGACCTTCGGTATTTCAACATTGAATAACTCCGACATATGTACATATATTCGACGATTTTGACAAATGAGCAAGATTTATTTTGAATATTCTCTACCATTTCAAATCAGTTTTTCGTATACAATGCCGATTAAATACCTCCATTTAATACGCAATAAGTGCCTGTTTTCGGGCGTTATAGCATCTACTTTGGCTCGAATGTTAGCTTTGAGTTCCTCAATGGTCTTTGGCTCGCTGGCATAAAATTTACCTTTGCAAGAATTTCTTCGTAGTGGCTGTTGTGTGTTAATGTGTGCCGTCTTTTTGAAAAAAAAAAAAAAAATTCGTCATACTTTTTTCACGTGTTTTCGGACACACGAAGTGCACCCGCGCCGTGCGTCGTCGAGGATTTCTCGAAATTTGAAGAAAAATAGTCCGATGATGGTTTATGAGCACATTTCGACTCAAGCAGTAGCTTTCTCGTCGTGCAGTGGTGTTTCGTGAATGACGTGTGGATGACAGTTTTGTTTTTGTTTGTTTGACTCCGCCAGAGAGTGTTAAACAAGCTTCGTTTCGTCATCAAAATTTTGTTCCAAAATCTGGCTCGAAATTGATCATTCTTGCGATTAATAAGCCCCATCCAATTGACCTTCCAATAATGCCATACAGCTCTAACTGGTTTAGGAGGTGTGGGAAATTTTCGGTGATTAAGCAGTGGTCCGAATTGCCGAGAGGTGAATCAACTTAGACGGAGTAACGCCTTGGATGAGAAGTAAGAAAATCAGGGACTTTTGTGGGGTGATCCACAATATGATGCAAATTATTGGTGTCTGCAAAGAGCTCGACGTCGTTGGCAGAAACACTGGTGCCATTTGAGTAAGTCAGCCACTTTACGTTGTGAACAATGAAATCACTCGCAACGTTGATTTCACACTTAGGTTTGGACGACAAAAATAACGAGGTTTGTTCGGAAATAGATATCAAATGATGAAGTGGAGGCTTGTTTTTATATATGTATTTTAAAATGAGCCACGTCATCCCTCTCGTAGATGGCAATGCCCCTACGGGGAGAGAGATTATGCACTAAAGTGTACCCAATACCTGGTCAGTATCGGGTGATATTTGGGTTTCACTAAAGGCGAAGGTTGGAGGTTTATAATTCAATAAGTGGCTTGAAGAAAGTCCACGAAAGTTACAGAAGTCAATAACAAATCGCGACTTCGGTTATGCGGCTTCAATCGTCACATCCTCAGGGATATTTTTCTTACAGTAAAATTTGTACTCATCAAAGTGGTATGCCTTTTGAGACGGGTCAAATATCATCGACCGACAAATTTTGGCCGCGACACCTGATGGGGTTGGGAGCAAGGATACTTCTGTGGTACTAAAGCAGAACCCGATATGTTCATATGAAACCGATATGTGCATATGAAACCGATATGAGCATATTGGGTTTTGCCTTAACACCACAGATTTACTTCTGCTCTTCGTCGGTCGCTCATCGATGTCGTCTAATGAAGGGTGATGAAGCCAAGCTACCAATGTTTTAGCGCATCATTTTGGCACCAAATCAATATTGAATAAGTAAAAAAGACATATTTTTAATTTTCAAAGTTATCTTAAAACTTCCCAAGAAAAGATTATATAATATATATATGTGTATGTGTTTTTTTTATTTTTAATTTACAACAAAACTTTGTTCGCAAAATCACATTTATTTACTGTTCAGAATACTTTTTTGCATCGTTTTATTATTATTGATATTTTTGAAATAGGAAAGGCAGATTTTTTTCAAAACTGTGTATTCATCAATCAACAAATAATATTAAAATAAATAAATTTAAAATACTTCAAAAATATCATTAATAATATACTCAGGAATGTTAGTTTATTTACAATATTTTTAACAAAAATAAAACATAAATAAAAATTATATATAATAAATTTAAATACAAAAAAAAACTATTTTTTTGGGTTGTTTCTTAGAAACATATTCTCATAAATAATACTATTTCTATAACATAAAAAAAACTGCAGTTTAATTTTACAAAAAACTTTATTTAAAATAATTATCAAAAAAAAAAAAAAAATAAGTGAAAAAAAAAATACTTTTTTTTAGTATAATACTAGTATTTAAAAAAAAAATCTTTAAAATATTTTATTATAAATATAAGACAACATCGCAAAACCGATACCCTACCGAATACGCCATCTACTTTTTTATATTTATATATATACCTGAAGCACACAGACAAACAACAATATTGAAATTATTTTTATATATTTATAAATATATTATGTATATCTCTATATTATATACCCATTTTTATATATATTATATTATTGCATGCATTTTACAGAAAAAAAATATATTATATATATATTTATTTATTTTTTAATTTAATTTTTTATTTTTTTTTATTAATGTGATCCAATTTTTTTTTGAATTGTAAAATTATCTAAATGCTATTACTATTATATATAATATACGGATATTTTCCAATTTTTAATAATATTAAAGAAATAATATACGCGCGTGAATATTCGAATGAAAAATTAAGTAATAAATTTAAATTTTTTAATTTATTTTATTACACGCACAAAAAATAATAATATAACGAATTGAAGAAAAATGCAGTATTTCAATAATACTAATATAAAACAAAAAAATAAATCAAAAACTACTCAAAAAATATACTTTGACACAAAAAAAATAAATAAAAAAAAACTAACTTCTTCTGGTGTATGGGATTTTAATTTAATTTTATTTAAAAAGTGCTTTGGTTTTGTCTCGCTGCTACTAACACCGAAAATACTTTTGGGTAAAAGACAATAACACTAAAAAATTAACAGCAATAAAAAGAACATTAGAAACAAATTTAATTACACCCCAAATTAAATCCTAGGACAGCATAGATTTAAACGCAAGCTAGTTCGTGGATTAATTATTATTATTGAAATCGGTTCGTTAATAATTTCAACTTCTTTGAAGCATGAGGTACGGGATTCACTTTCAACGTTGCCAACGCTTTACTCGGGAGACCACTAGATTCGACTTTTAAAACCATCAGAAAATCTCTAAAATGTTTTCCTCTTCACCAAAAGTAACTAGAATTCCACTAATGTTTTATAGGCGCAGCTTAAGCAGAAATAATCAAACTAAATAAAAAAAAATAATGACTGCATTAAAAGCTATAAAACATCAATATTTTAATAATAGAATCAGCTTCAGTCCTTTGACCAATAATCATTATACCCTGGCTTCACCGGCTGAACTGTTCTAGTTCGAGGAAATTGGTGAACTGAATTTTAAAATATCCTCAGTTCGCATACAATTTTAATATATTCAATTGAGAGAGAGTAATAATTCGCATGCAATTTTAATATATTCAACTGAGGATAAACAGACCTCAGTTTGTCCAACCGAAGTTTAACGCTTCACCGGCCGAACTGCGCCAGTTCGAGGAAATTGGTGAACTGAATTTTAAAATATCCTCAGTTCGCATACAATTTTAATATATTCAACTGAGAGAGAGTAATAAACTGGAATAATGGAATGCCATTCCAGTGACCTAATAGTATGCAGCACACGAACTGTCTATCTCTGAGTCTCATGCGATTTCTAACATGTTTGCGTCATTCTTTCATCAATCGTTCTCGCCTTCTGACTTTCCGCCTAATGATAATAATTTTCGTCACATAATTCCCAACCGAGAGGCTAATTTTTTTACCTCTCTCAATTACCAGTGCTGATGTAGTGAAACATATCGACGAACCCCTATTCGACTTCACTTGTGGCCCCGACGTTAGTCGTCCTGCTGCCCTTAAGTCCTGTGCGGAAGTTCTCCAATCAAAAATCCCTGGATAAAGGGTACTTCCCTGGTCTTTGGAAGAACACGTTCATAATTCCTATTCACAAAAGTGGTAGCAAGAACGAAATATCAAATTATAGACTATTTGCGAAGTTGTCTGTTATACCAAAACTCAACGAATCAAGATGGTTTTCTTGCAGCTTGTTGCACTACCACCAATCTTCTTGAGTTCACTACTCATGCTGTCGAGGGCTTCGTTTCCCGTTGTCAAACTGATTGTGTTTACACTGATTTTAGTAAGCCATTTGAGAAGCTCTCCGCAAGCCCTTCTAGTATGGTTCCAGTCTTACTTAGCTGACAGGACCTACCAAGTTCTTTTTTGTGGTTCCAAATCAGTAACCGTTGAAGCGACATCCGGTGTCCCGCAAGGTAGTCATCTTGGCCTCGGTTTTATAAAAAGGTATCCCAATGAATTTAATAACCCCTTGATCACTAAACACCTTTACATTTCTCTTGTCAGACCATTACTCGAATTTGCGTCCCAGGTTTGGTCTCCTCACTACTCTTTGCATGTTAGAACTATTGAATCAACGAAGGTTCGTTCAATTCGCACTGAATCATCTTCATTGGGAAAACCCATTAGTTCTTCCATTATATGAATCTCGGCTTAGGTTACTTAACTTAAGCTCTTTTTACAAGCGTCGTGAGGTGGCCGATGTTGTATTTGTTCACCAGCTCCTTAATGGAAAGGTTGACTCTGGTTTTCTAAGTCGCCGTGCGTCGTTTAGAGAGAATCGTTATAATCTGAGAGGACCACCTCTTTTACAAATCAATTCTTCTAACACGAATTACGGCAGATTTGAACCTGTCAATCACATGTTCATTAACGTGAACAACAATATTAATATGTTTAACGTGAATATTAGTAAAGATGTCCTTAAAAGGAGTCTTTTTAATCTCTTGTGACCGTTTAGATTGTTGCCTTTTGGTTGCGTGGGTTACATGTAATTTGGATGTTTTTTAACTTTATTGTTGCATACTTAGTTGTCCTCATAAGAGCGCTTGGTTGTGCTGAGTAGGTAAATTTTTCTTGGCCCAGCTGAAGGGTGCGCCTTCTGTTCTAGAAGGTTTGTTCGATTCGCACTGACTTCTATTTACTCTATTTGCAGAAGGTGGAGGGTTTTTTCTTATTATTCATTGAATACAAATCCTACATTTCTGCTTCTCTTTATTATATTTCCAAAAAACCTTGTTGGTCCATTCTTAACCGATTGGATATACTATGTTCAATCTTTCTCTATTTGCAGCTAGGATTTTCACGATTTTCCAACTCTTGAGCAACTTACCTGCAGCTAAACGGGACTTATTTGGCAAAATTCGTCCCCCAAATTGGCTCCGTAATTTTGAAATTATAAGTTTCTATCATAAATTCGTTATTTGCCACCTTAGAAACTCGCATATACCGATTTCCATTGGAATCGGACAATATAGTGCAATAATGAAGAAAAATACAGTATTTCAGTAATATGTACTAATATAAAACGAAACAAAAAAACAAATCAAAAAATATACTTTAGACACAAAAAAAACGAATTTCTTCTGGTGGATGGGATTTAATTTAATTTTTATTTAAAAAGTGCTTTGCATTTGTCTCGCTGCTACTAACACCGAAATTACTTTTGGGTAAAAGACAATAACACTAAAAAAAATTAACAACAATAAAAACACCAGAAACAAATTTAATTACTCCCCAGAATTGTGTTCTCTAAATCAACTCTGCATAAACACGTAAATCCAATATTAAGCTATCTGTCAGGTAATTTTTTGTTTTTTTTCTCCTTCAAAAAGTGGCGATAATAAACCCGATTGACATTAACGACATCCAAAACAACTCTATTTTCGCTTTATACTCCCCCAGTAGAAATATACGTCTCCCAAACTGCTTACTCAGAAGCAAAACGAAAGAAAAAATAACACTAAACGGAAAATCATCAAAACGCCAATTAAACTGTCTTTTCTAATTAAATTTATAACCGTTAAGAAAAGTCACCCACCCACCTGGCCTCCCACGCGATAATCCTCCTCTTCGTCATGAACAATGAGCCGCGATAATTCTTTTTGCAAAAGAATAAGAAATTTAACGACCCGGGATTAGGGCAGTTAAAATTCTCTCGAAGAAAATCCTATTTTTGTATATCGGCGCAAAATAACCCGGATTTTCTCACTTCATTTTATTATCCCCAAAAAGTGGACCCAGTACAAAGTGTCTTCTCCTCACACCTCTTCAAGTCCTTGCCTTTTGTCCATGGTTAAAGACGTAATAATAATTTTTATGATCGTTTCTTTTGTGTCTCATATTACACACCTGCGTTTAATTTATTTAGTTAAACGGAATTTTTATTTTTACTTTTTTTATTAAAAGTGCGTATTTCTTAAAAAATGATTTTCCCCGGGAGTTCTGCTTAATACCATTTTTCTTAAAAAGGTGTGATGCGTGAGCGCGCTTCGAGATCAGACCACACGCGATGGTAGTCTTTGTACAAAACTTAAAAGGGGAAATTCGTCAAATTTTTTAAATTCTATTCGAAGTGAAAGTATTTTTATTTTATATTGGGTCATTTCTCTATCCTTCACACAAGTGACTAAATATAAACACGGGTATTAACAAGAGGCATTAATGTCAGCTTTAAACGAATTCCTGGGTTTATGGCATGCATAGCAAAAGAACCAAACTCGCTTTTACACTTTTTTATTTACATTTTTTTTTCACAATATATTTACTTACTACCAAGTCTTGGGTGATTAAAAAACACTCCATCCTTTTCAGGGAATGGCCAATTTTTAAAATTGTTTCCTACCATGTTTCGCAAACATAGCTTCCTCCCTGTACGAAAGAGGGCAATAAAAATAAGTAGTTTAAAAAAACTAAAAAATACGCTTTTATTTTAAAATGAAGAAAAAAGTAAAAAATAATTTTGAATATAAAGTTTTTATTGCTACAGCCACTTTCTTATATGTAAAAAACCGTGGGGCGCTAACGAAAAGTTCTAGTATTAATAAAATAAGAATATAGATAGAGGGCCCCACAGTTTTTTACATTTAAAAAAGTGGTTGTAGCAATAAAAACTTTATATTCAAAATTATTTTATACTTTTTGCTTCGTTTTAAAATAAAAGGGTATTTTTTAGTTTTTTTTAAACTATTTATTTTTATTTTCTACTTTTTAGTGTAATATATGTTTTTCGCCAATTTGTGGCGGCGGCCATATTCTACCAGTCGTACTCTTTCATTTGATGCCCATGTCGTTGGGTCGGTGGAACATAATTGCCAAAATCGGCAGCCCTCATGGAATTGTCTTCTTGATTTTTTACAAAGTTGTCAGAAAGCATTTAGTACGTATATTTGATGAGTTGAACTCAGGTTGTACCCGAGGTCAACTACATGTAGACGGTAGTCGACAGTCGAATTGAGTTAAGGTGGACTAACCTCGACTCAACTAAGTTAAATTTACTTGACAGCAGTAGTGATGAGCAAAAATGGTCTTAGTCTTGCAGTCTTGTCTTGGTCTTGCATATTTAGCAGCCATGCCATGTTCGCAAGATCAAAACTAAGACTACATCAGACTTGTCTTGTTTTTGCGTTTGCTCATCAGTAGTCTGAAGCATCCGTGTTTTGTTTGTGATTTTTTGTAACGTGTAGGTAGTGCTTTTTGATTTTCAACTCAACCTCAACTCAACTATTTCGACACACGTTCGACACTCTTGAACGTGTGTTGCGAATCCCGGATTGGGTTGCCCGAAATAGGCCAACCTTAAATTTACATACAATTTACTAAAATTTACAAACAAACTTCAATCAACTCAAATCACAATCAAGACGGCACCCCGGGTTTCTCGAGTCGGGCTGGTTCGTCGGGGGGTCGGGGAATGATGAAACTCCGGAAATACTGCCTATCTACCTCTGGCGGGCGCTGAGTAGTTAACTGAAGGAACGCAGTAGAGGGTGCATGAAAAATAAACATAGTCTGAGAGAGAAGTCGCCTCCGCTATGCCATGACCATAATAGTCTTAGCCTTCCATGTGAAACCTGTGAAATAATCATGCCGATTATACAACTCGCCGGATCGTCCGCGGAGGGAATTTTATTGGGATTTGACGTTTGGCGTAT
This sequence comes from Thereva unica, assembly GCA_949987705.1. Classification (NCBI taxonomy): domain Eukaryota; kingdom Metazoa; phylum Arthropoda; class Insecta; order Diptera; family Therevidae; genus Thereva; species Thereva unica. The sequence goes on from OX465281.1 coordinate 38,727,388, forward strand.
TATAGAATCGGTCGAATGAAAAATAACCAAATGACGGTAATGCAGTGTGAAAAATTTATATTGTAGAATCCGCTCGTGAATCACACTCTATACAAAAATTTTCATTACAAATCCGCATCAAATTTACTGCGGAAGTGAAAAATTTCGGCGTAGTTTTTTTCAATGGAGACTTATAAAATATATTTAAATGTTTTTAATTATACTGTCAATTATGAACAAAATAAGTTTACAAATAAAATTCTTTACGCACAACGAACCGAGTTCAGTTTGAAGAAATGGTTCGAATAATGAAAACGCATCCGGATATATCTGTGAGAGGAAAGCAGTTGGTGTTTTTATTGTAAACTACACAGGTCCGAGGGTCGCCGTCCACATCACTGCATGCAATGCTGTAGCCGGCTGCCCGCAAACCCTGTATAGCACCGTTACTTACCCATGGCTTCTGTACAAGAGCCACGTGCACGTCAATAGGCACTGTACCACCCGCACCCTGGGGTTGTTCCTGCTGCTGTGAGCCAGCAGGAGGCTCCTTTTTTGAGCCAATCTCCTTGACTCTAATTCGGCCGAAGCCGTAGAATAGGGACATGCCCTGCTCTTTAAGCTGCATGAGCGACCTCTCGTCAATGCTAAGGGCAAGAGTTTGACTATTCTGGTCCACCTTCCTACCCATCTCTTGCCAAGAGGTCACCTCAATTGGCTGGTTCTGAATTTCCAGCCTGCAGAGCACATGTTCCGGTTCCCTAACATCGTTAGGAGCCCAGAATGCAATCCGCTTGCATTTGGGAAGGTCCTTTTTCTCGATTACGTTGAGGTTGACCCCTTCCCACACTTGCAGCCTGGTGACAGCATTTGTCAGCTATTGGCTGGTGGGTTCGTTGGCGCAGGTGACCTTAATGAGACCCCCTGCCGTTTTTACACCTAAAAACTGAGGTGGGCAATCGCCTTTACGACTTTTGTCCACTTCAGGCACGATGGCATCGCAGATAGAGGAGGATTGCTCCTACGTCCAAAAAGGCTATAAGGCAAACTATGGATGAATGACCTCTCACAAGAAAATAAGAGCTATCATTTAAAAATGGAGTAAGCTTGGTTTTGAAAAAATAAATTAAAACAGTAATGCTTAGAAATTTAGTTAAAAATCAGAATTACATGTCAGGAGTAATTTTAGGAATTTTTAGTCATTACTCATGAAGGCTGATTAATTCTGTGACTAATAGCCACGAAGGCTGTATTTTTTTGTGATATTTCTTACGAAGAAAACTGACTAATTTTTATAATGAATAAAACATTTTTATAAGTTAAAAACAATGCAATTTTTATACCACAAAAGACAAAACCCAAATAATTACGTACTCATAAGTTTTTGCACTTAAATATTTATTTTTCTAAGGATTCGCGAAAATATCGTGGAAAATTTGACAGCTAGTGGTGAAATTGCAGTTTCAGTGCGGATCGATAATGCAGAATTCCGTCGGATTCTATAATGCAAATATTTTCAAATGCGGATCGGATGTTCTCCCGTCGCAGAAAATCCGGCGAGTTGTATAATCGGCATGAATATCTTACTCAATTTGAATATTAAAAAAAATCATCCTATTAATAACAAAATAATTGCCCAATCAGAAATGACAAAAAAACCTACCTTACCCTAGACCACAAAAAAATGAATGTGCAAATCCAATGTAATGAAATACATGCGAATATGTTTAAATTTACTGGGTTTTAGTCCCTTAATTTATGTTACACAATAGCAACGCTATAATTAAATCCGCCCGAGTACCTGGCGTGTTCCCTTTAAAATTTACATAAAAACATGGCTATCTACTACTATAACCTATTATCTGCCAAATCTAGTAATTTCTTGACTTTGTTTTTCGCCAACACTAGGCTTTCCGGAGGACAAACTCGCCTTATTTTCTTATTGCAGATCAGGGTACTGGTTAAGTAGCTGCGAAATCAGGCTTGATTTATCCTTCTTGCCACCGGTGGGACCTCTTGAATTAATTAGTACAATTCCTTTTTGTTTCTTCAGGGGTGGTATTACGTAAGTTGTTTCAATCGATTGAAACAACTTACGTTAATACCATCCCAGTTATCTGTATTTTTTTTGTAGGTACATACCTCGAGCTGTCGGAGGCTTTGCGGCCTCGTGCGGTAAAAGCCTCATTTCGGCCCTTGATATGTAATGTACTGTTATCAACCGCTGAATGCTAGACAATTGCGCCATTAGTTTAACAGGAAAGGGTAGGCTCATCCAGACAGAGCCTCCATATTAGGATATGGCATTCGATTACTTTACATCTTCGCTTGGTAGGCTTTGAAGAGTGTGTAACCTCGGGTTCACAAAAAACCAAAATCTAAAAATTATTATGATCGTGCGATCACACCGTCAGTAACTTAACGGTCTCAAAAACGGGGGCTGGCTCACTGGACGATTCGCAGACACTCAGCCCTGTTAGCTGAACCTAAAACTATTGGAATCGACTAGCATAAAGTGTGTTTCTACATTTCGAGCTAAAAGAGCTTCTTTAATCGATTCAATACATCTATTGTTAAAAGCGCCTTCTATGTCTAGAATTACTTTTAATTTTTCGGTATAAAATTCTCAATATGAACCTTCTCATTAAAAAAAGTATGTTTAGAAAATGACCGGGTTATTTAAATTGCTTTACCAATATAGTACCGAACACTTGGCTTTTAAATGAATGAAAGATCATGGCTTCCATTTCGACATAACAAAAGATAAATGGGAAAATGCTTATCAGATTTCGAAGCTACAAGCTGGTAATTTTTTGTAATTACATAGATAATTTCGAACTCTCTATCAAATGATCTCATTAAGAACTGAAAGGCTTAACACTGACGTTTCAAAACTTCTCTCATAAAAAAGGTAATTCAAAAACGAAAAAAGAAACTAACTAGCAAAAGTCGGTAATTGAAGTGTTCCTCTCGAGTTCAATAACAATCGATAATTCTCCTTCAATTAATTCAGTTTCTTATCATTTCCCCCCAAAAAAACATAGAGGGCGGCCATAGTAAACTTTGCCCTTTATCACAGTGGAAAAATTTCCCTCTTCGCTTCCATTTGAGTCTCCCTCTACCTTGTAATTATGCAATTAAATCCCATTTCAAAAACTTTATTATATAAAGACTAGAAGCGGAAAAGTAGTTTTTTTTAACTCATCGGATATTCCGGGCGGCTGTGTGTTCGCTTGTTCTTCTCTTCTCTTAAATCATCTCTACCTGGGCAAAGAAGTAGAAAAAATTACACACGAAGCGCCTGCAGCAATTTCTGAAGCGCAGAGAGAAAATATTCTAAATTCACCTGTACTAACAGAACGGCGGAAGGTAAAACAAATAAACCGACTGACACCTGCACAAAGCAGCAGCAGCAGCTCGCCCCACCATAGAGAAGCCAACCATATATACATATACCTTTAAGCTTGGGCAACAGATCCGAGAAGATAGACAGAAAATAAAGGTTGAAGTTTTGCAGGTGGAATATAAACAACAACAACAACAACAAAACACACAGAAAAAAAACGAGGAGAAAGAAATTCTTAATTGCATATGGCTCTGATAAGATTGTGGTGGTGGTGCACAGGTTCGTGATTCGTTTCATTAATGAGATGCAATTGTTTCATTAGAAAAAGTCATTTCCCCCACCCCCGCGGGCACTCACACACAGAGCGAAATTAGTTATGCTTCAAGATCACTCCTAATGAAAATAAGGTGAACTTTGTTTGCTTTTCAGGAGCAATTTAGAAATTAGTTCTTTTTAGACTAATGACAAATTAAGTCAAGACTTCATTTAATTTCACTTTAATTAATCGGGAAATGTTATTTGTTACTAATTTATTCGTGCTAAGTTCGAGTGTGGAATGCTAATCGACTTTAAAGCAGCGAATTTCGCACCTTAGATAAGCCGCCAAGTACTGGCGGTACATGCTAATCAGGTGGCGATTATTAAAAAATGATTAAACTTAACATCAATTATATTTCATGGACGATAACCGATACTTAAGTCATACCATAAATAAAGAAAATTTATTTCTTAAAAATACCATCAACTCAGCCTTTACGTGAGAAGTATTTAATGATTTGGGGGTGGATTCATCATTTTCATCAAATTGATAAATTTAAAACAAATTGCCACGTCAGAAGGAAACAATTTGACGACAAGCTCCATTTGCAAGACGAACAATGAAAGCTTTGAAAAACAGAACTACTAGTAATGGTGCATAAGCGCGCCCAGTGGGAAATGGAGTGCTCTAAGGACAATGGAGGAGCACTCCCATGGAAGCATGGAGTGCTCCCTTTCCGCTCCCTCTCCATATATTTTTTAACATTAGATGTCCGCCTAGGCTAGCACTCCATTTGAGCTCCCATAGGAGCACTCCTGCAACGATGTAGTTGGAGACAAAAAGGAGCATTATAGAGCTTTTTTAAATATCTACTAGAGGTCAACATTAAAGTACCCTAAGAATTTTTCAGTAACTTTACGTTTTCAGTATAACAGTGAGTCATCGCATCAATACAATTTTAAGTTTTGAGCTTGGTCTATTGAATTTCTTAAATAACTCCAATAATGCTCCAATAATGCTCATTGAGAGCCCTCCAACTTCCCTCCCTTTGGGACTGCTCCCAATTTTTCCCGCTGGGCGTGGTCCCACTAATTCATAAGCAACCCAGTGGGAAAAAGGAGTGCTCCAAGAGCCATCTTGGAGCGCTCCAAAAGGAGCATAGGGTGCTCCCGTTGCCATACCCGTTCTATATTCTTTTTAACATTGCATGTCATTGCGAGGGAGCATACGTTTTTATGCTCCCAAAAACGCGTTGTTGGAGCATTATAAAAAAGCTTTTTAAAAAAGAAATATTCATGGGCGCCTGTGGGTATGTGATCCGGTATCGAAAAGCTTTTATTTTGTTTATCTTTTGCAATTGCCTTTTTCTTTCCAAGCCCGAGAGTGGCTTTACCAAAGCAGTCCCCCAACTAAACTATCAACTTCCAGAGCTGCTTGTCCTCCGTATCGAACGAGAGCCGGGCTATTGAGTTTGCTAATGTCACATTTTATGGGCATGAAGATAATTGCCCGTTTTCTTTTTTTATATAAAATTTATGAAAACTCCAAGAAAGCTCCCTTGAGAGTGCTCCAAGTACACTCCCCTGTGCATCGCTCCCAATTTTTCCCACTGGGAGATCTCAGAATTTGGCACTCAGCAATAAAACCTTTTGACCTATTAGCCGTGTTTCGGAGAAAAGTCCAGCCACGCATTTGGAAAACGAATGGAAACCAGCCGTTTTCCAATAGATGCCGCCAGCAGTAACAAAATCCAAATGTCAGGGCAGAAACGTCAGATGATAAGCAAGGCAGGTAGAGCAGCCAAACCATTTACCTTCTGTAAGACCTAAAAGAGATCTTAGGAGTACGGTCGGGGCACTGATAAACTTCCCAAACTCCACAGGGTGGCTTTTAACATGCACCACAGTCTGTTAACCATCACCACCAAACCTTAGTGCACGAGTTTGTGGAAACAGTGCCAATTGGCCACCGCAGGCAGCCTTAAACCTAGCTACCTAAAACGCTTTAAGAAATTTGCTTCTTCCCTGTCATTTTATCTCTGTAAATTCCAGATGCTATAGTAAGATGAATTTTTTGTTGTACTTTCGGTAGATAAGAGAAAAATTGTTTGTAAATGTAAAAGCAGCCAAACTTCTTGTTTCGAACGCCCACAATTACACAAGCCATCGATCTGATGGGGCTGTCACGGGTTATTCAAAATACCCTTTGTTTGGGTATACTGTTGCGCGTGCCTGTGCATTTCTTTATGAGCACCCCTTCATTACTTTGACACTACTACAATTTCAATAAATTCAAAATTACTTTTTCCGCCCTCGACTACAATCCATTTTCCCCTTGGGAAATGAAAAGCTAATTAGTCCGGGCGCTGGAGCATTTCCAGTGGTTTTGGCGTGATGTAACGGACTTTTTTGGTGGAATCGGTCAGAAATGATATCCTCAACAATATTTAGGGGGTGCGCAAGCATGAAACTCCCAGGAAAACTTTTGGTAGCCCAAAAACTGAAAAGTTCACTAAAAATTCCCTGTTTTTTGGCCTTTCTTGTTAAATATGTCTTAACAGAGGCTTCTAGGCCAAAAATTTGTTGAGCATGTTTTGTTCGTTATTGAATTTGCTAAAACTTACCCTAAGGTGGATTTTCGAAATTTGAATTTTTGCATTGCAAAATAGCCGAAAACCGCGAAAAAAAGTACCTCACTTTAAAGTTAGCACAAGGAAAGGAGAGACCATTATCTTCCAATTTAATTCTGGAATTAGATAGTTAAAGGCATGATTAACTTATATCCAAAACCCGATCACGGTCGGTCAAATAGTTTTTGCATAATGAATTTTGCAATTAAGTGAATTTAAAAAGTAAAATTTATTAATGCGCCAAAAGAAAAACTCCCATGTTGGTCCTGATTTTTTTACGTATGCTCTAAGACTCTCTTTACAATTTCCAATCATTAAAATTCTGGTTTTTAAATTTTTTTTATGGTTTTTAATTTTTTTAGGATTTTTGGCAAAAAACTGCAACTAAGGCGTTTTTTCCACAAAAATTGCTAACTCGGCGACGCCAGGAATGCTAGGCGCGTTTCAAATTCGCTCGAAAAAGGACTCAGTTTCTATTGCACAAATTTAACTGCTTTTTTTTTATATTTCAAAAAGGAATCAAAAAGGTTTAATTTTACTGGATGAATCGATATGGACAAATTTTTTCAGACTAGTAGAGGCCGAGTAGTTGCTTAGAGCGTGGTGTTAGTACAATTGTACAATACAAAGGATGTCATTGTGAGTTTCTAGACTAATATTCATTCAGCAGCAGAAGAGCCGGTTCTTCAAGTTAATCTACACTGGTATTCTTTCATCGCGAGTAACTTCAGCGGGAAAACTAGCGAGGGGTTACTTTTGTAACCCAAGAAATCTTTAATGATTTGTGTAACGGCCTGCATGGTAATCGAAAAATTCTATTAGAAATTTAGGAAATTGGAAGTCTTTACATTGTAATGGCTGTAAGCAACTAGCTAATGACTTGTGGAATATATTAGTTGGAGATTTAATGTGCTTTTATTATTCTTTGTCTTTGTTTTGTCGAAGCCTCTTTTCTTGAGTTTATTCCGACAAAGTGCAGTCAAAAAGATTTCTTGCTGGTAAAATCCTCACCAAATGTAGCAGAAATGGAATGGTAATTTCGGAAAGCAATGCTGAAAAGAGTAGCAGTAATTTATCCTGCATACCTTACATGGTAATATATGTATTAAATTAATACATTTCACCTCTGAAATGGGTGATTGTCATGAAATGGGAGTTTTTGAGATTTGCTGGTGAACAAAAAAAAGTGCTGAAAAAAAATTTTCTCATGTATTTTCAACATTATTTTGAAGTACTTTCTGTATATTTCCACATAAATACACACGAGGTATAGATAGTGAGAAGTTTATATCGAAAAGCCGAAATTATATGGCTTCGGAGGCGACAATTACGGTAGCGACATTTCATCGAAAAATCCGTCGCTTTCATGACCAATGAGAGCACACAATTTTTCCGAAAATTTGCTTGCTCTACAAATGCAAACAAATTCACCGAACCCAGTTAAAAGAGATTTGCAACACATCACAACGAAAACACACATTACAGAGGCGACAGTTTTTTTTTCTTCGATAATTTTCTTGAGGGTTGCTCTCTTGTTTATAAATTGTTCACAGTCTAAACGTCCGGCGAGGATAAACATTCATAAAGAAACTTGTCACGATTCGTTTTCACTACTTAGTGCCACTTGACAACCAATTTGTCGTTGCGTGTACGCTATTCTTATAGTTTTTATTGAAATTTGCAACAAACAACAGTCAGAATGTAAGCACTGACATCTAACTAAGCAGGTATCCGCCCGTGTAATACATACCGGTGATCAGTTTTGGAACACTGCTGCTATCGTTTGAGACCCTAGGCGCGCGGCAATAATGCACTGTTTTTCCGTAAACGTAGTGCCGTGACGTAAAAGCGGAAAATGGACAGGTTACGGAGGCGACATTTTCGGTGGTTGAAGGGCCGCCATTTTGTTCAAGAGTGCTTGCCGCGGGAGGCGATGAAGGAGAGAATGTTTTATTACTAGATGGAGATTTTCACCCCAGAAAAAATTTGTTTGAGGCGTTGTAGGTAGAGAACAACGGCCAGCCAGCCACTACTCCCATTTCATGACAATCACCCAAATAAGTCTTCGTCTATAATGCCTACGGTATGTACTTACCACCCTAGGACTCCCTATGTAAAAGTAACCAGCTCATTACCACCTCGCAAACCTAGTTTTAACGTTCATGGCTTTAACAGAATACGCAGATAGTTTTGGTCACACTTCAAATAAATGCATTTTTAATCTAATGTTCCAAAATTTTTAAGGAATAGTTGGTTTTTCGTTAATAGTTAAGAATAGTGATGTACAAGAATGGTCATTCAGTTTTCTCCTCCAAGCTTCTCGCTGACTGGCTAGAGTCCTCCAATTTCGTACGCCCAACAGGTGTTCAGCTTCTGTATCTACGGCAGCTTTTCCTCGGCCATCCTGCTGTCACCGATTATGATTCCCTTATATCTGATTATCATTTTATCTGATTTTCCACATACCGTTTACGTTTAATGGTCCAATAATGTGTCTTAAGATTTTTTTCTCAAAAGCTCCTAATTAGTTTGCGACTTCAGGCCTTATAAGAGACTAGCATAAAACCCGCGTGCCTTGCAACGCCTTTAAAAACTGTTTATTATGTGCAATGTTTTCCTTAAAAAAACCAACAAAAAAGTCAGCTGTTATTATCCCTAAAAAGGGTTTATTATAGTGCATTTTTTTAATAAATATGGTAAACAAATTGCTGCGAATATCACCTCTCCTCAACAAATCTGCAAGTTTTAAAGTAGATTGGCATGTATATGTCATCAAGAAAAGTGACATTTTAGGGTTTGACGAACGTTCGTTAAGTTTGTTCGCCTATTTACGTGGATGTAAGAAATTATGAAGCAATCACAAATGAATATTAAATAAAGTGAATTTCGAGTCATTCATTTCTACGTGATTATAGGGATGCACTGTCAAAATTTCAGCCCTTCAGCTTCAGAGGTTTGGGTTAACCCCATTTCATCCCCTTAGGGGATGAATTTCGAGTAATCGCCTCTTAGTGGATGTCCATGTCATTACAGGGATGCACTGTCCAAATTTCAACCCTGTAGTTCCAGTAGTTTGGTAAACCAAATTTTACCCCTTTAGGGGATGAATTTCGAAAATCGCTTCTTAGTAAATGTCCACGATGCACTGTCAAAATTTCAGCCGTTTAGCTCCAGCGGTTTGGCTTAACCCCATTTAACCCCCTTAGGGGATAAATTTCAATCGCCCCTAAGTGGATGCCCACGTCATTATAGTGATGCACGGTCAAAGTTAGAGCCCTCCAGCTTCAGCGGTGTGGGTTAACCCCATTTCACCCTATTAGGGGATGAATTTCGAAAAATCGCTTCTTAGTGGATGTCCACGTCATTAAGGGGATGCACTGTCAAAATTTCAGCCCTATAGCTCCAGCGGTTTGGATAAACCCCATTTCACCCCCTTAGGGGATAAATTTCAAAAAATCGCCTTATAGTGGATGTCCACGCCATTATAGGGATGCACTATCAAAATTTCAGCCCTATAGCTCCAGCGGTTTGGGTAAACCCCTTTTCCCCCCTAGGGGATGAATTTCGAAAAATCGCTTCTTAGTGGATGTCCACGCCATTATAGGGATGCACTGTCAAAATTTCAGCCCTATAGCTCCAACGGTTTGGATAAACTCCATTTCACCCCCTTAGGGGATGAATTTCGAAAAATCGCTTTATAGTGGATGTCCACTCCATTATAGGGATGCACTGTCCAAATTTCAGCCCTATAGCTTTAGCGGTTTGTAAAAACCCCATTTCACACCCTTAGGGGATGAATTTCGAAAAATCGCTCTTTAGTGGATGTAAACGTCATTATAGGGATGCACTGTCAAAATTTCAGCCCTATAGCTTTTGGGGTTTGTAAAAACCCCATTTCACATCTTTAGGGGATGAATTTCGAAAAATCGCTCTTTTGGTGGATGTCCACGTCATTATAGGGATGCACTGTTAAAATTTCAACTCTATAGCTCCAGCGGTTTGGATAAACCCCATTTCACCCCCTTAGGGGATGAATTTCAAAAAATTGCTCTATAGTGGATGTCCACGCCATTATAGAGATGCACTGTCAAAATTTCAGCCCTATAGCTCCAACGGTTTGGATAAACCCCATTTCACCCCCTTAGGGAATGAATTTCGAAAAATCGCTTTTTAGTGGATGTAAACGTCAGTATAGGGATGCACTGTCAAAATTTCAGCCCTATAGCTAAAGCGGTTTGGGTAAACCCCATTTCACCCCCTTAGGGGATGAATTTCGAAAAATCGCTTTTTAGTGGATGTCCACGCCATTATAGGGATGCACTGTCCAAATTTCAGCCCTATAGCTCCAGCGGTTTGGATAAACCCCATTTCACCCCCTTAGGGGATGAATTTAGAAAAATCGCTTTTTAGTGGATGTAAACGTCATTATAGGGATGCACTGTCAAAATTTCAGCCCTATAGCTCCAACGGTTTGGATAAACCCCATTTCACCCCCTTAGGGAATGAATTTCGAAAAATCGCTTTTTAGTGGATGTAAACGTCAGTATAGGGATGCACTGTCAAAATTTCAGCCCTATAGCTTCAACGGTTTGGATAAACCCCATTTCACCCCCTTAGGGGATGAATTTCGAAAAATCGCTTCTTAGTGGATGTCCACGCCATTATAGGGATGCACTGTCCAAATTTCAGCCCTATAGCTCCAACGGTTTGGATAAACCCCATTTCACCCCCTTAGGGGATGAATTTCGAAAAATCGCTTTTTAGTGGATGTCCACGCCATTATAGGGATGCACTGTCAAAATTTCAGCTCTATAGCTCCAACGGTTTGGATAAACCCCATTTCACCCCCTTAGGGAATGAATATCGAAAAATCGCTTTTTAGTGGATGTAAACGTCAGTATAGGGATGCACTGTCAAAATTTCAGCCCTATAGCTTCAACGATTTGGATAAACCCCATTTCACCCCCTTAGGGGATGAATTTCGAAAAATCGCTTTTTAGTGGATGTCCACGCCATTATAGGGATGCACTGTCCAAATTTCAACCCTATAGCTCCAGCGGTTTGGCTAAACCCCATTTCACCCCCTTAGGGGATGAATTTCGAAAAATCGCTTTTTAGTGGATGTAAACGTCATTATAAGGATGCACTGTCAAAATTTCAGCCCTATACCTCCAGCGGTTTGGGTAAACCCCATTTCACCCCCTTAGGGGATGAATTTCGAAAAATCGCTTCTTAGTGGATGTCCACGCCATTATAGGGATGCACTGTCAAAATTTCAGCCCTATAGCTCCAACGGTTTGGATAAACCCCATTTCACCCCCTTAGGGAATGAATTTCGAAAAATCGCTTTTTAGTGGATGTAAACGTCAGTATAGGGATGCACTGTCCAAATTTCAGCCCTATAGCTCCAGCGGTTTGGATAAACCCCATTTCACCCCCTTAGGGGATGAATTTCGAAAAATCGCTTTTTAGTGGATGTAAACGTCATTATAGGGATGCACTGTCAAAATTTTAGCCCTATACCTCCAGCGGTTTGGGTAAACCCCATTTCACCCCCTTAGGGGATGAATTTCGAAAAATCGCTTCTTAGTGGATGTCCACGCCATTATAGGGATGCACTGTCAAAATTTCAGCCCTATAGCTCCAACGGTTTGGATAAACCCCATTTCACCCCCTTAGGGGATGAATTTCGAAAAATCGCTTCTTAGTGGATGTCCACGCCATTATAGGGATGCACTGTCCAAATTTCAGCCCTATAGCTCCAGCGGTTTGGATAAACCCCATTTCACCCCCTTAGGGGATGAATTTCGAAAAATCGCTTTTTAGTGGATGTCCACGCCATTATAGGGAGGCACAGTCAAAATTTCAGCCCTTTAGCTCTAGCTAGTTGTGCGTTGTCTGTCAGTCAGTTACTTTTTATACAATAGAAAAAAATCCCCTTACAACTTATTGAACCCCATTTCACCCCCTTCAACCCTTTTGTTCTCCATAAAAAGTAGCCTATGTCCGTCTCCAAGGTCTAAACTATGTCTGTTGCAAATTTCATCAAAATCGGTTTAGTGGTTTAGGCGTGAAAGCGTAACAGACAGACAGACAGACAGACAGACAGACAGACAGACAGACAGACAGACAGACAGACAGAGTTACTTTCGCATTTATAATATTAGTAAGGATTTGTATAGTTCAAAAGTTTTCCTGTATAACAATCTTGATTGAAGTACTTTACGCAGTGAATAAAAACTTTGAATGCCCTGTTGTATTCTGCTTTTAACTTCCTCCAGCTCTTCGTTTGTTGACGACACTATTGTTTCTAGGTATTTAAAGCTGTTCCCTACCTCTATATTGGTCTCGAAGTCTTGTCTTCGGCTTGTACATTAAGCAAAACCAAGAATAAGACTACCACTTAGCCATGCTCGCAAGACCACGACCAAGGCTTAGCCGTGCTCGCAAGACTAAGGCCAAGACTATATTAGTTTTGTCTTGTTCACTAGTTATGAAGATTTTAATTTTGAAGTTTTGGATTAATTTTAAATGTTTTAACGTTCCGTGCAGCAAGCCGCACCACGTCGGAGCTAGTAACAAAAAAAAAATTCAAACAAAATCCGGTAATTTTTCTAATTTGTTTAAGAAATTATGTTTAACAATATTTTATTGAAAGTTGTGCTCAATAGAAACTGAGTCCTTTTTCGAGCGAATTTGAAACGCGCCTAGCAATTCCTGGCGTCGCCGAGTTAGCAATTTTTGTGGAAAAAACGCCTTAGTTGCAGTTTTTTGCCAAAAATCTTAAAAAAATTAAAAACCATAAAAAAAATTTAAAAACCAGAATTTTAATGATTGGATATTGTAAAGAGAGTCTTAGAGCATACGTAAAAAAATCAGGACCAACATGGGAGTTTTTCTTTTGGCGCATTAATAAATTTAACTTTTTAAATTCACTTAATTACAAAATTCATTATGCAAAAACTATTTGACCGACCGTGATCGGGTTTTGGATATAAGTTAATCATGCCTTTAACTATCTAATTCCAGAATTAAATTGGAAGATAATGGTCTCTCCTTTCCTTGTGCTAACTTTAAAGTGAGGTACTTTTTTTCGCGGTTTTCGGCTATTTTGCAATGCAAAAATTCAAATTTCGAAAATCCACCTTAGGGTAAGTTTTAGCAAATTCAATAACGAACAAAACATGCTCAACAAATTTTTGGCCTAGAAGCCTCTGTTAAGACATATTTAACAAGAAAGGCCAAAAAACAGGGAATTTTTAGTGAACTTTTCAGTTTTTGGGCTACCAAAAGTTTTCCTGGGAGTTTCATGCTTGCGCACCCCCTAAATATTGTTGAGGATATCATTTCTGACCGATTCCACCAAAAAAGTCCGTTACATCACGCCATAACCAAAAGTAATAGCTTTCACTGCTCTAGCGCCTGGACTAAATATCTGCGGTCATGCGATATTTGAAGGGGTTGTCATGGACGTGAAACTGCCACGTGTCTTAGCAGATATTTCACAATCTTTGTCTTACAGGTTACACTCAACCTCAGTTTAAAAATTGTCTGGCATGAGACTGAAAGATTGAAATTTCTTATTCCGCTTCAGGGACAATGCAGTGTGGTAACGAACGAAATGATCAAACAACGAACTTGTACCAGTCGCATAAAGGAATATTCGGTTCTTTTAAAGAAACATCTGAATCATTTAAGACAAACAGTTCATGATAAAAGTATACATGGTAGCTAGGGGAAGTTCAAACCATCACTGGTTTAAAGATACAAACTTCTAATTGTGGGTGCAAAGAAAAGATAACAGCTTTCATGAAAGGTATCCCAACCAAATAATACTGTGACATAACGAAAAGTAAAACAAGAAACAGTATGAAATAAGAATAACAATGTTGAAAGATCGCTAGTATAGCACCATAGGCTGTCGACAAGGCCGTATGTGCTTCCATTAAAAATGGTTAAAAATTCTGCGGCCATCATATCCCCCTTAAAAAAGCCAAGCCGGCCGCTGTTCGCCCGTCGTAAGCCTATTTTTATTTTTACTCGGGCACACCCTGTTTGCCGTAACGTTGTTGCCTGTTTCATTTTCAAATGAGCAGGGACGTCAAAATTCACATCAAAACTTCTTTTCAAATTTCGCGTAAACCTATTACAGCGAAGGTTTGACACTACATTTCTAACAATATTAAGTGCGTCAGTGTTACCAGCTGTCCAAATAGCACCCCCTTCAAAAAGAAACCAACAGATGGCCCCATATCGTAAGGTTGAGGTTGTTTGGAATATCATTCCACTCATGCACAACACCACCTCCTACCTTTTCAAGAACGAAGTAAAATATGATTATCTCAAGCTACCAACATCTTTTAGTGTGCCTCACATTTCAGTAAAGTTTCCATTGATATAGTGAGTCGAGTTACCCTAGGTATATTCAATGTTACCGTAAGATGAATTTTGAGAGTAGTAAAATCTACTACCTTTTTGAAAAAAAAAGTAGCAAACTTTTTTGATTTCAAATCAATTTTTCATTTTTTTTGTCACCTGCGAGAACGAGCAAAGCGGATGGTTTGCCGACACGTGAACATGCTACGTATAACTTACCATCAGAGAAACATTAATTTTTTAGATTCAGGCCAAAAACACTCAAGGATTGGTCTTGTGATTTGTTGATCGTCATGATGAAAGCAAGAAATTGAATTGCAAAAATTCGTCGGAAACAATATCAATCCGTTCGATTCGTCGACAGAGGAACATGGCCATTACCGACAGTCAGCAATTTCTTAGAGAAATCTTCGTCAGATGGATCGTTTAGCTAGGCAAGTCGCATGTTTGTCATCAGCTATCGTTTCTTTATAAAGCGTCACTGATTCGATGCTTTGAGGTAAGCGTTTATTTCATGGGCAGCGGTGGTTCATGGAATGATTGATAGTGTCACCTTGAGTCAATGCGCGTTTGTACGTCATTGTGTATTCATCCCAGACGATGATTTTACTTGCTACCTAAGCTTTGGCCAGTGCTAAGTGTTTTGCAAAGTTACATGTCGGATTTTGAATCGTTTGAAGGTTTAACGGCAATTTCAACATCGGCATCCTTCTGGCAACGTGGCAACTATCCCAGAAGTAGCAACTGCTACAGCAATTTTGGATCTCATACGAGCAATGGCCAAAATTAATGATATGACAAATACCTTACAAACTCCACACGGCGCATCGGGGAAAAAAGGCCACCATTTCCATAATTAATTGCCTTCATTAACGTATCGCACACTTCCTTCTGTTGGGTACTCAACAGTGGTACATTCGCTCAAGCCTATTGGTTCAAAGCATTTCGATCATGTTCACGTTCCAATTCTCAATTGAAAGCGTCGTTCATTCGACGATATGGCGTTGGTATTCCTAACTTGACTAACCAACTGCCGCACATGAGGTAACACATGTCTTCGATCAAAAGCAAAGCCTGGTTATGTATCTCGCTATTCACCTTGAGTTCGGGATTTACTGAACTGAACCGAATTCGGTGTAAAATGTTGTCGGATATGTCATCCTTGCATTTGTCCCACAATTCACGTGGATTCGATGAGAAGTATGTCAAAATAATGATAGCAAATAATGTACGTATCTGACATGGAGAAACAATTTCTTTACCGTTTTCAACCAAATTTAGCTGTTGCAGCACGAAATGTTGGGAACATCTCACTTTTAAGAGTTCGAAGTTATTCAAATGTTTTCGGCCCACGAACAATCACCAGCAACAACCGCAAGTAGAAACATTCGTCATTCTTCGTATGAACTCTGCAAATGCGACCAAGAGCATCATTAGAATGCACATCCGGATGATCAGGAACCGTATCGCCTTGCTTCCGACGTTGAAATTTCTTCGATGGGGAGTTCCAAGTGGAATAAGGTGACAAATCGAAAAAACTGGTCAGGGTTATCGCTGCAGGTGTTTCAGCAAGTTGAGCATCATCCGATGCGTTGAAAGAAACTCGTTGACCATTCTCAAGATGTACCGCCAAATGTACAACAGTAAGATGACGCTTATTAATTAATGGAGAATGAAGATATACACAAAATCGCATCATTAAAACTAACATATCGTGATATCATCAAACGATGTTTTAGTAATTATTCTGTTATTTGGGTCGGTCCCCAGATTTCACCACGCTCACGTACACGGATTTTATAGGCGAGGACCTCTCCTGTAGTGCTTTATATCAACGATGCGATCGATTTAGACATAAATAAAATAAAATTAGAATTATCCACAAAAGGTAGTAGAATGATAACTTGATGTAGTAGTGTAGTAGATTATCATTTTTTTCTAAAAAGGTAGTAAAACTACTACATATGTAGTAGAACGGTAACGCTGGGTATATTCCAATCTTTTGATACAGTATCCCACTCTGCTCTGTCTGTTAGCTTTAATAGTTCTACAGTTTTATAGCCTACAGAATCAAATTCAGGGCTTTCGTTCTGTTCAATCAAGATAATAAGATTCAAATTTACCAGTTTCTGCCGGAGTCCCCAAGGGGGCAGCTCAGTCACCTGTTTTATTTTGCTTATGTTTGACTCAATCCATAGGCACGTGCCACTCTCCTATTACATCTAAGGGTTCAAACGCGGGTTTCAGTGTCTGCTCCTTCAAATACCTCCCTACTTCTCATAATCCCAAACTTGTTCTTTCACCCGTACTGAGCTTACTGAAGGAATAATAAATTTAACAGACATAGCATATATGTAACTAGCATAAAACCCGCGTGCCTTGCAACGCCTTTAAAAACTGTTTATTATGTGCAATGTTTTCCTTAAAAAAACCAACAAAAAAGTCAGCTGTTATTATCCCTAAAAAGGGTTTATTATAGTGCATTTTTTTAATAAATATGGTAAACAAATTGCTGCGAATATCACCTCTCCTCAACAAATCTGCAAGTTTTAAAGTAGATTGGCATGTATATGTCATCAAGAAAAGTGACATTTTAGGGTTTGACGAACGTTCGTTAAGTTTGTTCGCCTATTTACGTGGATGTAAGAAATTATGAAGCAATCACAAATGAATATTAAATAAAGTGAATTTCGAGTCATTCATTTCTACGTGATTATAGGGATGCACTGTCAAAATTTCAGCCCTTCAGCTTCAGAGGTTTGGGTTAACCCCATTTCATCCCCTTAGGGGATGAATTTCGAGTAATCGCCTCTTAGTGGATGTCCATGTCATTACAGGGATGCACTGTCCAAATTTCAACCCTGTAGTTCCAGTAGTTTGGTAAACCAAATTTTACCCCTTTAGGGGATGAATTTCGAAAATCGCTTCTTAGTAAATGTCCACGATGCACTGTCAAAATTTCAGCCGTTTAGCTCCAGCGGTTTGGCTTAACCCCATTTAACCCCCTTAGGGGATAAATTTCAATCGCCCCTAAGTGGATGCCCACGTCATTATAGTGATGCACGGTCAAAGTTAGAGCCCTCCAGCTTCAGCGGTGTGGGTTAACCCCATTTCACCCTATTAGGGGATGAATTTCGAAAAATCGCTTCTTAGTGGATGTCCACGTCATTAAGGGGATGCACTGTCAAAATTTCAGCCCTATAGCTCCAGCGGTTTGGATAAACCCCATTTCACCCCCTTAGGGGATAAATTTCAAAAAATCGCCTTATAGTGGATGTCCACGCCATTATAGGGATGCACTATCAAAATTTCAGCCCTATAGCTCCAGCGGTTTGGGTAAACCCCTTTTCCCCCCTAGGGGATGAATTTCGAAAAATCGCTTCTTAGTGGATGTCCACGCCATTATAGGGATGCACTGTCAAAATTTCAGCCCTATAGCTCCAACGGTTTGGATAAACTCCATTTCACCCCCTTAGGGGATGAATTTCGAAAAATCGCTTTATAGTGGATGTCCACTCCATTATAGGGATGCACTGTCCAAATTTCAGCCCTATAGCTTTAGCGGTTTGTAAAAACCCCATTTCACACCCTTAGGGGATGAATTTCGAAAAATCGCTCTTTAGTGGATGTAAACGTCATTATAGGGATGCACTGTCAAAATTTCAGCCCTATAGCTTTTGGGGTTTGTAAAAACCCCATTTCACATCTTTAGGGGATGAATTTCGAAAAATCGCTCTTTTGGTGGATGTCCACGTCATTATAGGGATGCACTGTTAAAATTTCAACTCTATAGCTCCAGCGGTTTGGATAAACCCCATTTCACCCCCTTAGGGGATGAATTTCAAAAAATTGCTCTATAGTGGATGTCCACGCCATTATAGAGATGCACTGTCAAAATTTCAGCCCTATAGCTCCAACGGTTTGGATAAACCCCATTTCACCCCCTTAGGGAATGAATTTCGAAAAATCGCTTTTTAGTGGATGTAAACGTCAGTATAGGGATGCACTGTCAAAATTTCAGCCCTATAGCTAAAGCGGTTTGGGTAAACCCCATTTCACCCCCTTAGGGGATGAATTTCGAAAAATCGCTTTTTAGTGGATGTCCACGCCATTATAGGGATGCACTGTCCAAATTTCAGCCCTATAGCTCCAGCGGTTTGGATAAACCCCATTTCACCCCCTTAGGGGATGAATTTAGAAAAATCGCTTTTTAGTGGATGTAAACGTCATTATAGGGATGCACTGTCAAAATTTCAGCCCTATAGCTCCAACGGTTTGGATAAACCCCATTTCACCCCCTTAGGGAATGAATTTCGAAAAATCGCTTTTTAGTGGATGTAAACGTCAGTATAGGGATGCACTGTCAAAATTTCAGCCCTATAGCTTCAACGGTTTGGATAAACCCCATTTCACCCCCTTAGGGGATGAATTTCGAAAAATCGCTTCTTAGTGGATGTCCACGCCATTATAGGGATGCACTGTCCAAATTTCAGCCCTATAGCTCCAACGGTTTGGATAAACCCCATTTCACCCCCTTAGGGGATGAATTTCGAAAAATCGCTTTTTAGTGGATGTCCACGCCATTATAGGGATGCACTGTCAAAATTTCAGCTCTATAGCTCCAACGGTTTGGATAAACCCCATTTCACCCCCTTAGGGAATGAATATCGAAAAATCGCTTTTTAGTGGATGTAAACGTCAGTATAGGGATGCACTGTCAAAATTTCAGCCCTATAGCTTCAACGATTTGGATAAACCCCATTTCACCCCCTTAGGGGATGAATTTCGAAAAATCGCTTTTTAGTGGATGTCCACGCCATTATAGGGATGCACTGTCCAAATTTCAACCCTATAGCTCCAGCGGTTTGGCTAAACCCCATTTCACCCCCTTAGGGGATGAATTTCGAAAAATCGCTTTTTAGTGGATGTAAACGTCATTATAAGGATGCACTGTCAAAATTTCAGCCCTATACCTCCAGCGGTTTGGGTAAACCCCATTTCACCCCCTTAGGGGATGAATTTCGAAAAATCGCTTCTTAGTGGATGTCCACGCCATTATAGGGATGCACTGTCAAAATTTCAGCCCTATAGCTCCAACGGTTTGGATAAACCCCATTTCACCCCCTTAGGGAATGAATTTCGAAAAATCGCTTTTTAGTGGATGTAAACGTCAGTATAGGGATGCACTGTCCAAATTTCAGCCCTATAGCTCCAGCGGTTTGGATAAACCCCATTTCACCCCCTTAGGGGATGAATTTCGAAAAATCGCTTTTTAGTGGATGTAAACGTCATTATAGGGATGCACTGTCAAAATTTTAGCCCTATACCTCCAGCGGTTTGGGTAAACCCCATTTCACCCCCTTAGGGGATGAATTTCGAAAAATCGCTTCTTAGTGGATGTCCACGCCATTATAGGGATGCACTGTCAAAATTTCAGCCCTATAGCTCCAACGGTTTGGATAAACCCCATTTCACCCCCTTAGGGGATGAATTTCGAAAAATCGCTTCTTAGTGGATGTCCACGCCATTATAGGGATGCACTGTCCAAATTTCAGCCCTATAGCTCCAGCGGTTTGGATAAACCCCATTTCACCCCCTTAGGGGATGAATTTCGAAAAATCGCTTTTTAGTGGATGTCCACGCCATTATAGGGAGGCACAGTCAAAATTTCAGCCCTTTAGCTCTAGCTAGTTGTGCGTTGTCTGTCAGTCAGTTACTTTTTATACAATAGAAAAAAATCCCCTTACAACTTATTGAACCCCATTTCACCCCCTTCAACCCTTTTGTTCTCCATAAAAAGTAGCCTATGTCCGTCTCCAAGGTCTAAACTATGTCTGTTGCAAATTTCATCAAAATCGGTTTAGTGGTTTAGGCGTGAAAGCGTAACAGACAGACAGACAGACAGACAGACAGACAGACAGACAGACAGACAGACAGACAGACAGACAGAGTTACTTTCGCATTTATAATATTAGTAAGGATGATGAATAAGAAAAGCATCCTCTACTATAAATAAAAATATCTTGTATTTTGATGTTTATTGCCATATATCTATTTGTGTCCAAAAGTTTCAACTCCACAAACGGGTTTGATCTTCTGCGATTTCAATTTCTTTAATATCTATTTCTGTATAAGTGTAACACTTTTCCGACCTTTCAAATAATCGTTTTTCCAGGAATATTTGAATTTATCCCGAAAATAGTCCTAAAATAGCGTTTTTTTTTCGTATTAAAAAACATCCCTCCGCTTATGCATTCTATATTGAGGCAATTTCGTGCCTATCTACACAATTGCCAACTGAGAAGGAAGAAAATATGTGCGATTGTTGAACTTTAACAGCACTTTACGAAATTGCCTCCGTGGGCACTTGCCCGGATATTTGATACTTGGTAAAGAATTTAATTCTGCCTCAAGAGCCGACAACTTCAGATTTCTTGTTTCACAGATCTTCCACTTCAGCCTCAAGTTCCTGGGCAAAGCCTTCCAAATATTTGTTGAGCATAAAATATTTTCCAACATTGAATAATTTATAGCAAATTGTGTCGCCGCACAATGTTGACTCTTAACAATAATGTAGCACCGTACTCGACGATGTTGTTGGTGTATTGTTCTATAGTAAAGTGATTAATGTTGAGAACTACTCTTTCTCTGGCTGTATTGTATTTTTGTTTTATTTCTACAAGTGTGTAACAAGTTAAGGAACTAGAACTTTGCTTCAGCCTCTGCACCTTATGTTGTCGAAACAATTTAATATCCGACTCGGCAAGGATCCTTTAGTCCCGAGCAAAAACCCCCTTCAAAGTTTTGATAGGAGAAGCGGAACTTTCCTGACTTCCTTATACCTTAATGAATATTTAGGAAAACTTGTCCCAATTTTCAGAGTCCTTTTTATGTCCTGGTACACCATCATAGAACTCGCAAAAGTTTCTGGCCCACGTAATATTAAGGCGCAACTTAATTTGCGCTAAAATTAATTTAACATTATTAAAATACCCCCAAAAGCCCATTAAAATTTTGCAGTTCCGTGCCATTGCGCAACAAGTTCCTTGAACAAAAGGGACACAAGGTGTACTTCAGTTACTGGAACGGTAATTCGAGAGCTTCAAGAATTGCTTTAGAACCTTCTTCCAGCTCATGCGAAAGGATCACACTTCCTCTTTTCATATAACATCCATTTTTCTCCAGCCAGCGCCCCCTTGGGGCACCTTTTCAGACAAGACACAAGGGACGGCATTTTCTACTTCACCGGAGCACACACTAAACAACTGCAAGGGTGGCGCTTATTTAAGTCAAGCAGGGACTTAGAGGGTTTGACAACAAGCGATGTTGTAATACGACGATTTCAGGACAGCAGCGCAACAACAACAAAAGCAACAAAAAAGGGTAAAAAACCCCCAGCAGGGGCAACATTTGAACCTGCTTTCAACAGCCCTGTTTTGTCTGGATTTTTGTTTGTGAAGGAGTGATTCGTTCTGGGTCCTCATAGATGACGACGGCCTTTGGGGCTAGTATACGGCCAGCTTTGTAATGGGGGTTGATGTGACATTGAAGCACCCTCCTGGAACGAGAGGTTGGGGGATCGGGTTTCTCCGCTTTTATTATGAGTATTCACACTGAGCGTTTTATATATCGTAAATGGGACATGACTGAAATCAATAGCTTAAAAAAATATGTGAAAACGATTTTGTTGTAACAACATTTTTTTAAGGGTGGCGGTTTTGAAACGTTTAAGTCCTGCCATTTTTTTATATTTATTTTCGCCCTTTCAATTATATTTTTTTCGTTACGGATTAATTGGAAAAACAACCACCGAGTGTCAGACACTTGCTTTCGAATATCATTCGAATACCATTGAAGAGAACCAAGTGTGTTTCTTTATCGGGTGCGGTAATTGAAAACTGTGCGTGTTGTATTGGGAATTGGAGCCGGAAAAACTGGTTAATTGAGGATGTGGAGTGTTGAAGAGTATTTTCAGCGTTAATCGATAGTTGCGGAAGTAACATCAACGTTTTTCGTTCCCTGGAAGCACTCGTAAACAATGTTTAAATCGGTACTAATGAAGAATTTATTCGGATAAAATCTGATAATGAGTTTTTAATATTATCATAATGATCGTGAGTTTTTTTTATATGATAGTTCAAAGCTCATTCAAAATCATTTTTTTGCAATACAAGTTCCTCAGTAAGGTTATTACTGGAGAAAGAGCAGGAGGTTATTGACGGAGATGGCAATGGATGTCATACGAGTTCGGAAACAATACTGAATGCGAAAGAACCGAGCAGGCTAATCTGCTAAGTATACAAAAAGAAGATTTGTGTTAATGCTTTCTTCCCATCATTTTCAAGTTTTTGTCTAACTATTATCAATCTATTCCTTTCTAAATTTTTGGTAGTCTAACTAAGTGGTAGTCTAACTAAGAACTTGCGATGGAGTGCCCATGTATTCCAAATCGCCAAAAAACATCCGTCAGAAACTTCTTACGAATAGTAGGATCTTTTTTCAGCCAGCCAACCAAGATTCACTATAAAAGTTCGGCATTCATCTCCGTTTGAAAAACGTTTATCTGCGTTTTGGATTCTCAAAAACGACCTTGGCGTGTCGTGACAAGGTTCAACACTGCCTCTTCAAACTGATCTGTGATCGTACCTCTGACGCTGCCATTGACTCAACGAGTCACCTTCGGGCATGTATCAATTTGTTTGTCAATATTATCATATTGAGTGCTCCCCTGAAATGAACCCTCTCATGTCCGAACGCAATATTTATACCAACTCTTAAAATATCACAGAGTTGAAAAGATAGATTTTTGTTTCAGAATCCGCTAGGCCCTCATGTACTATCCTATTCTCATCTATTTAACATATCAGTACAAAGAGTGATTTTGTATGTCTTGCAATTATTCTCCATTGTCCTTCTTCGGTTAGGTGTAGGGCTGCCTTTCCTTCTAGCGTATTGCTTTCACAACCGCATGTTCCTAACGTTCCGTGGTAGTTTGGTCGGCTTTGGCGTATGTCTAAAGCTTGTGATGTTTAGGAAGCTTATCAATGATCTGACCTCTAGTCAGAATCTGTTTAGGCGTCTCATGGTTTTTTCTGTTATGTAAATATGCCTAATTGTCCAGACAGTGCAGCTGCCCAATGGTTTACTCCATTCGCTGGCTAGCAGTAGGTGGTAGTCAAAATTCTCGATCCTAGAGCCCTGGGAAGACACTACCAGTTTGGATAGGCAGGCGACTTTATGCGTTCCCGTTTATGTTCCTATGTCCCAGAACCCAACAGAGAGCCACGTTGACTCAGCTGCGCCGTGCCAAGACCGTAAACTGTTAACCGTCTCTAAATAAACCTAGGCTCTGCAACGCCCTCTGACGTCTTGGAGCCATCGTTGAATATTCGTATATCGTTCTTCCTCAGAACATATCCGTTTCACCACTCTCTTCTTGAGGGTGTTTTGACGAAAAGATCTTTGCAGAAAGTCAAGAAAGTTAATCTAGGGTAGTCGGTGGTTGTAGCGACAAATTCTTCCGGTAGCGGGGCGTTTCTCCAAGTTTGACGGTTCCTTGCATTCCTAGCATTCCTTGCTATTGATGCACTTCTCTGGACTGACGTTTTCCTTATCATCATTCTAGGGCCAGGTTGTAAAGCCAGGGTGCAGTCCATCTGCTGTTATAACCTTCTGGATCCTTACCTATTTGTTTGAGCTTTTGTTGCGTGCTTCTCTCTGTTTATTGAGTTATATGCCTATTGAAAGTCAACAAATATCTGGTACATATCTACATTCCTTTCCCAGGTTGACTCCAGAATTTGTTTTAAGTTCAGCAGTTGATCCGATGTGGACCTGTTCCTCCTGAAACCAGCTTGATATTCTCCTATAAGGCCTTCCGCTATAGGTTCTAGTTTTTGTTTCACACGGATTGTGGAAGTTTTGCAGCTGGTGCTGAAGAGTGAGATGCGTCTGTAGTTTTTGCAGGAGGCCATTGTCGATATCATATCGAATCATTGATTTTTAAAATTGATATACATAGTAATATGACGGTTTGGCCTTGAGTCACCAATAATAATCTCATCTCACCTAGTATCACATAAATTATTTGTTAATTGATTATTAAAATTCTTTTTATGATCGCTAGTTGGCACTACACGTAAAAAAACATCGTAAAAAAAATTGAAAATGAAATTTAACAACAAAACCAGCAGTTCTTCTACTCATCTACAGTAGTCATGCTCCAAATAAAAAATAGTTAAAAATATTGTTTACCTACAACTATATACATATGTACATATCTTATGAAACACTTAGGCATAGTATTTTCAAAAACCTGAATAATATACCCTATAAAACTTCTAATTATCCGAGTATAACTTCTAATTTATTTTTGGTTTACCCATTAAGTTTCTTTAAATCTCCATAACAGTGTGTGGCTTTAACACAATACATTATACTCATAAACAATAACCAGCGAAAAAAATAAAATAAAAATGGGGTTTATATATGGTTGAAAGTATAATAATAAAGCCCCCCATACACCACCCAGAGAATAATTAGTTAAATTATTCCTCTTTGTACTTATTCACACAACTTTTCTTATATAAGAAGAACTTGTGTTGTGCACGAATGAGGTAAACTGAAAAAAAAAAAAAAAAAATAAAAAAAATAAAAATGCATGAAAAGCATTCATAAAAAACGCGCTAAATTTATGATGGAGGGATATTCATTTAAACAAACAAAAGGATAATGGGGCATCATTATTTATACGTTTTCACCATGTATGGTATGAAGATTATCCTTTTCCCATTCTATTATGTGTTTATGTTTTATATCGTTTCACACATATTAAATGTTTTTTTTTAAATATAAAAAACATTGTACTTAATCATTAAAACGAGATCTTCGAAAGTGGCTGGAAAGTAGTACTTAAAACAAAAGAGATTTGTTTATGCGTATAATTTTGTATATTTATGTTTTTAAAGAGGAGGAATATTTTTTAATGACTAGAAATATGCATGATGACACTATATAATCTTCAGAAATCTTAACGAAAATTCTGGTGGTGGTAATTTACGGAAAAAAACAACAATGAAGACTGTGGTACCCACAAGTTTTATTCTATACTAGCAAAAATCCGGTGGTGGTAATTTAGAAAAAAAAAAAAAACGATGAATAACATAGTATCCACAAGTTTGAAAAAATCCGCATGCGTTGCAACGCCTTTTAATAAAAAATAATTATATGAGCATAGTCCGAGATAAGAAAAGGGTATATTGAAACAAATCTGCAAAACATGATTTTCTTCATCAGGAGCTCCACAGCCTATTGTTGGCCAGTGTTCGCCTCCCTGATTCTCGATCCCTGACCCGACTTTTCCAATTTTTCATTTCCAACTGTCTCAAGTCATCCATATATCTCTTTTAAAACCGAGCTTTTTATCACTTTGACGATGTTTGGAATCTTACTGATTTCATACAGCTCTTTTCCAAATGCCATCAACCTGAATTCCTTTGTTGTTCCAATGTCCACACTTCCGAACCATATAGAGGGTAGGCCTTGTTAGTGTTGTGTTTTGTCTTCCTTGAGATATTTCTGGAGGTCAGGTGCTTGCGTAGACCAGAAGAGCCCAGGTTCGCCGGTGCCCTACGATATTTATTGTGCCCAGGCTGCCGAACTCTCCAATAAATTGTGAGTATTGGCAGATTTTCCAAAATGCTCCGGCACAAAATGTTCACACAGCCGCGTTCCAAGACCATTCTCATATGAAAGTCAAGACGAACTGATTGTCGATCCATCCGAACAAATTCGTATTGGGTTTTATAATTACATTCTCGACAACATTAATGATACTGGATTCAAACCACACCAAAAGCAATGCATGTTGCTCGAGGAAAACCTCCGAAGTCCTACCACTAGAATATCGGCAATCAGTGGCAAGGATCTCTGCTACAAAATGTCGATTTACGCTTCCATTACTTCCGAAGAAGCTTGCTTGTAGCCCAATCGAATTTTTAAATTGCTTATGCCAGAGAGGTATTATGGAATTATTCCCGAGCCTTATGATCGCTTTCAGCGTGTTCTAGTTGGAGTCGCTACCGCGGAGCGAAGCTTCTCTAATCTGAAATTGATAAATCATATTTCCGGAGCAACATGTCCGACCACCGATTGTCCAATTTGGCTATCATTTCGATTGAAGACGATTGTTTGACCCATGTCGAGAGGAAGAGATGTCATTTCGCTTCCATGAGCACCAGAAAAGTCGATCTGCGCACATAAATTTTCGCCGTCTTAATAGCGTATGTGGATCGACGACTAAACAGTACATAGGACCCATTTCCCATAATTCTGTCGTAGGCCTGGTCTCTCTATGAAGAAAAATTTTTTTGGACGCTCTAAATTTTTACACAGGGCCTTCAATTGTCTGGCCGCGGCACTTTTCATTTCTACAAGGTGTTTAGGTATTCCGAGGTGCTCCATAGCATCAAGTAACTCATTTCGGTTCACACTATCGTAAGCATATTTGTAGTCGATGAATAAAATGAAAAACACCTGAAAAAAACTTTGTACGTTGTGTTCAATAGCGTTATTCCTCTATAGTTGCTGCAAGCTAGAGGGACTCCTTTTTTGTGTAAGGTACACAATATGCCCTCGTTCCACTCGTCAGGCATTTCTTTCCGTTTCCATATTTCCACTGTTACTTCATGCATATGACAAGGTGTTTTTTTCCTTTCGTACAATGAATGCTGTACGTAATATGTGGTCTCCTGTTCAGTCCATCTCATCTCCTGAATGGACTTTAAATTGTTGGCCTTTGTACGTTTGCCCCGCCGTAGTATCCATAGCAAAATGTTAATGCCAGGAAGAATTGCTGGTCCTTCGCTGGTAGGCAATAATATAGTGGTCTCACAATCGCTACTACCGTCGTTAGTAGGTTATCTAGGGGGCGAACCTAAATATTTAGATAGAGCTCTTTAAGGTGTTGAATTGGAATGATAAAAAAGGGTTCACTCGCTTTCATTCGACCATGGGTCAGTTTCCGGTCTCATCCGATAGTCGGATACGATAGCCAGAACCGATAATCGGTTCGGATAGTTGGTTTCGAGTGGGTTGTAAAGACAAAGGTAGTCCGGCATTTTGTGTATTATTTTTAATTTTGAATGACACCGCATAGGTAATTGTATTCTACTTATCATACCCTTTCATTTGATACCCATGTCGGGGGTCGGGGAGCAAAATTCATAAATTTGGACGCCATCTTGGAACGACCATCTTGATTTTTTTTACAAAATGGTCAGATTGAACTGGCACGTTCAACTATACATATGTGCAAAATTTGAAGTTGTTCGGTTACGGAAGCGGGTCACGGTATACGGTAGTAGGAAGTGGGTTTATCGGTATACGGAAGTGGGTCAAAATCAAGGTTCGTGATTTATCTGCACAAATACAGATGAAGCTAATATGTAAATAGTAAATAGCCTAAAATATGCTCGAAAATACTGAATCTTCCAGTAAAAGTCCCATCCCAATCGGATTAGCCGTTTCCGATATTAGTCCGGACATACAGACATACAGACATACATCATAGGAATAACTATATGAAGTTTGAAAAACACAATTATTTTGAAATCACAGGCAGACACTCCAATTGTATTTATATAGATCAGGGGTGGGCACGCATGAGGTTAATGAGAGCCGCATGTGGGTTTTTCATAATTGTAAAGAGCCGCATTATATGTTATATGTATTATGTAATTTCAAAAATCAAAAATTAAGAGCATTTCCACACCCGTCTGGAATATTCAATAATTTGAAGAGATACGTTTGGAGCCGAACTTGATTCAACGAAGAGCCGCATGCGGCTCTAAGAGCCGCATTTGCCCACCGTTGATATAGATTATCAACAAACACTATATTCGAGTCATTTTTTCACATTGAAATACAAAAAAAAAAAAAATATCAAGCGCATACAATACATACAAAAGGGTTATATTATCGTTTTTTTTTCACCTCGTTATACCAGTTTCTTGGTGATTTTATCATTATCCCTAGCGTTGTTACTTTCCCTAAGGGTTCACTAAAATTAAACAACAACAAAACAGCAACAACAGAAAATAAAATACATATACATATATGTATGTATGTATGCATATAGGAAGAAAAGTATTTCATTTCGAAAGGGTGGTGGAGTTTTTAGGGTTGGAAAATGTGCAAAGATACAGAGAAAGGAAAAGAAATAATAAAAATAAAGATTATATGTGGTTGCAGAGTTTTTTTGGGATTTTAATCAAGGCATGACTGAATGTTGAATGAAAGAAACAGAAAATATATAGATATGTATATAGAAAAATAACAAAAATATATACACACCATGCATTTAATATACTATTAATACTAATTGAAGTATACTATCTACATGAAAACCTTCACTTTTCAACTCACCACAAAAATAATAAATAATAACAATAAAAAGCACCTATTTGAACAAAAACAACTAAAATAATATAATATTAACAACAAATTACAAACAAAAAACAAGCAAAAATGCAATTTTTATGGATGATTTGAAAAAAAAAAACGACAATAACTAGAAAGTTACAAAGAAAAAAGAGAAAGGTATGCTTTATTTTCTACTTCTAATTAAGGAATCTTTTTAATATTATCAAGAAATACATTAAAAACAGCTTCTTTTACATCAAAATTAACAACAAAACAGCAACAACAACAACAAAAATATCCTCTCAGCCAACAACAACAACAAAAAATAATAATATATCTCTCTATACACACAACTTCTATTCCATATTTCTATTTAATCCAACAGAGTAAAAAAAAAAATACATAAAGAATAAGATTAGAAGAAGTATTTTATTGACTAATTAATAATCAAATAATTTTTATAAGAAAAATAAAAAAAAGAACACGAAAAAACTGGATTCTAACCCGAAAAAACAACAACAATAACAAATTAAAACAACAGCCTATATTAATAACAAAATCAACAACAACAACAACAGTAACAAAAAAAGGGCACCTAACCACCAAAATAAATATATATATAAATAATAAAAATATGAGAAATATTGTATAAATTCGGCCATTCCAAAAATAATAATAAAAAAATTATCAGAACAAATATTAAGTATATATTTTTTATAAGAAGACACAACCTACTACCAAAATAATATAACAACAGAAATATAAAAGGACACAATCCCAACAAAAAAAACAACAACAACATCAACAATAATAACAACAACTACAACAACAACAAAAAAGGATAGAAACGAACGAGGGATGTAAAGATAAAAAAATAAATAAAGCAAAATTTTATTCCGTTGTCTCTCAAGAAAAGAAATATTTTACTAAACAAAATTATCGCGTATCGTGTGTGTTGTTAAAATGAAGACATTTTCATTATAGAATATCATTTTTTTGATAATACACCATTTTATCTATAAATAAAATTGAAACAAAAAAACAATAGTAAAAAAAAAAAAATAACGAAACACATCAACAGAACACTATCAAACCACTTCATACACTTTTCAAGAAGCATCATACAAAAATTTTCTAAGGATACAAGGACAACTTTTTTAACTTCTCCTATACTACCCCCAACCCTCTATTTTGCAACAAAAAAAAAGAAAAACAGAAAAAATTAAGGAAAATTATCCACACAAAAAAAAAAATATTAATAGCCAAAAAAATATTAATAGCCAAAAAAAAATAAACAAAAACAGAAAACAAAAAACTAAAAATTAATGTTTTTCTATATTTTTTTCTTTTATAAATTAATTTATTTTATTTACGAAACCAAAAAAATTAAGTTTAAAAAAAAAGTAAAAAAAATCTTGTTTAATACAAAAAATCCATCTCGCTTGTTTGTCTGTGTGCAGGGTTTTTGGTGGTCATGAAGGGATGATGATGATGATGATGGTTGGTGATGATGAGAGGTCGACACTAAGATGGATGAAAAAATAATAATAATATGAAAAAAGAAAAAAATGGAAAAGGTGAAAATATCTCCAACAAAAAAAAAATGAGAGAAAATAGACAGGAACAGATCAAGTTACATAAGATAAGAAAAAGAAAATTCCCTTAAGATGAAATGATATGGAAAGAAGCCTGTGAAAAAAAAAGAAAAAAAAACATAAAATGAAAATAACATTTGAATAAGGGTCGAAATGCGGCTTTTCCTGGGTAGAGATATATAGAGAGAGAGAAAACTTAAAATATAAATACCCAAGATATACATTTTCAGCAGCCCCAGCTAAAAAAAAATAAAAAACATAAAAAGATAACCTAAGATGGAAGGTGGTGGTGCGTTTTTTTCTTAATGGTGCGATAAATGATTTAAAAAAGATACCAAACATCAACAGAGAGCAACACAACAGAGCAACTATACAAAAACAAAAATGGTGCCCTCTTTTTTAGAGATAATGGAATCATGATATTAATTGACGGGCACTCTGTGAGTGTTTTTATGCTAATAAAGGCCGAAATCTCATTTGCAAGTCAGAAAACCATTATTTTTCGTAGTACATCATATAACGAGAACGAAAAAAAAAATAAAGACATAGAAGAGAACTTTTCTCAAGAATACGAGAGAGAGAGGGAAAAATGCTAATTTTCTTTTTTTCCGTAGAATGACCTGAATGTGATCTGTTCTCATCTTATAATGCTTTTCATTAAAATGAAAACAAGAAAAAAAAACAAAAATACTATAAAACAAAAGACTCAACTGAAAAAAATAAATAAATAGAAGAATAAATAAAAAATATATATATAGTATATCATCCAAGATAACCCCAAGCCGTAATAAGGTTAGATCCCCGACTTCTTCTTCTACTTCTGCTTGATATATTATGAAAACAAACGTAGAGAAATAAAAAAACAAAACTTAAATATAGAAACAAAAAAAAAGCCAGTAGTTCAAATGCCAGTCATTGCCACATCCCCCCCTCTACTCCATCGTGCATATAAATGGCTCGAAGGTAAGTTAAATTATCTTAATTAGTTTTCTTCTCTTATAACAAGAAAAAAAGAAGCTTGGTAATTATTATTATTACTATTATCATTTTTATTTTATTTTTTTCCTTTCAATCATTGTTCATTATTAAAAATAATTTATTTTTTATATTTTAATATTTATTTTTTATAAAAAATGCCTTTACAAAAAATAATCATTGAAATATTTTTATCTTTGTATTTACTACATATACTCATGTGCTCCTTGAATTTTATTGTGAAAAGAGGACACACCTGTTCAATTTTTATGGAGTGTTTTTTATCTAATTTAAATTTTAATTTATTAAATATAACAAAATGATTAATTCTTATGCCCAAGAAAAGAAACCAAAAAAATGATATCTGCCTAATTAAATTTTAAGGGTAGAAACAAAAAAAATCCTTTCGTATAAGTATAATACAAATTTGTGATATAAAAAATAAGTATAGTTGAATTTAGTTTCAAATTAGAGAAAAATTTAATTTACTAACAAAAATCAATTTTATCAAAACTTTATTTTTTTATTCAGAAAAAAAATTTATGTTGTGTGTCTTATATGACGGAAGATGAACAGATCTGACGTTTAAAATAATTATACATTCTTTATCACCAGTAGGGCAAGGTGGTAAAGGAGTGCACACTTGCTCTGTTTTATTTTATGTTAAAATAAATTTCATTAATGCTATTATACTTTACTAGCATAAAACCCGCGTGCCTTGCAACGCCTTTAAATAAAAACTGTTTATTATGTGCAATGTTTTCCTTCAAAAAAAAAAAAAAACAAAAAAACAACCAACAAACAAAAAAGTCAGCTATTATTATTATCCCCAAAAAGGATTTATTATAGTACATTTTTTTAATAAATATGGTAAACAAACAGTTTAGCTCCAGCGGTTTGGGTTAACCCCATTTAACCCCCTTAGGGGATAAATTTCAAAAAATCGTTCCTAAGTGGATGTCCATGTTATTATAGTGATGCACGGTCAAAATTAAAGCCCTTCAGCTTCAGCGGTGTGGGTTAACCCCATTTAACCCCCTTAAGGAATGAATTTCGCAATATCGCTTCTTAGTGGATGTCCACGTCATTAAGAGGATGCACTGTCAAAATTTCAGCCCTATAGCTCCAGCGGTTTGGGTAAACCCCATTTCACCCCCTTAGGGGATGAATTTCGAAAAATCGCTTTATAGCAGTGGATGTCCACGCCATAGGGATGCACTGTCAAAATTTCAGCCCTATAACTTTAGCGGTTTGGATAAACCGCATTTCAACCTCTTAGGGGATGAATTT
Source organism: Thereva unica (assembly GCA_949987705.1). NCBI lineage: Eukaryota > Metazoa > Arthropoda > Insecta > Diptera > Therevidae > Thereva > Thereva unica. Next base: position 38,760,258 of record OX465281.1, read on the forward strand.
CGAAAAATCGCTTTTTAGTGGATGTCCACGCCATTATAGGGATACACTGTCAAAATTTCAGCCCTATAGCTCCAGCGGTTTGGGTAAACCCCATTTCACCCCCTTAGGGGATGAATTTCGAAAAATCGCTTTATAGCAGTGGATGTCCACGCCATAGGGATGCACTGTCAAAATTTCAGCCCTATAACTTTAGCGGTTTGGATAAACCGCATTTCAACCTCTTAGGGGATGAATTTCGAAAAATCGCTTTTTAGTGGATGTCCACGCCATTATAGGGATACACTGTCAAAATTTCAGCCCTATAGCTCCAGCGGTTTGGGTAAAACCCATTTCACCCCCTTAGGGGATGAATTTCGAAAAATCGCTTTATAGTAGTGGATGTCCACGCCATAGGGATGTTCTGTCAAAATTTCAGTCCTATAGCTCCAGCAGTTTGGGTAAACCCCATTTCACCCCCTTAGGGGATGAATTTCGAAAATTCGCTTCTTAGTGCATGTCCACGTCATTATAGGGTAGGGATGCACTGTCAAAATTTCAGCCCTTTAGCTCTAGCGGTTTAGGTTGTGTGTTGTCTGTCAGTCACTTACTTTTTATACAATAGAAAAAAAAGTAAAGACAAAAAATCCGCTTACAACTTATCATCATTACAAATCTTTGGAATTCTTGGCTTTTCTCTATTATAGTATGCATATATTTATACATATAAACCTTCCGGAAGAAATTCTCTAAAAGATAGTGAAAACCGTATCAAAATCCGTTGCGTGGTTCAGAAGAAGTAAGCGGAGAAACAGACAGACAGACGAAAACAGCGACTTTGTTTTATACTATTTAGAGATTTATTGCCTTAGGTTATCTAGCTAATAAAATAATATAAGTTAATGAACTTCTAAGTAACACTTTAGAAGCTATTTAAAAAAAAGTGAGCCTTTTAAATATGAGGACAAGTGTACTCAGTCAGATGTTCAGTAGAACAAGCGCACTGGGGTACGGAAGCCTACTTTAAGCTTAAAGTGCCTCCCGAATCCCACGTCATATCTTTTTTAACATTGTATGTCATTGGGAGGAAGCAGTGAGAAGACTAAAACCTTCATTTTATGGGCATGGTTGAAACATTTTTCTAACAACGTCGAAGAAGAAATTAAAATCTTCCTAACAGCTTCCAAAAGATACGATGTGGAAGCACTTCTTTACTGCTTATTAAGAAGAGCTTCAATTTTTTCCCACTGGGAGGCATGACGAAGCCTTCTTTTGAAGCTTCGGAGCCTTTCCTGTCCGTATCACACGTCATATCTTTTTTATAATTGTATGTCATTGGAAGGAAGCATTGTATTTTCTTCTCGACAGCTTCTTGAGAAGGTCAATGGAAGCTATTTTGTAGGGGCTTTTCCGAAAGCATTTAAAGAGTACACTGTATACCAAAAATATGTGTTTCCTGCATAAAGGCTCAAACAGAACCAATCCATACGTTTTTTGTTTGTTTTTCTTTGACGTTGCGTCCGCTTGATTGTGGCTACCGCTCCATTCATATCATGGGCAGTATTTTTAATTTCATACATTATCTTCTCAGAGAAAACTTCTCTTACTATTTATAAAGTATTAATCAATTTAAAACTGAAGCAAATTTTCACGCAAGAATGTGTGACTAAAAACTTCGTCATATTGGCATGTTTGAAAAATTTGTCTGTTGGACAGAAAACTAAAATCTTCGTTATACCTTCCAAAGGGTACGATGTGGAAGCAATTCTTTACTGCTTATCAAGAATAGCTTCAATATTTTCCCGCTGGGATGCCATTGGTAGGAAGCGTTGCATTTTCTTCACGACAGCTTCTTGAGTAGCTCAATGGAATCTCTTTTGTAGGGGCTTTTTCGAAAGCTTTTAAGGAGTACAGTGAACGCCCAAAATATGTGTCAAAGAAGTTTCCTGCATAAGGCTCAAACAGCTCGTTTTTTATTTACTTGAATAGCTTCTATATTTTCCCGCTGGGAGAGTACGGGTGAATTCAAAAACTCATCACTGCTCAATTTGAAGTCTGTAGCTGAATTCTGCAGTGATGCGGCAGTGATGAGTTTTTGAATTCACCCTACTACATATTACTTACAATCCAGCGGGGAAAATGAGCGCTTCCCCACGACAGTAAGGCTGAAGCCACACCGAACCAGGCAAACAAAACAAAAGCAAACCATACATTTTGGAAAACTGTTTTGCTTGTTTTGCTTTGAGTTGTGTGAATTAGTATGGAAATTTGCTTTTGTTTTGTTCTGCCTGGTTCGGTGTGGCTTCAGCCTAAATGGGCTTCTTTGAAAGCATGAAGTTTTGCCTGTTCCATTCCACTTCATCGCAATTTTACATGGGGATGTCATCAGAAAGATGCGCTTCCCCCTTTCTTTCCTTAAACGCGCTTCTGAAGCTTGTTAAATGGAGACAGATGGACGCACTGGCGGTTATTTTTCTCTATGAATATGCGAAGCTTTTAAACTTTTTATATTTAATTGACAAGGGAAAAGAGCTAAAGAGAGAGTAAACATTTCATCAAATTATGCTCCTTTACTAATCTCTATTCATCACTATCGCAGACCGACGAAAACTGAAATATCAAAGCAAATCCACAACGAATTGTTATATATGTATCTGCAAAGAAGAAAAAGAATTGCATCTTGCACCAAACCTGCTTTCGATTCTTTATACTGTGGAAGCGCATCACTAAAGCTTCCAGTGGAAGCACTTCCTTTATTTCCCGCTGAAAAACGTCTCATAAGAAGTCACCATGACCTGAGTAGGCTGTGCAATTCTCGTGCCACTAGTCCCTGAAAGAAATACACTATCCAGTCTTCTAAGATTGGTTCCCTGCATGGTACAATAATTACAAGGTAAGCTCATAAGGAAAAGCTCTGTTTCCATCTTGAGTGACGTCACGAAGCCAGAATTTTTCCTAATGAGCCACTGACATATAATAATGGACTGCTCATCAGCAATTATTCCCATACAAACCGATGGCACCAAAAAGGTATAGTCGACTCGCTCATCCATAAGCCCCCAAACTGACAGAAGCACTCAGAAATAAAATCAATTAGAAAAAAATAGACGGGTATAGTGATGTTTATATCTTTTGCTCTTTTCCCCATAGACCCCCGGATTTTGACATACAGAATGTCAGTTGCTAAAACAGGCGTTAAGAACTTAAATCAGATACACATAAAATTTGCAAATTAATGAAAAAAGGCATTTTAAAAGGTGAAAAAGTGAAAATAGTGTTTATTAATTTTTTTTAAACAAAATATTTGTGTTGTTTTAATGTTTTAAGTACGTATTTAAAAAACTGTAAATTTCAAAAGTGATTCCGGTGTTTATATGGAGTGAAAAAAGGTTTGTAGCCTATGGAACAAATTGGTGCCATGAAAAATTCCTCATGAGCAGTCCATTCTATATGTCAGTGTAATGAGCTTCGCTTGTATTATTGTACCATGGTTCCCTGTACATTTCTGAGCAGCCAATATATGCCCACACTTTTTTTCTTTGGCGCAGTTCTTAGCTTCTCAGTAGTGCAGATCATTAGTACATTTCTCCCCTGAGTGCCCCAGAGATAGGTATATATTAATATTTCTATGTATTTTCCGAATATATCAAATAAATAAATTTTCCGATTTTTCCAATCTTCGATTTGCCAACTGTCAAAAGAAAAAGAATGCTGCTCTGTCTGCTCTTAAAAATTTGGTGAAGCAGAAAAAGTAAACCCAGAGCAGGCTCAAAGAAGTTCATCGAATACACCAAGTATATCATCAAGTATATCTTGAAACTGGTTACTATATTTCACATTGGAAAAGGTCTGCCCCTTTAACCGTCAAATTTAGTGACCAGTTTCAAGAGATATACTTGGTGTATTCGATGAATTGAGCCTACTCTGGGTTTACTTTTTCTGCTCCACCAATTCATGATATTGTCGCGTTAAAACAAGCCGTATTGGCATGATTGTATCCAGTCATTATTGAAAATGGCAATGACTACAAAGCAGTTGTAGGTTTGCAAATATGGTTATATCTATGAAAGTTCATCCCTAGCAGCTACTTCTTCAAGAATTTACACCCAGAACGCCTCTATAGATCATATATTTTTTATTTCACAACGATAAAGAAAGTTCCATTCCTTGATAATTTCATCAACATTTATACAAATGTTTTTGATTTCCGAGGACAAATCTTTTATGTCGGATTTTATCGGAGTTGAAGCCGTGGGAGTAAAAATGGTGAAAGCTACTCTTTCGGACCTTCTTTGGCATTTTTTCCTTTAGGTTGATCAAAAAAATCTCGGCATTGCTGTTTAACTAAAAGCAAAGTACTCGGATCGCAATTTTAACTAAATTCATTGATATTATATTCATAGTCTATGTATATGTACATTCGACCAGCGTCGAGTATTTACGAAAAGGGAATTTACTGAACGCGTCTATTGTGGGGCAACTATTATTTTTTAAGTTCACCCTAAATCAAGAATATACGTATATAAGAAAATTGCATTCCCCTGACGAGCTAAAATTCCCCTAAATTTAGGGGAGATTCCACTGATCTGGCAACACTGTAGCCTCTTCTTCAAGCAGCCATTTGTGTGGAGAACTACTAAAAACTTCAGACCTTTTGCTTGTCTTGCTAAAGGTTCGCATCACGAATGACTTTGGGTATGGTGCAGTGCCGTCACTTTGGATACTTTCGTATCATTTTGGATATTAATTTAGTGGAAAAAAACCGTAGAACGAACTGATGAACACTTTCAGGTCAGTTTATCGTACAGTTTTTTTACACAGTTCACCTGCACAGTTAAAACGAAGTGTGTGGGCCGTAACTTACGGTTTTCTGCTGTACTTTTTTGGTAGAGTTAACTACAGGCAAGGTTTTTTGCTCTTCTCTGAGCAGGCTTGAGCTGCTCTGCTTTTTTGGTTTCATTAAACACAGCCATGATGTTTTTGGCTTTTCTTGTTCATGTGGGATTTTAAAAGAGAAAAACGGTCACGTTACTTGTTTTTTGCGTATTGTGTTGTGGCGCTGTCAAATTAATGCGATGGATAGGCGTCCACAAACTTCACCCTTACCCTTCCCTTGACCCACGAACTGCGCAAAAAAGCTCGTGTTGATCAACATGTTGACCCGTGTATCATCCCCCTAACTCGAGCCCGTGGAAGCTCGTCACCTGGACGGAGTTCACCAGAGGCCCGCCCTCCGCTGTACTCCACCCGAATAGTTCTTATGTTCTTTTACGATTTACATCGTTCCGCGACAGATAAACGTTATTTATTTAGTAACGAAGATGTGGAAGCTCGGCAGCTCCTGAGACTCAGTACTCGAATCTCAGGGAGAGGCAGAAGAGACGCCTCCACTGCAAGTATTCTGTACCAACTGGAGGACACAGATATTGCATATTCGCCCTAAAACCTTTCGATAAAAACTAATTTAGCTTGTAATTTAGTTTTAACGATTAGCTCATGGCTTAGATAGGACTAGGTCTAGTTTTTACTCAGTAATAAAAGTAGTATTAAGTAAGTTTACGTGCGAGCTACCACGAGATTTTGTTAGTTGTACTAACTCCAGCCCGTGGTAGCTCCTCACCTGGACGGAGTACACCCGAGGCCGACCCTCCGCTGTACTCCGCCCGTGTTTAGAATAGTAAACGGAGCGAGTTTTCATGAACTTGAGGTCTAGCAACACTCAAGTTTGTGGAAGCTCGTCGCCTGGAGTTTGTGAAAGCCCCTCCCCTGAACGGGGTGCACCTGAGACGATTTTATCATCTCCGCTGCCCCGACTAGATAGGTAGTTTTAAGGTTTTTATATAAAATAAATAGTGCCTCAAGTTTTTCCCGATTTTCTTAGAGTTAAAATTATAAATTACCCTAAGATAAGTTTTAGCCGAAAGGCATAAGTTAATTTAAGACATAGAATTATTTAGAGTGCCTGCTGAGGGCCTGTAAGTTAAATAGATTAGAATTGGCTAGAATAATTAACTTAAGCATTAGATAATTTTATCTCTTTCTGTCATCGAGGTCAAGCACCATTGGAAGTGGTTTGTACTTAATCGGGGGCTGCTTGCTCATTTTTTTTTAAATTCTTTTATTTAACTTACACTGTTTGTCGTCAAATCTTGGAAGTTAAATTTGACCCACTTCCCGGTTTCGGATAGAGCTGAAATTTTGCATACACGTTTAGTTTGGATGACAATGCAATCTGGCCATTTTGTAAAAATATCAAGATGGCGGTTCCAAAATGGCGCCCGATTTTTGAAATTGTGCTCCGCGGCCCTCTGACATGGGTATTAAATGAAAGGATATGACAGGTAGAACACAATAAGCTATGTGGCGTCATTCCAAATTCAAAATGGCGGCCAACACTTACACCGTTTGTCGTCAAATCTTGGAAGTTAAATTTGACCCACTTCCCGGTTTCGGATAGAGCTGAAATTTTGTATACACGTTTAGTTTGGATGACAATGCAATCTGGCCATTTTGTAAAAATATCAAGATAGCGGTTCCAAAATGGCGCCCGATTTTTGAAATTGTGCTCCGCGGCCCTCTGACATGGGTATCAAATGAAAGGATATGACAGGTAGAACACAATAAGCTATGTGGCGTCATTCCAAATTCAAAATGGCGGCCAACACTAAATTGCGGAAAGCTTATAATAGACTAAAAAGTAGAAAATATAACCGATCAACTTCCAATTTTGCACACACTCGTAGTTCGGGTGGTTAATGTGTATGAATGATGAGATGAATAGTTGAGTTAAGGGTGAGTTGATAATAAAGAAGCAATACACGTTACAAAAAATCACAAACAAACACAGAGATGCTGCTGTCAACTAAATTCAACTACTCAAATACTGAACTCATGTCCGTATGCATAATTTCAACTAAACCCAGGTAGCAGAGCTGAGTCGAGTTCAGTCAACCTTAACCCAACTCGACTCCCGTTTACATGTAGTTAGACTTGGGTTCAACTTGAGTTCAACTCATCATGTATAAGTACTAAATGCAATCTGACCTTTTTGTAAAAAAATCAAGAAGACGGTTCCGAGATGGCGGCCGTTTTTGCAATTATGTTCCACCGAGCCCACGACATGGGTATCAAATGAATACAGTAAACTGTGTAACGTAATTTTAAATCTAATAGAATTGCCATCATAAAATGGCGGAATACATATAATAAACTAAAAAGTAGAAAATAAAATAAATGGTTAAAAAAATTTTTTAAAAAAAATTCTTTTAGTTAACTAAAAAATGTACTGAAAAGTAAAAAATAAAAAATATTTTAAAGAAAGCGTGAAATTTCAATTTTAATGAAAAAGTTAATTAAAAGAATGGCGCATTTTTCATCAAAAATTGAAAATATAACTGTAAATCGCGTGAGATTTACAATAACCCTCAATTTTTTGCTTTGTTAATTTCAAATTCTAACAAAATTTTTTGATGAAAAATGCGCCATTCTTTTAATTAACTTTTTCATTAAAATTGAAATTTCACGCTTTCTTTAAAATATTTTTTATTTTTTACTTTTCAGTACATTTTTTAGTTAATTAAAAGAATTTTTTTTTTTAAATTTTTTTTAACCATTTATTTTATTTTCATTTTTTCTCACTAATATAATCTTCATTATTCGTAACTAAAAAACAGTCCTTTCTAGTTCTTCCTGTAGCTACGACAACACATGTTGTGTGAGATCACTCCTTGGCAGCGTGAACTCCTATGGATGAAGTCCCTGCGATGATGCGTTTGTTTTCTTCTTTGCTGTAAAAGGAACAAATGGTCCTAGAGATAAAACAAGTCTGAAGTAGCTAAAACAGCATTTTTGACTACGTCTATTCACGCTGCTAGCCACGTCAATCCCCAAGAACTAAAGAGAAGCCCTCTGTTTGTTAATGGGTTGGCCTCTTTAATACATTATCACCTCTGACCCTACACCTCTTACAGAATCTTGGTTATCTAAAGTGGATTGAGTTCCCTTTCAAACTTATCAAACCAAATCGAAGGGCACAAAATCTGACAACACAAATCTCAAATTCGTGCAATTTTAAATTTACTTAGAACATGGATGGTTTTCCCCATTACCCTTGTTAGTTAGTTAGTTAAACTCCTTTAATCCCTCATGGGACATAGGGCGGAAACAGTTGCCCTCCAGCGGACTCTGTTTTGCGCGACAGCTCTAAGCTCCGACCAGGATCTCCCAGTTGTTGCGGCTTCTTCTAGTAGGGTTCTCCTCCAAGTTGTTCTAGGTCTTCCTACTCGACGGGAACCTTGCGGATTCCAGTCAAGGGCCTGTTTGGCTAGATTTTCGTTTTCGCGTCGCAAGGTGTGGCCAACCCAATTCCATTTCCTTCGCCTGATTTGGTCGTTTATCCTTTCTTGGCCGGCACGGCGCCATAGTTCTTCGTTTGAAATTCTATCTTCCCAGCGGATTTTTAGGATACGACGAAGGCATCTGTTGACGAAGACTTGTAGGCGCCCTGTGATGAATTGGGTGACTTTCCATGTTTCGCAACCGTACAAAAGAACTGCCTTAACGTTGGAGTTGAACAGCCGCCATTTGGTGTTAGTTGAGATCTCCGTTGATCTCCATATGCGGGACAGGCATGCATATGCGCCTCGTGCTTTATTTATTCTGGAACTGACTCCTTCTTCTGCCCCACCATTTTCGGTAATAATGCTACCGAGGTAGCAGAATTTATTTACCAGTTCCACGTCACGGTTATTGAGCGCAGTCCATTCAGTGGTGTTCGCATTTATCCGCATTTCTTTAGTTTTAGTCGGATTTAGCCTTAAGCCTGCTGGACTACTTTCTGTTGCCAAATTGTTTAACATGTTTTTGAGGTCCTGGTGTCTGTGGGCCAGCAAACAGATATCATCGGCGTAGTCGAGATCCTTAAGGCGGTCTACCAAACCCCATTGTATGCCGCCTGTTCTATTATCTAGAGCGCCGACAAGGATGTCATTTATTACTATAAGAAATAGTAATGGCGAAAGTAAGCATCCTTGTCGTACTCCTGAGCTCACCTCAAAGCTGTCTAGTCCGGGCCCTGGAGCATTTCCAGTGGTTTTGGCGTGATGTAACGGACTTTTTTGGTGGAATCGGTCAGAAATGATATCCTCAACAATATTTAGGGGGTGCGCAAGCATGAAACTCCCAGGAAAACTTTTGGTAGCCCAAAAACTGAAAAGTTCACTAAAAATTCCCTGTTTTTTGGCCTTTCTTGTTAAATATCTCTTAACGAAGGCTTCTAGGCGAAAAATTTGTTGAGCATGTTTTGTTCGTTATTAGATTTGCTAAAACTTACCCTCAGGTGGATTTTTGAAATTTGTATTTTTGCATTGCAAAATAGCCGAAAACCGCGAAAAAAAGTACCTCACTTTAAAGGTAGCACAAGGAAAGGAGAGACCATTATCTTCCAATTTAATTCTGGAATTAGATAGTTAAAGGCATGATTAACTTATATCCAAAACGCGATCACGGTCGGTCAAATAGTTTTTGCATAATGAATTTTGCAATTAAGTGAATTTAAAAAGTTAAATTTGTTACTGCGCCAAAAGAAAAACTCCCATGTTGGTCCTGATTTTTTTACGTATACTCAAAGACTCTCTGTACAATATCCAATCATTAAAATTCTGGTTTTTAAATTTTTTTTATGGTTTTTAATTTTTTTAAGATTTTTGGCAAAAAAACTGCAACTAAGGCGTTTTTTCCACAAAAATTGCTAACTCGGCGACGCCAGAAATGCTAGGCGCGTTTCAAATTCGCTCGAAAAAGGACTCAGTTTCTATTGAGCACAACCTTCAATAAAATATTGTTAAACGTAATTTCTTAAACATATTAGAAAAATTACCGAATTTTGTTTGATTTTTTTTTTGTTACTAGCTCGGACGCGGTGCGGCTCGCTGCGCGGAACGTTAAAACATTTAAAATAAATCCAAAACTTCAAAATTAAAATCTTCATAACTAGTGAACAAGACAAAACTAATATAGTCTTGGCCTTAGTCTTGCGAGCACGGCTAAGCCTTGGTCTTGCTCTTGCGAGCATGGCTAAGTGTTAGTCTTATTCTTGGTTTTGCTTAATGTACAAGCCAAAGACAAGACTTCAAGACCAATATAGAGGTAGGGAAGAGCTTTAAATACCTAGGAACAATAGTGTCGTCAACAAACGAAGAGATGGAGGAAGTTAAAAGCAGAATACAACAGGGCAATCAAAGTTTTTATTCACTGCGTAAAGTATGGGGTAGGTACCTACGTATTTCTTATAATGACAACGTAATGATTATTTTTAAATCAAAACCTATTACAAATGAACTTTATTGCATTTAAGTCCTAGTTGCAGTGCAATGCTGTGCATGGTATGTTTGGGACGAACGGACAAACGGTCATCGGTCAGTCATACGCAGTACGATGCCTTGGCATAAAATAATTAACCCATAATTTTTTTTATCAAAGGGCACACCCAGAATGAGGGTGATTAGGCCCATTCACTCATTGAACGATATGTAAAAAGTCAGTTTAAATTGGTGGACCAATTTATACTCCCGACGGTTCATTGTCCCAATTCGAGCTGCAAAAAAGCAAGAAGACCCTTTCATTGTAAACGGGTCGTGCCACGAGGATTTTTACGATCTCAAGTGCTGTTTTATTTAATGAGCGGTATATCGGACCTTAGTTTATAATGTCGACCTTATATTTGAAGTTGTATAAAAATAAAATAGTACTTACTGAAGTGAATTCCCCAATCTACAGCAGTATGTCTTCGGCAGTAGTAGAACCAGTATTTCAGGAATTAGCGTAAGGGAACTGTAATAACCTGCTCACGAGGAAATTTCGGCTTGACAACTGAAAGCATACTATACTTTATTCGCTTTCGCCTACTCTTAAGGTGCCGGCCCATAGAACGCGTTAACGCGATGCGCGCGCAAGATGCGTGTGAGAGTTCCGGTTCCGAAAAATTCGACAGACCCAATGAACGCGTTGTACGCGTATGACATTTCAACTCATTTAATAAAAATTCCTGTTTTTAAACTTCGCACACTAGATTAAAAAAAGATTGAAAATTCAAATTATGTACACAACAAACGTCAAACGCGCCTATCGCATGGAAAAGTTGAAAATTGGTCAACTCCAAGCGTTGGGAGCTTTATTTGCGTGTGTCGCGGTAGTCATTGGGACTGGTTCCATTAAATACCATTTACTTCAACTGAAATGTCACACGCATCTAGCGCGCGCATCGCGTTAACGCGTTCTATGGGCCGGCACCTTTACTCGCGGTCTGCAAGTATAATTTATCAACACGAACATCGATATGTCCGTGTAAAGTCAAGTAAGTCCCAGCGGGAAATGTAATGACTAGGTATGCGAGGTGGTAATGAGCTGGTTACTTTTACATAGGGAGTCCTAGGGTGGTAAGTACTTACCGTAGGCATTATAGACGAAGACTTATTTCAGAGGTGAAATGTATTAATTGAATACATATATTACCATGTAAGGCGTGCAGGATAAATTACTGCTACTGTTTTCAGCATTGCTTTCCGAAATTACCATTCCATTTCTGCTACATTTGGTGAGGATTTTACCAGCAAGAAATCTTTTTGACTGCACTTTGTCACGTTCCACTCTGAACGAATTTTGAGGACGGAATAAACTCAAGAAAAGAGACTTCGACAAAACAAAGACAAAGAATAATAAAAGCACATTACATCTCCAACTAATATATTCCACAAGTCATTAGCTAGTTATGCTAACCTAGCCATTACAATGTAAAGACTTCCAATTTCCTAAATTTCCAGTAGAATTTTTCGATTACCATGCAGGCCGTTACACAAATCATTAAAGAATTCTTGGGTTACAAGAGTAACCCCTCGCTAGTTTTCCCGCTAAAGTTACTCGCGATGAAAGAATACCAGTGTAGATTAACTTGAAGAACCGGCTCTGCTGCTGCTGAAAGAATATTAGTCTAGAAACTCACAATGACATCCTTTGTATTGTGCAATTGTACTAACACCACGCTTTAAGCAACTACTCGGCCTCTACTAGTCTGAACAAAATTTGTCCATATCGATTCATCCAGTAAAATTAAACCTTTTTGATTCCTTTTTGAAATATAAAAAACAAGCAGCTAAATTGGTGCAAGAGAAACTGAGTCCTTTTTCGAGCGAATTTGAAACGCGCCTAGCATTTCTGGCGTCGCCGAGTTAGCAATTTTTGTGGAAAAAACGCCTTAGTTGCAGTTTTTTGCCAAAAATCTTAAAAAAATTAAAAACCATAAAAAAAATTTAAAAACCAGAATTTTAATGATTGGATATTGTACAGAGAGTCTTTGAGTATACGTAAAAAAATCAGGACCAACATGGGAGTTTTTCTTTTGGCGCAGTAACAAATTTAACTTTTTAAATTCACTTAATTGCAAAATTCATTATGCAAAAACTATTTGACCGACCGTGATCGCGTTTTGGATATAAGTTAATCATGCCTTTAACTATCTAATTCCAAAATTAAATTGGAAGATAATGGTCTTTCCTTTCCTTGTGCTAACTTTAAAGTGAGGTACTTTTTTTCGCGGTTTTCGGCTATTTTGCAATGCAAAAATACAAATTTCAAAAATCCACCTTAGGGTAAGTTTTAGCAAATCTAATAACGAACAAAACATGCTCAACAAATTTTTCGCCTAGAAGCCTTCGTTAAGAGATATTTAACAAGAAAGGCCAAAAAACAGGGAATTTTTAGTGAACTTTTCAGTTTTTGGGCTACCAAAAGTTTTCCTGGGAGTTTCATGCTTGCGCACCCCCTAAATATTGTTGAGGATATCATTTCTGACCGATTCCACCAAAAAAGTCCGTTACATCACGCCAAAACCAAAAGTTCTAGGTTTCACTGCTCTGGCGCCTGGACTAGTCGGATAATTTTCCATTATGGAGAACTCTGCATTTGGAATTGTTATATAGGGCTTTTATCAATTCTATTATTTTATCAGGCAATCCACGCCGCCGTAGTGCCTGCCATATAAAGCTCCTATTGACCGAGTCGAACGCTTTCTCATAATCTACGAAAGCAAGGTAAAGGGGGGATCGGAATTCAGTAGACTGCTCCACTATTATTCTCAAGGTGTTAATATGATCAATACAGGAGCGGCCCTTCCTGAATCCGGCCTGCTGCCTCCTAACCGTTCGGTCAACTGCCTCACTTATCCTAGATAGTAATATATGGGACAAAATTTTGCCCACTGTAGATAGTACACAGATTCCTCTCCAGTTGTCGCATATTGTTAGGTCCCCCTTTTTTGGTATTTTGACTATGATACCTTCCGTCCAATCCTCCGGAAAGGTACAGGTGTTCCATGGTATATCTAGGATTGGCTGAAGCGCATCTGCTATGAGGCTTGAGTCGGCTTTCAACAATTCTGGCGGGATGCCATCTTTCCCAGCTGCTTTACCATTGGCCATCGCATGAATTGCGGTTACTATTTCCGTCTTGGATGGGGCCCGGGTGGTGATTCTTATTGGCTGTGCATTGTTGCTGTTTCCCTGAGGTTCCTGTGTAAGTGTACCATTCAGGGCGGCGAAGAAGTAATTTCTCCATCTTTGGAGTTGCTCTTCGTCGCTGCACAGCAGCCTTCCATCCGCACTCTTAACGGCATGCTTTTTAGTAGAGTGCTTTCCCGAGAGCTGTTTAGTGATTTGGTACAGCACCTTACTGTTGCCTGTGTTTGCCGCGTTTTCCGCTTTTTCTGCGAGCTCATTTATCTGCTGCCTTTTATCACGCCGGACACTTCTCTTAACATCCCGATGTAATTGGGAGTATTCCCGTTCTAGTTGGTGACGTATTTCCGGGTCGTTTGTAGAGTTTACGTTATTTTTGAGGGCCCTTCTGCGTTCTATTTTTTGCCAGGTTGTGTCCGAGATTCAGTGTTGCTGGTTTCTTTGGACATAACCGATGCTCGTTTCCGCAGCCGTCAATATCGCGCCCTTTGTCGTACTCCACAATTCTTCAATATTTGTGCCGTCAGAAACGGTTTGCTGGTTTAATAATTCTTGTAGGTTTCCAGCAAATTCCGGCTTTTTAACGCTCTCCCGCAGAAGGTCTACGTTAAACCGTCTACGGGTTCTAGCATCATGTTGCACGTTTCTGATTGCGGCGATTTTAAGGCGAATAGTTGCTACAACCAAACAGTGGTCACTTCCAGTATCCGCTCCCCTGAAACTCCTGACATCCTCAAGAATAGTTCTCCATCTGCGGCTGACGGCCACGTGATCTATCTGATTTCTCGTTGTACCATCGGGCGATACCCAGGTGTCTTTGTGTATCTTCTTGTGACAAAAGTAAGTTCCACCTACCATGAGTTGGTGTGAACTACAAAAGTCAACGAAAAGCTCACCATTGTTATTGGTAACTTGGCTTAGGCCTTGGTTTCCAATTGTATGTTCAAGGCCGGTGTTGTCACGGCCGATCTGTGCGTTTAAGTCGCCCATTAAAACAATGATGTCTCCCCTTGGAATAGAGCGAAAAACCTCATTCAGTCGCATATAGAACTCGTCCTTGATGTCATCTTCTGCGTCTTCAGTTGGAGCATAGCATTGGACTTCCGTAGTACTTCTTAGTCTGGTACGCAGGTGCACGGTAATAATCCTCTCAGAAACTGGTGACCAGCTAATGAGGCTGGACCTGGCTTCTTTGGTGAGTATTACGCCAACGCCACTCCTACGGCTTTCAGTTTCGTTTCTACCAGAATATAAGAAGGACTCACCGTTTGGGCAGATATGTTCCCCCGCATCGGGCCATCTGGTCTCGCTAAGTCCCATGATCTTGATTTTATATCGATTCATCTCGTTGAGGACTTCATCCAGCCGTCCCTCAGCAAGCAGTGTTCTCACATTCCATGATCCGATTCGCGTCCTTGTTCGAAAAGCAAAGGTCGTCGTCGTGTTGTCCGTCCGGTTCCGAGGCATTGTTTGCCGATTCGTAGCAATGGTGTTTTTTATGGGAGCGGGTTGCTAACCCTCAGCCAAACCGACTTAAAACTCTGTTTTGTGGCGCAGAGAGCTCGCCATTCGCCCGTCTCCCGTTAGCTCCTTCCGAAGAAGTACCCCAGGGGGCACCGCGGGGAGGTGGGATTAGGACTTGCTAACAGGTCTGCTAGGTGTTCGTCTGCAGTGACTTTTCTCGGGTCTTGACAGAAGTTACAAATCGGGTGCCACCACTTTCCGAGGTCTTTGTTAGCCGTTCGCCCCCCTTACCCTTGTACAGGAATGTAATGCTCTGAAAACAATCTCCGGAAGAGATTTGTATGGCTTAGTATGACATTT